>CM030362.1:281600770-282244382 GCA_017893485.1 Hemerocallis citrina
GAGTTAGGTGAAGTTCGATAACTCACACTTGCAAGAAATTAGGTGAATAATCCACCTTATTCATGTTGTGTAACTTGCTCAACACGGAGCTTCGCTCAGAATCTTTAACGCCATAACTCAGAACTCATCGATTGATGGGAGCTATTGTCGATTGTTGCTTGGGTGTATGACTTGTTACATACAACACTCCTTGTTAGCATGTGTTTGTTGATGAATGACTAATTAATGCATTTGTAGTCGGACTTCAGGTAAACAGCACATAAAGGATGTAGGTTAGCATATAGGTTTGGGTGAAACTATATTTGATTTTATTATTATAACTAGAGATTAAAGTGAAGTCTGATCGTGTAGATATATCATATATAATCCATGCAATGTAATGTTTTTGTATCATAAATAGGCATTAATGATAACTAATATCCACACTATCGAATCATAATTTCGTTAGTTCAAGTTGAACTCAATGCAAATAAATAACCCTATACGTAAACTAGATTTTCTTCAGTACTTTTAATCGGCCAGACCAGCTTGCATGTTGCAGGCATCTATCGGTGCAAAGAAATTCATACCAAATTGATCAAAAGAATTGATGAATGATTGAACCAAATGGGGGTAAACTTCAGTACTCGAAAATTCCAAATCCACACAGGTGTAGGTGGTAGGTTAGTTGTAGGTGTACGATGCAAGAACCCAGAACCGTTCGAATCACCGCACATCTGGCGAAACCCCGAACTTCTCCTCTTCATAGAGTACTTATTCCTTGGCTTGTAGGCTTCAAACTTCACTAAAATTAAATTCTAGTAGTAGTAATTCAGTACTATCCTTCTGAGTAGATATGTTGAATGAATTGAATAATGAATGGTGTGAATGAATGTACGTGATTGTGACCACAATAAACGATGATGTGCTGTCTTAATTTAAAAAGGGAACAAGTGGGTGTGATGAAGTGGGGGCCTCTACTTTGAACGTGCTTTGTGCGTGTGCATTTAAGCCATTGAATGCATTCAGATTCTGTCTTTCTAACAGCCTGGGGTTGGTGGGACCCACATAAGTGTCTGGTGGGAGATGGGGAGAGAAAAATATCAAGTATATGCATGATCGGGTCCCTTACGTGATCTTCTTGAACTTCAGAGAATATAAAGATTTACCGGGGAATTGACTAAAAATGGCCCTCCTATCTTCAAGCTGATGTTCTGTGTTCTTTATTGAAATAAGTGGACCTTCTCCCTAGAATTGGGAGAAAAATTTGCCGTACTGTCCCACTTTTTGAAAATATTTGACATCTTATCCTACTTCTCAAAACAATTAGCGATATGCCCTTAGTTAGGACACGTCAGCAACAAACGTTATTGGAAAAAACGGCATAGGTTATTTCGATACCGTTCTTCCCAATAACGGCATCTGATTGGAAAAAAAGTTTCATGCCGCTATTTGGAATAATGACATCTGTTATTTTTTGTGTAAGATCTAACAGTCTCAATTGTGAACTGAGAGAGAATTGCAAAAATAAAATAACTAATGCCGTTCTCTCAAAGAACGGCAACGATTATACTGATGCCGTTATATTCGTTTTGCACAGTTTTCTATAATCAAAAACCCCCTTCTCCTTTCTCCTACCCCTTGTCATTCGTATTCTTCTCTCTCTCTTCACTCCTGTTACCTACAAACTCTAGATCCCAATATCAAAAAATTCCAACCATTCGAGTGCTTTAAAATTTCATACATCCTACCTCCTTACTCCCACTCTCATTTCATTCTTCATCCACAATGAATTTTGAAGCTAATGGTGGTACGGTTTAATTTGAAGGTATTATTATCTTAACCGTATGTTTGATATGTATACCAATATTATGCTTATTGTGAGTAGTGAATGACTTGAATATATTTGAATTTTTATGCATAGGTATGTAATTTGATATCCCTATGTGGTTATATTTTGGGGGTGAAGTAATTAAGGATTCGAAAATTGGATATTCTTATAGTGATGTTGAACCGGTAATTATTTGGGCTCCCCGCAACTTTACGTACTCAGAATTAATAGATAAGATATATGAAGTCACCAATTAGGATAGAAGTGAAATGAGTCTGAAACTCAGAGCCCGTTATGCTGCTGGTAAAGGGGATGTTCAGTATTTCATGTTGGTACCCATAGACAATGACAATTTTCAGAGGTCTATATTGTTTAGGACACTTCATCCAAGTTGTAGTTGGAATCTAGTTGAGTTATATATCGATCAAACGAGGCTTCCAAATACTACACGAGTTGTTATCGAAAGTCCAAGGCCCACACGGACTTTGAAACCATCTGCAGAGTCACATGCTAGAATTTCAAATACAGACGAAAATACTAGCATAACTCTAACGGAACCTATTTCCTCCGAATATGAGCAGGTACATCCTACGCTATTGTCACAAAATATATTGCTAGGTGGCATGGCTATAGAAGACTTTGACAACGCCGTTGTAAATAACGACTTGGTCAAAGAGGAAGAAGATGAGGAACGCGGTCTCGAAGATGATGATGAGGAGGTTGCCGTTGAAGCTCCGGTTGTTGATGTGAATGGTGATGTGCCGGTTAATAATGGCCGCGTGTTGCCAAGTCAGGACACAAGTGCAGCGATGCGTGGATCTCAATCCAATGAATGGATGTCTCGTGCCACCATACATGAACATGGATAGTATTCCGTTGGTTCTTCTAACTTGGATGAACTCTTCATAGGTCAAAGATTTCTAACTAAAGATGCTCTACAACATCAAGTGAAGATGTACGCCGTGAAGAACCACAGAGAATTTGTGACGGTAAAATCAGATCGTGGTCTATACCATGTGAAATGTAAATACGCACCCATTCACCATTCAGCCCAGGAGATTGCAGAAAACTCGTCACCTCAAAATGTAGTTGGTTGTCCATGGCGGTTGCGTGCAATTGTTCGCAAAGGCCATAATTATTTCGTGGTAAAGAAGCTTGAAGGTGCACACACATGTGTGAATCCTACATTAACTCAGGATCATAGCAAAATTAACTCGACGGTCGTATCGACGGTCCTATTGGATGTTATGAAGGAACAACTCTCAATAACACCAAGAGCCATAATTGGAATAGTGAAGGGTAGGTTCTATTACACAATATCATAATGGAAAGCTTGGAAGGATAAACATAAAGCAATTGAGAAACTATATGGTTCTTTTGAAAAAGCAAACACTAAATTACCATATCTACTTAATACAATTCAAGCTTCAAACTCGGGTACGGCTATACATTGGGCGAAGATTACGATCGGTCCGAGCATAGAAATATTTAAGGGTGTTTTTTGGGCATTCGGTCCTTTGATCGAAGGATTTAAGGGTTGTAGACCAGTTATAAGTGTAGATGACACTCACTTGTACGGGAAATATAAAGACTGTTTGTTGATTGCAGTTTCACCAGACGCAAACGGTAGGTTGTTTCCATTTGTATTTGTGCTAGTTGACAGTAAAAGCATAGAAACGTGGACATAGTTCATGAACTGTATTCGGTGCTTTGTTACAGATCGTGAAGGTCTGTGTGTCATTTCTGATTGACATGCCGGTATTTTATCAGCCATGCAAAATGAGTTTGGTATGTGGAGGGAACCATTTGCATATCATCGGTACTGTATGCGGAATTTTGTTAGCAATTTTCATAAAAAATTTGGTTGCAAATTTTTGATGAGTAAGTTGAAGGTAATTGCGTCTCAAAATCAGTGGAAGAAGTATGAGAAAAAGATGGCACAACTTGAAGCGAGCAATGCTGATGGGGCTAATTGGTTGAAGGAGAAAGCGATCGAGAAGTGGGCACTTACTGTCGATGGTGGGCGTAGATATGGTATAATGACAACAAATCTGTCCGAAGTTTTCAACTCGGTCCTAAAAGGTGTTCGTAGCTTGCCTGTCACCGCAATTGTAGAACAGATATTTTTTCGTCTAAATATGTACTTCACTGATCACCGTGAAGCCGCGCAGACACTTATCAGTGAAGGTAAAGTATGGGCACCCCGGATTCAGGACCATATTGATGTCCGCCGTGAAAAATCCAATTTACATGAAGCAATAATGTTTAATAATCAGTCAGGTATTTTTGGGGTGAAAACGGGCATTAGAATGGATGGTGCATATCAAAAGGGTGGACATTGGCACACGGTAGACCTCGAGGGCCGAACTTGTACATGTGGCAAATTCCAACTATTTCACATTCCATGCTCTCATATGTTAGCGGCATGTGCTTCACGTGCGCTTGATTATCAACCATATATTGATGTCTTCTACTCTACCGATTCGTTAGCAAAAACATGGGCACCAACTTTCAATCCTATACCAGATGAATCTTATTGGCCGACCAAAAGCACACCGGTACTCATAGCTGATTCAAGTCTTCGTCGGGTAAAGGGGAGATCGAGGAGAACTCGTATCCGCAATGACATGGATACTTGAGAAGGTGGGAGTAGTGGTAAAGTATGTTCGAAATGTGGAGTGAGTGGACACAATAGACGGAGTTGTAAGAATGTACAAAGTGTGAGAACTTCACAATCTACCCGCACTTGAACTTATTTCCTGTAATTGTATTTTAGTAATGTATAATCTTTCGTTAAGTTTGTATGAATTTATTGACCTGAATTTGTATGTTGAGCAATTTAAGGTTAAATAGTTTGAAATGAGATTTGTGGTATGAATGTATGTTGGATATGGGTAAATTTGTTTTAAGTAATATATCTTCACATAACATGCACAAAAAATATGCACAACTACTTAAATAACAGATGCCGTTCTTGCGAATAACGGCATAGTAAGAAGATACCGTTATTCATAAGAACGACTGTGAAGACAGAAAGAATGGTAGAAGTCTCAAAATTCTAATTTTTGACACATAACAGATGTCGTTATCTTGAAGAACGACATAGTTAATAGATGTCGTTATCTTGGAGAACGGCATGATTAAAAGTTGCCGTTATCTTCGAGAACGGCATATGTATTAGAAATCTTAGGAGATGCGTTATCTTGGACTTAAGGGGTCTCTATGAAGATGCCGTTGTTCAAGATAACGGCATCAGTTAAGGATACCGTTATCTTGGATAACGACTGTGAAGACAGAAACATTGGCAGCTATACCAACTTTTCTATTTTTCCTCTTAGCTGTTGCCGTTATTCTCAATAACGTTACAGGATTCAGATGCCGTTATTTGCAATAACGACATCTTTTATTCATGTTTTTCACAGCAAAACATGCACAAACATGCACAAGTCCATTACTTAGACTTGGATACTTACACACACCACATCCACTCATCAAAATTTTTTCAATCTCATGAACTCATCAACTCATCAACCAAGACTTTCCATATACTTTAATTGCACAAAAATTAACTATAATTCACTTCACCACATTAAAATCATGTTAATCAAGTTGGGTCAATGTGATTCACTTCAACAAATATCATATTACTTTTAGAACCCCGTATTTTCAAATATTAATTTTATATTTGAAAATGAATTAAAATGATTTACTGGAAATTTAATAAATATTTTCTAAAAGATTTATCTTTTTACACGTGCGAAACACGTGCAAATAATTTTGGTGTAAATATACAATTTGATATTTTTAATAAGTTCTCATACTTATTATGGAGTGTATTCTAAATTTTGGGATTTTTTTGAATAAAGAAACTATTTTTACAAATATCTCGAAAGAGAGGGGCTTTTATGTAAAAAGTCGTTTGGATCTTAAATAAACTATGAAAATTATTTTTACTGATATTTTGGCTTTCCATGGTTAGCATTTAAATTTAAATATATTTAGATTTTATTTAAAGTCAATTTGGTGAAGATTTAAACAAAAAGGGTGTTTTTGTAAATATAGAATTTATGTTGGATCTTTGTGCAAATATTTTTTTGGAAGGTAAAAGTCAAATATTTTTATTGTAAAATATAATATGTATTACCATATATTATTTCGGATTTTTCTGGATTTTTATGAATATTTTATGAGGCATTTGCAAATATTACAAAAGGGAGGGCTTTTGTGCAAAATCGCCACCCTGAGTGTAAATCCGGGATTTTCTTATCTCTGGACCGTGCTGGATTGTTGGAAAACTTAGTGGTAAAAGGATTTTATTTAGTTTTGATTTATTTAACATATTTTTAACTAAGAAAGGTTATATATGTGAAGTAATAAATTGAAAAAGGACTATTTTGCAAAGGTACTTCAGAACCCTAATTCCTTTTAATTCCGGCCTGTATAAAAGAGGGTGTGCAGCCGTCATTCGCTGCACAACTCCAGATTTATTATAATATTGTTTTCTTGGTGATCGGGAGGAGGATTTTTGGATCTAGCAAAAGGAAGACCTTTTCGTGGATTCTTCTAAAACCAAAGGTGAGTGACATTGTTTGTGTTATTGTTTGATTTTGTGAGTGCTATGAAATCGTTTGTTTTGAGTCATGTGAATGACATCGTTTGCTTGTTTGTTATATGAATGATATGGATCTTATAATGTGGTATATATGTGAACCATTGTAAATTATTTGGACCGTGTTGTGGAAATTGAGATATTGAGTAGATCTTGAATTATGAGATTATATTGTTAGAAAACATGTTAAGGATTGATTATGTTTGGATCGGATGCCGAGCATCTGGATCTCATGGTTATAAATCAGATTTTGATCATGGTTGTGAAGGAAATTAGTATTGAGAAACCCTAATGAAAAGATTAGTAATTATAGAACATGAGAATTGAATTTTGACATATGGAAAGATTGAGTAATGTAACCATGATGAAGATCATTGGGATTTGTCATTTTGCCTATATACAAACTATTTTCATAAACCGTGAATCTTTAGAAACTCCAGTTCTGATTTTGTATTCAGATCTAAAAATATGGAAAACTGTAGGCCGACAGTCGACTGGCCTACTATGCAGTCGACTGGTACGACCCTACTGCTGTACCTTCAGACCTTTGAAAATTGTTCGGAACAGTCGACTTAGACTTCTCTCAGTCGACTGGTCTGCTGAGAACCTTCTTAGTAAAATTTGTTCAGTTCTTCCTGGACAGTTGACTTAGCCTTTGTGCAGTCGACTGGTTCACTGAGGATTCTATTGTGTGAAATTTTTTCAGTCCCTTCGGGACAGTCGACTTAGCCTTTATGCAGTCGACTGGTGACCTCTGAGGTCGACTGATATGACTTAGTCTATTTTTGTGAAATTTTGGATATAGTCCTCTGGACAGTCGACTTACCACTGTATAAGTCGACTGGTACTGAAGGATGTTTGTAATCTTTAGTGTTATTTCGATTGATTGGTTTTCAGATAATTCAGTCTACATTTGATATTCAGTTCAGTATTTGATTTTGAGATATTCAGTTATGAATATGATTTTGAGATATTCAGTTGAGCCACTTTTGTTTAGTGGAATTTGTTAGACTTTTGAGTTTGAGTCTCTAGAGGTACGTGACCCTAACATACCGGTATTAAGTTATTTGTTGAGTTATTTTGTTGAGGCCCATTGAGGCATTTCAGTTATTCAGTTTTGATTTTAGTCCGGTAGGGTACACTACTCTAGGAGATTCGTTGAGAAATTAAATAACCTACAAATAATAAGGACAGGCACTAGTGGTGATATGATGAACGGGAACATGAGTTATGCACCTCAATACGGCTTTAGATGAGAGATTTGATCTCCTGAATTATCCAAGTAACTATCTTGAGATGATGGATTTATCTCCTGAATTATCCAGGTAAATTACCTGAGGTGAGAGATATATCTCCTGAATTATCCAAGTGTTTTGCTTGAGATGTGGGATTGAACTCCTGAATTATCAAGGTCGAGGCGACGCACATGGGGTAATCATGTGATGATGTGTCTATGTCTAGATGTGGGATGATCTCCTGAATTATCCAGGTAAATTACCTGAGATGTGGGATCCATCTCCTGAATTATCAGGCATGGGCTAATTCTCACAGATTATCTTTATCTCGTAGTAGTCATCGTGTTAAGATTAGTTGCATAGCGGGGATTGAACTCATATGAAGTGGAGACGTTAAGGGCTTGCACTGAACCTATGTAGAATGAGATGCATAGACTTCGACAAGTATGCATTGGAGATTCCGCATATAGAAATTGTGTTTTCTTGACTTGGTTTTATGCATGTGGTTTCCAGTTTTCCTACACTTGACCTTTAGACTAGATGCACTTGTTGTTTTCAATCTATGAAGTTTTCATGCTTTACATTCCTTGCTATTCCTTATTCATTTATCATTGTGGCTAATACATGTTGATGACTTTATATTTTATGATTAAATTATGTTGATTATTTTATGTCACTCACACCATTTATGGCTAACCCCTTTAGTTTTGGGGGTTAGGGATCATCTCTAGCCTCACATGTTGCAGGTTGTTGCTTAGAGTTTGGAGGTGTGGATGCTTGAGGCATATTTGAGATAGATTGATTTATAATATTTTTGTGTAAAATTGTAAAAGCAGTTTTGAGATAATTTTGAGTTGTAAATGACAGAAAATATTGTTTGAGTTGTTTTGAATTCCGCTGTGATTTGTAAAAGTTTGTTGTAATAAAAGTTCAAAATTTTAGTGGTGTTGGTTGTATATATTGTTACATTGAAGTGGATGCTGGGATTGTGCCACGTATTTTCTAAATTATTACATTAAAAATTTGGGGCGCTACATTACTTCAATTTATTGCGAAACATATATTTGCAACACAACTGACTATTACTCATAAACATGGAAATCCAGAATTACATAAACACATCATCAAAAGCTTAGTAACCTAAACATAAAGTTCAATAATTGTAAAATCTAACTAGGCGTATATTGTTGGGGTGGTCTCATCTTTCGAACTGGGACTTTTCTCCTACGTTCCCGGGTCTCTTGAGTTGCAGGTTCACTTGGATCGACATCTTCTTCTTCATCTCCTCCACCTACATCAATCTCGGGATTTGCCAATTCACTTTGTGTAGGAGGGAAGCGAACAGTCTTACCCCTTCTTGGATGATGTGAAGGAGTTTGTTGTTGAGTTTGAGGTGAGGGGGGGTTGTACTGCTTCAGCTGTTTGTTGTGGTTGAGGTGGAGCTCGGCTTACACTCATTTGGACCTGTTGAGTTGGTATTTCGGTCGACCGTACAAGGTCATTGAAGCGTGAACCATCTCCAACTTCTTCAAGAGAAGTACGACAAGAAAGTAGGAGTTCTCTTGCCAATTCCTTGCATGCCTTATTAGCATTGCTCTTCAAGATAGCCGCACACTTCCTCGCAATGTCCCATGTGTTGTCGTTCTAGATTAGGAATAGAAATTATTAGTAGTAAACCAAACTTTACCATTAAACAAGCATAAGCAAAATGAAGTGAATAAAATTAACCGACAATAAAATTACTTTACCATTAAATGATAGGAGGAAGCTTTCGGTTGATACATGGGTTGCGATATGGAATGTGCGGGTGGTGGTTCCACTTGGTGCGCGGGTATCAGTTGTTGGATACCCGCGGGAAGATCCATTTTTGGAGCTACATACAACCGTGTGATGCGACGGTACCATGCCATATATGCGGTTTGCATTGATCCATCGTATGGCACAATACCTTCAATGACCAAGTCGTACTTCCTCTCATTCCAACATGCTACATGAGCACGGTGGTGATTGGCCCAATCCATATTTGGTAAACAACCTTGGCTCGTAATGTTGTGAAGTCTACGGTCGTACATTGAGTTCCCGAGGACGGGCTGTTGTGCATTGAATTGGCAGAGGACACGGCCGGGGTAATAGAACTCCACAATCGAGAAATTTACAAGGGGAGCTAATGTCACCACAACTGATTATTGGCAGTGCAAATTCGGGGTAGACGTTGTAGCCTATCCTCTGTGTACGGTATCCAGTGGACGTACTCTTCCCTCAATTGATCGAGTTCGTCCCTATAATATGTGAGGAAACCACGTGGGTTATCCCTCCATGTGAGCTTACCCCTCCAGTAGGCACCAAGAGGAGCTCTCAGCACGGGATTTTCTTGTTGCACTCTCTAACTTTCTGAAAGTACCGTTACCCGGGGGCGGCCGAGGTGTATTCGTTCCCAACACTATATTTACAATATAGACATCGGCCCGGTCATTTGAATCGATCCCATCGAATAGTTACAGAGAGCACGGTAGAGGGAGGCCAGAGCCGCACTTCCCCAACTATATCGGTCGGCTGTTTGTAAGTCAGCAATCAGTGGAAGGTACATGAGATACACTACATCACTTGAAGAATTAGGGAATAGAATCCCTCCAATCCTCGACAACAGATAAGCCCGCATATAATTTTGGAGTTGGATGTCCGTCGGTACGTCTGGCATTTGATTACTAAACTCCAAATCAAGCCAAGAATGTCTAATTGATTCCCCAACGAATACTCTCTTATCATCTTCAGGCACCTCGTGCCCAAGGTAATCTCGTACCAATGCAACTTTATTAAACATCAAGTTTTCTGTGACGGCCACCCCATCGATTGGAAGACCCGCAATGACGGCTACATCTTGTATGGTTACCGTCATCTCACCAACTGGTAAGTGAAACGTGTGTATCTCCGGTCTCCATCGCTCTACAAGAGCGGTAAGTAGGGCATGGTCACATTTGATTTTTGCGATCTTCGACATTCCGTAAAATCCGCTGCTTAACAAGTAATTTTGAATACGATGGTGCGTCTTTTTGATGGTGTGCATTCGGAAACTCATTTTTTCTACATCTCCTTTCCAAACCGCCTGCGATCTGTGATCTTCTTGCAGATAAAGAACGGTAGGATCTATTGGACCCGGATGTCCCCGTGGTCCATGCGAAGTACTAGATGAAGCACCCACATCATGGAAAGAAAATGGTTGTGTAGAATCCATTTGCCTGTCAACATTAAATATAACGTGTCAACTACAATGTTAATAGACATTATTACAATACTAGATATACCAAAAAGTGTACAAAAATTTTACTAAACATATGTACTAAACAATAACAAACACTAATCAACAATAATTTCCCTCAGTGTATTTCAGCTTATCTAATCAATAACAATAACAACACTAATCAACAACAATAACAAACACTAATCAATAACAAACACTTATCTAATACATATTGAAACAGTTAACCCTATGTAGACACCTTCAGTGTATTACAGCTATTCAACCCTCTATCCATGGTTAACTCCTTTCTCCTCAAATCATTCATCACATTTTGGAAAAATGGATTTTATCCTCACGCATTGCCTTCAACTTCACTTCACCATTATGTATACATAGATCTTCAATATATTTGAACTACTTGCAATCATCATAATGACAACCAAAACACCCCCACAAAGTATCTCCTATATCCTTTGTTTTCCTAACAACTTGAACAATTGCATCTTTTTCAACATTTCAACATTTCACATACCCTATATCACCAACAATCCATAACTACTTTTCCAAAATTACTACTTAGATAACACAAATCTATATCACTTGTACTATAATACCGATGCATACATCTCTCATAGATCAAAATCAACATTGTAAATAAAAAATTAGGGATTTTCAAAACTTACCACAAATTTGGATTCCGGTTGATTTGGAATTCTCAATGAGAGAATCAAAAGCAGAGGCTAAGTATAATTTTTGTTTGGCCACTTACAAATCACTCAAATACTTGGAATTTTAGGAATTTTTTTTTTGGGTTTAGGGTTTTGAGAGTCGGAGTGAAGGAGAGAAAAAAACGTAAGGCAAAAGGGGGAGGAGAAGGGGGTTTCTGATTATAGGAAACTGTGCAAAACGAATATAACTGATGCTGTTATTCAAAATAACGGCATTAGTATAATCGTTGCCATTCTCTGAGAGAATGACATTAGTTATTTTATTTTTGCAATTCTCTCTCAGCTCACAATTGAGACTATTAGATCTTTACACAAAAAATAACAGATGCCGTTATTTCAAATAACAACATGAAACTTTTTTTCCAAACAGATGCCGTTATTGGGAAGAACGGCATCGAAATAACCTATGCCGCTTTTCTAAATAACGTTTGTTACTGACGTGTCCTAAACAAGGGTATTTCGCTAATTGTTTTGAGAAGTGGGACAAGGCGCTAAATATTTTCAAAAAATGGGGCAGTACAGCAAATTTTTCGAATTGGGATGAATGATCTAGAGTGACATACACAATTCTTGATTTTGCACCTGTTCACAATGAAAGGAAATTATTACTTTAGTTTCGTAACGTTTATAATTTTTTCTTCACAAGAATTTAGTCAATTTTGGGGCAAACGCTCTACATAAGATATGCAAAATATGATAATTTTTTGTCAATCTTATCTTAACCATCTCCAATTTCTACTGAATTCTAGTCTCTAGTTGAGGAAGTTTGTCATAATAGTAAACTAGTATTATCCTGTGCAAATTGCATAGACTAAAATAATTTTAATGTACTCATAAAATTATATAGAACTTTAAAAAAGTATGAGATAATACCGTAAAAAGTACACTCACAGTCCGGCCTTTGTATACATCATGAACGGCAACACTCAGGCCTTGACCCGCCTCTTCCCCCCCCCCCCCCCCCCCCCAATTCACACCCTATCAGATGTCTTATCTCTCATCTCACACGTCTCCGCTGTCTTCGACCGCAGCGCCGTCCCATTCTCCAACATTCTCCTTCACCTCTCCGTTCGCGTCACCCAACTATCTGCCACCTACCTCCTTATCAAATCTCATTCTTGGACCCGATACCACAGTCATCCCCATCTTGAACTCGTATTTTCCCCAAATTCAAACTTCAGGATATCAAAAACACAAACTAGAAATTGAAAATAAAATAAAAGGTTGTAAATTAGGGTTTCAGAAATTAATACATATACCATACATAGATACAATTGATTTAGTTAAGCAAAATTTTTCAAAACCATTTTTCACAAACACATTGTGTGCTATATAGGCGTTTCATCGAATACTTAATGAGCAAAGCATAGTTCTAGTAATTAAGTTCTACATTTATAGGTTTTGGGCTTTTATATTGTTTTTTTAAATAAAAATGTGCATAATGCATGTGTTAATAAATATGAATTCCTACTTTTACTCTCTAATCTTTACTTCAAAATAGAGAAAGGAGAGAGATTGACACTCTCTCTCCTATTAGTATAATGCTAGAACTAGTATTTAGCACGTGCGATGCACGTTTTAAAAAATATATAGTTTTAAAAGTAATATAATATAGCACGTGTTAATAAATATATATATTTTTAAAGTAATATATAAAGAGTATAATGAGAGAGTTTGAGTTGTACATACGATGCACGTAAGTTGGTAGATTTAAAGTATATAATGGAAGAGTTGAAGTTGCACATGCGATGCACAGAAGATGATAGATTGACACTAAGGCCGTCTTCCATTATAATATTAGAGATTAGAGATTAGAAATATAGAATATAATGACCAGAATAGCACCCTTATGAATTTTACTGGATTGTAATAATTAGTATTTCGATAATTTGAATGTAGCTCATATAGTAAAAGGTTGGAACTAGTGAAGGTAGATCTTAAATTCGAGGCCAAGCTACTGTGTAGTCTTTATTTTGAACAAAAATAAACACAAAAATAAATAAATAAATATATATATATATATAGGGTAAAAGAGATATGAGCAACTTGCCCATTTAGTAAATGAGCAATTGATTATGTGGCATGCATGTGATACATTGGATAACTAACCCTTTAAGGATTTTCCAATCACATGTTTGCCACATCATCAATTGCTCATTTACTAAATGAGCAAGTTGCTCATACCCCTTTTTCCCATATATATATATATATACTAAATGAGCAAGTTGCTCATACTCCTTTTTCCGAGCAATATATATATATATATATATATATTAAAAAGGAGTATGAGCAACTTGGAGTAGGAGTATATATATATATATATATATATATATATATATATATATATATATATATATATATATATATATATATATATATATATATATATATATATATATATATATTAAAAAGGAGTATGAGCAACTTGCTCATTTAGTATATATATATATATATTAAAAAGGAGTATGAGCAACTTGGAGTAGGAGTATATATATATATATATATATATATATATATATATATATATATATATATATATATATATTAAAAAGGAGTATGAGCAACTTGCTCATTTAGTATGTATATATATATATATATATATATATATACATACTAAATGAGCAAGTTGCTCATACTCCTTTTTAATATATATATATATATATATATATATATATATATATATATATATATATATATATATATATATATATACACTAAATAAGCAAGTTGCCCATACTCCTTTTTCCGAGCAAAAACTAAATGGGCAAGTTGCTCATACGCCTTTTTTCCATATATATATATATATATATATATATATATATATATTACACATGCGATGCACATAAGCTGATAGATTGACACTAAGGCCGTCTTCCATTATAATATTAGAGATTAGAGATTAGAAATATAGAATATAATGACCAGAATAGAACCCTTATGAATTTTACTAGATTGTAATAAGTAATTCGATAATTTAAATGTAGCTGATATAGTAAAAGGTTGGAACTAGTAAAGGTAGATCTTAAATTCGAGGCCAAGCTACTGTGTAGTCTTTATTCACACAAAAATAAATAAATAAATAAATATATGTTAAAAATCAATTAATGTGAATGTCCCTCCATTATCCCATTTTCTCCACTAACCCCATGATCTCCATGTTCTCCACTCGCCATTTACTCCATGTTTATCCTTTCAACTTCTTTTGTAAGCCTATAAATAGGTCTTTAGATGAATCATTTGGGGCGCTAAAAAAGAAAAGGAAATCATTTGAATACAAATTATACTCTATTCTCTTGTCTCTTTTACTTTCTAGCATCGTCTCCATTATTTTACAATACGTTATCAGCACGAGGCTCTACTTCAACTATTCGAGGTATTTTTTTTTATACTCATATTATAATATTAAGGTCACTATAACTAAGTATGCTCTACACTCGCCATTCATTTGGATCTTGTGTATCAGAAAAGTTATAACATTTTTTTTATATTCATATTATAATATTAAGGTCACTATAACTAAGTATGCTCTACACTCGCCATTCATTTGGATCTTGTGTATCAGAAAAGTTATAGTTTAATCTAAATTTTTTTTTTCTAATTGCATTTTTTTATATATACATATAGTTTCATCATGTCGAACCTTGTCAAGCTTGAATTTGAAGCTCTTGATATTACTGGCAAGAATTATTTGTCGTGGGTGTTGGATGCGGAGATCCATTTGGATGCTAAAGGTCTCAAGGAGACAATTGATGAATCAAAAGAAACATCCAACCAAGATAAGGCGAAGGCAATGATATTTCTTCGCCATCACCTTCATGAGGGGTTGAAAGTTGAATACCTCACGGTCAAAGATCCTGCAGATCTTTGGAAATCACTGAAAGAGAGGTATGATCATCAGAAAACTGTGATTCTTCCGAAAGCATGTTACGACTGGATGCATCTCCGTTTTCAAGATTTTAAATCTGTTAGTGAGTATAACTCGGCTATTTTTCGAATCAGTTCACAAATGAAATTATGTGGTGAAACTGTTACTGATTTTGATATGATGGAAAAAACGTTATCCACGTTTCATGCATCTAATGTGCTCTTGCAACAACAATACCGTAAAAGGGGTTTTACAAAATATGGAGATTTGATATCTTGTCTTCTTGTTGCTGAGCAAATAATGAGTTATTGATGAAAAATCATGAGTCTCGTCCTACTGGCTCTGCTCCATTCCCTGAAGTGAATGTGATAGCATTCAATAATAATCGTGGTCATGGTCGTGGCCGAGGCTGCAGACGTGGACGTGGACGAGGAAGAGGAAGAGGTTATTTTCCCGGTGGTCGAAGTAACCACAATGTTAGGGATGAATCACGAGGAAACAATGATAGTGGCATGAATAAGAAGATGAAGGAAAGCATCTGCCACCGATGCGGGATGCAAGGCCATTGGTCGCGTACTTGTCGTATTCCCAAGCATTTTGTTGATCTTTATCAAGAGTCGTTGAAAAACAAAGGAAAGAATGTTGAAGCAAATTTCATTGCTGACGACTCCAATGATTTCACCGAAGGCCTCGATGATTTGATGCACCTGGATGCAGCTGATTTCCTTATCCATCCTGAAGATGGAAGTGACCATAAGTGATCAAGATGCTTGTGATATTTGAAGTTTCTTTCAGCTTGTTATTTTGTTTCTATGTTTAAGTTTGCTATGAACTATGTTTTATTTCAGTTTGTTTCAGTTTTGTTAAAGTTTTTCTTTAGCTTAATTTTATTTTCAAATTAATGTCATTCTTCATGCTTTATATTGCTTTCAAGTTTATTTATTCACATTTTTTTTCTTTCTTTATCTAGATTATGAATATGTATCAATCCAAGATTCAAGTTGGGGATATATGTCTTGCAGATAGTGCTACTACCCCCACCATTCTTAAAGATAAGAAATATTTTTCTAATCTGAGAAATGATCAAGCACATGTCAATACCATATCAGGCTGTGCAAAGATAATTGAAGGCTCCGGAAGAGCAAATTTTATAATGCCAGAAGGCACAAAATTCATAATTGAAAATGCATTATTTTCGCCTAAGTCTCAAAGAAACTTATTAAGTTTTAAAGATATTCGTCTAAATGGATATCATATTGAGACTATGAATGAAAGAAGTATTGAATATCTTTGTATTACCTCAAATATGATGGGCAAAAAGTGTGTGTTAGAAAAATTACCAGCTTTCTCATCTGGATTGTATTATACAACTATAAGAATAGTTGAATCATATAATACAATAAATATGAAGTTTACAGATATATTTAAGGTTTGGCATGATCGGTTAGGTCATCCCGGTTCAACGATGATGCGGAAAATTATCGAGAAATCATGTGGTCATTCATTGAAAAACCAGAAGATTTTTCAATCCCATGAATTTCCTTGTGTTGCTTGTTCCAAAGGAAAGTTAATTACAAGGCCCTCACCAGCCAAAATAAAGAACGAATCACTGTCATTTTTAGAACGAATTCATGGTGATATATGTGGTCCGATTCATCCCCCATGTGGACCGTTTCGGTATTTTATGGTTTTAATTGACGCATCAACTCGATGGTCACATGTGTGTTTATTATCATCTCGTAATTTGGCTTTTGCAAGATTACTTGCACAAATAATTCGGTTGCGGGCCAATTTCCTGATTATCCGATAAAAACAATTCGTCTTGATAATGCTGGTGAATTTACATCCCAATCTTTTATGAATTATTGTATGTCAATTGGGATAAAAGTGGAACATCCAGTAGCCTATTTTCACACTCAAAATGGTTTGGCAGAATCATTTATAAAACGGATCCAATGGATTGCTAGACCAATGCTTATGAAATCAAATCTCCCCGTTTGGGCCTGGGGACATGATGTTTTACATGCAGCACAACTTATACGCATCTGGCCAACCAGTTATAATGATAATTCTCCCTTACAATTGGTTCTGTAATGCCCTGATTTTTCATTTATGAAAAATTACTTTATTTTGCACGTAGTGTGCACGTGCAATATTTTTGGTAAATATTTTCATCATGATGAGTATAGATATTTAAATATATGCCTTTAATTATTTTTCTATAAAGCCTTCTTTCAATTAGACAAAAAGCCTTTCTTTTAAAAGCCCAAAGTTAATTTAATTTATTATTTTTATAATAAGTATTTTGGCCCATAAACTAAAGCCCATGGATTAATCTATTTTTATACAACTTGTCATGTAGAATACAATTTAAAGACTATTTATTTTTATACAAAAATTTAATGTACATTTTTTTGGGCCTAGTTGCATGCACGTGCATTGCACGTACACGTGCAAAATGCACTCTTCCTTGTTGGCCGGTTGCAATCTTTGGAGGGAAAATCAAATTTTGGAATGGTGATCATGGTGTGGTGGTTACTAGGTTGTGGGTAGTTAATGTAACTCCTACTTTCATCATAGCCCTCCATCTTACATCCAACTACTTGATCCTAGCCCTCCATTCTCATTGATTTTTAGTATAAATACCCCCCCCCCCCCCATGGCTAGTTCTTCTTGTGCCAAATTATTCTCTTCCAAACCTATAGTTCAAATACCTTAGTGATTGTGTGAGTTAAAAGATTGAGAGTGTGTGGGATTGTTCTTGCAACACCAAGGAGAAGAGGGGGCCGGCATCAAGGAGTGCTCTCGGTTGGCTTAGTAGTGTTCGGTTTTGGGGTGTGCTTGGAGGTTCGTGTGCGCGCATCTAGGAGGAGAAGCATTCGGTTGCAAGGACTTTTGTTTAGGGAGTTGCTAATTGTGTTGTCTCTCCATTTGAGGTGGGTAGATTCTCCATATTTCTAAATTAGAAATGCATGTTAGATATGAATGAATGAAGCATGAAAGAAATTAAGAAAAGTACACTTTAATAACCCATTGAATGATTGAATGTGGATATGCAATTCTATATGTGGTTCTATTATTTAAGTTGTATGTGAATTGATTAGAATCATGGATTGATTGATAAAAACACATTTATTACCATCAAGAATTACATACAAAAGTTAGTAGGTTGATAATACCATTTCATGTGTTAAATAGATCTTTTGTGTTAATATGGGCATGAATAATTTAAAATATGAGTTGTATGTTAGGTAAACGATTAAAGACAGAAAATTAAGATGAAAATTTTATTGATAAAGAGATTAGAATGCTAAATGCGAAGAAATATCGAAAAGAGAAGAAATGTGGTAATTATAATGTAGAATTTGAATTAGTTGTATGAAAATTTGTTTTAATTGTTACAAAAATTATTTTGCTCATACTGGTATGTAAATTATGTGAGGAAGAATTAATCTGGAGTTAT
Source organism: Hemerocallis citrina (assembly GCA_017893485.1). Classification (NCBI taxonomy): domain Eukaryota; kingdom Viridiplantae; phylum Streptophyta; class Magnoliopsida; order Asparagales; family Asphodelaceae; genus Hemerocallis; species Hemerocallis citrina. The sequence goes on from CM030362.1 coordinate 281,619,719, forward strand.
ACAGTAATTTTTGTGAAAGCAAAATGAAAGGAAGACTTAATGAATATCGAACGTTTTTTAATAACAGAGAGAATGGTTTTAAAAAGAATTTCGAACTATACTCGACAACCTGAGCACGTAGCTCAAGTGGTCGGAGCGCGCGGCCTGTTTCTCAGAGGTCTGCGGTTCGAATCCCGTGGGCAACATTATTTCGTTCGGTTTCTTTTTAAACAAAATCAACTGCGGACCGAGAGCATTTAATGCTCTCAGCCATACTTATGCCGCTTAGCACATTCGGCCTGGTGGCTTGTGCTGTCGGCTGTGTTCTCTGGGGTGCTGGGTTCGAATCTTGCCCTCGACAAGATTGAAAAACAATTTTTTTTGGGGTTTTTAATTGTCAAAAAATTATGAGAAAAATATGGTTATTCTTCTAAAAATATACGGGACTTTATAAAAATTATTTGGGAATTATTTGCATGAAATAAAACATGATTTGAGAATAAAATGTGTAAATAGAACTATGGTTCTATATGTGTATTTTTTGTGAAATTATATCTTGCAAAAAGAATTTGAAATGAAAGATTAGAAGATTAATATAGTCGAGAAAGAAATTTTATTTTGTGATGGTTATAAATTATTCTTATATGTGAATAGTGAGAAAAATATTAAATGCGAATATTCGTAGTGATGTGAAATTTTGATGTGAAGTTGATAATTGATGAAGCATATGAATTCATGTATAGTTATGGACTATGTGAACGGATTAGAAATCATGATTTGAAAAGAAATATACTTTTGAGTATGATGACTCAACATGAAAATTTATGAATTGGAAATGCTCATTTTGGAAATTGTGAATTGAAAATTAAAACAAAAAGAGTAGCTAAGTCTCCCCCGGTATTTGGAAAGGAATGAAATGAAAAATTGAAATGAAAGACCAAGGTTGGTCGTGTTTGAATGAATGAATAAGTCCGGTTTAGTGGAGAGGCTAACTCTAGAGCTTTGATTTTTGTTCATGATTTTGATAAAAACTAAGGATTAGTACATAGTGGAGACGTGATGAAAGTAGGAGAAAAACACGAGTATGAGGGCCATCGGGATTGGCGGTGTGAGAGTGATCCACAGGCTGCCTGCTTGATACGTCAAGACATGGCGTGGGCACTACTCCAGAATTATCGTCCCGGTGGCGACGCTTGTGGGATGTTTGGTGACTGCAAGAGAATCGTGTGCCATGAAGTGAGGCTGAATTGTCCATAGGTTGCCTGCTCGATGCGTCGTGTCAGTGCGTGGGATTCCCCTCCAGAATTTTCTGTACACGAGCTTGTACTCATAGATCATCTAAGATACCTACCGTAATTACAGTAGTAGATTAAGTCATAACGAGGGATTGAACCCTACAAAGATGAAGAACGATTAAGGGCTTGCCCTCGGACCTATGTAGTATGGGATGCATAGAATCCGAACAAGTGCGCATTAGTATCATGTAATATAAATAAATGCATTAAGGACTAAGTGCACAATCACAACACGACATCAATAGGGTAGTCCCTTTAGTTTGATATGTGACAAGTTTGTGCTTGCTAAATATGGAAAATAAGTTATACTATTTCCGGCATCGAGAGGATGGCCGTGTATAATGATCGTCGGTTGAATAAACTGACGTACCCACAGTCTTATATGCAGATAAATGGCTTGATAAAGATTAAAGAGGAAAAAATGTTTAAAGATTACTTAATGTTGTTGTATATTTATTTTCATTGTTGTAAAATTTTACTTCCGTTGTGCAATGTAAAGTGTAATATTGATGTAAACTCTGATGTAAAGTGAAAAGTTCAAATTTCCTTGTAAAATTGTACTAAAGGAAGTGTAAAGATCCTGTAGAACATCTCGAATTCAGTGTATTTGGGATTCGGGAAATTACAGGTTCATGGTCCGGAACCAAATATTTCCCATTTATGAATTTTCGGATGTGCGGTATATGTCCCAATTAATCCACCACAACGCACAAAAATGGGACCTCAAAGGAGGACGGGAATATATGTTGGGTATGAATCTCCATCTATAATCAAGTATATTGAACCAACAACTGGAGATTTGTTTACTGCAAGATTTGCAGATTGTCACTTTGATGAATCACTATTCCCAACATTAGGGGGAGATAATAAACAGTTGGAAAAAGAGATTTCATGGAATGAATTATCATTGAAATGTTTAGATCCTCGAACAAAAGAAAGTGAATTAGAAGTTCAAAGGATAATTCATTTGCAAGGTATTGCAAATCAACTGCCAGACGCATTTACTAACCACAAAAGAATAACAAAATCTCATATTCCAGCTGTAAATGCTCCTATCAAAATTGATGTCCCTGAAGGACAACCTATAATTGCTAGTGAGTCTAAGGCACGCTTGAAGCGTGGTAGACCACTTGGTTCCAAAGATAAATATCCTCGAAAAAGAAAAGGAGCAAATAACCATGATTGTCAAATCGAGGATGTCTCTCCAGAAGAGACCATTGACATAGTTAATAATGAAGAGAATTAGGTACCTGAAATTAATGAAAATGAAGAGATCTCGATTAACTATGTCATTACGGGAAGAAGATAGGACCGGAATAATATAATTGTCGATAATATTTTTGTATATAATATAGCGCGCGATATCATAAATGAAAACGAGGATCATGAACCTACCTCTGTGGAAGAGTGTAGAAATAGAAATGATTGGCCAAAATGGAAAGAGGCAATTAAGTCTGAATTAGACTCGTTTGAAAAACGAGGAGTTTTTGGATCTGTAGTCCGAACACCAAAAGAGATCAAACCAGTAGGCTATAAATGGGTATTTGTACGAAAAAGAAATGAACGAAATGAGATTACTAGATATAAAGCACGACTTGTCGCACAAGGTTTTACCCAGATGCCTGGTATTGATTATGAAGAGACATATTCTCCTGTGGTGGATGCAATAACATTTCGATATTTGATATGTCTGGCAGTGCATGAAAGACTTGAAATGCGTCTCATGGATGTGGTCACGGCCTATTTGTATGGTTCGTTAGACCATGATATATATATGAAAATCCCTGAAGGATTTAAAGTGCCAGAAGCACATAATGATAATTCCCGGGAAATTTATTCAGTTAAGTTAAACTGTAATACCCTGATTTTTCATTTAATGAAAAATTATTTTATTTTGCACGTAGTGTGCACGTGCAATATTTTGGTTGAATTAAATCTTATAATTATTTTTATTGTGATATATGTTTTCAAATTATTTTTATACAAAAGCCTTTTTCTTTAAATAGATAGAAAGCCATATTTTAAAGCCTTTTTCTTAAAGCCCAAAATGTATTTTATTTATTTTATTTTAACTATTTTTGGCCCATAAAACTAAAGCCCATGGATTAATTTATTTAAAAAGTCTATTTTATTTTTTTGTAAAAATCAAATGCACAATTTTGGGCCTAGTTGCTTGCACATGCACTACACGTACACGTGCAAGAGCACACCCTCTTCATGGCCGGTTGTGGACTTTTGTTTTGGAGGGAGATTCAAAAAGTTTAGTGGTGGTCATGGTGTGGTAGTTATGTGAATGTGGGTAGTTGTGGTAACTCCTACTCTAATCCTAGCCCTCCATCCTACAACCAACCAACTAATCCTAGCCCTCCATTCTAGTTGATTTTTAGTATAAATACCCCCTCCCATGGCTAGTTATTTTGTGCTTATTATCCCTTCCAAATCTATAGTCTAATTAGTAGTAATTTGTGAGTTAAAAAGATTGAGTTGTGAGCGAGATTGTGCTTGCGTTCTACCAAGGAGGAGAAGGGCCGGCTATTCAAGGAGGGAAGCTTTCGGTGGTGCTTGTGGAACTTGTGCGCACATCATCTAGGAGGAGGTGCATTCATTCGCAAAGGACTTAGTTGCTATTGTGTTTGTTCTCTCCATACAAGGTGGGTAAAATTCTCCATATTTCTAAAGTAGAAATGCTTGTTAGAATGAATGAATGATAGTGGGTTTGATTTTCCTTATTTCTAAATTAGAAATGATGCTAGTATTATATTGAGAATGATGCATGAAACATACTAATAAGAGTACACTTCTAATTGGAAAATTGACCTATGAATGGATTGGAATGTGAGTATGAAATTGTATGTGATTTGATTAGTAAAAATCTAAGTTGGTATGGATTAATTATAACCATGAATGAGTAATTGGCTAATAAAGAGACTAGTGGCATTAATTGTTGAGAAATGTCGAGAATGAATCTTTCGGGTAAGCCGACTTAGGACCTTGTAAGTCGACTTATATGCTCATTTAAGTCGACTGGTGCTGTTATAAGTCAATTATTTATTTAAAATCCTGGATATTTTTCCCTGGACAGTCGACTTACTATAGTATAAGTCGACTGGTACTGATGCATTTTTATAAACTCGAATGTTCTACTATTTTGAAAATACATGAGACTCTATAAAGATAATTTGGGAATTGTTGCATGGAATAAAATGTGATTTGAGAATAAAAGGCGTAATCAGAACTATGATTTTGATATGTGTATTTTTGGGAAATTATACCTTGCAAAAGAACTAGAAATGAAGAAGATTAATATAGTAAAGATTGAAGTGACATTATAGATGTATGAAAATATGAATTATGAATATTCGTTAGTACTTCTCATTCTGAGAACAATGTGATAACCATGAAATGTGAATTATTCTTGTTGAAGAATAGCGTGACAAAATATGATGTGTGATTCCTTAATTTGAGATGTTTAAACTGTTCAGTCGACCGAGTGTGTGTAGCAGTCGACTGTATAGAACCTGAGAAATTACATAACTGAACTCCGCAAAACAGGCGACTGTGTTGAACGACAGTCGACTGCCCTGTGGGTGATAATTGAAATTGGAAACACTGCGGAACAGCCGACTTCCATGTACAGCAGTCGACTCTCCCGAGTGGCTATGAAGAACTTATTTGACTGAACAAGTCGACTGGAAGAGCTCCAAGTCGACTGTCCAGAGTGGTTGATATGTCAGAGAACATTATTCTGTCTATTTTGAAGATTGTGAACTTTATGATTGATGTTGATGAACCCTTTTATTGCTGTATGAATTTATATGAAATGAATCATAGTTTGAATTGAGAAATTTACATGAAATGAGTCATACTTTGAATGAAGAATTACATGAATAAGAAAGCTAAGATCATGATATGCTGAGGCAATGAAAAATGAATTCATGAGTTGGAAACGCTCAAATTGGAAGTTGTGAATTAGAAATTGAACAAAAGAGTAGCTAAGTCTCCCCCGGCAGTGGAAATGAAATGAAATTGAAAAGAAGACCAAGGTTGGTCATGTGAACATGAAATGAATAAGTCCGGTTGAGTGGAGAGGCTAACTCTAGAGTTTTGATTTTTATTCATGATTCTAATAATTAGTACATAGTGGAGAGGTGATGAAAGTAGGAGAAAAACACGAGTGAGGGCCATCGGATTTGCGGCGGAGAGTATTTCACAGGTTCTTCACGATGAGTCGTGACATGACGTGGATACGGCTCCAGGGTGCCGTGGCGGCGGAGAGTATTTCACAGGTTCTTCACGATGCGTCGTGACATGACGTGGATACTGCTCCAGGGTACCGTCCCTGTGGTGACACTTGTGGGATGTTTGGTGACTGCATGAGGATCGTGTGCCATGAAGGAGGCTGAATTATCCATAGGTTCTTCACGATGAGTCGTGACATGACGTGGGATTTCCCTCCAGTTTCTGTACATGTGCTTGCACTCATAGATCATCTAAGACACTACCGTAGTTACAGTAGTAGATTAAGTCATAACGAGGGATCGAACTCTACAAGATGAAGAACGATTAAGAGGCTTGCCCTCAGACCTATGTAGTATGGGATGCATAGAATCCGAACAAGTGCGCATTAGTGTCATCTAATATAAATAATTGCATTAAGGATTAAGTGCACAAACACAACACGACATCAATAGGGTAGTCCCTTCATTTGAAATGTGACAAGTTTGTGTTTGTTAAATATGGAAAATTAAGTTATACTATTTCCGGCATAGAGAGGATGGCCGTGTATAGTGATCGTCGGTTGAATAAACTGACGTACCCACAGTCTTATATGCAGGTAAATGACAAGGTTAAAGAAGAATGGATGCATAAAGATTTTACCATGTTGTTGTACATTTATGTAAATGTTGTATATTTTTACTTCCGCTATGCAAATGAAAAGTGTAATATGATGTAAACTCTGAGGTAAAAAGAAAAGTTTTAATTCCTTGTAAAAATTGTACTAAAGAAAGTGAAAAGATTCTGTAGAACATCTCGAATTCAGTGTATTTGGGATTCGGGGCGTTACATAAACAAAGCATTATATGGATTAAAACAATCAGGACGGATGTGGTATAACCGTCTGAGTGAATTTTTAATAAAAGAGGGTTATAATAATGATCCTATATGCCCATGTGTGTTTATAAAAGGTTGAGGATCAAAATTTATAATTGTTGTTTATGTTGATGATTTAAATATCATCGGAACTCCTGAAGAGTTATTACAAGCCGTGCAATGTTTAAAGAGAGAATTTGAAATGAAAAACCTTGGAAAAACAAGATATTGTTTAGGTCTTCAAATTGAACATTTGAAAGATGGGATTTTCTTGCATCAATCCACTTATCTGGAAAAAGTACTTAAAAGGTTTTACATGGATAAAGCTCATCCCTTAAGTACTCCCATGGTAGTGAGGTCATTAGATGTTAATAAAGATGTGTTTAGACCTCGTGAGGAACATGAAGAACTAATTGGTCCTGAAGTACCATATCTTAGTGCCATTGGAGTATTGATGTATCTTGCTAACAATGCACGTCCTGATATATCTTTTGCGGTAAATTTATTGGCAAGATATAGTTCCTCACCAACTCGAAGACATTGGAATGGTGTGAAACATATATTTAGATAACTTCGAGGGACCATGGATACGGGCTTGTATTATTCTAACCTGTCCAAATCAGATTTAATTGGGTATGCAGATGCAGGATATTTATCTGATCCACATAAAGCCCGATCTCAATCAGGATATGTGTTCGCCTGCGGAGGAACAACAATTTCATGGCGTTCTACAAAGCAAACACTAGTAGCAGCTTCAACTAATCATGCAGAAATATTGGCAATCCACGAGGCAAGTCATGAATGTGTTTGGTTGAGGTCGATATCTCAATATATCCGGGGAACGTGTGGCCTTTCAGTCGATAAAGATATCCCCACAACCTTATTTGAAGATAATACAGCATGCATAGCTCAGCTAAAGGATGGCTACATCAAAGGTGATAAAACGAAGCATATCTCACCAAAGTTCTTCTTCACTCATGATCTTCAACAAAAGGGTGAAATAAGTGTTCAGCAGATAAAGTCAAATGAGAATCCAGCAGATTTGTTCACTAAGGCTCTACCCACGACAACATTTGAAAAGATGGTAAATGATGCTGTTTATTTCTGAGAAACGTGTGGAAGCACCAGGTGTGAGTTCGGACTCAATTTGTATTGAAGGAGATTGCCGCTCGTCTGCCGATCTTCAGTTGACCTTCTGGGACCTACGATGAGCTCGGAAAGATGTTGAAGGTTGGGCTCGGATCGGAAGGGTCGGATCCGAGGTCTTGTGTACCTGCAGACGGTCCTGAAACACCGGGGTTTGTCCCGGTGGCGGACCCTCCGACGCTCTAGTCAGTCTCTGTGAGAGAGTAGCAATAACTAGGTATATTTAAGTGGCAAAAGATTGATTACCTCAAAAGGTGGGTGTGGGTCTAGTATTTATAGAGAATCCCAACCGGGTTTGGTTCCACTTGGGGGCCGGGTTTGGATCCGAAAGCCCATGGGCCTGACGTGGCAGAAGGCCCAGGGGGTTTAGGGCGGACGTGGCGATACCAGGAGTGGTATAGGGCTGACGTGGCGAAATCCTTGGCGGTATTTGGAGCTGACGTGGCCCATCGTGAGCCCCCTGTGCCTCTGGGGAGAATCGGAGGGCCTAGGCTGCGCCAGGTCATCCTTCTGCCCCGCCAGAGAGGGGGGACGGCCTGTGGGACTGCTCCGGATCGGACTCCGAGGGATACTGAGGCTCGTCAGTACGAGGAGGCCGGCACCGTGAGGGTAAACACGAGGTTCGGTACCGACCCTGAAGTGATCCGGAGCCGAACTAGGTTGCTATCTTTACCTTTCTGAGTGGGAATTGTATCGGGCCCTGGTTGGGCCTCAGGCCATTTTTACACTGTCACACAAGCCCCCCACTCCTGCAGGGGGTGCGGGAGCTAGCCGTGGAGGAGTGCCTATGGTTGTAGAAATGGGATGGCAAGTCACTGGGCTTTCATGAGAGGGTTATCCTGATGGTGCTGCCCTGAGGCTTGGATAGGACCTCGAGCTAGTCGAGGGTCTACGTGTAGGTGAAGGCGATGGCGATCCGTTGTTTCTTCCGGAGAAGAGTACCCTGGTGTTCGACAGAACCTCGAGAGGTCGAGGGATTATGTGTCGACTAGGGCGATGGCGAGCCGTTGTTTCTTTCTGAGAAGAGTACCCGGGTGCCAGACCGAACCTCGAGCTGGCGAGGGATTATGGGCCGGTAAGGGTGAAGGCGAGCCGTTGTTTCTTCCTGAGAAGAGTACCCTGGTGCCAGACCGAACCTCGAGATGAGGGGGAATTATGGGCTGGTAAGGGTGATGGCCAGCCGGTGGATCCTCCGAAGAGGGGTGCCCTTGTGCCAGACCGGACCTCGAGCTGGTGAGGGGATTATAGGTCGGGCCGTTTGTGGGCGAACCGTTGTGCCTTGGGGCTGTTTGAGTAGGGTAGTCTGTTGCTTTCGCGGAGCATTTGGGGGCGCCCTGGGATCTGTGCAAGATTCCCATTTCCTAGGTGCGTTAATGGCGCCGCTTAATAAATGTATGGCGCATGGTCTTCCGTCGTTTGGTTTCCCCCATGTCATAAAGGCCGGCGTCTGGGGGAGGCTATAAGTACCCCCTCCCTCCCTTTTTCTCATAGTGGTTCAGATCAAAGCAAGGGTGTCTGCTTCGGCGGACGCCCGTTTCTTGATAATTTTTACCCCCGATTTTGTCGGAGAGGTAGTTTCTTTGTCGCCCGATCTTCTCTTGGATCTGATGGCCCTGATGTGGCGGCCAGATCCAGGGGGGATCCGGGCGAGAGGGATAACGACCGAACTTCGAAGGGTGAGCAATCTACAACGGTGGAGGTTCTATCCTTCCGAGAGGGATGAAGGGCGTTCCGGGCCGGTTGTTTGCAACTGCGAAGGTTCCGCTGCTGGAGTAGGCTGGACTTTTGCAGTTGCATCAACGGGCTCGGAATGGAGCACTTCTTTCGGCCTTCGGGTTTTGATCTGCTTTTGACCGGGGTGCTGGCCGAGGGGGGCGTCTTGAAGCTTTGGGCGCCGGGTAGATGAGTAGTTCTCCGATTGGAGGCTGACTATTCTGCGTCCCCATAGGGCTCCAGGTTGAGGCAGTTTCTGTCTCACCCGGGAACAGTTCGGGTCTTCGGCCGATGACGCTGTAAGCCCCGAGCTGCTCGCGGGTGAAAGGGGAGCCGACCCAGTCTCGGAGCCCGGGGCGTCTGTCTGAGGACGGCACCTTAAAACTTAAAAAAAAAATGTTCCCTCCTCCGAATACTTCTTCTGCGCTGGCCTCCTTGACTGGCTGCCAGCCTGTCAATGGATGATGTCAGCATCGCACGTTTTGAGGATGTGGCACGAATTCTTAGGCGGCAGTTGCATGCCAGATAGGTGAACAGTATTCGCGGGAATCGAGGAGTCGCTTCTATCTCTTATAAATAGTCCCCCCTCTCCCCTACCTATCCACTCCTTTCTTATTCAAAATAAAATTTTTCAACACTTCAGCGCTCATCTTCGCATCTTGCTGTACCAGGCTTGCCCTTCCAAAGTAACCCCAGGTGAGTTAGCAAGTCTACTTAGTCTTAGGTATAGATGGACAGGGCTCAGTCCGGCTCATCAGCGTCGACGTCTAGGGGGGAGGTGGAGCCTATCTCTGACTCGACGTCCTGGGAGGAGCCCGTACTCGAGGAGGAGTCTGTGTACGTTGACGAGTCTTCTGACACGGTTTCGTGGGAGGAACCGGTGGTTGAGGAGGCGGCACACGGTGCGAGGCGGTCGCGCTCTCGTCGTCCCCTCGTGGTGGAGAGCAGTGAGTCGGAGGAAGCGACTGATGGTTCGGACGATGTCCGTGTTCTGGATTCGGCTACCGAGGGTGAGAGAGGCGAGGGCGGCATTGTAAGAAGATCCACGGTTCCGGGGGCAGGTCCGAGTTCTATGCTGACTGGTCGGGGGCCCTTATTCACTCCTTCGCCGGAGCGACCCGAGAAGAGGAAGAAGGCTCCGAGGAAGGTAAGGTTGGGGACTGGTGGCTCGAGCCAGGGGACAGGTTCGCCCGCGCAGCCGAAGCATTTCCGTCAATATCCTGACGACCTGTCCGACCAGGAGCTCTTTGGTGTGCAGGCCTCTTCGCCGAGTCGGACGAGAGTGTTGATGGACGCGATTCTGACCGCCTTGGATGGCGGGGATTTGGAGGTCTTGCAGTTGGCGTACCACATAGGTCCTAGTTACGAATTGATGCTGCCGAGCTCTACTCTTCGCCCGACCGATCCCCTGTCTGCGTGGTATTGTGTCTTCCCCGTGGACGCGTTTATTTCTGGACTGAGGCTGCCGGTCCATCCGTTTGTTCGGGAAGTGTTGAACTGGGCCTCCTTGGCGCCGATGCAGTATGGGCCGAACTCTTGGAGGCAGATAATCAGTTTTGTACTGATGTGCGAGGAACAACGGGTACCCCTGCGCTTGAACGTGTTCCGAGCGGTGCTGATGATTAGTTCGGCGGCCGAGGGGGTTTACTATATTTCCCCCCGGAGCAGGAGGAAGGTTGTTCATAGTCACCCGGACTCTATCAAGGACTGGAAGAACAAATATCTGGTGATCCGGAGTGAAGAGCCCTGGGACATTCCCACTCGATGGAACTACTCCAAGCCGAGTTATTCTGCGCCGGGGCAGGGGGATCTGACGATCGAGGAGTGGGGATTTGTCGAGCGTCTCCGTTTGTCCCCTAGTATTAATTGGACGAAGGTGACGGAGGTTCGCCTGGCGAGCGTTGGACTGAGCCCAGCCGTTCTCCGTATGTAGTTGTTTCTTTTCCCTCGATCCTTTCGTACATTCTTGCTCAATGCCCTTAATGGCTTTTTCTGCAGATATGGATGAGGCATCGATCCAAGCAAGGAGGCTCGCCATGAAGAGGGAAAATGCCGAGAAGAAGAAGGCGGAGGCTGCGAAGAGGCCGAGGGAGTCGCCCCTTGTTATCTCGGAGGTACCGCTCGAGCCGAGGGTTAAGAGGACTCGTTCGAAGACGGGCAAGGGGGGTGCCCCTTTGAGGGGTAAGGGCCCGGCGAGGGCCTCCGATCTCGACAAGGGGAAAGGTCCCTTGGTAGTGGTCGAGGAGAAGGACCCGGTGGTGGAGTTACTGCGGCAGCGGTGGGCGCCGGACTGGTCGGTTCGGATGGGCGACTGTCTGACCGAGGAAGCCCAGGCCGTAGAGGTGGTAGAGAAGCTGGCAACGCCTCGTGATCGCCAGATGATGGAGAACGAGCCCGTGGAGGTGGCTTTCACGCGCCTGGCGCAGGCCACCGTGTCGGTAAGCTTGTCGACCTCCTCCTTTCTGTTTGGTCTTGCCTCAGGAGTTTTCTTCTTATCTGCTTCTTTCGGTTGCAGGCTTGTATGCAGGGAGCTAACGTGAAGAATCTCTACGAAGCGTCCCTGTTACAAGAGCGTGCTAGGGCGGACAAGAGCGAACGAGAGATGAAGGAGACGCGGATCGAGCTCGAGGGTTCGCGTTAGAGGGAGCAGCAGATGAAGCTGGAGCTCGAGGCCAAGGACACCGAGTGGGGGAAGAGGGTGGCCTCCTTGAAGAGGAAGTTTGCCAAGGAGAAGGGAGAGTTGATAGCTACGTTCGCCAACGAGAGGAAGGAGCTGACGGATGCGGGCCAGCGGATGGTGATAGCCGCCCAGGATGAGTGCTACGCGAAGGTGCTCAGTCACGTGAGGCATTTCTATCCGACCCTCGATCTGTCGAACTTCGAGTACGACATGGAGATTGATGGGACCCCGAAGATTCCTGCCGGAGAGGGGCTTGTTGACAACCCGGCCGTCGATCGTCCTGTGAACCCGATTGATGTCGAGGAGGGAAATCGAGTTGTATAGTTTTGTCTTTCTTTCTTCTTTCCTCCTTTCGATTGTATTTGCCTCCCGCGGACTGGCCCCCGCCTTCTTGTGTATATATAAAAAGGTAATTCGGACTTGCCAAGGGTTTTGACGCCGGTCGTTTCCGGATCTCCCCGCTTATGTGCTTCGAGTCGGCTCACTTCGGAGGTTGTGGCTTCCCTTCCCGAGGTGGGCCCCGTCGTTCCGACGTGGCGTGCCGCTCGAGACGAGGGGAGTATTTCTGTAACGGCCTTTGTCCCTGTTGACAGTATACAAAGTGATGAAGGGGATTTGGCTCGGCCTTATTGTTTCGCGAGGAATTGGAGTGGGGCGAGGTGACGCCTTGGGGGTCGACCCCCTAACCAGGTATTAGGTCGGGTCTGCCGAGGCATTCGGTGTACGATGCAACGAGATTTCCTTAGTATAAGATAGGGGGGGCCGCTAAAACGGTCCTATACAAAGGAAAGCTTTACAAAAGGTCTACTTCTAGTTAAGTTAAAGTCTAGGCTTGCTCTTTGCAGGAGTTCACTGGGTGCTAGGCGTCAAGGGGGAACCTCTCTGGCTTGACGGTAGGTCCGGGGGTAGGGCCGTCCTTCTTAGGTTTAAGCATGACGGCGTTGGGGGGGAACATTGCTCCTCCGTCGATGGTCATGCGGTACGACCGCGTTGCTTCTTGGCTGCCTCGGACGACGTCGACCCCGTGTTGTCTGGAAGACTCGAGCTCCGAATTGTAGGCCGAAGGCACCGTTTGGAGGGAGCATAATCTGGATCGGCCGAGTATGGCGTTGTAAGTTGTCTTGGCGTGGTGACAATCCCTTCTAGCTCGATAGGGATGTCGTAAAACCCATGTTAGGTGTATTCGGTCGGTTGGAGCTTGCCTCTAGGTGACTTCAGTTTCTCGAAGGCTTTAAGGGAAAGAATGTTCGCCGAGCTGACGTAGTCGACAAGGATTTGGCGAACTACATACTTAGCCATGCGGAGGCTAATGACGAGGGCGTCGCAGTGGGGGAGGCGAACGCCTTCGAGGTCCTCCCCTGAGAATGAGACTGGCGCGGTTTGTAGCTCGGGAGAGGGATCGTCTTGGACAGTATTCATCTCTCGGAGGAAGGCTTTTCGGAAAGTATTTGATTCCCCTCCTAGTAGCCCTCCATGGGCTCAATGCAAGATAAATGGTGTGTCCGCGGCTCCCTCGGACTCGGGATCCCGACCCGGTATGCGGCTCAGAGGGGGGTTCGGGGGCGAGTGTATCCCGCTCCTAGTATCTCGTCGACCCCGCGGGACTTCTCGGGTGAATTCTCGGAGGCATCCTCTGGAGATGAGTTCCTCAATCTCGTCTTTCAGGGCCCGGCATTGATCTGTGTCGTGTCCATGGTCTTGGTGGAAGCGGCAGTAGAAGCGCTGATCTCGGTTCTTGCCGTTGTTAGGTCGGGGAGGTAGTCGAACAATGCCTTTGTCTTCGATTTCTAGGAGGATGGCGGATACGTTGTGCGTCAAGGGAGTGTATCTCTCGAAGCGGGGGACCGGTGGGACCTTCTTCATGGCCCCCGGGTCCCTTGGAGCTTTCTTCGATGGTTCGGCTTCTTCGGTCTTCCGCTTTCCCTTCCCGGTGTCACCCCTGGTATCTTCGGGGTTAAGGGCCTCTTCTGCCCTAATGTATTTCTCGATCCTACCGAGGAGGTCGGGAAAGTCGACGGGGGGTCTTTTCGCCAGAGAAGCCTTCAGCTGTTCGTGACGGACGTTGTGTCGGAATGCCGCTGAAGCGACGCCCGGGTCGAGGGAGGAGACCGACCTTGTCTCAGCGGTAAATCTCCGGACGAACACTCTGAGTGATTCCCCTTCTAACTGTTTGAGTCCGAGTAACGAGGCGCTGGTCCTTTCGGTCTTCCGGCTGGTGACGAAGTGGGTGAGAAAATCGCCCTCGAGTTGGTCGAAGGAGTAAACGGAGCCAGGGGCGAGCTTTGAGAACCACTCCCGAGCGGGACCCCGAAGGGTGGCAGGGAAGGCTCGGCATAGCAGGGGATCCGAGGCGCTGTGAATCATCATGAGGGTTTTGAAACCCCCCATGTGATCAGCAGGGTCTCCCTCGCCGTCGTAGGTTTCGAACTGAGGGGGTCGGAAATTCCTGGGTATTTCTGCTTGGAGGATGGGGGTGGAGAAGGGAGGACGGGCAGGTCTGTACCCCTGAGTCGCTCTTTGGCCGTCGTCCCCTATGTGATCGAGGCGATCCTCCATCCCTTGTAAGCGCCTTAGGAGAACGTCATCATCCTCAGGCTGGATTATCGAAGGGCGGGACGCGCTGGCTTCGGCGTCCGACCCTGTTTGGGAATGGGGGGTTTCTTCCCTGGGGGTCCGTCGGAGGGCCCCCAGAATTTCTCTTCGGAAGTCTTGGAGCTCCTTGCGGGTGACGGGGGCTCCCTCGACTGAGGGTTGTCTTCCGACTCGGCTGAGCGTGGATCTTCGTACCTCGGGCGGCGGTCTCGGACGGTTCGGGGCCGGGTTGGAAGCGGCCCTTCCCCTGCTGCGGGTAATCCTGCGGTTGAGGATTATTCCCCGGAGGTCGGGCTGGGCTGGCCGGCCGACGCTCCTTTGGGACTCCCGAGGGAGAGCCCGGTGTTTCGACGTGCGTGGCCTGGCTTTATCAGTGGGTGGGGGCGAGTCCCGTTGGTTGACGGAGGAAGCAGCCCCCTTGCCTTTGGAGGCCATGAGGATTCGGCTGTCGATGGCCTTTGAAGGTCTGGGTCGGATCGGCTTCTGGAGCAGCTGTTCCCACAGACGGCGCCAACCTGATGCTGTTTATTTCTGAGAAACGTGTGGAAGCACCAGGTGTGAGTTCGGACTCAATTTGTATTGAAGGAGATTGCCGCTCGTCTGCCGACCTTTAGTTGACCTTCTGGGACCTACGATGAGCTCGGAAAGATGTTGAAGGTTGGGCTCGGATCGGAAGGGTCGGATCCGAGGTCTTGTGTACCTGCAGACGGTCCTGAAACACCGGGGTTTGTCCCGGTGGCGGACCCTCCGACGCTCTAGTCAGTCTCTGTGAGAGAGTAGCAATAACTAGGTATATTTAAGTGGCAAAAGATTGATTACCTCAAAAGGTGGGTGTGGGTCTAGTATTTATAGAGAATCCCAACTGGGTTTGGTTCCACTTGGGGGCCGGGTTTGGATCCGAAAGCCCATGGGCCTGACGTGGCAGAAGGCCCAGGGGGTTTAGGGCGGACGTGGCGATACCAGGAGTGGTATAGGGCTGACGTGGCGAAACCCTTGGCGGTATTTGGAGCTGACGTGGCCCATCGTGAGCCTCCTGTGCCTCTGGGGAGAATCGGAGGGCCTAGGCTGCGCCAGGTCATCCTTCTGCCCCGCCAGAGAGGGGGGACGGCCTGTGGGACTGCCCCGGATCGGACTCCGAGGGTTACTGAGGTTCGTCGGTACGAGGAGGCCAGCACTGTGAGGGCAAACACGAGGTTCGGCGCCGACCCTGAAGTGGTCCGGAGCCGAACCAGGTTGCTATCTTTACCTTTCTGAGTGGGAATTGTATCGGGCCCTGGTTGGGCCTCAGGCCATTTTTACACTGTCACAGTAAACATGATTGGGATGCGTCGTTTGAAAGATCTAAAAGGATGATCTTTTCAGGGGGAGAAAAGATATGCACTGCACTCTTTTTTCCTTCATCAAGTTTTGTCCCATTGGGTTTTCTTGGTAAGATTTTTAATGAGGCAGTATCGAGGCATATTCTTATCCACAATTACGAGACATTCAAGGGGGAGTGTTAAAAATCAATTAATGTGAATGTCCCTCCATTATCCCATTTTCTCCACTAACCCCATGATCTCCATGTTCACCACTCACCATTTACTCCATGTTTGTCCTTTCAACTTCTTTTGTAAGCCTATAAATAGGCCTTTAGATGAATCATTTGGGGTGCTAAAAAAGAAAAGGAAATCATTTGAATACAAATTATACTCTATTCTCTTATCTCTTTTACTTTCTAGCATCGTCTCCATTATTTTATAATAATATATATATATATATATATATATATATATATATATATATATATATATTTATATATTTCACCAGTCGAAGTCTAGATAAAATCATAAAGAGTGAAAACATGTAACTATCTGATCATTGATAAGGTCCATAGCTATATCTATACCATCTTAAATATCCCAACCAAAAATATTTAGGCAACCATGCAAAACTCTTGAATATCGATCTATTTATTTACAAACAACATTAGTTTCAATGATATCTTGAAAAATTGTACAGTATATGCTTGAAGAGTACAAGGTCTCATTATTTAAGTCTAACTTTTCTTCAATTAATATTGACCTCTAAAGCTCGAACACAAATTTAAAGTACGGGATATATATAAGGGTTTAATTTCTCTCCCATTGCTACCTCGATGAACTCACTCAAAAATTGGGATTTCCATATCAATACCTCGATGAACTTTAAAAATGCTCACTCTAAATCCCAAGGTTGCAATATTATAAAAATTCTTATCCCTTGATCAATTTTCGGGGAAAAAAATCTACAGGAAAAATGTTTCACTCTCTTTTTTTAACTGGTAAAAGATAAGATTATCCTACCTCATAGAATATATATATATATATTAATAAAAATATTTCACTCTCGAAGTCATTTTTCTACTACTGCGTTCTTATTAACTTTTATGCCATTCTAATTAAAAAATTCTCAAAAGTTAGTTAAATGAATCATTTTTTTTTATATTAATAATCTTGCAAATTGAGGTTCCAATCCTATGTTTAAGAAATTTATGTGAGTTAAAGTTTTGGACCTGATATATATCCATTAAAAGCGAGTAGGGTGCAACTTAGGTATCAGGTTGTTTTCTAGTATAGTAGGATATTACGATTAATGGGTTAATGCATCCACGATGGTTGACTCATTGTGCCCAAAAAAGATATAAATTAAACATCTATGTGTTCTTTATGCTGTGAAAAACGTCACCATTTTATCAACTAAAAAATGGAAAACTACTTTCCTAATATTGCAGCGAAATATGTATACAACATAGTATCTATTCTGTAATTTTATTTTTACAAGTTTCTATTTAGGAGCTGATTTTTAATGTTATGTATTTCGTTGTATCTTATTAATGAAAAATATAGTACTTTCTATGTAACTACTGTATTTCAAAAGAAGAAATATATATCTTGTATTAACATATTTTTCCTTATATACTTAAGGTTATTAAAGCGGAATCCCCCAACTAATTCATCAATTAAAAAAGCCCTAAATGTGAAGGTCTCCACACCATCAACATTAAATTATGTGAAGGATAAGGTAATTAGATTCTAGGGTTTTTCCCACATAGGTCACTAACAAATGTGAAAATTTTATGTACCTCACTCACAAATTGATATTTTCATATAACCCACTCACAATATTGGCCAATATCAAAAAAGTATTTTTGTTTGCTATTGTCACTCTACTTATGTTAAATATTATCCTAGGTTTGAAAATGACTATTTTCCCCTCCTTTTAGGGTTAGGGTTAGGGTTAGGGGTTTATGGTTTAGGATTTAGGGTTTGGGTTAGGGTTAGGGCTAGGGTTAGGGCTGGCAACAAGTCGGGTTTGGCCGTTTGGGCCAGACCCATATAGGCCCAGGTTCGAGCTTGAAGTTGAAAACATAGCCCGGACCCGATTCGATTTTTCTTCTGGCTCAAAAGTTAGGCCCGAGTCTGGGCCCGAATTAGACAGGAAAACAGGTTTCGGATCTAGGCCCGAACTACTTATGCATGTTCTAATCTATAAATTTCTTATAAAATAAATCTATATCAAGAATAATGTACGATAAAAAATAACAATAATATGAATGTTATAAACTTTTGAGTAATTAACATCTAATTTGTTTATTTTTATTTAATTTTATATACAAGGCATAATTTCTCTATCTATAAACTTTAACACTCATTTCAACTTACTTACATGAATATTCTATTTACAAAAGAATCATACTTAATTATAAATGATGTATACAAAAATAAACACATGCATATATAATAATTTGTTTCGGGCCCATCGGGCCTAAGTACTTGGGCTCGAGTCTACCCCGAATTTTTCTCGGACCTAAAAAATTGAACCCAAACTCGGCCTAAAATGAGAATTATTAGCCCAAGCCCTCTAATTATCAGGTCGGACCTAAGCGGGCCCGAGTCGGGTTCAGGCCAATTGCCACCCTTAAACCCTAGATATTAAAAGGAAGGCAAAATTGTCATTTTCAAACCCATAATAAGATTTAACTTAATTAGAGTGACAATAGCCCTAATCCTAAACTCTAACCATGAATTTTAAAAGGAGGGCAAAACAGTCATTTTTAAACTCACGGTAAAATTTACCATAAGTAGAGTGACATTAGCAAGCAAAAGTAATTTTTTGGTATTGGCCAACATTGTGAGTGAATTATATGGAAATATCAATTTGTGAGTGAGGTATATGAAACGTTTACATTTGTTAGTGACCCATGTGGAATTAACCCTAGATTGTAATAAAGGGTAATGTGTCTCATTGCTTTGAAAAAAAACTAAAATAAAGGAAAAGCTACATCCTTGCATTCCCATTTGGCCATTTCCTTAGTGCTAAGAGTATGCCACCTAATTATTTATTTAGAGTAAATTTTAAAAAAACCCACTGAACTTTGGGCTATTTTAAAAAAACCGCACTAAGTTTTTTTTATTTTATTTAAAAACCGCACAAAACTATTGTTTAAAAAAACACACACTGATAGAGTTAGGGTAGGGTTTAAGGGTTAAGGTTAGTTCAGGGGGGTTTATTTAAATATCTGATTAGCTAAGTGATGTTTTTTTAAATACAAATGAAAGATGAATGTGAGTTTTTTAAATTGAGCCTAACGAAAACCTAACTCCGTTAAAGTGAGTTTTGTAAAACTATAGTTTTGTGCGGTTTTTTCATAATAAAAAAAACTTAGTGCAGTTTTTAAAAATGGCCCAAAGTTTAGTGAGGCTTTTTTAAATTTAGCAATTTATTTATTTAGCCAAACTTTACAATCTCGATACTTCAATATTTCAACTAACAAGTTTGTTTGTCCAAATCAGACCTAACACTTCTGGAGAGGAGTATACCGTTTGAAAGATCAATTCATGTAGAGTATCAGTTCGCAACTGGGCTGTGGAAAGTTTATTAAATTTTGGTACTGATGTAACATTTCAGCATTGTTTCCTTCATTATCAGCTACTACTTGGAACTAGGAGGCAAACATTTCTTCTAAGAGGAAATGGATTGCTAAGGACTGGATTTAGAGACCTAGATTGCACATAAGTTCCACCACAGCTCTCACCACATAAAAGAACCAGCTCCTTCAGATAATCACCAACATGGAAGCACTCATCTTCAAGTGCCAACTGATACAGCAGACATACCAACTTGGAAGCACTCATCTTCAATTGCCTTTATAGTCAAGTCAGCATACAACTTTTTCAGTATCTCATGCAGTCTATCCCCCTACTACAAAGAAACTTGGTGCAACATCGCTTCCCTTAAGTGCGTCCATCACGTTGACTACTGCAGGTTCGATCACGAGCTCCGATGGCGTGGAGCTCAAGGTGAAGGTAGCGAGTGCCCCCCTCCCCCCCCCCCCCCCCCCCCCCCCCCCCCCCCCCCCCCCCCGACGATGGCTGACATCGACCTTCCCAGATGATTGTTGAGTAGCGACTTCGGGAGCTCTTCTCTTCAGCCCAGATCTGAAGTAGGCTGACGTCGAGCTTCCCCCTTGCTGAGTAGCGACTTCGGGTGTATTGTTTGAATTGTCGATGTCTATTATCTGGCCTGAGGTAAAGTGTACTATAGGTTATTATACCAACAATTCTGTTGGTATCTATTATTGTTTGAATTTGTGTGGGTGGTTTGGAGGAGTTGGTTGGGTTCGAGTTTTCTATTCAGTATGAAGTATGTTGTGTTGCACAATTGTGGGGCTTGGACCTGAAGACGGGGTCCCTCCATGAGGTGCGTTCACTTGTCGCAACACAGTTGTAGGGCTTGGGCCTGCAGAGGGGTCCCCCCATGAGGAGCGCTGAGTGAAAATATTGAGTTGGAGTTGTTTGGGATGTTTGGTTGTCAATGTGTGCGTCTCACTTTGAATTTGATCTCTTTTAACCAACTACCACAGGCTTCACGATAGCACTGCCACTACGCCCTCATCATTGAACTTAAAATCTACAACGTCCACCGCCCGTAGGAGCGAGAGGAGAAGGTGATGCTTCAGTTAGTTGGGATTGTTTTGGGTTTTTGCGTGAGAGAGAGAGAGAGTGAAAGAGTGAGAGAGTGAAGATGTTGCTTATCACTACTCGGTGCAGGTGTATGATTGTGTTTGTGAGAAATCACTTGAGAGAGTAAAAACGTGAGAGAGGCGAAGGTATCCTTTTCACGGCTCTTTCTTTGACTGTGTTTGTGGTTAGGGTGAGTGAGAGTTTTGTTTAGTGAGAAATCGCTTGAGAAAGCTAAAGCATGAGAGAGGTGAAAGTATCTTCTCCACGACTCACCTTTTGGTTGTGACTTTGACTGGGCCAAGTGTGAGAGTGTTTTGGTGAGTAAGTGGGAGCTGGGAAGAAGGATAGGAGCGGCAAATATCTAAATTCCGCGTGATATGCTTCAGGTGATTGTGCGCGTGCCGTGGAGGCGGTGCACGATGCTTATTTGACGTATATACAATTAGTTGGTCCTTGCTTCGTGACTGGACCCAAGACGGGGTCCAATAATATTGTTGGAGGTAGGGGCCAGGCTATGGCTGGTTAAATCTAGCAGATTGTGGGTTGTTGGTTCGTCGGCCCACCCCTATGGGTGCTGAAGTGAAATCTGATTGTATGTATTGGTCATGTCGCTTCATGTTCTATTTATATGTTGTAGTTTGTAATTTGACCCAGTACGCTGGGTTTGTTTGGTTAATTTCTTATTAATGAAACAGGGTGACCATATTCCACATTTTCCTTAAGAAAAAAAAGATATTCATTTGGTTATTGAGTTGGGAAAAACTCAATTCCAAAGTCAAACTCCAACTTAAAGGATGGGATGGTGATCCAACGTGCACTGCTTGTGCATGTCCGATCGAAACCACCTTCCATATCTTTTTTGAGTGCTCTGTAGAAGTGGACACATGGATGCACTTCAAAAATATGTTCCACATCTCCTAGCTTCCATCATCCATACATGAATGCTTCCCAAATTGGTGGTTTACACATAACAGACACGAAATTTCACATACTTATACACTTGATCACTATTGCAGTTTGTTGGTTATGGATAGCTAGAAATGACTTGTGTTTTTTCAGCTAAGTTGGTTGCGAAGGATAAAATTGTTGCTAATGAGAAGTGTTAGTTCTCTTATTGGCTAGATGGATGTGAGAGCTCGACAACGAAATCAAATATACAACATGGCTTGGAGACAGCAGGGGGGGGGGGGGGGGCATCAACTTGACGTAGGGGAGGCCGCAAGCAGCTCGGAAGGCCATATATGAAGAGGAAACCAACAAACATATCTTTTTAGACTCTTTTTATTATTTTGAATGGTATTAGCCCATGTATAAAGGCTGCTGTTTTGTAAGTATAATATGAAACTGTGAGAATCTAAGGGGAAGCACAATTTTGTAACAAAGAACTGGCTGGAATTAGCAAGGAGATGAACACACAGTGCCAAAGCAAGTTAGGGTGCACGACAGTAGTGCTTTGCATTCTCTTTGAATTGTTGCTGTGTCTCTTAAATCCTTGTCAAAAACCTTGCCGTCCCTATTAATGTCTTCCCCACCAGTAGCTTGTAATTTCTACTAACCTCATATATATACATATAGAGTGAGGTAGGACTTTAATTTTCGAGAATATTGAGGTAGGACTTTATATATGTACTAATGTGAGGTAGGAGTTATCCTATATTTTGCTAGTCCGAAAAAGAAAAAAAATGATGAATGATAGCTACATTAGCACTTAAGTTAAAACATTATTGTTGGCTCTTTTCTAGATTCGTTGTTGCACGTGTGTGAGCTTCTTTGCTTTAAGAGGACAAAACTCATAAAAGGGTTCAATTAGAAGCCCTATCCAAGACTAATTAAAGAACCTTTTCTTAATTAATAAATAAATATAGGGTTCATTGGGTTGAGTTGTAAAAGGCCCATCCCTCATCATTAAGAATAGCTGTCTATGATACACATTTTGGTATATTTTTCTGAATTTTAAGTAGATCATTTAAGAACGACCTACAAAATGAAGGGAAAAAAAATTGTATATTACATATGCAATACAACACTAGGCTGGACGCCCAACCTGATTTCGAGTCTGCATTGATGGAATTTTATATACACTTAAGAACATGCATAAAACATTAATAAAAACCTAAAATATGTTTCTATGATTCTAGATCTTAATCATGTTGCAAAAGTGCTTTAATATAAAATCCTAAATCATGATACTATAGATCTTTGCTAAATTAAAAGAAGAAGAACATTAAAAGCGGAAGCACTAACCTGAAGCCATTGATGAAAATTGCGCAGAGGGTTTGGATCTTCCTATATGAAACGCACTTCTATGAGATGCCGTCTTTCTATTCTTCTGTTGATGGGATGACAGATGGAATAAGAAGATGCGTATATATAGGGGACCATAACCCTAATTGATAATTATTGATTTCCAATTTTGCCCATCATAGAAATTTACTTTACGGTCTCTACACGTGTTATATCACACTTTAAATTATATGCTTTTAACCCATCACTTAATCTTGATTAGATCACTTTAATTTGGGTTAGACTTTAGAATAGCAATTATACATTTAGTTTCATATGTGAGCCCACATAGATTATTTTCCAACATGCATATCCAAAAGCATTCATCTTTATTATCTCTCGAAATTCAAGGAAATCATATGAGAAGTCTTATATTCAGGCACTGGTATATAGCGGTCGATATATAATTATATGAATGTTTTTGTATAAGAAATAATTGTCACTTATAGTGACTTATTATTTTTTTTTGATGAAACGGATAGAGTCTAACGACTCCAGCCAGGCAATCAATATATAAGTTAAAATAAAGTACAAGATGGGTTTTACAAGAAGTAAAACGAGAAGCGGTGATAATACAAACAAGCGACGCAAAAACAAATAGCCTTGAAGACGCCTAAGAACAACAAAGCTACACTCTCTAAAAACATGAAGAAGGAACAGCAAGCGTCAGCCTGGAAGGGACTGGCAAGCAGGCGATAATTGCATCCTTCGGAGAGGAGACATCCCGGACATGACACGGCAAGGATGGAGAGATCACTCAAGTGCCAAAATACAAGGCACCAATCAGGTTCGCAATGGGAGAGAGACCATAGGGCAGACCGAAGTACCCTCAAGCCGTCCATTGGGAGCGAACACCCTAGCATCAGGCGCGAGGAAACAACGGTACCCCGAAGTCGATGGAGGAGGGCAACGCACCAACCTAAACGAACCCCCTCCCCCGTCACTCCGCCAATGGAACGAACCAATATCAAGCTCGGTCAGCGGCGATGAAAGCAAAAGGCCGCCGCCCAGGAAGAAATAAATCAAAAATAGCAATAATAAAAATGAAACAAGATACATAACAATACTCTCAGAGCAGCAAATTCAGGAGTGAAGAAACATTAATTCAACAAAAAGCACTTAGCCAAGAGTCGGAGCAACAAAGGATGGACTGAACTAAAATAGCCATAGATTACATTAAGAAAGCCAATAACAACAGGGCCAGTCCACAGTCCGAATATAGCTAGGGGATGAAAACATATACAATGAGCATCCCAGATACCCTGAGATAGAACAAAAAAGGAGATCCATCTACATCACACAAAGAGATCCCAGCTAAAACAGTTCCCAGACAGGATAAAAACATACACCATATAAAAAGAGAAACATCAGAATAGTCAACTTAGAAATATGCAGTTGCAGTAAGGGAGAAGAACAAAGGAGAATAAGAAATAAAGGCCTCATTCCCACAACATAACCGAAAATCCAAACCCCTTCAAAACACTGCGCTACAGCGCGGCGCAACAAAAGAAACCAAGCCAAAACCTCCTCAACCCTGCAAGCAATTAAAGGAAGAAGAAGCGCATCAGCCAAAGACGATAAGCCAATACATTACCAAGAGAAGAAAATTAAAAAGCATTAAGATTTCGAAGACATTGGAATGCATTCGCCAGTCTACAAGAGAGAAGCGACTCTCTAGCCTTGATCTTAAGCGACGAGGACCAGAGATTAAAAAGAAATAAGAATTCCTCAATTAAAGTGCAGGTGGTTGAAGCAGAGTGACGGAAAATCCTCTTATTTCTTTCCATCCACGTGATCCAAATGATAATTTGAAATGACAGGTACCACGGTTTATGGTACTTTATATTAGCAGGGAGAATAGACCAGCACGCGGCTAAATTGGATGGGATAGAGGGAACTTCCCAGGCTAGGGCGCTAATTTTCCATAGCGGGCAAGAGAATTCGCACACAACGAATAGGTGGTCCACATCTTCTGACTCATGATAGCACAGGGGACATAATTGACCCCACGTCAAGTTCCTTTTGTTGAGAATTTTAACTGTAAGCAGCCTATTGTTGAGTGCGAGTCAGGAAAGAATTTTCATTTTAAGAGGGGCACTCGATTTCCAAATGGAGTCAGCGAAAGGAGAAAGTGTGCCTCTAAAGTGGGTTGTTATAGAGGGGCACTGAATTTTAACTTATAGTGACTTGTTAATAATGGGTTAGTCTTAGGGGGAAAAAACATACTGGGTTTACAATAAGGTGCTTTAAGAGCATCCACAATCCTATGCTATTTATGCATAAAATGTATTTTATAGCTAACGACCAGCTGCAGTCGTTTGCTATTTATGCATTTTTTGACAACATAGTGACAGTAGATTGCTATAAATAAAAGTAGAAATGAGAGAAATGTATATTATAAAGGACACAACTTCACTTTCTGTCCCACTGAAAAAAATCATTTTTTAAATTCTCCGACGCAACTTCACTTTCCGTCCCTCCCCCAAAAAATTAATTTTTCATAATTAAAAACCCACCAAATTTTTTTTAACCCACGGACGGAACTTGTTGTTCCGTCCAATGGGGTGGGCTTTTAATTTTTTTATTTTTCAACTAAAAAATGGTTTTAATTATTAAAAAATTCGAAAAAAATCCGAAAAGACTGTGGGACGCAACTTCAACTTCCATCTGTCACTTTTTGATTTTTTTTTCTCCTTCTGATGCAACTTCAACTTCCGTCTAACAATAAAAATTATTTAAATAATTCATTTCTCCCTCGAACGCAACTACAAAGTCCGTTTTGTTTTTTTAATCTTAAATTACTATAAAATAGCATTGTACGCACTGCACCAAAAGCTAAAAAACTATATGTAAATATGCATTTATTCATTTTTTGACATTTACGACTGTGGATGCTCTAAGATGCTCAATGTGTTACTGTTCTAAAATTTGAGAAGACTGTGATAGTAAAATGAGGAAATTATCGAATTTTACACATGCAACTAAGATGAACTCCAACCTTCGTCTTAGAGATGGCATATCCAAAAGCTTGTCTCTCTAGTTATATTCTTCGAAATACAAAGAGACTGTTAGAAAGAGCTCATCTTTAAGGCAATTTATATTTAAGAGTTTTCTTTACAAGAAAGGGTTATTATAAACCTGCTAGGTGACCTAAAGACCAAAAAACTGTATGCAACTACTTCAGGTGAAAGGTGTTGTGTACTTCCTATAGTCAATTATAGTATATCTATATAATAAACTACAAAGAAAGCTATCAAGTGGCTCTCATTCAATCTCTTCAAAATCAAAGGTCCAGATTGATTCTCACAAAATACATTTTCTCTCTCCAAATTTCAAACCCAAAAATTCAATACCCCTCTCTATCTCTCTCTCTCTTCCGAAATCGAACTGCCCCTCTTTTCTCTCTCCCTTACTGTCTCTGTCTCTCTCTTCCATCTCTCTCTTTCTCTCTCTCTCTCTCTTCCCCTTCCCCAAACTCTAATCCTAATCCCTTCGATGATTCCGACGCCATGGACGTCGAGACCTTCTACGACTGCTCGCCGAATCCGATGAGGAAATCGAGCAGGGAAGTCTACATTTTTTCTTACGCTTGCAAGAAAAACCAAGCACAACCTAAATCTGCGCTCATGCTAGATTTTGATCCTGAGTTTATTTCAATGTTCACAACATTAACTTCTTATGTGCCTAGTGTTTTCCTCCTTCATCCAACTTAAATTAGTTTATTCATATATAATTGGGAAAGAGAATGATTACATAATCATAAATCCTATTAGGGTTATTATGATCTGGATGCATATTTCTTAGAGATAGCCTTCAGTGATCAACTTTTAGCTTTAGTGCTAGTTAGCCATTTTTATGTAGCTATAGCCTATAATACCTGCTTCAGAAGAGTTGACTTGCTATGGCATCACTATCACTTTATTGTATTACTTTTACAGCCAAAAATGATAGTTGAACAATTCTTGGTTGTTTTGCACGGTAGAGAGAGGGAATTTTTCTTTATTACATGGAAAAATGATTATTCAAAGAGAAATTGTATATAATAAGCAATATATAAGCAATGTTTATTCAGTTCTGCTGGTCTTTTGAATCAGGTCGATCATGTTCTTTACTCCTCGGTCGTGTACCCACACAACTATGGCTTCATTCCACGTACCATAATGGTTGTGTTGGTTATAATGCAGGTAGTTTCTATTGGAAGAATGTTAGCTTTTATACCAACTTCAATGTTATATTTCAAGCCATATGTGAGTGAAGTAACTTCTTTTGCAGGAGCCTGTGCTCCCTGGCAGTTTTCTTCGTGCACGTGCCATTGGGCTGATGCCTATGATTGATCAAGTGATGTTCATTTCTTAACTCTATAAATTTTGGGTTTCTTTGTTGGGGGGAGTTTCCTTTTACATATCCGCTTTCTTTCTCCAGCTTCCTATTGCAGCTGATGACCCTCAATTCCTTGACTACAATGACATCAAAGTTCTTGCTCCTCATCGCCTCTCTGAAATACGTCGCTTCTTTGAAGACTGTATCCTCTTATATCTCGATCATAACCATGCTGTCAAAGCAATCTAGTACTCAGTGTAAGTGTATTGTGAAGCTACGTCCTATCTTTATGGTGGGAAAAATTCACCCAACTGTGATTTTTCGTTAGCCTATATGACTATATAAATATTGTCCAAATTATTTCACACAACACCTAGATTTCAACAGAAATAGTACACTACTCCCACATTCGTAAAAAATGAGGACAATTTGATGAATTTCTTAACAGAAAATAGTAAGTTTAGTTTTGTTGAAAGAGTTTGCTTTAATTGTATTTTACAACATGAGCTTTTAAAGAAAGATTTTGTGGTGATGAGATTGAAGTGTTCAAAAAAGAATGTAATGGGGCTAATGCAAAATCATTGTCAAACGAGGTGTCTAATCTGAAACTTCCCTTTGTGCTATTCTATCTCAAATGTACCCTTTCTTAGCCCTAATGAACTACCGGCCGTTTCTTGAAAATGCAAGGATTTGTATGCATCCTACACTGTGGAGAGCTTGAGATAGTAAAATTCCTCCTGTTGCTGACTCTTACCGGCCAGTAATATTCGGTGATTTGACTATTGTTATGGTTTAAGAAGGTAGATGTTTTCATATTACATATATTTTATAACTCTTTTTAACTGAGCCATTTATGTGGCCGTGCATACTTTAATCTGCATGTTCTTTGATTGATCATTGAAGTGTCATTCACGACAATGTAGGGAGTGGTGAGTAGGAAATGGTGGATAGTTTGTCGGTGCCAACATTTAGAGTTGGGTATACAATTACAACGGATGCGCTTGATGAACTTTATAAGAAGGTGAGTTTTTTTGTTTTTATTTTGGGTAGTTTGTTTGATTGAGATAATGTGGAGGTAGGAGGTAGGAGGGGTAGGCTTTTAGAGTTGTAGATCGACTTTAGCATGTAGTTGCATAGACATGTATCCCAACATAGGATACAATGTCACAAACTTTTACATTGTCAGTACGTGAGTTCGATACAATCATACAAGTATCAATGTGATGCAACTTTCAATTACAATTGTCTGTGCTGCATAGCATTAGCACCAAAAGACGTTAAGACTATTACAAAATGACAACTTTAGATAACAAAAAATTAAAAAATAGCAAAGATAAAATTAAATAAAATCTTTTGAGAAAGTAATTTAGCTAATAACTTAATATTGAAAATTTATGAGTTAACTGTAGAAAAAACTGTATCAAAGATTATAATAATTAAAAATTTTTAGAGCATGGTTAAAGCTCTAGAAAGGTATGATGTAGGCTTTTAGAGTTGTACCGGGGATTTAGTGGCATTCCAAGACGATTATACTAAATCATCCGTCACGAATCATTTATAACCTCGTACATATATTTTACTGTTTATAGGGCTTTTCATATGCTGCATTGTTCATGAAAACATGCCGTAGGCACGTGTCCACGGGAAAACCTAGTGTCTAAATAAAGGATACAATTTTAATAACATAGTTGGTAGGTTAAGGATACAGTTTTAATAACATAGTTGGTAGGTTTGTTAGGGATTTCCCACCGGAAACCCCTTGCCAGGATCTTGTTGAGTTATTCGATGCAATCAATACAAACTATTAAGCACATATGAGATCATACCAAACACACCAAAGTACACAAATTAGTTCCAGTTGGTGCTTTCGCCTTAATCCGGGGGAGAAGAACCCAAGATGTTATTCAAGTAGAGAAGATACAAGAATATTACAATTCTCACAAAGACCCTCTCTCTTGCCTCACCAGCAAGTACTAGTTGTTTACAATTAGAGAATCACCCAATCTTTCCTTCAATGAAGTACTATCTCTCTTGGCTCTCAATGGAGGCCAATAACAATAATATATAGAGATCTAGAGAAAACCTAGTTTGATATCTTGATACAATAACCATTGGATATTTCTAGAGAGATAACCCTACGATAGGAGCCGTCAGATCTGACTTGAAGAACAAGTTGGCTTTTCACAAATCATCAAGATCCGACCCAAATAACCTATCAGCGCCGCTGTCGGTCGACCGCACCTCAAGTTCGGTCGATCGTCCCCCTCTCGGAAACTTCTACAAGTTGGGCGGTCGACCGCACCCCATGTACGGTCGACCGTGCGGTCGACCGCAACTCCACCTGCTGCTACTGCTAACTGTTTCCCTTGCTTCCACTCCGTCTCCGATCGTCTCGATTCCCCCATCGTCTCATCGTCTTCTATCCAATCTCGTATGCAAGATATAAACCCAACAATCTTCATCTTGGATTGCATATGCATGAATCCATACCTGTGTGATTTAAAACTCTTTAGACTCTTTTCCTTCTCTTCTTGCAAACAACTCGTTTCAATGGCTTCCTCTTCTAGTTAAATCTATATCCACCTGTTTTTCTCCCGTTGTATGCCCCCTTAAGGGCACACCTCAGTAGATGTAATCATGGAGGTGCCACCCTCCACATGAACTCTACCTACCTCAAGGCTCTCTCCACCTTCCGACGATATTCGAACGTTGCAGTCTCGCTCGGATGATTCTAGTGACGGCATACTAGATAGTGCTTTAGGAACAATGGGCTTCAAACCACTTGGCCAAGGTTTTCTGTTCCCACAAAGCTGGTAGAGGTTGTGCTGAACCTGTCCAATCCCCCTCTTACCCTTCATCACCTCACGATAACTTTTTCAAACTGAACGAACTCCACCTGGATCTGTATACATGCAGTCCTGAGCTTCTAGAGTTCTCATGAAAATGAGGCTCCGTTTTATCAAAGGAATATACATGCCCTCCTCTAGTGTGTATCCCCTTCCGTCTGTTATCTTTGACTCATTTGTTTTCTTACCTCTTACTTCACAAATCTTATCAACCTTCGTTCTCCCACAACGATATGATGCAAATTTGCAAGTAGAAACCATCTCCCTCTTGGAGCAAACTTGAGAAGAACTAACCGAATCAAAAGAATTAGAAATCACATCTAAAGGACTTGAAACAAAAGCACTGTTTAAGCCATCACCTGATTCAGCGGCACTTGATTTGGCACCTCTCTGACTCAATCACTTGCAACAGTCTCTCATGTAATGCTCAATTTCTTTGCACTGGTGGCCACGGACTTTACCCCGATATACACTTTTCCTTCCAATCAAAGTACCATCCACCTTCAAGCAACTCACAGAAGTTGACGCCGATTTCTGACTCTCCTTCCTAAGTGCATCCTCCTCCAACCCCTTGATCATACCTGCTATGAAAAACTTCTCCTTGGTAGATTTCTCGCCTAGCACAGTTATCATGTTGGATGGAATTGATGGTGAATATATTGAGTTGGAAACCTTTAGATCATCTGCAATGAACGCCTTCAGTTCAGATAAATCCATATTGAACTCCATTTCATGATCTAGAAGAGCGGTACTTTCCTTCATTGAGAAATTCCACAACTTTCTTTACTGGTACATCCAACCTTGTGATAACGATCCCGAGTAGCCAGTTCTGAATCTTGCCCAAAGACTCGCCGTACTTCTCCTATACCTGACTTCGTTCATCGATGACAACCGGATTAAACCCAAGGCTTCTAAAAATATCTTCTTTCACTTCTCCTGATTTGTGCCGATTGGTCTCCCTTTATCTCCTTCTAGGACTAGATCCAAGTCCTGTTGAACCGAGGCTTCATGCATGTCCACCTTCAAGAGATCAAAGTTGATCTTACCTTTGAACCGCTTGATCTTTGTGATTTGATCTGCCATCATCTCTAAGGAACTCGAACAAACCTTTTGAATCCGAAGCTATGATACCAATTGTTAGGGATTTCCCACCGGAAACCCCTTGCTAGGATCTTGTTGAGTTATTCGATGCAATCAATACAAACTATCAAGCACATATAAGATCATACCAAATACACCAAAGCACACAAATTTTTCCCGATTGGGGCTTTCGCCTTAATCCGGGAGAGAAGAACCCAAGATGTTATTCAACTAGAGAAGATACAAGAATATTAGAATTCTCATCACGACCCTCTCTCTTGCCTCATCAACAAGTACTAGTTGTTTACAATTAGAGAATCACTCAATCTCTCATTTAATGAAGTACTCTCTCTCTTGGCTCTCAATGAAGGCCAATAACAACAATATATAGAGATCTAGAGAAAACCTAGTTTGATAACTTGATACAATAATCATTGGATATTCCTGAAGAGCTCGCCGTCATATCTGACTTGAAGAACAAGTTGGGCTTCTCACGAATCACCAAGATCCGACCCCAAATAACCCATCAGCGCCGCTGTCGGTCGACCGAACCTCAAGGTTGGTCGATCGTCCCCCTCTCGAAAACTTCTACAAGTTGGGCAGTCGACCGCACCCCATGTACGGTCGACCGCACAGTCGACCGCACCCTATGTACGGTCGACCACGCAGTCGACCGCAACTCCACCTGCTGCTACCGCTGACTGTTTCCCTTGCTTCCACTCCATCTCCGATCGTCTCGATTCCTCCATCGTCTCATCGTCTTCTTATCCAATCACGTATGCAAGACATAAACCCAACAAGGTTAAGTTAGGGCTGTTTTTAGGGATATTCTTAAGGTATGTTCATGCATGTTTCATGACAGAATTGTGATGAAAGCGTTGCAACAGATTTAAATTAGACTATGATTTGGCAAATTGAATTATTTTTATTGGAATAGTCAAAAATTATAAAAACTAGTATAATGTACGTGCGATGCATGTCTAAAAAAAGTAAAGCCATCAAATTAAATAAATATATATCGAATAAGAAAAACTTAGTTTATATTTGAATATTTTGATTTGGGCTGCATGTGCGGTGCACATTTATATTTGTTGGATATAGTTTGGATGTATATTATATATATTTATATAGTTACAAAGTTATGATTTGTTTGTTACAAACCACAACTCTCCCATTAAAATAGTAGAGATGTATGAAGCATAGAGGCCTGTTAGGATAAGCCCAAATGGCAGGCCCAATTAAACAATGGGTTGTTTTTGTGTATTCCAGCCCAATTCCAATTCAAAATTCAGATAATGGTTATCTATCTTCGATGATAACCATTTTCTTTGAATAAATTGAAACTGGATGAATTAGAAGAAGTGATATTCGATGATGGTACAATTTTATATCTGAAATGATAGAACAAGCTGTGAAATTTGAAGACAACTTGGATCGTGTGCAATGTTTATGTATGTCGGGCTCTGGGAACAAGTAGAGAATACATTAATTTCAAATATTTGAAATACGAGAAAGGAAAGTCGCCCACACGTACGGTTGAGGTGTTTGCCAAATTTATGTAGAGTTCTTAACCAGCAGTATACATTTCCTGGGATGAAATCTTTCAACGATTCCTGATACCAAGTAAAAGTACAATGTACAAAACTATAGTTAATTTTGATGAAGTTATATAAAATGTACATCCATATTCACATAATTATTTAAGCCTTAGCTCCTTATCTGTAGTTATATATATATACTAGATTTGTCCGTGGGTACGTGCCTACGGCACGTCTTCGGAACGATACAACACACAAAAAGCCCTGTAAACAGTAAAACAACAATTATGTAGTTCAAGTTTGAATAGTATGACAATAATTAGTTGTAAATAAAAGTCCACGTTTCTGTTAGCATATGTTAAAAATAATTATAAATGAGGGTGTAAAATAAAATTTCTTAGAACTTTAAGTGTGAAAAATTATAAAATTTAACTGTTGAAGAGATATTTGGTATTTTCAATATAACATATGCACTAAAAAAACATAAAAATTCTGAAAATTTTACAAATCTGAAATCTTAAAATCTAAAATTCTAAGTAAATAAAGAAAGAATGGGAGAGAGAGAAATATGAAAAAGTTAAGAGAGAAGAGAGATAGTAATAAAGTAATGAGTTTTTTATAGACTTTTGATTGGGGGATTGAAGGTAAGCCACTTGATAGCTTTCTTTGTGTTTTATTATATAGACTAGATTTGCCCGTGGCTACGTGCCTACGGCACACGTCTTCAGAACGATACAATATATGAAAAGTCTTGTAAACAGTAAATCAACAATTATATATCTAAAGTTTGAATATTATGACAATAATTAGTTGTAAATAAAAGTCCATGTTTCCATATATATATATATATATATAGAGAGAGAGAGAGAGAGATAGATATAGAGAGAGAGAGAAAGAGAGATAAATAAATGAGTTGTTTTGGGGGAAAACTTTTGGGGGAAAAATGTGTTTTGTAAGGTTAGATGTGGGCCTTTAATTTTGGGAGAGAATTGAATGTGAGCCACTTGATAGCTTTCTTTGTGTTTTATTATATAGATATATGTTAATAAGCTGCACTGAATCTTAAGATTCTTCTTCCGAATAGCAATGTGTTTATTGTGCATTCGCTGTACAGTGTACAGTACTGCAAAAAGAAATTACCCACAACAATCATCTCTCAAATAACCACTTGCTAGCAATAGCTCGACAACTATGATTAAATACACTTTCTTCGGATTAGAATAAACTAGTCTGATCATGAAAAACCTAGCTATGATGGTTTCGCATTCCTCTCAGCCAGGCTAGCTCACTTGTTCCGAACACTTAAGAAGGTCCCCGTAAACCTTCAAAGAAGTAGCTGAAATTTTTTCCAATGCTTCAAATATTTGCTTCAATCCTAAGTGCAGACTGCTCACTTCATCTGAGTAATCAGAATCATCCTTCTCACCAGAGACTAGCTCCAGTTTCTTGTTTAAAGCATCGATCACTTGCTTTTGAATAACTTGCATCTCCTTCACTCTAGCCTTAACTAACCGATCCGTATCTCCATTTGCGTTTATCTTTTGGTCTGAATCGAAAGAGTTCTTTTCCAAGAGATGTATTAAGTTATTGGCAAAAGCCTGCATGGAATTGATCACTTCCTTTTCGGATATCACATCCATAGCTTGTGACCAGTAGTTACATATTACAAACACAGGGGGAGCGCCTAATCTTCCAGGTGAATAGGGGGCAATACCTGCACCATCTGTTCCTGTAGGTTCGTAGTGAAGACATAGTATAAGCCATCCATTCAAAGCTTTAACGAAGTCCCTCTGTGCGTTCATCCAAGAGGAGAAATTGTCAGTCCACCTCAGCATCTCTAATTCAAGCTCGACCATTGCTTTCAGACGAGTTTCATTAATTAGATTCCCATCAGATTCGATGGAATCTTTACTTTTGGCTTCTGATATAGCTCGGCACTGAATCTGATGGTATTCTAGCATAACCTTCCACATTCTCGCTAACCTGCAACAAATTTTATTTTATTCTACTTTACGGAGATTTACTGGAAAAATCTGTTAGGTGACGTACGGTTGTTTTTAGCTAAACATAATAACATATGTACGAATGAAAGATACACACACAGATATATATATATATTCAAATCGAGTGAGAAGATAAATTCTGCCATACCCTTGGATGAGTTCATGGATATGCGGCCATAGTTCTTCGTCCCTAAGTTCATTTATCTTATTTGATACAGAATCAACCACCTGCATCGCTATCCTTATCTGGGTCGACAACTTCTTGATCAACTTTTGAACTTGATCAAGTTTGTGAGCTTCCGCACCTCTTTCAAACATATGTTTAAACCGCCTACACTTTTTGTCATGAAGTAATCGCAACTTTTCCTCGGCCTGCAAGCACGCAGAATGAGGAAGAGTACATGTATGAACAATAAGTATATATATATATATATACCTATTATCTATGTATTTGTCACAAGTGTATACCGTAGTGGTGTTCAAATAATACAGAATAATAAATTAACCACTTGTATATATGTGCCTCTAAGTTATCATTGACGGTCATTTTTTTACTTCCTTACCAACCATGATCAATTTGTGGTCTCATATAGATATATATAGTACATTATAAACACAGGGTCAATCAGTGTAATGAACTATGAATCTAGACTCATACCCTGACTTCATGTTCAAGCTTCTTCTCCCAAATGTACAACTTCTGCAACGTGGAAGAGAGATTCCGTGAATCCGCCATGATATCTTCCTCCAAGCTCAGAAACTTATTACTATTTGCATTAAAGACAGGCATCAAGCAGCTCAATCTCGAAGACACTGTTCCAGCCAAAATCAAAAGCAAAAAAAAAAAAAAAAAACTAATTAATCAAACCCGAAAATCATTAGTTAGTCTGTTCGGGCTAATCAATCAGCAATCAGCAATCAGCAATCAGCAATTACTTTGAAAATTTTACTAGTTTTGTTACTTTGAAATACGCTAATATGCATTTTGTTATATCTACAACTACAACGCTAGAGCCTTCTGCGTCTATATATATTATGTATATATAAAGTTGTAGATAAAAAATTATATAGTAAATTAACTTTAGGCTCATATATATATCATAATCCATTCAACGTACAATTTACCTTGTCGGAAAGAACTTTTCCGGTATTGATAAGGATGCTTTCCAACCTCAAGCACTTTTGACAGCTCTGAAGCTGCTTGTGACGCCCTCTCAAAGTACTGAACCATAATCTCCTCCTCCTTGCCAATCTCATCAGCAATATCATTGTAGTACTTCTTCCTATGTATGTCAATGTGGCTACCAGTACAACTTAAACTTGCTTCACCTTCACCACCAACCACCTTCTTCTCCATCACACCCTCCTCCTCAATTTCCGGTTCCAATATTCTCCGGAAATCCTCCTCGATTTCTGGTTCATTCCCACTATTTTCACTAACAGTAACAGTACTAAGGCCCACAAATATTTCTTCCTTAACGACTTCAACCTCCTCCTCCTCCTCCTCCTCCTCCTCCTCCTCTTCCAATTCAGG
This sequence comes from Hemerocallis citrina, assembly GCA_017893485.1. Lineage (NCBI taxonomy): Eukaryota > Viridiplantae > Streptophyta > Magnoliopsida > Asparagales > Asphodelaceae > Hemerocallis > Hemerocallis citrina. Next base: position 281,655,803 of record CM030362.1, read on the forward strand.
GATTCCTTCTTCTTTTCTCACCTCCCCCGAACTCCAACTAGACCAAGAAGGAGAAGATGATGAAAGAGCTGGTTGGTTCCGGGTGTAACTGAGCTTCATGTTGGTGAGGACAACGTCATTTTGGGTATCCGGCAGATCACATAAGCTGCTGATATCGTCGTTGGAGGAGCAGTAGAAGTGGATGTGGGACCCAGAGGAGGAAGGGGTGGTGATGTCATGATGATGTAGGAGGAAGGGGTGGAGGGAGAGGAGGGAGGGTGAGAAGAATGAGTGGGAGTCGGCGAGGGAAAAGCGTGCGAGGAGTGCGGCGGAGAGGAGGGAGAAGCGGCGGCGGCAGAGCGAGGACGCGGAGGAGGAGGTGGAGGAGGAAGGGGAGTTGAATTTGGAGGGAGAACAAATGCCCATTTGAGAGGGTGGTCAAAAAATTGAGGTGAATGGCTGGTTAGGACTTAGGGAGGGACAAGTTAAGTAGTTGCAAGTGTTTTTCTGTGTAACACTGCTGGTTAAAGGACAACGAAGAGTCTCATTTACTGGTTCCGGGTTTGTCATCGTCGACAACCAGATTTAGAATGCATGTGTGATATACTTTATATTAATGTACTGACATTACTAATTTATGATGTTAGTTATTAAAAGTGTCATTGACTTCTCAGTAGATAAGAATTGTTATCAATGAAGGAGATGAGAAACAAAATGTGCACATTTTGATAAATTAGCTGTATTCTAACTTGTTAGAACTCGATCGGTAACACTATATATAAAGGAGGTGAGCGGAAAATCGAAGGTAATTAATTCAGGGAAGCGAGTCAAACTTATAAAAAGTTAATAGTGTAAAAGGGGCCACAGATTGCAATAGAAACTCCAACATGGATCATAGGTGCGTGGGATCTAGGGAGGGGTAGTAGCATTAAAAGAGAGGACATAGAAGTTTGGGATTTGTCGGTGATTGTGACTATTTGGGGCCTGTGGCTAGACCGGAATAAATTTTACTTTAGTAATTGCTATAGTAGATTTCCTGTCTTTATGCATAACATCTTCGCTACAATTCATGTCTGGACAGGTCAGGCGGGAACAAAGAAAATGATGCGGTTGGAGGAGGACCAGGCGGCCAGAGAGATGAGGACTTAGGAGCTGGATCATAAGTTTGTTGTAGACCTTTCTGTATTTTCGTTTTAGTAGTAGATGCTTCAGTTTGATGTGATGTTTATCTAGATATTTTGTATGTTACTATGGACCTGGTACTACTGTGTTTTGTTAATCTTTCATTAATGAAGCGATAACCGAGTCATCTTTATTATCAAAAAAAAAGGGGGGGGGGATTGATTTTGAGGAATTTTTTTTTAGTGAAACATTCAAATTCAAAGACCAAAATGAGGATGGGTTTGCATCGCTCTAAATATATATTCACTTCAGTTTTCTAGCAAAGATTTAATTAAGATGATACTGATTTTTTCTGGTAATTATTAAGATAATATAAATATAAGGTTTAGAGAAGAGATGGATTCTCATTAATATTGTCAGTCTTTAAATAGGCAAATACAAAATTGTTACAGATGGTTTGTTGAGAGTAAATCTCTCCTTTTGGTTGAGTTTGTTGAGAGTAAATCTTTTCTTGAGTTTGTTGACAGTAAATCTCTCCTTCAAGTTACAACTGAATGTGACTTGGTCATATCTTCTACATACCCCCGCAAGATGGATGGCCGTTAAGCAAGGCCAATCTTGGTAAATAAGTCTTGAAGACGAGACTTGGCTAGGGGCTTTGTGAGACCATCGGCTAACTGATCATGGCTTGAATGTGATGCACACGAAGTGTACCTTGTTGAATTTGTTCCCATACAAAGTGGAAGGCCAGTGCTAGATACTTCATGCGCGAATGAAAAATTGGATTAGCCGCATAATGAGTTGCTCCAAGATTGTCACAGTAAATACTACGAGCTTTTTGGACATGAACATCTAACTCTTGGAGAAGAGACCGAAGCCATATAACCTCAGCACTAGTGGTTGCCACAGCTCTAAATTCAGCTTCAGTTGAAGATCGAGTGATGCTCTTTTGTTTCTTTGAACTCCAAGAGAGAGAATTTCTTCCCAAATAGACAATATAGCCAGTTGTAGATAAGTAGTTATCACGATTACCCGCCCAATCCGCATCATAAAAAGCATGAAGTTGTGCTGGAGAGTGGCGATGGATGATAATACCATGATGAGAAGTATCATTAAGATAGCGAAGTAGTCTTTTGAGTGCAGCATAGTGAAGATCTGTAGGCTTGTGCATGTATTGTGAGAGTTTGTTGACTGCAAAGGCAACATCCGGCCTTGTCAATGATAGATATTGTAGATTGCCAACTAGCGCACGATAATCAGTGGGATTGGCTAAAGGCGAGCCATCAGTGAGGTTAAGAGAGGGATAAGTGACTGGAGGTGTAGGTACCGGCTTAGCATCACACATCTTGGCACGTTCTAATAAATCTTGAACATACTTCTTCTGGCTTAAGAACAGCCCATGCTCATGAGGTAGCACCTCAACACCTAAAAAATATGAGAGTGATCCCAAGTCTTTTAGGGAAAAGCAAGAGGCCAAGCTAGTGATGAACACTTGTAGAGCAGTAGATGAAGGGCCCATAATAATAATGTCGTCAACATATACCAGTAGATAAAATGTGACATTGTTATGCTTGTAGATAAACAATGAAGAATCAGCAATGGAAATGCGAAAACCATAGGAGAGAAGATAGGTGCGAAGCTCTTGATACCATGCTCTCAGAGCTTGTTTGAGATCGTAGATGGCCTTCTTAAGCTTGCATACATGAGTGGGGTTATCTTTATCCAAGAAACCCGAAGGCTGTGACATGAAGACATGCTCATTGAGATGACCTTGAAGAAAGGCATTGTTAATATCAAACTGCCGAATATTCCACCCATTTGTGACTGCAAGAGAGAGCATGAGTCTGACTGTTGTAGGCTTAATAACTGGACTAAAAGTCTCTGAATAATCAATTCCGGGCCATTGATGAAAACCCTTGGCAACAAGGCGAGCCTTGTAATGCTCAATTGCACCTGTAGGTTTGTATTTAACTCGATATACCCATTTGCAGCCAACAACATTCTGGGATGGATGAGAGGGAACAAGTTCCCATGTAGCATTGCGTACCAAAGCATCATATTCCTCCGTCAGTGCATGATGCCATTGAGGATCTTTTAGGACTTGAGTAATGTTATGGGGTTCAATTGATTGATCTTGAGTAGTGGTTGGATTGGCATACTTTGGGTTGGGTTTAATAATATTATTTTGTAGACGAGTGACGATGGTTATAGTGGGTGGAGGAGGTGGCGGTGAAGAGGATGACACAATAGTGGTTGGTGTGGTTGTCAATAACTGCCGTGGAGGTGAGGGCATGGTTGGAGAAGAGGGAGGTGTCGAGATGGTGACGATAGGTGGACTCGACGATAGGCTGCACAGTAGGCTGCACATCAATGGGACGAGTCACTGTGCACCATTCTTCAATGTTGGAAGGAGATGTGGGAGTAGACGTTGGATTAAAGATGGAAAAGGGGAAGACATCATCCACAAATCTTACATGTCTAGAGACATATACCCTATGAGTTGGAAGATGTAGACAATCATATGCACTTTGCGATGGAGAGTAACTTACAAAGATGCATGGAAGAGACCAAATATCAAGCTTATGACTAGCATATGGCTGCAACCATGGGTAACACAAGCTGCCAAAATTTTGCAATTTTGAGTCGTTAGGTACAGTCCCAAAGAGACAAAGATAAGGAGAGTCATTATGAAGAGTTTGAGTTGGAAGACGATTAATCAGATATGTGGTTGTAGAAAAAGCATATGGCCAATACTTTAAGTGCATTTTGGCATGAGAAAGAAGAGATAAACCTGTCTCGACAATGTGCTTATGCCTACGCTCCACGAACCCATTATGTTCCGGAGTATGTGGAGGAGTAGTAAGATGAGAAATGCCATGAATAGCAAAGTAAGGCCGAAGTTTGTCATATTCCCCTCCATTATCAACACTTGAACTATTTGCATTTTGAAATACTTTTCAACAAGTGCTTGAAAATGATAAAAGATTTTCTCAGTGTCAGACTTTTTTTTGAGAGGGTATAACCAGGTGTATCTTGTAAAATGATCAACAAAAATTACATAATATTTGTAATTGTCATTTGATAACACTGGACTAGATCATACATCTGTAAAGATTAAATCAAGAGGGGCATGAGAGGTAAGAGTAGAATCAGAAAAAGGTAGCTTGTGGCTTTTATTGATATGGCATGAATTACAATGCGACATAGAGAAATCGGAAATAGGTAATGAAAACTTGGAATTTAAAACCCGAAGAATAGAACTAGATGGATGCCCAAGCCGATGATGCCAATCGTGAAAGGGCTATTTGAAACTTGTGTAGACTCGAGGAGATTTTGGGTGTCATTCATAAATATTAGATTTAGATGGCCCCTGGAGGAGAGTTGTGCCCTTTGACTGTTCTTTGACACGAAAAAGAGAGGGTAAGAATTCAATTGAAGTATTATTCTCTTGACAAAACTTTGAGATGGACAGGATATTTCGTGATATAGATGGAACATGTAAGACATTAGAGAAAGCAAAAATTTTAGAGGGAGTGGTGAGAGAAAAAGAACCAATATTTGCAATTGGAAGAGACGAGCCATCGCCAATCATAATTTCATCCGAGCCATCATATGGTGCATGTAATGAGAGGTTGTTGAGACCATTTGTGACATGATGGAATGCTCCACTATCGAGGAGCCAACCATTGGATGAGGTGTCAGTGTTGACCGAGGGAGGATGTGAGTAAGCGTGCATCATGTGAGCTTGAGGCATGAAGGGAGGCTGTTGACCCATCTGAACAGCTCTGGTATAGACCGGAGTGGGAACCTCAATGGTAGGAAAAAGGGTCTTGAATATATGGCATTTGTCGAGAGCATGACCAGTGGCTCGACACCATTGGCCCTTACCCAAGTATGGCTGCTGGGGCTTGGCCAAAGAAGTAGATCAAGGCGAACAAATCTGATTTGCCATTGGGAGGAGAAGAAAAAAAAGAGGAATAGGGTAGGAGCTTTCGTCTGTTACCATATAAGGTTTAGAGAAGAGATGGATTCTCATTAATATTGTCAGCCTTTAAATAGGCAAATACAAAATTGTTACAGATGGTTTGTTGAGAGTAAATTTCTCCTTTTGGTTGAGTTTGTTGAGAGGAAATCTCTCCTTGAGTTTGTTGAGAGTAAATCTCTCCTTCAAGTTGCAACTGAATGTGACTTGGTTATATCTCCTATAATCTCTACTATTATAATGGGAGAAGGGGTTAGTGTCATTTGTCACCGTTTGTCATTTTGTCAACACGTGCAGCGCACGTGTTGATAGTTTTTTCCCTTTTCGTTCTCCTCCACGTGCATCGCACGTGCATTATAGTTTTTTTTGGTCCTTTTCATTTCTCTCCACGTGCATCGTACGTGCATGATACTAGTAAATACTAATGCATTGATGAATAACTGAGTTGTACTTGTTGTGTGTATCAGACTAATAAAACCTTGTCATGAATTTGATCTTTCTATTTCTTTTTTTTTTCTCCATTTTTTTTTTTGTATGTATGCAATCTAATATAGTCAGAGTGACCTTAAATTGCTTCCCATATATGAGTATGACAATTTATTCTTACTTCCTACATGTTCACCATTCATGATAATGAAAATAATAGTTGCTAAAAGAAGGAATAGTTATTATACAACTAAAAATGGATGAAATAAAGAGAAATTACTACATGCAAATTGTAGGAGATACAGAATGTGGGGCTACGTTGATCAACAGGGGCGGCAGCCCCCACCTTCAGGGCGGTGAGGCGGCCACCTCAGTCTTCCAAATTTTTTATAATTTTAGAGGTTTCAAATTTGTAATCCTCTTATATATATATATGCAACTATTTGTGCGTAAGAAAAAATATATTATTATTAGGAACTCTAAAAAATAATTATTTGAATTTTTCGCCGGGGAACTCAGGGCAGGCCCTGATGATCCACTGTCATTGACCGTGACTATTTGAAAATAGTTTTACTGGGATCATGCAGATAGTAAGTTACCATCAATCGTCATTATTCTCGAATTGATTGTGGCCTATAATTACCATCGATTAGTTAACTTAACAACTACTTTTAAAATACTAATATACCGCTCCATCCATGTAACTACAACTGCAAGAAAACAAACGGTGATCATTTTCACGGGCACAAAAGCAAAATTCTATATATCTGAATTATGCTTTTACGGATATCAGGTTGGTTCCAAATCAAGCTACCTTGTTCTAGGCTTTGTTTGTCGGCAACAATATCTATTGATTTAGGTTGGCATGTCAACCAGCCCACCAGCATAAACCCGCTCGCCTGAGCCCGATGAGTTTAGGTCAGGGTTCATGCATTACTATATTAGGGCAGGTTTATCGTGCTATGAAAGCCTGCCCAATTAAATCGGGTTAGGGTTGAGTTTTACTTCTAAACCCAGCAATAGAGGAATGCTCCATTGAAAACGGGTCTAGTTTTTACGGGTTGGAAAACACCAATCTGAGCCGTTGGATCGCTCATGATCGTGATCAGCGGCTCAGATCGAGCTCCCCATAACCCATTTCAATTGATCAGCGGAGGATTATTTTGGAATTTTCGTCCCAAATAACTCTTCGCTGAACAGATTCTAAAAAAATTGATATAACCTAGGCCGTTGTTTGGAACAACGGCCTAGGTTATAAAAATTTTAATTATAGGCCGTTGTTTGGAACAACGGTCTTATTTTAAATTTTTATAATCTAGGCCGTTGTTGGGAACAACGGCCTAGGTTATAAAAATTTAGAACAAAGCCGTTGTTCCAAACAACGGCCTATAATTCAAATTTTTATAACCTACGTCGTTGTTCCAAACAACGGCCTAGGTTATATTCATTTTAACAGAGCGAATCAGGCGAAGAGTTATTTGGGATGAAATTCCCAAAATAACCCTCATCCACTTAAGTGATATAGGGTGATGGGCGGAGGCGATCTGAGCCGCTGATCACGATCAAAAGTGATCCAACGACTCAGATTGGTGTTTTCCAACCCATGAAAACAAACCCGTTTTCAATGGAGCATTCCCTATATATATATATATATAGGCCGGCTCCGGGGCCTATGCAACCCGTGCGGTCGCACAGAGCCCACGGTCGCACCAGGCCCACTAATGAAGAAGCCCCCCATAAGATATAATTAATAGAGATTTTATTCCAATTATAGCACAAAAGTCATTCTATTTGAGTGGTTAAGGCGTTAGACTTTAAAGCTATTGGTTGCAACTTCAAACCTGATTGAGGACAATTTTTTCGTCATTTTTTATATATATCTATTTATTTTCATATATATATATATATATATATATATATATATATATATATATACAGACACACACTTTTATATAAAGTTTTTAATGATTTCTATGTTTATTTCATTAATTATTGAGATTATATATATATTTACTTTTAGAGAGTTTTTTTAATGATTTCTATGTTGTTGCTTTCGTTAATTATTGAGATTGACTTAATACGTGAAGTTTTTTTAATCGTGTATTTCATGCGTTGCAAGAATATGAAGATCCTTAATAAAATATAGGATGTACTATACTTATATTTTTCAACTGAATTCGTTATATATATATATATACACTACTAATCGTAACGGCTATAACGGCATATCTATCCCGGTGTGTACACCCAAACGCCGGGGTAGATCGTCGTTATTATTTTTTTGTTAATATCGAATGTCTATGACGGCACTTGTATAAAACGCCGTTAGATACATGATATATAACGGTGCTTATACATGAACCGCCGGAATAGATTACTCTATAACGGCGCTTATACATGCACTGCCGGCGTTGAACTGTTTTTTTTACTATTTCATTGCAACGTGTTCTGCACGTGCTAATATTTTCCCGTCCCGTCTTCACTTTGGTTTCCCCCCAATTCTATAAACCCTAATAGCCTCCCAAATCTCTCTCTCTCTCTCTCTCTGGCCACTTGCAATTCGCTCTTCACCCCCTCTCCTCTTGAATCTCCATCCTTCCGCTCTGTCCATCGCCGCTCGCGCCGCCCTTCCACTCTGCCGCTCGCGTCGCCTTTCCACTCCCTGCCGCCCTTCCACTCCCTGCCACCCCTCTGTTGTCGTGTCTCCCTTGTCACTGCCTCCCCTCTGACGACGCCCAGGTTTAATGTCATACCTTCTTGTTATCTGACCCAATAAAACATGCAGTTTGGTTGGTGTTCGTGTGTGTGTGTGTACACACACCTAAATTGTAATTTACCTTGTGTTTGTGTGCCAGAATTTGTATGTAGTATGTGTGATTTGATAATATTATATAATATATGTTGTTTTGTGTTGTTGACAGGATGTTGCAGAGAAAGAATTTGTACAGTTGACATATTCTGAAGCAATTGAAATTCTTCACAAAGCAAAAAAGAAATTCGACTTCCCGGTACTACTACTTTTTAGACTTGGTTACTTCGCTCTGCATTATCTTAGATTTTCTCCTTCTATCTGTTAATTTCGTTGTTATAAAATTGAAATATCAAAATAAGCATCTTCCTTATGTTGAGTTGCATGGAGGTGGCTCTATGCTTTTGATTTGTCCTTCGACAATCTTATGCTTGCAATTTTAGAGAAGTGAATTCTCTGTAGCTTACTTTTTTATGCTATTGAGGTGTTAATATCATTAGCGTTTTTATCATAAATTTATGAGGAATTCATCATCTATTAGTAGAACCAACATCCTTCAGCTTGTTCAGTTATATCTGGATCTATAATTTACTGGTAAGCAGGAAAAAGATCAGCAATTGTTTCAGTATTGACTGTTCAAAATTATACTGTTTAAATTTTGTGAATTTTAAGTACTATGTGATAGATTTTTCAGGATGATGGTAAAAATTGATCAGGTCCTTCTAATAAAATCATAGACCTGCAGATATTGACATAATGCTAACTTTCACTCTGCAAGCAGGTTAAATGGGGATCTGACTTGCAAAGTGAACATGAACGATACATTACAGAAAAAGTTTTTGCTGGAAAGCCAAATCAGAGATTATCCTAAGGTATTTGCATAAAATCTTGCATTTATTTGATGAAAGATATACTTTTATCGAATTGTACATCTATCTTGTTCAAAATTGGTAGGAAATTAAAGCTTTTTATATGCGTCAAAATGATGATGGGTTGCCGTATTACAACAAACTATAGTTGCTAAAAAAAATTTCAATTATTTTTAAGCTATATATTAAGCTAACTATATAACTAATTTGCAATTTAGCGATGTTCTCTTAACAACTGAATGTCAATGGTGATGATGCTTGATGGCGTAGACGATGGGTTGCCGTATTACTATATTTTTTCCGCTAAATGGGTCACACAAGTGATATCATAGAATTAACATTTGGGAATCATACACTCAAATGAGTTTGTTTGTGACTTAAGCTTAACTATGATTTATTTGCCAAATGAATATATATAGTTGGATAGTTGCAGGATTATATATATATTGGAAACTTTATTTATTTTGGTGTCTACTTCAAGTGTCTAATGCATGTGCTTTATACTTTGAATATTCTGTGGTTCGTGCATTAATCGGACTTCATTTTCCTACTTTCAGACATTTGCATTCTCTGTGAGAAGCCACTTGGTAAGATTTCAGATTGAAGGGGGGCTGAACATTTGGACTCCAATTTAAGAAATGAGTGCAGGTATGCCTATGAGATTATTGTTTGTAAATATTTGGCTCGTATTAATTACTTAGGATGAACTCTACAGCTTAATGGTAAATATTTGGCTCGTATTAGATAATGGTGATAAGAAACGTGTACTCTTCCAAGTTGTTGGAGCCTTTGGAGTTAACAATACTAATGGTTGATACAAATAATCATAGTAAATACTCTTGATTTGTTTTTTTATGTGTTAGCTTATACTAATGAAGCTTGTGCAATTATAGTTTAGATGTTCTGATAGAGAACCTGGTAAATTTGTTTCTTTTTTGTTGAAGGAGCATTTGGTGGTAACAGAGTGGCCAGACCTGTACCACCCGAAAAAGGTGTATTTCCTTTGGATCACCACCATGAGTGTGACCTGGTACTATCACCTAACTTTTCTCATTTCCCTGTTTTAGTTTTTTCAATATGATGCTTTTCAGAATATCATTGTTTTGTTAATACTTAGGGAAAATTCAGAAATCCTCCCATAAAAATTTCACAGAAACAGGAAATTTCCCCCTTGAAGATTTTCATTTCAACACTTTGCATTCTATATTTGAACAGTTACCTAAAGTATTCATTCAGCTTAACAGGTGAAACCCTTCAATGTTGTTGATTTTGAGATTTTAAATTTTTTGACTCGTTTTGAATGTCAGTATTTGTTATAATGTCAATATTTGATCTATTGCATCTACCATCAATCTTGGTCTCCCTGGGAATTGGTAAATAGTGATACTTTTACTTTTTTTCAGACTTTCAAGAATCATTATATTTTTCGTAGAAACATAATTACTTGCAGTATGAATCGATGGGCAATCTTTGATTGCAAATAATCCTGTTGGATATTTTTGTCTGTGCAATTTGCACAGGGTAACACTAGTTGTCTTACTTAACATTTATATGATTAATCACTGGGGCGTGTACCTTTGCTAGTCTGATAATCTTTATGCATAAAAAGTTCAGATTGTTGTTGTTGTTAATTGTGGAGAATAGGTAGACATTAAGCTTCTAGCATTGCTGAGGAGGCTTTTTTTTTGTCTTAATCCAGTCATACATCCTATCCGAATGTGTTCAAGATGCTGGCAGAGATTGACGGCTTGAAAGATATGATTGCTTTATTAATCTCCCAACAAAATCTCAACTCTCAGAATCTAGTACGTGAAACTGTAAGTAATCAGCAAAATTTTATGATATCAGTATGAAATTTAACTATTGCATTTGACTGATGTGGTGAATAAACTAATAAATGACACTATTGTGAATTATACAGGGCTAGCGAATTCCATCGACTTCTAGTAACGCACGTACAACTGGGCGAAATATGGATGAGAATGAAAGCAATGCCGAGCCACACCAGGAGACTTCGCCATAGTTTAGTTGTATTTGGACTTTAGGTTTTATATGTTTTGTCGTAACTTTATTTATGCTTTGTTATAAGAAACTGATGTATGACGTTTATATTTCTAACTCTTCGTATGGTATAAAGTTTTTAGACAAGTAATTATTGTTTATTGTGGTCCGTTATTATATGGTTGTTTATTATGCTGCTATTAGTGATTTTAAGATTTGAACATTTAAATTTGATGTGACTACAGATATTTTTAATTTGTGATTAATTATTTGTGATGGGATAGATATCGATCCACCAAATGTGGTGAATAATTTAAAAATATTTAGTTGACTCTGTCCCGGCGTTTCCCAAACGCCGGTATAGGATAATAAAAATTATTTTAAAATATATAACGGCATTGAGAAACACCGTTATATGTCAGTATTTTATTAAAAAATGTAAATGAAAAAGACCTATGGCGGCATTTACGATGCGCCGTTATAGCTACAACGGTTTAAGAAATGCCGTTATATGTAAGTATTTTATTAAAAAATGTAAATGAAAAAAGACCTATCGCGGCGTTTGAGACGTGCCGTTATAGATCAACGACCTATAACGACGCTCTGTAATAACGCCGTTATAAGCTATTGGTTTGTCCCGACGCTCGATCCAACAGCGAGATTTATGACGTTTTTTGAATCGCTGCTACCATCTATCGCGGCGTTTATAAATGCCACGATAGGTCAAAAAAAATGCCTTAAAAGCCATTCTGATTAGTAGTGATATATATATATATATATATATATATATATATATATATATATATATATATATACTAGATTTGTCCGTGGGCACATGCCTACGACACGTTTTCGGAACGATACGGCATACGAAAAGTCTGGTAAACAGTAAAACAACAATTATGCAGCTCAAGTTTGAATAGTATGACAATAATTAGTTGTAAATAAAAGTCCATGTTTCCATTAGTATATGTTGAAAAATAATTCAAAATGGGGGTGTAAAATCCAACTTTTTAGAACTTTGAGGGTAGAAAATGATGAAATTTAACTGTTGATGAGATATTTGCTATTTTCAATGTAACATGAGCAATAAAGAAAATATAAAAAGTCTGAAAATTTACAAACCTGAAATCTGAAAATCTAAATTTCTAAGTAAATAGAGAGAGAGAGAGAGAGAGAGAGAGAGAGAATATGAAAAAGTGAAGAGTGAATAGAGAGATAGTAATAGAGTAATGAGTTTTTTTAGTTTTTTTTGGGGGGGGGGGGGGAGATTTTGATTTTGGGGGAAAACTTTCTTGAGGGAAAATATACGTTGGAATGGTGAATCTGTGCCATTGATGTGGTTTCAATTGAAGGGGAGCCACTTGATTGCTTTTCTTTGTATTTTATTATATATAAGCAATGCTTCATTGCAAACTACTGAAGCCATTTTGTTCTCAACAACGACTTAGGTTATAACTTAAGCTATATATGTAAGCAATGCTTCATTGCAAACTACTGAAGCCGTTTTGATCTCAACAACGGTTTATGTTATAACTTAAGTTGTTCCTGGACACTTGGACTCCAACAGCGACTGGGAACAACGAATTCAGTGATTTGCATATCCGTTTGCACATCTGCTTGCAATGGAGCATTTTCACACACACACACACACACACTCACAGATATATATATATATATATATATATATATATATATATATATATATATATATATATATATATATATATAGGGAAACTTTCGGTTGTGCACTGGGGTAGTGCACACCGCTATGTGCACTGGTGCTACGCCGTCCGATCTACCACTTTCATCATGATCATGATCCAATGGATCTCATCACCTCCCGCTCATCTGGATAAATAAAGGGGGGGGGGGACGGTAAAAATGGCATTTCATACCCCCCCATCCCCAAAGCAGTCGTCTGCTTCCCTCTCTCATGCTGCTTCCCTCTCTCACACTCATCTTCTCATCGTGCTTATATCTGAAAAACCCTAGCCCCCCCCCCCCCCAAAAAAAAATCGACAAACAAATCAGCGACCTCTCTCACTCTCCGCTTCCCTCTCTCACGCTCCACTTCCCTCTTTCACGCTCGACGCCTTCGACCTCAGATCTGAAAACCCTGGCCCCCAAAATTCTCGAACCCACAAATCAGTACCCAAATCTTATTGCGCTCTCCTCTTCGTGACGCGCTCATCCTCCTCGATCTGGAAAGAGACCTCAGGTATCATTTTTTGTTTTTTTTTTCTTTACTTCATATTGTTAAAAAAATACACTTTTACTTGATCTTGTTCAACTAAAGGTGTTTAAAAGTATCAATTTTTTTTTGCTTTACTTCATATTGTTGAAAAAATACACTTTTACTTAATCTTGTTCAAAAATAATTTATTTTGAAACTCATGAAAAGAGACCTCAGTTAATTACTATCTATTGGTTAATTACTATCTATTAGTTGATCTTCTTTGGATGATATGTAGAATTCAACAAGTGTATTGCACTAAAATTAATTACCATCTATAGGTCATATTAACTTAATGAAAACTAATGAAGTTGGGTTGTGTTGTTTAGATCCTGGATGAGCATACAAACAGCTGCTTCTATCTTCTAGGGGAGAGTGTAGATCATGAAAATATACATCATTTTATTCAGTTAAATGTCAGTTCTATCTTCTAAATTGTGAAAAAACTGATACTTGAACTGTAACGCATTGAAACCTCCCGAATTACTACAACTAAAATTCTAAAGAAGGGTCCTAACCCTAGTTTTCAAATCATGGTAATTACTTATTTTACATTTCACTTCCTTAACTGTACAATGTTACAAATACGTATTACTTATATTTGAGGAATTCCTTTTGGTATATATATTGCTGACATATGATTTTCTCGAAGCAATTTAACCCGTTGCTTTGTGACCCTAGAAGTTATTGGATTTGTAGTTGTGTTTTGTAGTTCTTTATTTTAGTTTTGTTTTAGGGTGTGTCTAGTTGGATGCAAGTGCAAGTAGAACCTCTAGCTCACTTTTCACATTTCACATTTTCTATAATGTGAAGCACTCGAAGACTGAGAAGCATCATCTCTAATCTGTAATATTATAATACTAAAGTTGCCGATTTATAATATTTGTTAGAATAAACATGTCACCTATTGTATATTTTGCAATAAGTTAATAGAATGTGATTTTTTGTAAGTGTAGTGGCTTAAAAATGACAACACTCTTGTAGGATGGCATCGAACTACTCTTCCAACCAAATCCATAATCATATAGCTGTAGCTCCAGGTTTTCCTGAGTCAGTTCCGGACAGAGAATTGGAGCTCCAAAATGTTTTTGTCGAATACAGACCAGGGTCAAATATTCTACTTCTGGGAAGAATCCAGGTAAAGCATATTACAATTGTCCTAATTTTCCCAATAGATGTGAATTTTTTTGTTGGGTAGAGAATTATGGGAAAGAGGAGGATAAAGATGCTACAATAAGGGAATTGAACGATGAGCTTTCGATTCAGTCGTTGTTGAGGTCGGTAGATTGTGATGGTGCGCGGAAGAGTGGTTACAGGGTAGATGCCCAGCATTATGCAGTGCTTGGCTTTCTTTGTGGGCTGTTGGTGTCCGTTTTTTTGTTCCTAGCATTCTTCAAGTACTAGTTCCCTCGGTGGTGGTGGTGTTGTCTCCTGGGGCACGAAGTTTAGAAAACTGTATTTTGTAGTTGCTATTTTTTGTAGTTTTGTATGTTGTAAGATATGTTATGTAATGGTGAAGTTACTCAGTTTGGAGGATGTGTCTATTAAAGCCATGGTGAAGTTACTCAAGCAGTTATGAAGTCTCTATGTAATGGTTGAATTTTATTTGTGCTTAACTGAACGGGTATAAACAAATAGCTCATGTTGTTGTGAAATTTCTCTGTCAAATGATCACAACTTTCTAAGGGGTTTACATTTATTGAAGTTAAGATACTTTGTATGCCTTGTATATTCAGTTGTACGATTATGTGTGTGATTTTTGGCTCAAAAATATGCAGTTTTGGCTTGGTTTTGGTTCAGAGTGAGTAATTTTTTGATACAATATTGGAGGCTTGATCACAACATATTCAGTTTGTACAACTGAAATGAGGCTTGATTTTGGCAACATATGCAGTTCTTACAACATTCAGTTTCGAATGGTAGATAAATATCATCATCCATGCCAAATAATGAGAAGAATGAACACAAGATATTACAAGTCCACGGCAACATATGCAGTTTGTAAACAAGATATTACAAGTCCACAAAAAATGAGAAGAATGAACAAGTAAATGACTGAAGATGATATATAGTAGTGTATACAACTACAACCTTCCATTTTGAATAGTAGATAAATACTCGATACACATTATTTCAAAACTGTGCTCTATGGTAAGTAAAAATATGATCCAAAAGAAACAGATCTTCAACCAAAATTCCACCTTCAGTTGAATCACCTATCAACCAAAAAGAACTATATAACCTGATGAACTCAATTGAAGTTTACATACAAAGCATACAAAATATTTTTTGTACTGATTCACACACAGAGCATACAAAAAAATAACCCTTTCTTTGCGAAGATCAACTACTAATACTGCTGCCGCATCTGTTCACCTTCTCCAGTTGCTACTGCTGCATCAAATATTTCACAAGACAATGTTCACTGGAAAATAAGATGATGTTCTTAAACCCAATGTTGCATCTGCTACTGCTACTACTGCTGCATCAACTCACTGCTGCAACTATTTTTAGATAGCTCACTGGAAAAAAAACATAAAGTTAGATGAATTTCATACCGATTTATTAGATAACATAAAGCAAAAATAATTTAGAGGATGATTATGTTCATGACATGAATTTAAGTAGGCTCAGAAATCACATTATTTCACAAGACAATGTTTTCTAATGAGCACAACATCTTTAGTGGAGGGGGGGGGGGAGCATAAAAAAATCAGGCATAAGTGTGTTGGTGTAGTACTGTGGCTGCAGTTGAACTGCCACGCCCAAATAGCTGCAACCATCACAAACCCCTACCTCTTGTTCCACAATAAAATGAATGCATTCCCATTTGAAAAGAATCTTAATTGTATCCAAGATAATCAAGTATCAGCCACTACAAACACTATATGCCATGACCAAGTAGACTGAAGTTAATATTTAAAGCAAATTATTAGCCAAAATATACAAAGCAGACTATCAGCCAAAGGAAGCTTAGCACTCCTGTGAAACGGAGCTCCGTATCCCTAACAGAGCTCAAGCAAACTATCACAGCTCAATTGCAAACTTAAAAAACCTAAAGGAATCTGAAAACCCTTCATCATCGACCTCAGACCTGAAAAGAATAACCTTCCAAAAAATTCGAACTCACAAATCAGTACCCAAATTTGGAGTTCTCAAAACTGTGAACTTACAAAGCTCACTGTGTAACAAATGATATAAAAATCACATAATTGTATCCGAAAACTTCAAACTCTAAGCCAAAATCAAGCATATGCAATTATATATTCAGTACAACTGATTATACAAAGCAGCCAACTGAAGTATTCAACCAACTAACAATATCAACTATCAGATCTGAGGTTGAAGTATTCAGCCAATTATTCAGTACAACTGATTATCCAAATGTAGACAAAATCAAGTATCAGCCAAAAGTATCAGCCAACTGAAGTAAAAAATCAAGTATTAGCCAACTAAAAAAGTAGTAAATGCCATGATCATATCAAGTGGGTGCATTAGCCATTTGTTGAGCCAACTGAAGTAAAAAATCAAGTTTCAGCCAACTAAAAAAGTTGTAAACGCCATGATTATATCAAGTGGGTGCATCAGCCCACAGCCAACCTGACCTCAGAGTAGGATAGAAATTTTTTTCACTTTGTAGGTAGGGAGAACAATAAATTCAACCTGAGACAATACCATGCACTCATCACTGACTATCAATTCATCTCATAAACTAAAATAAAGTAAGGTATCATATTTACCAAATTGTTTGTGAATCAAATACTTCCCTCAGTTCATATTATCGTTACCGTCCTCGGAACTATCTTCAGTAGAGAAATTCACCTCCTCTTCGTCGAATGCACTCTTGCCATTGAAACGAATAAAAAGCAAAAATAAGTCAATGTGCAGTAGTTTAAAAAAATTAATAAAAAAGTGCACACTTAATTAAGAATTTTCACAATTAGACAAATCCAAGATATACCTTTCATTTTTCTTTGGGCAAGTTCGCGCATCATGGCCTTGCCCGTGCAACCCGCAACAATTGCACTTCCTAGGTTTGCCTCTTAATTTCTCCCACATGGGTTTCAACCTCTTCCCACTTAGTCTTCCCTTGGTATTACATTGACGAGGTTCTTCTACCGAGACTTGAGACAAGACCAAGTCCTTCCCATGTACTCTTGTTCCACTACCTCTAGACCCACCACTACACCCTTTGGGAGCTATTATATTAAAGTCTTCAATTGACTTGATCATAGCTTCACGCATAAACACATAGCCTTCATCGGAAGACAATCCAATCTCAACTTGTTGCTTGGATAAGTTATTTAGCTCACAATAGCGGGAAACAAAGTTCTCGTTATTATTGCCATCTTCTCTACCAAAATTTGTGGGTGTGTAGCTTTTTCTAATTACTTCACGGCTCCATCTTCTCAAAATATATTACTTTAAAAGTTCATTACAATTAGAGTATTTAAGGAAGGCCAATAGATGCTTGCAAGGGAGTCCAACAAATTCAAACATAAAGCATGAACAACACCCATAGTGAGTCTTTTTGGAATAAGTAATCATGGTCTTTTTTTTCGACCTACCAATGAATGTAACTGTATAATAAGTATTAGTAGTATTCACGTCACCTTCCACTAAATTCACATTATACAGTAGGCTCGCCTTGATTTCTTTTTGGAACTTTATAAATATTGCTAAAGTGTATACTTGGGCCATTTGTTCCTCCATATACCACTCGGTCTTCAATTTAGATTTCCGATCTAGTGTACGGTGGTTCTCTTTAAGTTTTTCTTCTTTTTGCCTACCAATCACTCTTTCAAATATCAAGACAAACTCATGAAGTGAATACTTTTTTTGGGTGTGCTTCTTTAAGAAAGAATTCATTTCCTCGCTTCTTTGACTACTAGACATGCTGGCCCAAAAATCAGCCCTATGGTATACGGGGGCTCATTTATCACGAATTTGAAAAACATCATTCAGCCATTTGTTGTTTTCTGCCTTAAATTCCACAACTAAAGCCTTCCATTGTTCTTCAAAAGAAACACAATCATACGAATTCCAAATGTTATCTTTAAAAGCATCCATGAACTTTACATTTTGAACCAATTGAGGCACCTCTGAGGGAATCTTATCTAAAATATGCCAGATGCAATATCTATGGCATATTTGAGGAAAAACTTGTTTAATTGCAGCACCAATACCCCGGTCTTGATCCGTTACAATGCCAAGAGGAGCTTTCTTCATCACTCCTAGCCATATTTGGAATAACCACACAAAGGATGAATCCGTCTCATTTGGGATGAAACCACAACCGAGAAAAATAGACTGCCAATGATGATTAATCCCAATAAATGGAACAAATAGCATAACGTAACGGTTAGTACTATGTGTTGCATCAAAAGAAACTATATCACCAAATACCTCATAATTCATGTGAGCAATCCCATCAATCCAAAAACAATGAGACAGTCTACCGGACTCATCTTGTTCGAATGCATAAAAAAAAGAAGGATCTTTTTCCTTTTGCCATTTAAAAAAGTCTACCAACATTTGATCATCATGACTTTTCAATGACTCCCTCAAGTCTCTTTCATGGTTTCTAGCATCGGTTAGAGTAAATCCAACCCTATCATATCCCCCACTTGAACCTTCAAAAAAAGCATTTGTTTGCATGTGGGAATATTAGCACCTGCAAGTTGCTCCATTATGACTTTATCGGAACTTGACACAACACGGTTACGCGGCAATAAATGCTGTCTACCGGGTGTAGTGAATGCATGATTGTGCACCTCATGAAAAGAATAAAAAGACCATGAATTCGTTTCTTTGTTTAATCTCACACGAACCAATGCATTGCAAGATGTTCTAGATGTAGTACCTATTCTAATTTCATTATTCTTACTTTTCGACACTCCCGCTTTATTACAAAGAAACGTTTTTTCCACCACCTCACCATCCTTCAATTTATGAGGTCCTTTACGCATTTGAAAACCCGCACATTTCGCATAGCTATCATAATATTTTTCTGCTAACTCAAGGGTGTCAAATATCATACCTATTTTTGGTATTAGATGCTCCTCAACAGTCGGTGTAAAATCACCTTCTTGAACATACAAAAAATTGTCCCCCAATTGTGAGCAACCTTCACCAATCTCCATACCTATTACAAATTCGAATATATAATCAATATCTAAAAAAAATATCTAAAAGATAGCAAAGTTAAAACCTGCAATGTGAAATTATTTGTGAACAAGATCAACTAAAGGTGTATTTTTTCAACAAGATGAAGTCAAGCGAAAAAAAATTATACCTTAAGCCTCTTTCAGTGAGTTCAATGAATTCGAAGGAGATAAAACATGGATTTGGGGATGAAACTTTCGGTTGTGCACTAGGACTGTGAGGAAATTTTTTGCTGAGGAAATTGAGCGTGAGAGGAGCGATGATTGAGGGATGAGGAGGATGAGCGCATCACGAGGAGGAGAGCGCGATAAGATTTGGGAACTGATTTGTGGGTTCGAGGATTTTGGGGGCTAGGGTTTTCAGATCTGAGATCGAAGGCATCGAGCGTGAGAGAGGGAAGTGGAGCGACAGAGAGGGAAGCAGAGAGTGAGAGAGGTCGCTGATTTGTTTGTTGATTTTTTTTTTTGGGGGGGGGGGGGCTAGGGTTTTTCAGATATGAGCACGATGAGAAGATGAACGTGAGAGAGGGAAGCAGCGTGAGAGAGGGAAGCAGACGAATGCTTTGGGGATTGGGGGGGGGGTATGAAATGCCGTTTTTACCCCCCCCCCCCCCTGTTTAGCCAGAAGAGCGGGAAGTGATGAGATCCGTTGGATCATGATCATGATGAAAGTGGTAGATCGGACGGCGTAGCACCAGTGCGCATAGCGGTGTGCACTACCCCAGTGCACAACCGAAAGTTTCCCTATATATATATATATATATATATATATATATTTGATTTAGGTGGCAAGTTAACCACCCCAGCATAAACCCTGTCCAAACTGGAAGCTCGCCTGAACCCAATGAGTTTAGGTCACGGTTCATGCATTCCTACATTAGGGCAGGTTTATCATTCTATGAAAACCCGCCCAATTAAATCGGATTAGGGTTGAGTTTTACTTCTAAACCCTCTTGGTTTGGTCCGGGAACACCCCTACACACTGCATGGCCCTCACAAGCTAATTTTTAAGGCTAACTATAAAAGTTCAATGAATGTAATGAATATCCTGACACCAAAGTGTTGTGTTATTTTAGCTTATCACATTAGTTAATTCTTAAAGTTGATAAATTTAACCTTAATTATCTTTGCTTTTAAGAGCATCACAATCGTTTGCTATATTTGCCAATTTCTCATTTTTTAGCAAACAAGGTGCTGCAGTCGTTTGCTATTTTGCCATATTTTGGCAAAATAGCTACAGTCGTTTCTCATTTATGAGAAACCAATTTGCGATTCTCATATTATAAGAGACGAGACAACATGTTTCGTTCTAAATTTTTTTTTAGATCGTCGGACGATACAACATGTTTCGTCCATTTTTTATTTTTTTTTAATTTTTAATGATAAAAAAAAAGAAATCAAAAAAATGCTGAAAGCAGAGGGAGACTAATTAGGTTTGGTTTAATTGTATAAGTGTATAATTAAGTAGGTTTTAGGTATATTTTATTATTTAATTTATTTAAATAACCTATATTAATATCTAATCCCTAATTAATTAATTCTAAAAAAACAAAAACCAACCGGATGAAACAACATGTCTCGTCTTTATCAAAATTTAGCAAAATTTTAGCAAACAACCACTGTAGACAAATACCCTCTTTTCTATTACTGTAGCTACCATTTTCTAAAAAATGAGAAACACCATTGTGAATGCTCTAAGGCCCATGAACTTTATAACTGTGGCACGTAGTACAGCTTGTCAGGTGTTGTTGCTGCTTAATTTGGTGTGAGGGCAAACAAATAGTGAGTTTTTATTTAATAGAAACTACTAAAAATCTGACCTTTGATCTTTGCCGTAAAATACGGTTAGATCTCCTGAGATTGCATCTGGATCGTTGACTGACCACCATAATTTGAATCTGACGGTTGCTAACACGATCGATGGACCTGCAAAAAGCATGAAATACCAGGGGGTGGCCCCGGCGACAGACCCTCCGATGCTCAAGTAGAACCAGAAAGAGAAAGAGAGTTTGAGAGAGAAACTGGTGATTTGTTGATTACCTTCTGAATGTAGAGAGGGGAGGGTATTTATAAGCCTGAGAAACATATCAAGAGACTGATTTAGGTCCGTTGGATCGATATGAATTCTTATCTCCTTTATGCCCCCCCTCTCAGGAGATAAGTTCTCTTGTTAGGATATAAGAGATTTGACTCCTAACCTTCATAGGTCGGGTGTCTCTCCTAGTGGGTCTAGTCTGTCACCTTTTATGGGCTTAGAAGAAGCTCATATCTTGTAGAGGGACCTAGAGAAGGCCCAGACCTGTTAAAGAGGCCCGTTATGATTATTCTGCATGTAGAAGCTGTGAGATTTGTGCTAGAATCGTACGACCCTGATTTGCTGTAACTTTTAACATCATCATAAGGTCCCCACTCTCGGAAGGCAATTTTCTTGGATTTCGGGGAGTTGTACGTCTTACTTTTGAACTCTGGAGTGCAATCTTAGCTATTAGGGTGTTTGGAGATACCTGGAACTGATCTTTGGCTTTTGAAGGTAGTGAATATCTTCCTGGATTTTTCCATATTTTTTCAGATTTTCCTGAATTTTTTTAGAATTTTCTGGAATTTTTCCCAATTTTAAAAAATACTTTTTCGAATTTTATAATTAATAAATCCAATTTTAATTATTTTTCAAAAAAATTTAATGAATTTTTTGAATTTAAATAATTATTTTCATATTTTTAAATTAATTTTTTGAATTTAAAATGAATTTATGGGATTTTTATTGAATAATCAACCCTGTGCATGCTTTTTGACATGATTAGAGTCGTCGATCAAGGCGAGCTTGCACGCTGATGAGATTGGGTGGCTATGATGTGAGGATCTGTTGAGGAGGCAACGTGGCTCGATCTGGAGCGTTGATCATGCCCTGGCTCGAGCGCTGAGGCGGATCAGACGGCGGAGGATCGAGCGGAGCGTTGGGGAAGAAGAACAGCTGCGTGGCTCAATCTCGTGCGTCCATCACGCTCGAGCTTGAATCTCTGAGGCTTTGTTTGGTTCAAAGGAGGGGGAAGGGAGGGATTTTAATGGAGGAGAGGGAAAGGGAGGGGAGAGATTTTAATCAAGACTCTGTTTGGTTCAAAGGAAGGGATGAGAGGGGAGAGAAAATAATTATCTTCTTGTTTGATTCACAAGGTGAGAGAAGAGATTTTATAATTAAATTACTTTTATAACCTTTTTCATTTTATGAGAGCCTATGCATTACTGTTTCTAATTCCAACTTGGTAATATAAACAAAATAATGATGACCAATAAACAAAATAATGAAGGCAGACTGATTGATAGATATTGTTGCTATAACAATCAATACAGATGTTTGCTATAGCCAATTGCATATCAATACACTTAAATCTCCTCCTTTCTAGTACATGGTAAAAATTACTGAAGCATCACTCGCGTGCTTAAGATAACCAAAATGACGGTACAAGCTGTGAAGCACTCCATGACAAGTTAGCACTGAAAGGGAATCCTTTGGGGTTAGTTCTAAACATTTGGTTTGCAAATTCGGAGCTCAAACTCTAAGCATCTTTGGCACCATTTCATTTCTTCTCTTTTGTCTTGTGAATGCAGCTAAGTATTTGTAGTTTATGAAAATTTAAGTTCTAGTATTGAATTCATCAAGCCAAATTTAGTTACAGTGTATATATATGTTTACTCTTTCATAATGTTAGTGATTAGGATCCTTTTATTTTCTCCATTTATACTAATTGTCATCAATTTCTAATGTTGCTATAAATTTATTATGAGAAATAAAGAGGAATACTCCATTTTGAATACAACATTTTCTTGTTACTGGATTCATATAACAGAACATTATTATTTGATTGGTTGAAAGAACAAGACTGAAAACATGTTAATGATGTACAGATGCAGTAAGAGTGTGGGTGTTTGAAGAAGTGCTTCCTAGCGGTGAGAAGCTCACTGACATTATCAACAAGACTAAAGTGAATCGACACTCTTCATCTTTAATTATTGGCTACAACTGCCGCAGAAACTTGCTCATTTGGTAGCATAATGACATACATTTTATTACTTTGATCAAGAAAATGTCAAGTATCTACCTGGTACAAAGCTCGGGGAAAATGTGGTCGCCGACCCTAGCCTCGAGAATGCAGGTATCTGTTTTCTTCATTAATTAAGATAATGAAGACGTATATTAACATCGATGAAAATTATAATGTGTTTGTTACAATGATATGAAGCAGCAGAAATGTATCTAATCAACCAGGATTATATGCTAGGATGCATTTGATATATCACACATGCATTTTATACATAAACATCAAAATTAACTGAAAATAGTTCCAAATACAAAACACATATCTCAGATCTCATTATCTGCTAAGACAATATACTCCTTCTAATAGTTCCCATCATTATCAGTTAAGGATGCAAATATGCTCGTATTCGTGACTCCTCATCAGTTCGTGGAGGGCATTTGTAAGAGAATTGTCGGAAAGATAAGGCCTGATGTCCAAGCCATTTCTCTCATCAAGGGCATGGAGGTTAACAAAGAAGGACCATGCATGATCTTCAAGGGCAATTTAGTCCAATCGCTTTAAAAAAATTAGACCCACTTTTTCTCCCCTCCAAATCCTCCCAATATTGGAGGGGAGCCAAAATCAGCTCATGAGGGATTTTGCAGCCCCCCCCCCATTCCCTTCCCCTCCCCTTCCCTCCTAAAAAATGAACCAACCAAGAAATGTTTGAAAAATTCTCTCCCCTCCCCTCCCCTCCATTCGCCTCCAACCAAACAGGCCCTAAGAAATTGAACGGCTGGCGAGTGCTATGAGCGACCCCATAGCTCGCCTGACCATTTCGTCGAGCTATGGCCAACTTTTCGAATTTTGGGGGCTTCATCGTGCTACGGGGGGCCTAAGTCTTTGCAGAGCTACGAGCTCTCGCCCTCGTCGAGCCACCACCTTCGTCGAGCCATGCAAATTCTGCCGAGCTCTATTTTTGGTTAAGCTATGGAAATAGATCGCACTGGCAGAGCTATGGAGTTGGCGAGCTATGGACTTGAGTATCTCGCCGAGCTATGAAGGTCCTCATCGCCGAGCTATGAAGGTGTTGCTCTGTTTGTTTCGTCGAGCTTTCGAGGATATTTGGTCGAGCTGTGGAGCTTCGTTCTCCATCGAGCTACCATGTCCTCGTCGAGCTACTCCATCTTGGTCGAGCTATGGAACTCCTTGGTCAAGCTATGGAGCTCTCTAATTCAGTCGAGCTATGAGCTCCGATCTTGGCCGAGCAATGAGCGAGTCGTCGACTTGCGACATGCTCTTGTCAATGGGGGACTTGGTGGAGTTATTGACAGAGTGAAAGCTCGGAGTTGGATTGGCGGAGTTGATCGACGAGCTCAGGTGGTTTTTGAAGAAGCTTGGTTCTGAGCACTTTTGAGCTCTGTTTCGGCGAGTGTGGCGGTAAGCTTTGTGGCACCCTTGTAGAAGGGTTCAAACTTGGCGAAGACGAGGAGCTATGGTGGCGCTCTGATGGAGGCCTTGAGTTCGGTAGGGGCTCGAGCGACAATTTTGAGTTTGGGCTCTGTTTTTCAATGAAGAAGAAGATGTGGAGGAGGGTTGTGGGTTTCGGGTTTGGATCCATACCCGCAACCCGTTTCCTTAATCTTTTGGGATTTTGTGGATTTGGTTTGTGAATTTGAACTCGACCCTCACCTAAATTCTTCTTTTCTTCTCCTTTTGAACCCATGAGCATTTGTTAGGGTTTTTTTGGACTTGGATTTGCATATAATTGTATACATATGTGTACATATGTAATTATTTATATGTGTGTACCAAGTTTTTACTTCATAGCCCTTGGTCTATATACCAACTGGATCATTTTGGTGAATTATTGCTTATTGTACTTGTCACACCCCGCTTCCTAAAAAGAATACGGAATACGGATACGTAACAAAAGTCCAGCGAATGATTTTTATCATCCATAAGCTGTTCAAGAATCTTTACAATATCTCAAAAAATAATTAGTCGGAAGCAAGAGAGTCAACCACACATGCACAACTGAATTAATAACCCAACAGAATTTACTTGAAACAAAATACAATATTCTCAAATAAATCAGAATCTGGACAAATCAAATATTCTAGGTCACATCGCCCAAATACAAAATAGATAGTCAAGTACTCAAAATACATTGTTCCAAAGCAACAATAAAAATAATACTAATAAACAAGAAATCCAGCACTAATATCTCATTTCGCCAATACCATCGGGCAGCTGACCATCCTCTGCAATTAATAATTGTAGGAGAAGGAAAAAGAAAACAAGTGCCCGTCAATTGCAAGTTACGGGCCACTTATAATGTAGGATACAAGCACATGGGAAAACTAACTAATAGCATAAAATAATGCATCAACAGTCATAACTAGCATGAATTAGTAAAACAAGGTCAACTAGCATGGTATACTAACAGCACAAATGGATGTTTCAAATGCGGTGTTATATGGCAACTAACAGTGTCTAGTAACAGTAAGCTCAGTATATCAGTGTAACAGTATAACAGTATCAGTCCAACGGTATCAGTCTAGCAGTATTAGTCTAACCGTATCAGTCTAAAAGTATCATTTTTATGTTCTTACATTTTTGTGTGTATTACTAGCTAGGTATCACTTCATCCATCTCGGTTTTTACTACATGGTTGGTACAACAAACAGTTTCGCTTTTAGATTTCATAGTGGACCATAATGGGGCAATGTACTCAGGTATCAGTAACAGTAGCAGTAACAGTAACAGTAACAGTAATAGTAACAGTAGCAGAAATGTAACAGTAACAGTAACAGTACGAAACACTAGTTTCCTTCCAAGTACATGTTTCCATATTTTGCACTACTAGATCTTCCCTTAAGAAATCCCTGCTTGGTTACTTTTATTATGGTCATCAAACATGCATGATTTGTACGAAATAGTCTCAAACTAGTATGGTGAAATCAGTATTAGGTTCAGGGAAACAAATAAACATGCATAGATGAGATACAGTCACATAAACTAGAAAAACGGTGTATGTTCATATTCAAGACAGCATGACAGTACAGTACTAAAATAGTGATTCTTGTCGCTACAGAAATGCAAATCTAGATCCGTCAAAGTATCTAGAAAATAGACTTCCACACGAATCCAACGAATATAATAAAGTCATATAGTGTTTCAAAAAATCATAACTCAAAACTGATTTGAAAACAGAAAACATGTTCAGTCAGAAATCAGTAAAACGAATTCTTGGTCAGAAAAAAAGCATTAAAACTCATCAAATAAATCCACGAAAAATCTGGAGTATTTCCCTATATGTATAGAATCAAAATATAGAGTTTCATAATATTTCAGTAAAATTTGTTCAGTCATCAAAAATAAGAAACATCAAGAAACAGTAATTTGGCAAATCTGGAATTCCCAACACTGCTGTACGAAAACTGAAATATCTCGTAACCAGTGAAACGAAATCCAAATCAGCCAAAGGGAGATGAAAATAGAAAAAATATATTAACTTTCATATTTCACAAACATTTTCCATACAGTATAAGGAAATAGGGTGAAAATACAATTCTTTACAGAACAGCGACGAAATACAGCAAGTATAGATTTCATAAACGAGCATGAAACAAAATATAAAACTCATTAATAAAACTCACCAAAATTCTGGATAATCCCTAACTGTATAAAGAAACACTGACCAAATTTTTGGATCAAAATAATATATGTAGCATAGTTCTTTAAAATGATTTGTCATCAAAATTACCGAAAAACAGAATCTGGAAAAGATCGACACTTCTGTAGTAAAACAGTTATAACTCAGTCATACGAAACCAAAATCAAGCAAGATCAGAGGGGTTTGAAAATAGACAAAATTCTCTAAAACTCATGTTCTATATCGAAATTAAGATGCTGACTTTAAAATAGTCCAAAACAGCAAACAAAATAGAACAGCGACAAAATGCAGATTTCCCCCTTAAAAATGAAATCAACATAGATTCAAGAAAATTGATCCAAACACACCCAAACATGAAATTGAGTCTACCAAGTGTCTAAACATCATAAATTATGGTTATTAACATGTCCACACCAAATATATTAAATGGGTCTCAATCAAAATACGAATTCTCACACAAGTCTCACATACATGATCAAAATCATAAATGGGCAAATCGTAAGTTGATTCATGTCCATATGGTGTCGTGAGTCATCTATGGTCAAATTTTCACAATAGAGACAAAACCCATCAAGCATATCAAAAACAAGAGTCATCTCTAGATCCAATTACACTATAGGTGAACCTTTTGACTTGTATCAAACAAATGAATTGGAGTACAAGTTACTTGCCCTAACTAAAGATGAAGAATGATGCAAATCAAGAATAGGAGCAAAATCCATGAACGAAAATCCACAAATCAACGAATCCAAGCACTAGAGCAAAAATCTCCACACGAACAACTCGCACGATCCCTTGTGCGAACTCTCAAGCAAGCGAGAGAGAGAGAGAGACCAAAACAAAGAGATGGCGGGTGAGATGCTCGGCTAGGGGAAGAAGTGGTGGTGCAGCAAGGTATGGGAGATCAGGATGGAGTAGGTCGGGAGAGAGTAGGGGGCTGTCGGTTTAGGGTGTTGCCGGGGATGCACAGGCCGAAAAGGAGAGGATGGGGGCTGGTGTGCGGGTCAGCTGAGCAAACAAGGAGGAGGGGGAGCCCGGGGTGTGAGGGAGAGAGAGAGGAATTAGGGTTAAGGTTTAGGGAGAGAGAGATGGAGAGTATATATATATATGGGGATTAGGGTTTAGAAATACAAGTTGGGTTAATGGATATTTGGGTTGTGGGTAATTAGGAGTAGCAATAGGATTTGTTTAATTGGGCTTCAATTAGGATATAAATGCATAGGATATCAAATAGGATTGAGGATTACATTTGGCTTTGGTAAGTCTCATTAGGGATCAATTAATAGGAGTGGGAAAAAGATAACACCCAACCACCACCACAAGCACCCAAGAAAAATAAAATAAAGATAACGAGGCCAAAATGAGAGAAAGAACCAAAATAATGAAGAACGAACAAACGAGACAATCAATCAAACACAAGGAGCTCAAAATGAAATAAAACGAATATATATATTGAAAATAATTCCAATATACTGTTCAAAAAAAAAAATACAAGAGAGAAAAATACACTAAAACAAAAAATACACTCCAAAATATACAAAATAAAAAACAGGAGTTACAATCCTACCCACCTAACAAAAAGAATTTCGTCCTCGAAATTCAAAAAGAAGATACATAGGGTAACCCCAAAACAACCAAAAGAACAAAACAAAACAAAAACTACTCAAACAAATGAGGAAACTCTTGCTGAATTTGCTCCTCCAGCTCCCAGGTCGACTCACCATGCGAGTGAGGATTCCAAGCAACACGAACCAACTTGATGACCTTGTTCTTAAGCACTTTCTCCCGCCGATCCACAATAGTAACTAGCAAAATCTCACGAGTCAAATCCGGCCAAATGGTCAACTCAGAATAGTCGATCACGTGGCTCTCATCTCAGATATATCTCCTGAGTTGTGAGACATGGAAGACATCGTGCACTCCTGATAAAGCTGGCGGCAAAGCAAGACGATAGACTACCTTGCCTACTCGCTCCAAAATCTCAAACGGTCCAATAAACCTAGGGCTAAGCTTGCCCCCACCACCGAACCGAATGACACCGCGCCACGGTGATACCTTAAGAAAAACCTGGTCACCAACAACAAACTCCAAAGTTCTCCGATGGACATCGGCCCATCGCTTCTGCCTATCCTGAGCTGCCTGCAAATGCTTCCTGATCCGAACCACTACATCCACTATCTTGGTGATCAACTCTGGACCCAATAACTGCCTTTCACCAATGTTATCCCAACACACTGGTGATTTGCACTTCCGTCCATAGAGTGCTTCGAACGGAGTAGCTTTAATTCTGGCTTGAAAGCTGTTATTGTACGAGAACTCTACGAGATGCAAATGATCCTCCCAAGAACCACCAAACTGAAGCATACAGGACCTCAACATGTCCTCAAGAATCTGAATAGTCCGCTCTGACTGTCCATCAATCTGGGGATGATAAGCTATACTGTACTTCAATTTGCTCCCCAAACTATTCTTAAGACTCTCCCAAAACTGAGATCTGAATCTCGTATCCCTGTCGGATACAATACTGACTAGAACCCCATGAAGTCTAACAATCTCTTGCATGTACCTCTCAGCAAGGCTCTCAGTAGACTGACCGACACGAAAAGGAATGAAGTGAGCACTCTTCGTCAAACTGTCAACAATCACCCAAATAGCATTATGACCCTTAGGACTCCTTGGCAAAGCAGTCACGAAATCCATAGTGATATGTTCCCACTTTCACTATGGAATAGGAAGCGGTTGAAGAAGTCTAGCGGTTCTCTGATGTTCTGCCTTAACCTGCTAGTAGATCAAATACTGAGAAACAAACCGAGCCACAGCCCTCTTCATACCATGCCACCAAAAATGAAGCTTCAAATCCCGATACATCTTAGTACCGCTAGGATGGATAGAATATGAAGACTGATGAAATTCCTCAAGCAACCTCTAACGAACTTCACCCTTAGGGACACACAACCGGGAGCCAAAACGAAGCGAACCATCTGCATGAATAACCATGTCCGTCCTGGACCCAGACTCAACTCAGCTTGAAAACCATGCAGCTGCGCATCACCAACCTGAGCCTCTTTGATCTGATCAACAAGAGACGACTGCAGCTGGAGTGCAAGACAGCTCCGACCAGAACTCGGCAACACAACATCCAAATCCACCTTCTCATCTGCTCAATGAGATCACTCTGCTGAGTAAGAAACATAACTGCTGGTCTCCTGCTCAAAGCATTAGGCACCAAGTTTACTTTACCAGGATGGTATTGCAAACTGATGTCATAATCGGCCATAAGCTCCAACCAATGCCTTTGCCTCATGTTTAACTCCTTCTGGGTGAAGACGTACTTGAGACTTTTGTGCTCTGTAAAGATCTCCACATGGTCTCCAAGTAAATAATGTCTCCATAGCTTCAGAGCAAAGATCACTACTGCCAACTCCAAGTCATGAGTAGGATAGTTCTTCTCATGCGGCCTTAACTACCTCGATGCATACGCAACAACACGGTCCTTCTGCATAAGAACTGCTCCAAGACCCTTACTAGAAGCATCACAGTGAATTACAAATCTGCCTGAACCATCTGGAATAGTCAATACATGCGCTGATGTCAATCTGTTCTTCAACTCAACAATAGCCTCATTGCACTCATCAGACCAACAAAACTTCTGATCCTTTCCTGTCAGTTTAGTCAATGGTCCTGTTATCTTCGAAAAGTCTTGAACGAACTTCCGATAATAGCCATCCAAACCAAGAAAACTCCTGACTTTTGAAACTGAATTAGGAATAGGCCAATCTTTCACAGCTTCGACCTTAGAAGGATCCATAGAAAGACCATCGCCAGAAATAATGTGCCCCAAGAAAGAAACCCTGTCGAGCCAAAACTCGCACTTGCAGAGCTTCCCATATAGCTGATTCTCTCTCAAAGTCTGCAGAACCACTCTAAGATACTCAGCATGATCTTCCCGATTCTGAGAATATACCAAAATGTCATCAATGAAGACCACCACAAATTTATCCAAGAACTGAGAGAAGACCCGGTTCATAAGACTCATGAATACAGCTGGCGCGTTCGTGACCCCGAACGGCATCACAAGATACTCATAAAGCCCGTATCTAGTCCTGAAAGTAGTCTTCTATATATTAGCACCCTTCACCTTGACTTGGTGTTACCCAGAACGAAGATCTAACTTTGAGAAAACAGTGGCCCCATTCAACTGATCAAATAAATCATCGATCCTGGGCAACGGATACCGATTCTTCACAGTAACTCTGTTTAGTTCCCGATAATCCACACGCAGTTGACGACTACCATCCTCTTGTTGACAAAAAGGAACAGAGCACCCCAAGGCAAAACACTTGGTCTAATAAAACCCAAATCAAGAAACTCCTAAATCTGCACCTTAAGCTCTGCCAGCTCAACCGGTGCCATCCTATAGGGACTCTTCGATACCGGTGCTATTCCAGGCTGAACATCAATACCGAATTCCACTTCCCTATCAGGGGGTAAGCCAGGCAACTCATCTGAAAAAACATCCAAAAAATCCCGAACTACTAGAGGCGCAGCCTCACAGCCTGGGTGCAATTCTATCGCACAATCCACCTGTTCAACTGTAGTCTTTACTCGGCCAAGGGAAGACTCCCCGATATGGAACTCAAATTCTGCTCGATCTGGAATTTTGAAGACAACTTTCTTGGCACGGCTATCAATAATGGCATGGAATTTACCCAACCAATCCATACCTAGAATAACGTCGAATCCTGAATTTCCAATTATAATCAGGTTGGTTTTGTAATCTGTGTCCCCAATAACAGCGGGACATTGCATGCACTCAAAGGAATATATGACAACTCCACCACCTGTCACAATGTTCCAAACCTCTGACATGTTGCTGCACTCCAACTGATGGCGAGTGACAAATCGAGAGGAGACAAAAGAATGGGTTGCCCCAGAATAAAAAGAACATGGGCAGGAAAAGGGCAAACAAGGATGATACCTAAAGAATCAAAAGACAAGAAAAAAGGAATAGACAAATAAGGGATAGAGAGAAGCAAACAAGGAATCAAGGGATTGAATAAGAAGGGATCAAAATGGAGGGAACAAGACTAGTATCTAGAATTAGAGTTGGTAATAATTCATTTACGTGTGCATGGTTGGTGAAATATTGAGCCGATCCCAGTTCGAGCCAAGCTAGTCTAATATATTAGGAAACTAATACATTAGCCAAACCAGGACTCTAATACCACTAAAAACCCTGTCACTCCCCGCTTTCCAAAAAGAATATGGAATACGGATACGTAACAAAATCCCAGCGAATGATTTTCATCATCCATAAGCTGTTCAAGAATCTTTACAATATCTCACAAAATAATCACTGTCGGAAGCAAGAGAGTCAACCACACATGCACAACTGAATTAATAACCCAACAGAATTTACTTGAAACAAAATACAATATTCTCAAATAAATCAGAATCTGGACAAATCAAATATCCTGGGTCACATCGCCCAAATAAAAAATAGATATTCAAGTATTCAAAATACATTGTTCCAAAGCAACAATAATAATAATACTAATAAACAAGAAATCTAGCACTAATATCTCATTTCGCCAATACCATCGGGCAGCTGACCATCCTGATCTGCAATTAATAATTGCAGGAGAAGAAAAGAGAAAACAAGTACCCATCAATTGCAAGTTACGGGCCACTTATAATGTAAGATACAAGTACATGGGAAAACTAACTAATAGCATGGAATAATGCATCAACAGTCATAACTAGCATGAATCAGTAAAACAAGGTCAACAAGCATGGTATACTAACAACACAAATGGATGTGTCAAATGCGGTGTCATATGGTAACTAACAGTGTCTAGTAACAGTAAGCTCAGTATATCAGTGTAACAGTATAACAGTATCAGTTCAACGGTATCAGTATAGCAGTATCAGTCTAACAGTATCAGTCTAATAGTATCAGTTTTATGTTCTTACAGTCTTGTGTGTATTACTAGCTAGGTAGCACTTCATGTATCCCGGTTTTTACTACATGGTTGGTACAACAAATAGTTTCGCTTTTAGGTTTCATAGTGGACCATAATAGGGCAATGTACTCAGGTATCAGTAACAGTAGCAGTAGCAGTAACAGTAACAGTAGCAGAAATATAACAGTAACAGTAACAGTAACAGTACGGAATACTAGTTCCCTTCTAAGTACACGTTTCCATATTTTCCACTACTAGATCTTCCCTTAAGAAATCCTGGTGTGGTTACTTTTATTATGGTCATCAAACATGCATGATGTGTACGAAATAGTGTCAACCTAACATGGTGAAATCAGTATTAGGTTCAGGGAAACAAATAAACATGCATAAATGAGATACAGTCACATAAACGAGCAAAACGGTGTATGTTCATATTCAGGACAGCATGACAGTACAGTACTAAAACAATGATTCTTATCGTTACAGAAATGCAAATCTACATCTGTCGAAGAATATGGAAAATAGATTTCCACAAAAATCTAGCAAATATAATTAAGTCATATAGTGTTTCAGAAAATCATAACTCAAAACTGATTTGAAAACAGAAAACACGTTCAGTTAGAAATCTGTAAAACAAATTCTCGGTCAGAAAAACAGCATTAAAACTCATCAAATAAATCCACGAAAAATCTGGGGTATTCTCCTATATGTCTAGAATCAAAATATAAAGTTTCATAATATTCCAGTAAAATTTGTTCAGTCATCAAAAATAAGAAACATCAAGAAACAGAAATTTGGCAAATCTGGAATTTCCAACACTGCTGTACGAAAACTGAAATATCTCGCAACCCGTGACACGAAATCCAAATATGCCGAAGGGAGATGAAAATAGACAAAATATATTAACTTTCATATTTCACAAACATTTTCCATACAGTATAAGGAAATAGGGTGAAAATACAATTCTTTACAGAACAGCGAGCAAAATATAGCAAGTATAGATTTCATAAATGAGCATGAAACAAAACATAAAACTCATTAATAAAACTCACCAAAATTCTGGATAACCCTAACTGTATAAAGAAACACTGACCAAATTTTTGGATCAAAATAATATATGTAGCATAGTTCTTTAAAATGATTTATCATCAAAATTACCGAAAAACAGAATCTGGAAAAGATCGACACTTCTGTAGTAAAACAGTTATAACTCAGTCATACGAAACCAAAATCAAGCAAGATCAGAGGGGTTTGAAAATAGACGAAATTCTCTAAAACTCATGTTCTATATCGAAATTAAGATGCTGACTTTAAAATAGTCCAAAACAGCAAACAAAATAGAACAGCGACAAAATGCAGATTTTCCCCTTAAAAATGAAATCAACATAGATTCAAGAAAATTGATCCAAACACACCCAAACATAAAATTGAGTCTACCAAGTGTCTAAACATCATAAATTATGGTTATTAACATGTCCACACTAAATATATCTCATGGGACTCAATCAAAACACGAATTCTCACACAAGTCTCACATACATGATCAAAATCAAGAACGGGCAAATCCTAAGTTGATTCATGTCCATATGGTGTCGTGAGTCATCTATGGTCAAATTTTCACAATAGAGACAAAACTCATCAAGCATATCACAAACAAGAGTCATCTCTAGACCCAACTACACTATAGGTGAACTTTTTGACTTGTATCAAACAAATGAATTGGAGTACAAATTACTTGCCTTAACTGAAGATGAAGAACAATGCAAATCAAGAATAGGAGCAAAATCCATGAACGAAAATCTACAAATCAACGAATCCAAGCACTAGAGCGAAAATCTCCACACGAACAACTCGCACGATCCCACGTGCGAACTCTCAAGCAAGCGAGAGAGAAAGAGAGACCAAAAGAGAGAGATGGCGGGTGAGATGCTCGGCTAGGGGAAGAAGTGGTGGTGCGGCAAGGTGTGGGAGACCGGGGATGGAGTAGGCTGGGAGAGAGTAGGGGGCTATCGGTTTGGGGTGTTGCCGGGGATGCACAGGTCGAAAAGGAGAGGATGGGGGCTGGTGTGCGGGTCGGCAGAGCAAACAAGTAGGAGGGGGTGCCCGGGGTGTGAGGGAGAAAGAGAGGAATTAGGGTTAGGGTTTAGGGAGAGAGAGATGGAGAGTATATATATATATATATATATATATATATATATATATGGGGATTAAGGTTTAGAAATACAAGTTGGGTTAATGGGTATTTGGGTTGTGGGTAATTAGGAGTAGCAATAGGATTTGTTTAATTGGGCTTCAATTAGGATATAAATGCATAGGATATCAAATAGGATTAGGGAGTACATTTGGCTTTGGTAAGTCTCATTAGGGATCAATTAATAGGAGTGGGAAAAAGATAACACCCAACCACCACCACAAGCACTTAAGAAAAATAAAATAAAGATAACGAGGCCAAAATGAAAGAAAGAACCAAAATAATGAAGAACGAACAAATGAGACAATCAATCAAACACAAGGAGCTCAAAATAAAATAAAACGAATATGTATATTGATAACAATTCCAATTTATGGTTCAGAAAAAAAAAATACAAGAGAGGAAAATACACTAAAACGAAAAATACACTCCAAAATTTACAAAATGAAAAACAGGGGTTACAGTACTTGTTGTCAAGCATCTCGTTGCTCATTTCGGTCAACCACTCTTTTATCAACCAAGCGTTTCATCGTTGGACGAGAGTTCTATCTGTCTAGGAGTATAGTGCTTTGATCGTGGACTTTGTAGATGTAGTTGACCTAGAAGAGCTGTTGAAGACTTGCTATTTGATCTGAACAAGTTTGTTGAGGCAATTTTGGGATGGAGTTGAATGTTTGGATATGCCGTTTGTGCCCGACAAGTTTTGTAAAGGCAACTCCGTGATGGAGTTGTGTATAAAGCTTACTGTTTGCGTCCGGCAAGTTTGTAGAGACAACTCTTTGACTAACTTGATGTAGACCTTGCTGTTTGATCCCAACAAGTTTGTAGAGAACTCTGTGATGGAGTTGGACGTTAAACTCGTCGTTTTTGCCTAGCAAGTTTGGTGAGACAACTCTGCATCGCTGAGTTGGAACATGCTATTTGATCCCAGCAAGTTTATAGAGCTCACTCCTTGATCGAGTTGAGGTAGAGTTTGCCGTTTTGGTCATTGAACTTGCTATTTGCGCCCAACAAGCTTTGTGGAGACAAACTCGAAGATGGAGCTGGAACTTGTTGTTTGTGCCAAGCAGGTTTTGTAGAGACAATTTTAGGTCGGCGTTGGATGCCAAGCCTATTGCACAAAGATGAGGGGTTATTGGAAGGACTCGAGCAAGGAGCGGGGTGATATACTTGTTGTTTGGGGTCAACGAGTTGTTGAGGAAGCTCATGCAAAAATCAGGGCATTGAACTCGTTGTTTGGAGACAACAAGTTGTTGATAGAGCTCGTGCATAGAGCAGAGCGTTAAACTCGTTGGTTGGGGCCAACGAGTTGTTGATGAAGCCTGAACGAAGACCAAGGTATTGAACTCATTGTGTGGGGCCAGCAAGTTGTTGATGGAGCTTGAGCGAAGATCAAGGTGTTGAACTCATTGTTTGGAGCCAACAAGTTATTGATGGAGCTCAAGCGGTGAGCGGAGCATTGAACTCTTTGTTTGGAGCTAAAAATGTGTTTATGGAGCTTAAGTGGCAATCAGAGCATTGAACTTGTTGTTTGGAGCCAATGAGTTATTTGGTAATGCTTGAGTGAAGAAAAAAGTGTTGAACTCATTATTTGGAGCCAACAAGTTATTGATGGAGCTCAAATAGTGACCAGAACATTGAACTTGTAGTTTGGAGCCAATAAGTTGTTTATGGAGCTCGAGCAAAAAGTAGTGCGTTGGACTCATTGTTTGGAGTCAGTGAGTTGTTGATGGAGCTCGAGCGGTGAGCGGAGCTTTGAACTCGTTGTTTGGGGCCAACAAGTTGTTGATGAAGCCTGAGCGAAGAGCATAGAATTGAACTCGTTGTTTGGAGCCAATGAGTTATTGATGGAACTCAAGCGGTAAGCAGAGTGTTGAATTCGTTGTTTGGAGCCAACGAGCTATTTGGTGGAGCTTGAGCGAAGACCAAGGCATTGAACTCGTTGTTTGGGATCATCGAGTTTTTGATGGAGCTCAAGCATTGAGCAGAGCATCGAACTCATTGCTTGGAGCCAACAAGTTATTAATGGAGCTCAAGCAATGAGCGCTAGCATTGAACTCATTGTTTGGAGCCAACAAGTTGAGCTCAAGTGGCAATCAGAGCGTTTAACTCGTTGTTTGAAGCCAATGAGTTATTTGGTGGATCTTGAGCAAAGAAAAAAGTGTTGAACTTGTTGTTTGGAGCCAACAAGTTATTGATGGGTGAGCAGAATATTGAACTCGTAGTTTAGAGCCAACAAGTTGTTTATGGAGCTCGAGCGAAGAGCGGAGCATTGGACTCGTTGTTTGGAGTCAGTGAGTTGTTGATGGAGCTCGAGCAGTGAGCGGAGCGTTGAACTCGTTATTTGGGGCCAACAAGTTGTTGATGAAGCCTGAGCGAAGAGCAAGGAATTGAGCTCATTGTTTGGAGCCAACAAGATATTGATGGAGCTCAAGCGGTGAGCAGAGCATTGAACTCGTTGTTTGGAGCCAACGAGCTATTTGGTGGAACTTGAGTGAAGACCAAGGTATTGAACTCGTTGTTTGGAGTCAGTGAGTTGTTGATGGAACTCAAGCGTTGAGCAGAGTGTCAAACTTATTGCTTGGAGCCAACAAGTTATTGATGGAGCTCAAGCGATGAGCGGAGTGTTGAACTCGTTGTTTGGAGGCAACAAGTTATTGATGGAGCTCAAGTGGCAATCAGAGCGTTGAACTTGTTGTTTGGAGCCAACGATTTGTTTAGTGGAGCTTAAGAGAAGACCAAGGTGTTGGACTCGTTGTTTGGTATCAACGAGTTGTTGATGGATCTCGAGCGGTGAGCGGAACATTGAACTCGTTGTTTGGGGCCAATAAGTTGTTGATGAAGCTTGAGCGAAGATCAATGCATTGAACTTGTTGTTTGGAGCCAACGAGTTATTGATGGAGCTCAAGCGATGAGCAGAGCATTGAACTTGTTATTTGGATCCAACGAGCTATTTGGTGGAGCTTGAGCGAAGACCAAGGAGTTAACTTGTTGTTTGGGGCCAACGAGTTGTTGATGGAGCTCAAGTGGTGAGCAGAGCTTTGAACTCATTGCTTGGAGCCAACGAGTTGAAGTTTGAGCGGAGACCAAGGCGTTGAATTTGTTGCTTGGAACCAACAAGTAGTTGGTGGAGCTCAAGCGGTGAGCAGAGCATTGAACTTGTTGCTTGGAACCAACGAGTTATTTGGTGAAGCTTGAGCGGAGACCAAGGAATTGAACTTGTCGTTTGGAGCCAACGAGTTGTTGATAGAGCTCAAGCGGTGAGCGGAGCATTGAACTTGTTGTTTGGAGCCAACAAGTTGTTGATGGAGCTCGAGTGAAAACCAAGGTGTTGAACTCATTGTTCGGGGCCAATGAGTTGTTGATGGAGCTCGAGTGGTGAGTAGAGCATTGAACCCGTTGTTTGGACCCAACGAGTCGTTGATGGAGCACAAGTGGCAATCATAGCGTTGAACTCGTTGTTTGGAGCCAACGAGTTGTTTGGTGGAGCCTGAACGAAAAGCAGGGTCATTGAACTCGTTATTTGGAGCCAACGAGCTATTTGGTGGAGCTTGTGCGGAGAGCAGAGCGTTGAACTTGTTGTTCGATGTTGACGAGTTGTCGGCCGGAGGAACTTAAGTGGCATGCGTAGCGCTGAATGCATTTTTAGAGTGGATGAGTTGTGGGTGTTCTGAATCTTCTTAATATGGAAGTGAAGTCGCTTGTGTTTGTTAAGCATTGAAGTGGTTCCATTCTTCTCTTTGCTGACAAATAGTTATGTACATCAAACGAGGTCCTGAGGCATTGAGCTTGCTCTCCTTCACGATACGCGGTGCTTGACTGAGTTGGGGATTCTTCCATTTGCACAGTGCTTTAAGCGAGACAGAGTTGGAGCTTGTTCAGGTGAAGATGATCGGATAAACCTGGAGCTTGCCTGCCTAAGGAAGACTTGTCTTGAGTTTCATTATCAAGAGTTAAGGCGGCCTTATGGAGCTATTATCTGGTAGGAGGCCAGTGAAGAGGTTTGTTTCTCTTAGGTAGAGCATCTCTCCAGTGTGTAGCTGGAAGAACAACTTGCTTGACAGTTTGTTGTACGTTGTTCACAGGACTTTTTGGTAGCGATTCCTAGACATGAAATGTAGACTCATTGTAATTCTGTTGTTGCAATAAGACTTGAAGTTTGTGGAATAAGAAGTCTTCTACGTGCTGGTGTTTTGTCCTATGATTCGTCGTCATAGGGGTTGGCTAGTCGTTTGAGATGCTCTTAGGTAGATTTAGACTCCAGACTTGCCATTTTGTATTTGTAGATATTTGTAGTGGTACTGGATCTAAATATATGAGTTTGCAATAGTTCTGTGATTTGAAGAATTCTTTTCATATGCTTGATCCTTGCTGTCAAGGTTGATGGGCCATCGAATGGGTTCTTTGTATCTAAATAACAGGGTCTCAAGTCTGTTGAGTATACCTAACGAATCGTCGACGGTGTGTGACGGAGTTTAGAATTTCTCCGCCTTGAACTCAGCTAGTTGTAGGTGTAACTCTGAGGGAGAGTTGTTTTCCAAACTTGTTGTATGGGTCCTTCGACAAATTGTGAGTCACATTGAGTGCAGAGTTGAACTCTAAGTATTGCTTTTACAAGTGATACTGGAGTAATTGCAATCCATAATTTTGGACCTCCTAATCTGTTCAAGGAATTTTAACTAGTTTCAGGAACAGATCGAATGACGAGTTGAACTTTGAACGTGGTTTTGCAGGTTGCTAAATTAACTCTAAGCCATGGGTATGGATTTCGAACTTGTTAGTTTAGGTATTAATAGGTTGCAGAGCAGATCGAATGGCGAGTTGAACTCTGAACATGCTTAATTACAGGTTGCTAAAGTAACTCTGAGCCATGAGTATGGACTCCGAACCTGTCGTGGAGGCGCTAACGGATTGCAGGAGCAGATCGAATGGCAAAGCGCACTCTGAACTTGCTTTATTGCAAATTGCTAAAGTATCTTCGAGCCATGGGTATGGACTCCGAACCCGTCTTATGGAAAGCTTGTAACGAGTGTATAGCGCCACTCTCAGTGTAAGTTGGGCATTTAGCTCATTGTTTGCTTTAATGAATTTTAGCTAGTTTCAGGAACAAATTGAATGGTGAGTTGAACTCTGAACGTGCTTGTTCGCATGTTGCTAAAGTAATTCCGAGCTAGGGGTATGGACTCCGAACCCGTCTTGTAGGAAGTTTTCAACAAGTTTTTGGTGCCATTTTTGTGTATAAGTTTGACACTCAACTCATCGTATGCTTCCGTTGCCTTGTACAAGAATTTTGCAAAAATTTATACTACATTTTATTGGAAAGTAAAACTAAGCGGCTGCTCTAGTGGCTGGCCGTTATTACAAATTGAAAAAATTTGCTGTAAAAATTCATACTTCATTTTATTGGAAAATAAAACTAAGCGGCTGCTCTAGCGGCTAGCCGTTATTACAAATTGAGAAAATTTGCTACTGCTACTAAGAGTGGACATTTCAGATGCCCTCGTTCACCTTGGCAAGGTGTTCCATTTTCCAAGTCCCTACTGATATCTTCTTGCCCCTCGGGTCTTCAAGTTGATGAGCCGTTAGGCGAACAACTTGGTGGACCTTGTCTGGACTGCCTGTTTTGGAGGTATCTCCCCATTGTTTTTCATAGAGAAAGAAAAATTTTCTGATGCACCAATGTGTTTAGGCATGACTATTTGTCTCTGTTGAATGAGCGGAGTGTCTTTGGGCGAGGGATTCAGGGTTATTACTGTGTTATGATGATAACCAGTTTGGACCTGGTGGGAGATGATTTGGCAGGTTTGGAAGTTTTTGGTAGAATTTTTTATGGCAGTGGCTTCAAGCTTGTTTACAGTCTTGAAATTATTGTGACTGCTTTCTGGCGGTAGCTCTATGGCATCGAGGGGGAGAACCGAGCCCCCCATTGTAGCGGTTTAGCACGCACGTGCTGCCTGTTGGCTCCCTACAACTTGGCCTACGCCAGCCATTGTTAGGAACTTCATTTTCATGTGGAAGGCGGAAGCAACTACATGGAAGGTTGCTAGGCCGAGACGGCCGAATATTGCATTGTAAGCGGATTTGACATCGACTACCATAAAGTCCAGTACTTCCGTTCGAATAGCGGGGGCTTTCCCTGCTGTTACATCAAGTGTGATGACTCATTTTACTTGAATGGGGACACCAAAGAATCCATGGAGTGTATAACCAGCTGGCTTGAGTCGGTCTCGGAAGAGCTTGAGAGCCTCGAATGCGGCCATGAAGAGAATGTTTATTGAGCTGCCATTGTCCACCAGGATGTGGCATACCTCATGATTTACCATGCAAAGGTTTATGACCAATGCATTGCACTGAGGTGTTCGGAAACCTTCTAGGTCCTTGTCGGAGAAAGATATCGGGACCCTGGTGCTCTTGGCAGGTGTGATGTTATTTTTGGAGTTGACTTCCCTGACAAAAGCTTTGCGGGAGGAGTTGGAATTTCCCTCCATCGGGCCTCCGTGAATCGAGTGGAGGACGGCCATGTATTCAGAGTCTTGCCACTCGGATGGCCTCTTTTGACGCTTATTAGCCCCCCAGGGGCAGAGGGCTTTCGGCATCTGCGAATCAAGGCTTCCAGTTCTTCTTTAAAGGCTAGACAATTACCGGTAGTGTGTCCATGATCTCTGTAAAATGGGCACCACTTATTTTTGTCTCTTCTTTTGCTAGACGTTGTCATCTTAGGGGGGAGGCAGATTATTCTGTACTTCTCAACTTCCATGAGGATGGCTGATATGCTTGCGCTAGGATGAGTGAACTTGTCGAAGTGTGGTGCTGGAGGTGGACGACATTGACCTGCGCCGTCTTTCTGGAACTTCTTGGGTTCTTCCTTGCTTGTATTCTTTTGTTTGTTCCCGGAAGATGAATCATTCTTGCCTTGAGGATAGAGATCTTCCTCGACCACCCTGATATACTTTTCACTTCTTTCCAGGAGCTCAGTGAAACTTTTGGGTGGCTTTTTGGCGAGGGAGGCTTTCAGGTCTTTGTTAGTAACGTTGTGGCGGAAAGCACACCGCCACTAAGAGTCCATGGAGGAAATTTACCTTGCTTCCACCGTAAAGCGTTTAACGAAGTCTTTCAGCAGTTCTCCATCTCTTTGCTTCAGATCTAATAGGGAGGCACTTGTTCTTTCAGCCTTGCGGCTCATAACGAAGTGCGCAATGAAAATCTCCTCGAGCTGATCGAAAGATAATATTAATTCTGGAGTCAGGCATGAATACCATTTCATTGCTGATCCTTTCAATGTGCCAGGGAATGTTCGACACATGAGTGCATCGGTGGTGTTTTAGACCATCATGAGTGTTTTGAAGCTCTCGATATGGTCGGTCGGGTCTGATTCTCCATTGTAGGATTCAAATTGAGGAGCCTTAAAGTCCTTTAGGATGGGTGCATCGAGGATGGCTTTGCTGAAAGGAGGTCGACTAGG
This sequence comes from Hemerocallis citrina, assembly GCA_017893485.1. Taxonomy (NCBI): domain Eukaryota; kingdom Viridiplantae; phylum Streptophyta; class Magnoliopsida; order Asparagales; family Asphodelaceae; genus Hemerocallis; species Hemerocallis citrina. The sequence continues at coordinate 281,698,642 of CM030362.1, forward strand.
GCAGTAGGCCCTGCTAGAGAAGTTTCTCTCATTCTTCATCTGTTCTTGACGATCTTCTACTTCTTGGATACGACGAAGGACTTGGTCGTCCTTCTTCTGGTACCCAGTTGAGTCGGCAGATCCTTCGTTGGGGGGTTGGCCTAGATCTTGACTTCCATGGATAACTTGGAGGATGTCGAGCTTGAACCTATCCAATTTGGTCCTAGTAACTGGGGCATTTTTCTCTTTGTTCCGCGCAAGAAGCTTTCGATTCTCATGAGTCGGTTTCCTTATGGTGGTGCGACCTCCGTGAGAGGATGATTGCCTTGATCTCAGTTTAAGAAAATAAGTTCTCTGGTATGCTTGATGTTCCAAGCGGGAGGCCTCAGCTCGGGTGCGCCTCTCGTCCAAGTGGATTCATAAATCAGTTCCTTGTTGCCTGACACTGATGATCTGGTGGAGATCTCTAGACCTCCGGGGACCTTGCGAGGCTATTGAATCAGTTGAAGCATTATGAAATGAGACGTGGTCGTATTGAGGATGTTTATGATGGTTTTTTTGGGAGCCCCCCGGTACCTCTCCGTTGGAAGAAGCTTGACTAGGCTGCGGGGCGACTGTTGAGGAGGAATCGAATCTTCCATAGGAGGAGCTGGTTAATGAAGAGAGTTGGTGCGACGGCTTGAGGCCGCCCTTCTGCCTCTTAGTTTAGGTGACATGGCGACAACTCTGACTTGTGTAGTTTCCACAGACGATGCCAATCTTTTACTGCATATTTTGGTGTGGGAGCAAACAGATAGTGAGTTCTTATTTAATGGAAACTACCAAAAATCTGACCTTTGATCTTTGCCGTGAAATGCGGTTAGAGCTCCTGAGATTGAATCTGGATCATTGACTGACCACCGTAATATGAATCTGACGGTTGCTGACGCGGCTGATGGACCTGCAAAAAGCCTGAAACATCGGGAGGTGGCCCCAGCGATAGACCTTCCGACGCTCAAGTCAGAACCCGAGAGAGAAAAAGAGTTTGAGAGAGAAATTGGCGATTTGTTGATTACCTTCTGACTGTGGAGGGGGGAGGGTATTTATAGGCCCGAGAAATATATCAAGAGATTAATTAATTTAGGTCCGTTGGATCGATATAAATTCCTTATCTCCTTTATGTTTCTCCCTCTCAGAAGATAACTTCTCTTGTTAGGGAATAAGAGATTTGACTCCTAGCCTATGTAGGGATGACAAGTGGGCCGGGTCAACCGCCGACCCGCCCGCAAACCGCCCGTATAACTCGGCCTGCAAAATGGCAGTTTGGGTTTGGGTCGAACCCGTGAACGGTAACGGGTCGACCCGGGCCTCAAAAATACCGAATCGAACCCACTGAACCCGGCCCGCGAACCCGCTAAAATCACCCCAACCCGCCCGCCAACCCACGGGTCAATATGCGGGTTGTGTACCGTTTAACCCGAACGGGTCAAACGTTCGACCTGCCACGGGTCGATCGTTGACCCGCGGGTCAGCGTGCCGTTGGGCAGAGACAACATGCAGCAACGGCTCTTAGAGCCATTTTGCTGTTTTTTTTGGGTTTTTTTTATTTTTACCCTATAAATACCCCCCAAAACCCCACCAAAAAAATCACACCTTACTCTCTTACTCTCTCTACTATTATTACTCATTTCTAAGCAATTTGTGAATAATTGAAGTATTGAACAAACAAGTGTTCAAGGCATATACTCGATCAAATTCCGATCGTATCGAAATCAAAATTCAACAACGTATTCAACTCTTCAACTCTCGTTCAACTCCACGTGATCAAGTCTTTAACTCTCCTACAAGCTCTCCCCAACTTTTCAATTCCGAATTTGAGGATTTCTACTTCTACTTCTATTCTTATTTTCGCGGATTTTTTTATATACGCGTATCCACGGTGAACGGTATCAAAATTTCGTACCTCTTCTTCTTATTTAATTTTTTTTGTAGTTATAATTTTTCGTATCTTAACCATTTATTGGTTTTTTGATCTTCTCTATCTCAATCCTCTTGTTTTCTAGTTTTTATTTGTAACTCATCGCTCCTACATTGTGTAGTTTTTTTTTACATACAATACTACATTATGTCTAGATCACGTGGTAGCAGTCGTAGCCAAAGTGGGCAAGATTCCACCGACACTTCCAGTATGCCACCAATTGTCCCAATTAGTGAGCCTGCCAAAGTGTACCATGATCCTTCTACCCAACAATGAGGTACACACGATGAAACTGTAGGAGACATACAATTAGAAGAAGAAGAACAACATCAACCAACCGAAACAACACAACCCCGTAGTGGTTGGAAAAGTAGAGAGGAAAGTAGTAATTGACATAAATTTTACGATTTTATCCCGGACGAAGAAACTCTGGGTATCGGTTTGAAAGTTTGTAAAACATGTTCTAAGGCATACAAATTCAAGAGGGGTGATGATACCGGTACAATTAGTAGACACATCCAAAATAACCATAAAGACTTTCTTGTTGACCTACCCGGCCAACAAAAATTCACCCTAGGACCGGTCTAGTTGATAGCCACCCTTATGATCCAGATCTTGTTCGTCGGGAAATGGCCCGATTAGTAATAAAAGAAGAGTTACCATTTTCCTATTCCGAGAGTAGGGACTTGGAAAATTTTAATCAAACAGCCTTAAACCCTCATTTTAGAAGAATCTCGAGAAATACTTGCAAATCGGATTGTTTTAAAGTGTACAATGAAATGAAGGACGCTTACATTGCAATTTTATGGAGTTTAACTTGTAGAGTTAGTTTAACTTCGGATTGTTGGACGGGTATCAACAATATTCCAATGATGGGAATAACCTGTCATTGGATCGACAATAATTGGATTCTTCAAAAAAGAATCATATCACTTGCCGCGTTGTCCTATCCCCATAGTGGTATTGAAATAGCAAACAGTATTTTAGAAATTTGTGATGTTTTTCATATTTGCGATAAAATTATGTGTATTAGTTTTGATAATGCATCTAACAACAATGCATCAATTAGTATTTTAAAATCCGCATTAAATTCTCCATCTGACAATATTTTTCATGTTAGATGTGCATGCCATATTTTAAATTTATGTGTTCAAGATGAATTAAAAATAGTCGATCCATATATACTTAAAATTATAAATTGTGTACATTTTATTGCATTAAGTCTCAACATATTTCAAGAATGAAAAAATTGGTTTAGGATTTCAAATGTACCTTTTGGAAGATTTCCAAAGGATGTTAAACGCCGATGGAACTCTACTTTTGATTTACCACATGTTGTTACCGAATATAAAGCAGTTGTAAATAATTTTTGTATCGCAAAAAATATGCCAAATTTTGAAATGACTCCCACCGATTGGTTTTATGCCGAATCTTTGTTGAAATTTTTAGAACCTTTTAAAACCGTAACTTTAAAATTTTCAAAATCATATGAATCTACTTCTAGTAGCATTTTTATTTCAATAATTACTATGATGCAAACATTTAACGAAATGTTAAATGATGCTTTTGTTGGTGATATTGTAAAACCTGCATACAAAATTTTTTTGAAGTATTTTAATCTTTCTCCTATGTTGTTTTGTGTTGCTACCGTTATGGATCCTCGTATCAAATTAGAAGGTACGAAGAGTTTAATTGAAATATTTTTTTGCATTACTTGGGAAAAATATAGAAATAAAAATTGACTGCGCTTATTTTTTAGTTAAATTTGAATTTACATTAAATAACTTGTATGATTATTATGATAGATCTTTTGCTTTGAGTAGTACAACTTCTGTAGTTAGTTCTTCTTCTGCTACTTCCAAAGGTAAGGGTAAGAGTAAATTTGATGATAGAACATTTAATTTACTTGCACAAATTCAATCCAAAAAATCTATGACTAATCAACCAAATGAATTAAATTGGTATAACCAACAAGATTCTGAGTCTTCTACTTCTTCACTAGATATTTTACAATGGTGGAAAGACCATGAACACACTTATAGTATTCTTAAATATATGGTTAAAGATCTACTAACTTCTTCTGTCTCTACAGTTGCTTCTGAAAGTGCATTTTCTTCAAGTGGTAGGGTTCTAACTGATTACAGGAATCGCTTGAAGCCCGACTCGTTAGAGATGCTCGTTTGCACAGAACACTGGCTGAAGGCTGACAGATAGGACATAAGGGAAAACATTATCTACGTCCATAAGTGGGAGCAACTCGCCGGAAGAACAATAACAACAACATGAATAACAACCAAAATGAAGAATTCAAGACCAACAACAACAAGTCAACAACAACAAATTGAAGGCCATCAACTTGAAGATAATTGTAAATAGATAAAAAAATTGTATTATATCTTTGCTTGTTATTTCAAATTATAAAAATTGAAGCAAATTGAAATTGTATATAAGAAATATGTTAGTGTATAAAACAAATTTGTGAATTCTTTATTTCTTATTAGAAATTGTGAAACTTGTATAACTTGAAATCATATGAATAATGTTTCAATATTCTTTGGCAATTTTTAATGTTTATTATTATTATTATTATTATTTTAAGTTAAAAAAAACCCTATCTAAACGGGCCATCTCGTGACCCGACCCGAACCGACCCGGGTTGGACCTGAAAGGGTTCACGGGTTGGGCGGGTCGCCATTTCCACTTTTCGACCTGGCCCGGCCCGGCCCGGCCCGGTTAAACCACCAACCCGACCCGAACCCGCCCAAGTCAACATCCAACCCGGGCGGGTCCGGTCCGGCCCGACCCGTTCGACCCGAATGCCAACCCTGCCTTTATGGGCTGGGTGTCTCTCCTAGTGAATCTAGTCTGTCAATTTTTATAGACTTGGAAGAAACCCATGTCTTGTAGAGGGGCCTGGAGAAGGCCTGAACCTGTTAAAGAGGCCCGTTATGGTTATTCTGCCTGTAAAAGCTTTGAGATTGTGCTGGAATCGTACGATCCTGATTTGCTGCGATTTTTACCGTCATCAGGTGTCACCTTCAAGTTTCAAGTGAACATCAATTTATCAACAAAAAAAAAAAAGTTTCAAGTGAACATGAAGATAATGTTCTCACCTTGGCAAGTAAAAAAAACCATGTGATTCTTTCCATTTTTAGTTGCTGAATTAATCTCTCCATTATTTTGTGTCTTCTAGTCTACTCTTCAATTGGTTTGTTTGGCAAAAAGGAGATGTACAAATTTAAAAGACATTCAATTTTTTTAGCCCCCCAAGTAAAGCAAGTAGGACGGAGTCACTCTCAAATTATGTATAGTTTGATACTTCAGCATCACACGTACAATAATGCAATGTTCATGCCAAATATTTTTGTTTTTTTTCTGTTTCAGGCATATGTTTTTATTTTTATTTTTAACTTTTAGCGATTTATTTGATTTTCTTAAAATATTAAGTTAGGTATTTTTGTTTTTTCAACACTTCTATCAGCTTAGTAATGTAGTAACTTTGTGTAGAACAAGCTTCAATTAATAGTGGATTACTGGATTAGTAGTCCATAATAAAAAATATTAGTGGATTAGTAGCTTTGATGGTGCCTATAACATGTTGAAATTAGTGACCTAAGAATAGTACCGATAGGAATATTTTCTTAAAAAACCTTGCAATTAGGTAATTAAGAGTGAAAACATACGTTCCTCTCCAGCACTATATTCGTTCACAAGGAAAAGATCGTTGTACTTAAGAAAATAGAGAGACCATGTAAAACACTTTTCTTTATTAATTATTTGTGGACATTATATTATTGAGTTCAGTAACTTGAAAGCAGTAGAAAAGTGGTAAAAAAGAAAAGAAAAAAAAGTACAATCCTTCAATTTATAAATTAAGCTTTCATCATCCCATTATTATTGAGGTTAGAATATATACAGCAGTTAGGTGGAAATACTACTGTCTTCAAAGATTCGCCATGATGGCACAATGGGAATGAGGGTGCAATGATCGACACAGCAGAAGTACATGGGCTATCATCAACTGGATGGAGCTGTATAATCACTACCCTCTCCATTGTTCTAAGAGCTGAGCCTGAGAGGGTGCAATTATTAAGTTAACCCAAATTCAAATTTGATCATCTGTAAAGGCCAACTTCAATGTACTATTATTGACATTATCTATTGTTTTTTTTTTTTTTGGTTTCCATCTTTTGAGTTTTATATAAAATTTGCTTATTTGCTTATTTGCTAATTCTCATTCATCCTTTTATACATGTCATAGTAGCAATCAGAGACGTGATCCCATGATAACTCCTTTTGGGTGAACCATGAAGGAACTCTAATTTTAGACATTATTTGAATGATCTAAATTGTACATTTTAATCTACATAACAAAATTAGTGTAATATATGAGATCAAATTATTTGAGATTCGTTTGCTCAACATTAAAGTTTGCAAATTGTGTGGCTGGATTTCGTTGTTTTCCCTATAAGAGCAACATGATTAAACATTATTTGTTTAGAAGTAAGATAATGAACTAGGAAGGGAACCCAAAAGGGGAATATGATATAGAAAAAAGAAGTGCATTCCAAGTATATTGGTTTTTTTTCCCATTGTTTTTCCGTTTCTGGTCACTAAAACTAAATTGATGTGGTGTCTTCTTATTCGGAAGCGAACAATTGTGCCTCTTATATTTTGCTCTTTCCTATATCTAGTCAGGGGAAAAAAAAATCATATGACTTTGTGATCTGATCATTTCATTCTATTTGATTTTCTTCAAAAAATTGTGCCCTTGCAAGATTGTCCTGGATTCCGAAGAGTTCTGTTAAGAGGCACAGTGTTTACAGGACAATGAAAAGCTCATATCACATTGTCATATATGATCCTTTTACGACCATTTGGTTATATGATTTTTCCGGTCAAGTGGAACGATATTTTGAACAGTTGTGTTTTCATAATTTTACATGAGCCTTTCATTCTCTTTTATTTTCCGGAAACCGAAGAGTTTTTTTCAGGGGGCATAATGTTTGAAGGACAGTGACATTGTCATATGATTTTTTCCCTGAAAATATATTTTTGAACGTTTGTCTTTTCATAATTTTACATGAACATTTCATTCACTTTGATTTTCTTTCAAAAACGTGCTCCACAAGATTGTCCCAGATTCCGAAGAGTTATTCTAAGGGGCACAGTGTTTAGAGCATCTGTAGTCGTGGGCTAAATACCCAAATTTTGGAAAAAATGGGAATAAAATCGTTGCAGTCGTCTTCCAAATACCCAAAATTTGGGTGTACGATGAATAGTGGATTGCCAAATATAGCAGACAATTTGGCAAAAGCCAAAATATAGCTAACGGAAAATTTTCTTTCGTCCTTGAAAAGAGACGAAGGATAATATTTCGTCTCGTAGGTGAGACGTAAAAAAAAGTCGTTCGGACGATGGATTAAACACCGTCTTTTAAAAAAAACAAAAAAAAAATTTAAAAAGGACGGACGAGGGATTATACACCGTCTTACACATTTCACAAAAGGGCAAAAGTGCCAAATGTGTAGGGACGGTGTATAATCCACCGTCCCTCACATTTTGGATTTTTTTTTTTTTTTTGGTTTATTAGTGCCCAGAAATTTTTATTTTTTTTTTAAAGTTTGAGACGAGAGATAATCGGTCGTCTGGCTATATTTTAACTTTCAACGACTGCAACGCGCAGCCATATTTTTTATTTTCAAAAGCCAAATATCCAAAAAATAGCTTAGAACGACTACAGATGCTCTTAAAGGATAATGAAAGGCTCAAATGACATTGTCATATGATCTTCTTATTGACCATGCGGTCATATGATTTTTTCACATCAAGTGAAAAGATATTTTGAACGTGTCTCTTTCCACCATTTTACATCCATACAAACAACTCACGTTTGATTCACAAAATGACATGCGAGTGAACATGTCAACAAAATCATCTTGACTAGTATATAAAGGCCCAGCTAAACTAGCATGTAGGCCCAGTTTTAGTATTAACTTTAATTTGGGACCAATATATTGAAAATTTTAAAAAGCAACATTGAGAAAATTACTTCTCTTTTCGATATTGAATTAGGCCTGTCCCAGAAAACGAAAAGGAGCCCACAAGACTTCATGAGCCCATCTGAATGAAGTATATTTTTTATACACCAATGGTAAATTACACATGATACATGCGTAGCAAAAAAAAAAAAGGGGAAAAAAAAAAGAAGTGGAATAGGGCCACAATGTTTCATTAATAAGAGATTAACAAAACATACATATACAACTGGGCGAAGGTACAAGGAACTAGAAAGCAGAAAATAAAACATAACCTCCAACAAAGTCTTGGAGGGCCGGACACATGCAAACTGAAGTCAACATACCAATAAGGGTCTAATACAAACAAAAGAACCTAGAGCTCCCTCCAACAGAACCCTGAAGGGTGGGCATCTGATCTGTGACGCTCTGCTCAGTTGAGGGTAGATCCGATCACGACTTCCTCCTCATCATACTTGCCAACCTTGAAGACTGGCAATCCTCCCCCTCAGACCTGTCGCTGTTACTGAAGCCTAAAAGAAAATAAGATATATGATATGAGTTAGGTTACCAGAAATACTATTACAAGATTCATAAAAATACAAGTTATTTTTGTATAGCCATATAACACAGGTTGATGCGGCGATTGTAATATACCATGCCTCCCTCATCTCGTGACGTGCAATGAAAAATTTGCGACCGATCCATAGGTCTTCATAAGAATGAGGGTAATTGTTTGTCCCTAGGGCCGTTAGTACTTCAATTAGCAATGCCCTTAGTACTTCAATTAGCGACGCTTTGCTCCTACGACATTCTAAAAATAAATGATTTAGAGATTCTGTTTGGGTGTCACAAGAGCCGCAATTGGTCGCAATATTCAGGTGTCTTTTGACTACTTTTTCATTGTCATGATAGCATTATTGAGTACTAGCAAGAGGAAAACTCTAAATTTGAGTGGCGTCTTCGTCTTCAATATGATGGAAACCCATTTGGCCTACATCCCCAGTAGTGGATGCAGTTATAAAGGGAACAGACCGTGAATGACCCGTTGTTCTCTAGCCCCTAACATTTCCAGCTCGGGGTTTGCTTGCATTTTGCTACAGACTATGTAATATGAGTTTGGAGAGCCCCAAGCAGCACTCGAGCCCTGGCTCAGTCGAGTTCTGAAGGGGGGGCTCCTCAACCTTGTTCGTATTAGTCTGGGAATAACTCTATTAGCGAACGAATGCCACACCATTTATTCCACCAAAATTTGGTTGAAATATCACTTCCTATAAAAAATTTAACCCTGTGGAATTTGTCATTTTGTTAATGTCGATTGTGCATTTTAGTACATGTGTTTTGTTTAGAGAATATGGAAAAATAAATTTTGTTTAGAAAAATGGAGAAACATTCATGCCCCTGTCAGAACCGTTTGTTTCTATACCTATGTATTTTAAATATTGTTTAAATATGCTTACTGTTAGGATTATGTCTTGAATACTTGTGGTTTAGATTAGAAGAAAATACGATGAAGCACGGAGGTTGAAGCAGTCGAAGAGAGTCAAAGAAGAAAATAGTGAAAGAAAGTGTAAGCAGAGTTACGGTCTACCGTCTAGGGTTGTAGTCGACCGCAGACCCGATCAACCCATGTACAGGATTTGTCCGAGAGGGGATAGTCGACCGCACTTGTTGGTATAGTCGACCGACTGCGGCATTGTGTTACTTTTGAGCCTCGATCTGTTAGGTCGTTTCAGCCCAATTTTCAACTCCAAGTCAGACCGTACGACTCTTATTCAGTTACTTCTTCAGGTTATATAAGACGACTGTGAATCAAGATTGACCTAGGGTTCTCTCTATTCTTTTGCTATATATTGTAATCTCCTCCAATATACGAGTGAGAAATACTTCATTGATATTTTTTCTACTGCAAAAAGAGGCTTGAGAGAGATAGTTTTTGGTGAGTGAGTTTAATTCCTTATATTGAGTGAGTCATTAACTCCTTATAATATATTCTAGTTGAATATTATATCTCTCTATATTTTCTATCCGGATTAAGCGAAAGCTAACTAAGATAAATCATCGTTATGTTTGTGTTGGATTGGTAAATCTATTAGCTTGGGTGTTCCACTGATTCATCTACCTCGCCATCCTCATTGCTCTAATCAGTTCTGCTGCGCCACTGGTGATCAACTTCAATCATTGAACGGTAGACATGTTTCATGTCCTAGTTCAAGAACATCTGCAGTCAGTTGTCAAGAAGAAGAAAAGCCATCCGATATGAAGGAGGATATTTGTGAAAGAGCCGTAAGTCTAATTGGACTATCATTGGTGGACGAGGTCAAGTGCAAGCTTGTTGAGGAAACTGGCGTGGCAAATTTGTGGGAAAAACTCATAGTTGACTACTCTGGTTCGTCTTTATTAGATCAAATGCATTGGAAGATAAAGTTATTCCATTTTTTAATGAAGGAAGGCATCGATCTCCAAGACCACATCACATAGTTCAATAAGGTATAATTTGAACTTCAGGCGATCAACACAGATGTGAGTGAGGAAGATAAAGCTTTCAACTTAATATATTCACTGCCAGATTTGTACGAGCATTTGATCACTACCATGCTACATGATAAATCTGCCAAGGAGAGTATTATAGTAGTTGATGTAATCAAAGCATTGAAGGAAAATTAAGTTAGGAAGGAGATCCATAAATCATTGCCTACTCCCGTACGTTGTCTAGTAGTGGATTGTCTTTCGGGTGGAAGACAAAGTGATATGCAGAAGGATTTGATCCGTTGCCAATATTGCAAGAGGTCATGGTATATCAAGAAAGAATGTTAGAATTTGCAGAATTAGAAGAGCGCGAAGGATGAAAAATCTACCGCCTATATAGTTGGTGCTTGTGATTCAGGTGATTCGTTTCTTCTTGTTTCAAATTATTTAGAAGTGAATTCTAGTTGGTTTCTTGACTCAGAGAATTTGTCTCATATTTGCTCAGGGAAGGAGTTATTTTCGACTTATAAGTCTACTACAGAGCGTTGTGTGAGAACGGAAACTGGAAATATTTGTGAAGTAGTAGGTGAGAGGATAGTTAAGTTGAAGATGTCCGGTTTAAACATGTTCACTCTAAGGAATGTATTACATATTCCTCTGCTTAAACATAATCTGATTTGCTTGAGAACTCTTGAAGCACGGGGTTGTAGGTACACATCTCAAGGTGGAGTTCTGTTTGTTTTTTAGGGTCGTTGTAAGGTGATTAGAGGTATGAGAGTGGTTTGGCCAAGTCAAAACAATCTCTACATACTTTGGGGAATCCGAAATACTTGTACAAGTGTCAATTCTTTTCTCATTATTTCCGCAAGTTCATCTAGTTTGCCACAACTAGCATCATCAATTCGAGACCAAGACGTTCGAATATTGTTGAGAGATGGAGATTGCCTCGATGTAGGTGGAGTTCGTGTGGAGATTGGCAACTCCGTGATAACGCCTACTGAGGTGTGTCCTTGTGGGCATATGCAGATTGGTAAGATTGGGTAGAGATTTGTTCAACTACTAGAAAAAACTATTGTTCCAAGTATATTCGCAAGTGGAATTTAGTAGAGTTTGGAGATGAGTAATCACATCATGTTGATAGCACTCTTGTGTAATACAATGTGCAGGTTGTTAGGATTATGTCTTGAATACTTGTGGTTCAGATTAGAAAAGGATACGATGAAGCACGAAGGTCGAAGCAGTCGAAGAGAGTCGAAGATGAAACTAGCGAAGAGGTGCAAGCAGAGTTATGGTCAACTGTCCAAGGTTGCAGTCGACCGCACACCCGACCGCACGCCAGACTGCACACACGACCTACCCCTGTACAGGGTTTGTCTGTGAGAGGGATAGTCAACCGCACTTGTTGGTATAGTCGACCGACCGCGGCGCTGTGTTACTTTTGGACCTCGATTTGTTAGGTTGTTTCAGCCTAATCTTCAACTCCAAGTCAGATCATACGGCTCATATTCAGTTACTTCTTCTTCAGGTTATATCAGACGACTGAGAATCAAGATTGACCTACTTTTCTCTCTATTCTTTTTCTATATATTGTAATCTCCTCCAATATGAGAGTGTGAAATACTTCATTGATATTTTCTCCATTATAAAGAGAGGCTTGAGAGATAGTTCTTGGTGAGTGAGTTTAATTCTTTGTATTGAGTGAATCATTAACTCCTTGTAATCTCTTCTAGTTGAATATAATATTTCCATATATTTCCTATCCGGATGAAGCGAAAGCTAACTGAGATAAATTCTCGTTGTGTTTGTGTTGGATTGGTGGATCTATTTGCTTGGGTGTTCTATTGATTCGTCTCCTATACCTCACCATCCTCATTGCTCTAATCAGTTCTGCTGCGCCACTGGTGTGTTTGTAGACACAGCCCCATCCCAACACTTAATACTTCATACTAGTAAATACAGTAGATGTATACCATGAAACTAGTAATACATACCATCAACTTTGGAATATATGCCGACGTCTTTTGGATATATATATATCTATATAATAAAACACAAAGAAAGCTATCAAGTGGCTCCCTTTCAATTGAAACCAAATTAATGGCTCAAATTTATCTTCCCAAAACATATTTTCCATCCAAAAAGTCTTTCCCCCATAACCAAATTTTCCCCCCTAAAAACTAAAAAAACTCATTACTTTATTACTATTTCTCCCCTCTATTCACTTTTTCATATTTCTCTCACTCTCTCTCTCTCTCATTCTCATTCTCTATCTATTTACTTAGAAATTTAGATTTTCAGATTTCAGGTTTGTAAATTTTCAGTTTTTTAATGCTTTTTTTATTGCTCATGTTACATTGAAAATAGCAAATATTTTCTCAACAGTTATATTTCGTCATTTTCCACCCTCAAAGTTCTAAGAAGTTGGATTTTACACCCTTAGTTATAATTATTTTTCAACATATACTAATAGAAACATGGACTTTTATTTACAACTAATTATTGTCATACTATTCAAATTTGAGCTACATAATTGTTATTTTACTGTTTACAAGACTTTTCGTATGCTGTATCGTTCCGAAGACGTGCCGTAGGCACGTGCCCACGGGCAAATCTAGTATATATATATATCATCAAATGTGAGATACATACCAGCTCTAAACTACTAGATCCTATCAGGACTTCGAACTTTAGTAAGCTTGGAAGAGTTGTACTAGGATGAGTGACATCTTGAAAAATATCATTGGAATCTACCTTCTTTTTTTTTTTTGATATATGGGATAGAGCCAAAAGGTTCCAGCCATCAAAAAATATATTAATCAATAAAAGCATAATAGTTACAAATAAAGTTACAATGGTTTTACAAGCTGTAAAACAGAGAGAAGCAAAAAACAAGGAAATCAAAAAACAATTGACTGATTAGCACGAATCTACAAGGTTTGCGATACAAAAGAAGAAAACACTCCGAAAAAGGTGATTGCGCCAGGATCCAGGATGAGTGAGCATGAACGGGAGCACCCTGCCGCACCCCCACACGGAAACAGCACACTCGACCTGTCACTCTGCTAAGTAGGGGAAGGCTAGACTAAGAGAGAGGAGAATGATACAACAGCTCAAGGGAACTCTAGCAGCGTGGAAAAAGGCTAGCCTGATAGCCTATACCGGGATGGCGAGGAGAAGCCGAAACTCAACTGTGCACAAGCTGAGGAGCCGATACAAGGGCTGCTTTTCTATCTAGAATACGAGCACTCACACGATTCTGCAAATTAATAAAGACTTTCTTATTGTATTTCCGCTTAAACGTGGGGGGGATGACCTCCACCAATGGGCCCGAAACTGTAGCAGGGTCAGGCATACTAGCTCCGTCTTTGATGAAGCAAGGAGAGGGAGAGAGCAGACTGGAATCAACTGATGAGGGTGTTGGGATGGAGTTAGTAAGAAGGGAAGAACGGGAGAACAAAGAGTTATCAAGCATCAGGGAAAGCTTGTGGGGGAAAGAGTGCAGGCTGCGCAAAACCTCCATTAGGAGGTGATTGATCCAAGATTGGAACCCTAAATCTTGATACAACGAGAAGATGCATCCCGGAAAATGAATAGAGAGCGACAAAAAATTGGTAGATGAGAACACCATAGAACAAGGAAAATTATCAAGTAAAGAGGGTGTCATAGATAAAATATTAGTCTTGGCAGTATGCATCAGAGGGCCTAAAATGCGGTGATGCAAAGCGAGACCTGTCGCACTTCGAGACCAAGAACGATAAGAGACAAAGGATTTAAACAAGCCTTCATTTTTTTTCAGACTCAAGCTCAACGAAGTTCCCACCGAAGAGAAATGGGGATGATCCTTGTTATAACTCAACCGAGGGAAGGAAACCAGTTTCGTATACACCTTACGATCCTTAAAAAGGTTAGCAATATTAGGATGCTGAAGCTTAGCGGTTGAGTCACAATAGGCAATGGAAGAGGTGGAGGAGTACAAGGTTGGTAAGGGCGCTAATGCCAAGGAGTCGAGATCCTTATCAGAGACAAGTATGCTCTTCCTTGCCAAACTAGCATTGAGCTTGCGCTTTAAAAGGGGGTAGTTAAGAAAGGAGAGAAGTTTGGCTGTAAGAGGTGCCCTTTGGGGAATCCAAGTAGATTTTGGAGGGAAAAGCATCGACTACGCGAGTGACCAAACTTATCACAGAAAATGCACTTCATTATATTCACGCACTCACGTTTAAAATGTCCAGGAAGGAAGCACCTGAAACAAACCACGCGAAGGTCGGTCCTACAAGAAGAGGGAGAAATGGAGGAGATAGGAGAGCACCGAGAAAGAAAGGAATTATCCATAAGCGGAGAAGACGATGCACTCTTCAATACTTGAACCTCCCCAACATAGTTAGACCTAACTTCATACTTGGAGCGATTCATGGCTGAAACCAGACCAAGAATGCTAAAAAAAACACCAACAAGGAAAATGCGCTGTTCTATAAAACTAGAGCCAGAACAGCTCCGAACCCACCTAAGCACCACACCCAAATAAACAAACCAGAGCAGCCCAAGGAGGGCAAACACTCCCTCAATATTGGGAGAAAAGAAAAGGAGAGATAGTTGAATACGAGAAGAATAACAGCGCTAACCGAACCTGGGCTAACAGTAGCTCAGGGCACAGCACAGAGGTGAAAACCACCACTGACGGAACGGAGCCGTAGGGGGAGGGGAAGAACAGTAACCAGAGATAATAATGGATCCACTCGAACAACCTCGGCACTGGGAAACCGAATTCGCACACAGAAGAAACAGTAACGCCCTAGCAATGACCAACAACACATTCGAAGGACCACAACTAGAATACTCAGCACCAAAATAAAGCAGTATAATCACAGTGATGGGCAGAAAAGATAGTGCCTAGCTAGCTGTTGGGAACTCGGCGGCACTTCTTTTTGTTTACAATCGTAAGATATATAACACAACTTTGAAATACATATTTAATTTAGAGTGAAGTGGAAAAAGAAAGTATAAAATATAACATTAATATAGTATACTAGGCATAAAAAAGGTGAAAGAGGAAGAGCTGAGAATATCAACAAGATTTCAAATACGTGGGTAAAAAAATAAAAAGGTTACAAATTAAAATAGAAGTATAAGTGATTTCTCGAAAGGAAAATGTAGTTTGTATATACCTTGTATACTGTGACAAGTATTCTCCACTTCTTTCACTGGAATCTTATTAATCAAACACGTGATACGTTTTAGTTCTCCCCACTGTGTTATATAATTACAAGTAGAAGTGTCTGGTAGTATCTGGTGACTGTTGATAAGATAATGATCATGTGTCATGACTCAGTTTCTTCCATAAAATTAACTTACTCAAAGTCTTGAGTCTTTGATTGAGTCCATGATATGGCATGTGCTTAGGGTATCTTTACATGTAGCAAACTCATCATCACTGAATCAGAGAAAAAATAAATAAAGAAAGAAAACATGCTCTTCATCTCATGCATCAACGAACTTAAGTGTTTATTTAGAGTCATGATCGATTGAACCATGTGAGTGCTAATAGAACAAGAGCCAGATCAGATCAAGCATTATTGACAGATCCTACATCGGATGTACATATACATGTATTAATTGAACAAGAAGCAGCAAACAAAATTATATGAATTAATTTAAATAAAATTATTAGCGGAGATAGATGTACAAATAACCATGTGGTGTGTTTAAAAAATATAGATGTACAAATAACCATGTGGTGTGTTTAAAAAATAAACTAATTCCTGACACTACAAACAAGAACCTATTTCCCGGCGTTTATTTTTCATTTGCCCGGTGTTTAAAAATGCCGGGGATATACCCCATGGCATTTCTAAAAACGCCACCGCAAACTCTGTCCATTCTCCCGTCGGGATTGATTTATGAAAACCCCGGTGCTTCCACACGCCGAGCAATGTTCAGAAACCACGACGTTTTTTAGTTTTTAACCTGTCGCTTTACACGC
The DNA here is from genome assembly GCA_017893485.1 of Hemerocallis citrina. Classification (NCBI taxonomy): domain Eukaryota; kingdom Viridiplantae; phylum Streptophyta; class Magnoliopsida; order Asparagales; family Asphodelaceae; genus Hemerocallis; species Hemerocallis citrina. Next base: position 281,715,041 of record CM030362.1, read on the forward strand.
CGGGGTTATAATTTTGTTAGATATTATAGTCCCATATTGATTGTAGAGTTGTTTTGATATTTGTTCTCTTCTTATATATAGGTGGTATTGTACTTGGTTGAACTCAATTCAATATTCAGTATTGTCTTCATTCCTCTCTGATTTATCTTAACATGGTATCAGAGCCAATTACTCAAATTTTCTTCTCTTAAAATTTTTCCATCCAAAAATCCTCAAATTCTAACAGCCAAAGTTATACAAATTTCTTCCAAAAAAAAAAAAAAACGCGAGGTCATCTTCTTCGACAACCCCATCTTCAACTTCTCAACAACAAGATCAGTCAACGAAGTCATTTTCCTCGGCAACCCCATCTTCAACCTCTCATCAACCAGATCAGATCTCCAACTCAGATCAGATCAGATCCAGCCTTGCCATATCCTGCTGATTGGGCTAATCTTTAGCAACGCCCCACACAGCTGGAACTACAGCTCATGGGTCAGTCTATCAATGCTGGCTCCTCTGCTTCTGTACTTTCTGCCACTCTCGGTATGAATTTATTCTGGATTTTAGATTCTGGTGCATCACATCATCTCACTAGTAATCTGACACTATTCACCACCTGCACAGCACTTTTCTCTCACTCTCCATCTCTATACACAGCTGATGGCTCACCACTTCTTATTACACACTCAGGAACAATTAGTTCTCCCACTCTCACATTACCATATGTTCTTTATGCTCCTCGTTTATCAATAAACCATATTTCTATTAGTGCATTGTGCGATAATGGTTTTCTCGTTACTTTTGACTCTTTAGGTTGTTCTATTACTGATTCCTCCACCGGTAAGGAATTTGGGCATGCTAGTCGTTAGGATCGTCTATATTATCTAGATTTTCTTCGTGCACACCACTTTTCTAGTTTTGCAAGTATTGTTTCCTCTAATGCTGATCTGTGGCACAGACGTTTAGGTTATATTAGCGCATCACGACTCCAGACTATAGCTCACAGTTGTGCCCTTGGTTCTCTCACGTTTAAACATTTATCTAATTGTCATGGTTGTCATTTGGTCAAATACATTGTCCTACCCTTTAGTCACAAAAGAACTTCTGAAACCACTCATTCTTTTCAACTTGTTCATTCTGACATATGGGGACCCTCTCCCGTACCTTCGTGGAAAGGGTATCTCTATTATGTTTCCTTCATCGATGACTTCACTAGACATACATGAGTTTTTCTTATGTGTCAGCGATCTGAGATACCTGATATTTACCGGTTCTTTACAACTATGATTCACACTCAGTTCGGTGTGCGCATTAAGAGTTTTCGATCAGACGGTTCACGTGAGTACACTTCCACCACTATGAGATCAATCCTTCAGTCTCACGGCACCCTTTTTCAATAATCATGCCCATACACACATGAGCAGAATGGAGTAGCTGAACGCAAGCATCATCACATCCTTGAGATGGCTCGTGCTCTTTTACTCTCCTCTTCTGCTCCTCGTTCTTTCTGGGCTGAAGCCATCATGACCTCTGTTAGTCTTATCAATATTACTCTCTCGTCTGTCCTAACTGGTACGACGCCTTATGAGGTTCTTTATCATTTACCTCCCGACTACAGTATGCTCCGTACTTTTGGGTGCACCTGTTACGTCCTTGTCCCTCCTACTGAGCGCACGAAGCTCTCCGCTCGTGCTGCTAAGTGCGTTCACCTAGGTCTCAGCTCTGAACACAAAGGTTATCGTTGTTTTGATCCATCAGCGAGTCGTGTTCGCATTTCTCGATATGTATCCTTTGTGGAAGACTCCCTTACTACCTAACTCCCCCCGACTTTATCTTCATGCATTCCTTTTGATCCCACTCCTCTGGCTCCATTCACATCTCCTGCAGTCCTTACACCTGTTGTTCCCCCTACCGAAACATCACCTGCATCCCCACAGCAGCCAGCACCCATCCAACCTACTTCCCCACCGACACATGCACCTACTCCACCGTCCTCACCCCCACACCCTGTCAGTCCACCACCTCTTCGTCGGTCTACCCGTTCCACTTTTGGTATTCCTCTGGCACGTTATACACCTGATGCCACTGGTCCTTCTGACCAGTTTAGTTTTGCCACCCTAGCTTCCTATTCACCACAGTTCATGCATATCTCACTGCTATCCACTCTACACGTGAGCCCAGAACCTATCAAGATGCAATTCAATATCCTGAATGGAGGAAAGCTATTGCAGAGGAATTCAGTGCATTTGATCAGACTGGCACTTGGGATGTTATTCCTTTGCCAGAGGGCGTTCAGCTTATTAGCTGCAAGTGGATCTTCAAGGTCAAATATCAACTTGATAGATCTATTGAGCGGCACAAGGCTCGTCTAGTAGCCTGATGATTTACTCAGGAGCATGGCATTGATTATGATGAGACCTTTGCTCCCATTGCACAGATGACTACTGTTCACACTCTTCTTGCTCTTGCAGCCATCCACTAGTGGCCGTTATACCAGATGGACGTGAAGAATGCTTTTCTTTATGGTACCTTATCTGAGGTTGTTTATATGGATCCTCCTCCTGGCCTCCCTACTCCTCCTCGTCATATTTTCCGGTTGCGTCGAGCTATATATGGTTTGAAGCAGGCCCCTCGAACCTGGTTTGAGTGTCTTTGCTTTGTTATCACCAAGGCTGGTTTTAGTCAAAGTTCTCAGGACCATTCTATATTTATGCGGTCATCGCCGCAGGGGAAGGTAATTCTACTACTCTATGTTGACGATATGATCATTATTGGGGATGACTCTGCGGGCATTACAACCACCCAGAAATACCTTCATTAGCAGTTCCATATGAAAGACCTTGACAGACTACGTTATTTTCTGGGCCTAGAGATTGCTCATGGATCTCGGGGAATACTTATTTCTCAACAGAAATACACATCAGATATTATCTCCGCTGCATGCCTTTCCGATAGTAGATCAGCCTATACACCCTAAGAGCTTCATGTGAAGCTTCGTCCCACTGATGGTGAGCTCCTTCCTGATCCACTACAAAAGATACTGGTTTTACCGGCGAAAGTTCCCCGGCGTTTTACTAGTAGCGCCGGGGTAGGGAGCGAATAGGAATTGGGCGCCAGATGGGATGGTTATACACCGGCGGTCGATTTAAAACGCCGGTGTATGTTCATATTCACCAGCATTTTACTTAAAAATACCGGTGAAGTGTATTATTCACCGGCGTTTTTATTATAAACACCGGCGAATATACGGACACATTCACCGGCGTGTCTAATTGAAATGCCGGTGAATAACTGCGATAAAACCCGCGAACCCTAATCTTTCGCTCGCCATTTTTCCAAACCCCCCCCCCCCCAAAAAAAAGAAAGGGGCACTTCGTTTTCCTCCTTCCTCGCTCTACTTCCCGCGCGTTTGCCTCCGCCGCTTCGTCCTCTTCGACGGCCTTCGACCTTTCGAAATCGTCCCTTCTTCCCTTCGTCATTTTCGATTTCCCTCTTCCCTCTCTCTATTTGGAGGTGAATCGGCGATCGCCTCGCTCTCTCTCTCTCTCCTACGCCCCCGCCCTCGTCGCCCCGCTCTCTCTCTCTCTCTCTTCGGTATGATCTCTTGATTTCCCTTATTTTTCAAAAAAAGCAGCTTTTTTCAGATTATTCATCTTGATTTCCTTAACATGAATGGTTTAGTTGAGATGAAGAATTAATAGAATAATATATGCTTAGACACTGGAAATTTTCATCTTCTTTTACTGTTAATGAAGCTGATTTCATGCATCTGATTGTCTTCATGGCATGTTTGTTTTTTTACCCAAAATAGGTTCACTGTGAACTGAGGATGGTCTAGGTACGTATGCCAAAAACCTCCGGCCGGATATGCACAACAATTGGATTTTAGATTTAGTTGGGCACAGTGAATTAGTAGAGCAACATATAAGCTCAGATAATGGAAATTTTTCATTTTCAGATACTGTTAAAGTAACCTGATTGCAATCTTTGGCATGGTTTTTTAACAAAAAATGGGTTCACTTCCAAACTAAGTATGCTGTTAGCTTACCCATTTTCTTTCACTGTTAATGAAGCTGATTTCATGCATCTGACTGTCTTCTTGGCATGTTTGTTTTTTTTACCCAAAATGGGTTTACTGTGAACTGAGGATGGTATAGGTACGTATGCCAAAATCCTCCGGCCGGATATGCACAACAATTGGGTTTTAGATATAGTTGGGCTAAAGAAGTACTAGAGCAACATATAAGCTCAGATAATGGAAAATTTTTCATTTTCAGATACTGTTAAAGTAACCTGATTGCAATCTTTGGCATGGTTTTTTAACACAAAATGGGTTTACTTCCAAACTTAGTATGCTGCTAGCATGTCCATTTTCTTTCACTGTTAATGAAGCTGATTTCATGCATCTGATTGTCTTCTTGACATGCATGTTTTTTTACCCAAAATGGGTTCACTGTGAACTGAGTATGCTATAGGTATGTATGCCAAAATCATCCGGCCGGATATGCACAACAATTGGATTTTAGATTTAGTTGGGCTAAAGAAGTAGTAGAGCAACATATAAGCTCAGATAATGGAAATTTTCATTTTCAGATACTGTTAAAGTAACCTGATTGCCATCTTAGGCATGTTTTTTCCCCCAAAAATGGGTACACTTCCAAACTAAGTATGCTGCTAGCATCCCCAGTTTCTTTTACTCTTAGTGAAGCTTATTTTCATGCATCTGATTGTCATCTTGGCATGTTTTTTTGACCAAAATGGGTTCGCTGTGAACTGAGGATGCTATAGGTACGTATGCCAAAATCCTCCGGGTATGCACAACAATTGGGTTTTAGGTTTAGTTGGGCTAAAGAAGTTGTAGAGCAACATATAAGCTCAGATAATGGAAATTTTCATTTTCAGATACTGTTAAAGTAATCTGATTGCCATCTTAGGCATGTTTTTTCCCCCAAAAATGGGTACACTTCCAAACTAAGTATGCTGCTAGCATCCCCAGTTTCTTCTTTTGTTGTTAGTGAAGCTTATTTTCATGCATCTGATTGTGATCTTGTCATGTTTTTTTGACCAAAACGGGTTCACTGTGAGATGCTATAGGTACGTATGCCAAAATCCTCCGGATACGCACAATAATTGGGTTTTAGATTTAGTTGGGCTAAAGAAGTAGTAGAGCAACATATATGCTCAGATAATGGAAATTTTCATTTTCAGATACTGTTAGAGAAGCTGATTGCCATCTTAGGCATGATTTTTTAACAAAATGGGTTCACTTCCAAACTAAGTATGCTGCTAGCATCCTCATTTTCTTTTACTGTTAATGAAGCTTATCCCATGCATCTGATTGTCATTTTGGCATGTTTTTTTGACCAAAATGGGTTCACTGTGAACTGAGGATGCTATAGCTGTATGCCAAAATCCTTCGGATATGTACAACAATTGGTTCACTCTGAAAAATATATGCTTACATACTGGACATTATCATTTTTCTTTTACTGTTAATGAAGCTGATTTCATGCATCTGATTGGCATCTTGGCATGTTTTTTACCAAAATCCTCCAAATCTGTACAAGATTTGGGCTGAACAAACCTCGTGCAGGTTTCTTTTGGCGCTACAAGGATCAATGATTTAGTTGGGATGAAGAATTATTTTCGAAAAACTTATTAGTAGCCATATTAGTTTCTTTTGTTTATTATTATTATTATTATTATTATTATTATTATTATTATTATTATTATTATGAGATAAGTGATTATTAGTAGTCAAGAATAGAATAGTTCATGAGTCATCAGATCTTCTTGTTACCGTAGTTACAACACGACGCGCTCATTATTCGGCCGATTCCTCTTCATCAGCAAAATACCCTTTACCATCATCATCTCCTTGAACGGAAAGCCAAATACAGGGGAGACTATAGTCGATTTTTTTTTATGCTCGAACACAGCGTGTGTGATAAAATACCACTAAGGTGGTTGTGATAATTTCCACAAAAGGTAGTTTAGGGTTATGTGAATAGAGTAGATTGTGTTAAGATGTAGTTTTTTTTGTACATTTTTTAGAACCACAATTTCTTTATTTTACAGTTAAAGATTATATCGTTTATTTATTTGCAGCTAGGGATAGTTTTCAAATAGGTGAAATTTAATATACAAAATGCCTTTTACTGTTATTACTATTTAATATATCAAATTTTAATTTCAGATTGTGTGCTATTGATATAATGAATAGAAGTTGGATTAGTAAACCACGATTATCCAAGGAGTACCGTGATGGTATTAAAGATTTTATTATCTTTGCCAAACGACATTCCCGTGATCCCAACCTAATCCTTTGTCCATGCCTCCGGTGTACAAATTGTATGCTGAGGACATGTGACGTAGTACATACACACTTGGCTGTCAACGGTTTTCTTCAAGGGTACACAAGGTGGTTTTGTCATGGAGAGGATTATACGTCAGCTCCTGTTCGTCCGGTTGTATTAGAAAATGAAGCTGAGCCCTTAGTGAACGAAGACTTAAGCGTTTCCGATGAGATGCATGCTTTGTTACAAGATGCCATGGGGATTCATAATGTTCCTTTCCACACCAATAACCCAACAAATGAAGTTCACAATGAGTCAACAGAAACAAACCAGATTGGTGGTGAGGTGGACGAGGAAATGTCTGGCCCCACCCCTGAAAATAATAAGCAGCAAGAATCCTTCGCTAAGTTACTTGAAGATGCTAGTACTCCGTTGTACCGCGATTGCACCAAATTTTCTAAGTTTTCATTCATTGTCAGACTATTTCAGATTAAATGTTTAAACGGGTGGTCTGCTAAGTCCTTCACTATGCTACTTGAATTGTTGAATAAAGCATTTCCTGAAATCTGTATTCCAAACTCAGCCTATAAAATCAAAAAATTCCTAAGTTCTTTCGATATAGGATATGAGAAGATAGCAGCATGTCCAAATGACTGTATGCTTTTCACGAGTGGTAAGGAAAGTCTGGAGAATTGCGAAGTGTGTGGTTCTTCGAAATGGAAAGAAAGACCAAATCAAGACGAGGGAGCCAGTGGATCTACTAAGCGAAGTAGGAAAAAGAAGCCTGCCAAAATACTGCGTTACTTTCCTCTGATTCTTAGGCTACAAAGGTTGTTTATGTCTACGAAAATTTCTTCTGATATGAAATGGCATGCTGAAGGTCGCACTAATGATGGGATTCTTAGACATCCTGCTGATTCTCAATCTTGGAAAAAATTTGATGAAAGATATCCTGATTTTGCGGAAGATCCTCGAAATGTGAGACTTGGACTAGCTAGTGATGGTTTCAACCCTTTCAGGCAAATGAGTAGTACATACAACATATGGCCGGTTGTGTTGATACCATACAATTTGCCGCCTTAGAAATGCATGAAGCAATCCTCATTTATTTTGTCCATGATAGTTCCTGGACCGAAAGGTCCTGGAAATGATATAGATGTGTACCTACAACCGTTAATAGATGAACTTCAGAAGTTGTGGGTGGGTGTTCCAACCTATGATGCTGTGGCTAAAGAAACATTTTCTCTTCGTGCCGTGTTGTCTTGGACAATCAATGATTTTCCAGCATATGCAAATTTATCTGGATATAGTACTAAAGGACGTTATGCATGTCCATGTTGTGCTGACCAAACTAGTTCAAGGTGGTTGTACAATGGCAGAAAGTTTTGCTATATGGGTCATAGGAGATGGTTGCCTGAAACACATATATTTCGGGCAGAGGCAGCGACATTTGATGGTACCGACGAGTGGGAACATGCTCCTGGGTCTTCTTCTGGTTCAGATATTTTGAGGCGGGTAGATGGTCATCAATTCAAATATGGAAAAGAACCAGAAGTCAGGACAAAGGGCAAGAAAAGGGCAAGGCAGGAGCAAGGTGAGGAGACCGATCTATATGGCGAAGATGAGGATCAAAACATGACGAGTTTAGGTGCATGGAAGAAGAAGAGTATTTTCTTCAAGTTGCCGTATTGGGAATTCAACTTACTGCGACATAATTTAGATGTGATGCATATCGGAAAAAATATTGGTGAGAATTGTATAGGAATAGTTATGGGAGATGATCGGAAGACAAAGGACAATCTCAAGAGCCGACTTGATTTGAAGTCAATGGGTATCCGACATGAGTACCGTCAGATGTCGAACCGTTCCTCTCCACTTGTAAGTTTACTGATTGCTTCTTTATTTCTCCAATGTAATAACGGCTCGCAACTCAGAAGCAACCGACTTTTAGTTTTCAATAAAGAACATTTTTTCATATTTTACTTGAGAAATTGCTTGTATCTCTCTGCTTTTACCTTCTATATACTCAAACGACGAGTTCGGAGTCCAACACTTGGCTCGACTCTGCTTCGCAAGCTCGCTCTTAAGCGAGCTAGAAGTGGTTCGCCATTCGGAATTGCTCCCACAACCGTTGAAACAAACTTAAATAACGAGATCGGAGTCCAACAATTGGCTCGACCCTGCTTCGCGAGCTTGCTCTTAAGCAAGCTAGGAGCAGGTCGCCATTCGGAATTGCTCCCACAACTGTTGAAACAAACTCAAACAACGAGTTCGGAGTCCAACACTTGGCTCGACTCCACTTCGCAAGCTTGCTCTTAAGCAATCTAGGAGCAGGTCGCCATTCGGAATTGCTCCCACAACCGTTGAAACAAACTCAAACGACGAGTTCGGAGTCCAACACCTGGCTTGACTCCGCTTCGCAAGCTCGCTCTCAAGCAAGCTAGGAGCAGGTTGCCATTCGGAATTGCTCCCACAATCGTTGAAACAAACTCAAATGACGAGTTCGGAGTCCAACACTTGGCTCAACTCCGCTTCGCAAGCTCGCTCTTAAGCAAGCTAGGAGCAGGTCGCCATTCGGAATTGCTCCCACAACCGTTGAAACAAACTCAAACGATGAGTTCGGAGTCCAACACTTTGCTCGACTCCGCTTCGCATGCTCGCTCTCAAGCAAGCTAGGAGTAGGTTGCCATTCAGAATTGCTCCCACAATCGTTGAAACAAACTCAAACGATGAGTTTGGAGTCCAATACTTGGCTCGACTCCGCTTCGCAAGCTCGCTCTTAAGCAAGCTAGGAGCAGGCCACCATTCAGAATTTCTCCGACGACCGTCGACGCACATGAAATGTCCACAACTAGACTAGACATGGGAGAAAAGTACTTAAAAGAGCTAACATTTGGTTCTTATGAATCGTTTCGAATCGAACTACTATGCACGTCCAACACGCGAACATCAGAAAGAAAATGAGCTTTTATTTCATTAAAAAGTTCGACAAAGGAACCCAAATTACAAGACCGAGTTACTACTATAGGGCGCTACAAAAACTCACAGAAGAATAATTACAACTTATTCAACGCTTCTTTGGAATGGGGATGTTTCGGTTCAAAGACACTTGGGAATGGCGTCTTCTGACTTCGGAGCTCGTCTGTAGACCGACGGATCGAGATGCCTCTTCGGCGCTCCCCCTAACCGTAGCCCCAACCGAAGCGCCACTAGACGAGGCAGCCACCCCGCTTTGAGCATTGGCCGGGCTCCGCCTAACTACGGGCGAACGAGTCGCGAGCTCGTAAAAAGAGATTCTCCTCTCACTCTCTTCGCGCGTACACGACGTGCTCCTAACGTTGATTCTTGCCGGCTGAGGCTTGAGTTGAGCGACTTCCTCCTCGAGCTCGACAATCCGATCCTTCAAAGAGTCGTCCTTCACAGATATCTTAACGCAAGGAAGCCGAGCAGAGCCTTCAGTGCCAGAGCTATCGGCTATGATTCGACGAAGGTGGGTCACTTCGATACTTCTGTCGACCGTAACCCTCCTCAACTCGTCGACCTTCGCCTTCAACTCATCGCGCTCGGCCATCAACTTATCCACTGCCAAGGTTAACTCATCTTTCTCTGCCAAAAGTTCTTCCTCAGCTATCTTCAAATCTTGAACTTCCACCACAAGGTCACCTTCCGCTCGAGTAACGTCGAACAGCACCTTTCGGAGCAACTCCACCTCGCCTTCAAGATGACCTTCGCGAGATCGCTTCCGTAGTTGTTTTAGCTCAGAGAAATAGCCTCTCGCCATTGCTTTTACCTCCGATAGATCTAACATGATTTTGAAGAGGCACTCTCAGCTGCTAGAAAGAGCCCGCTCCGCCGCTTTCAATTCAGTACGAAGGTGAGAAACCTCAGCCACTGCACTCGACTCGACCTGAAAAGTGAAGGAATATCAAAAGAAGTCTTCAACACTTGAGGTCACAACACGAGCAAAAAGCGTTGAACACTTTGCAAAATCTTGAAACCTTTGGCCAAAATGTCAAAAGAGAAGTCGTTTCATTAAAAATCCAAAATTTACACAAAAGCGGTGGCCAGTCCGCAGTTAGGCGTTACAAAAAAAGAAAAAGAAGAAGAAAATGAGAAGAGGCGACTAAGTCAGGGGTCGACCTCAAGATCTCGTTCCGAAGCGTCATCGCTCGGCACGGGGACTATCATGCCCTCGGCGCCCCCTCGTCCTCGGCATCTTTGCCCTCCTGCCCGGGGGCGAGCTCGGCCAGAGGCAGTTCTTCCTCACCCTCTACGGGGTCATAGAAGTAGTAGGAGGAGCCGTCAAACCCGGGGATGCGAGCGGTAACATGCTTCAGTGCTCGGGCATATGCCTTCTCCATGTTTGTCAACATGTGAGCCTCGGCCTCGTCCCGAACCGCCTGCTCCGCGGCCGCCACCTTCGACGCGTGGCTGCTCAGAGCTTCCTCCGACGCCTTCAGTGCCTTGGACAGCTCCTCTTCAAGACGAGCCATCTCCTTTTCCAAAGTCTCGACCTTGGAAGCCTCGGTGGCCGAGCGCTTCAACGCCTCGGCAAGCTTCGCCTCAAGATCGGCAACTTCGGCTGCGCGCGAAGCAGAAAGTACCTGCTCGGCCTCCAGTAGTTTGACCGCCTTGGCACGCTTCGACCACTTCCGATCGTTCAGCACGGTCATCTCCTTCTCCTTGCTCGCAAACTCCTCGGTAAGTGGTTGAAGTGGCATAGGGTCTGCAAGCGGCACAACAAAAAACTATTAGGCCCGAGCGAAAAAACTTGGAATAATTGTTGAAGAAACTTCTGATACTCACCGACATGGTGTTCCAAGCTATCTGCATGGCATCATCGCCCACGAAACCGGCCTTCAGTGTCGCTCGGTCTTGGGGGGTCGACAAGTGCTTCACCGCCTGCATACAAATGCCCCCGTCACCAAGGAAGCCGTCCACCTTCATCACCCGCCAGTCGGGGACGAAGAGGCACTTTTGCTCCTCGGTAAGTATCTTCTCGGCCTCGGCAGTAAGAGGGGGGACCTCAAGAGCTAAGGCCACACCAACGTTGAACGCCCCGCTCGACGACCCGGACGCTTCGACCTGAGCAACTTGGGCCGGTGCCTCCGAAGGAGCTGGGGCAGACATCTCCAACTTGCCTTGGGCGGATGCACCCGAAGGTGCCTCAACCACCGGCTGCACGACGGTCGGTGGTGCTGAGGGGGCCTTCGCAGTTCGGCCACCCTAAGGCCCGGCCACAGTCCTCTTCCTCTTTTTCGACTCCTGCTCCTTCGCAGCACGAGCCTTAGTCATCAGTCCTTTGTAATCCCTACCGGGGGCCTCTGAAAAAACCGAACAAAAGGAGTTAGAAAATTTTAACCAAAAGATAAAGCTGAAGCAAGAAAAGAAGAGAAAAGCATACTAGGGTCGATCGGACTGAGACCCCCACGAAACAAGACCTCCTCGGTGATGTCCTTCCAACTAAGGGTCGGAAGACCGAGGAGCTTCTCCACCACCTCTTCCTCTTCTTTAGTGAGCACGGGCTCCTTCTTCGCCCGCTTCGGAACACCGATCTTCCACTTCGTCGGAAAGACCCACGGCTCGGGAGCACGAATGAGGAAGTACTTCTCTTTCCAGTGCTTGATCGAGTCCGGGTTCTCGATCAGTTTCACGCCCTTCCTCGACGACAGATAGTACCTCTCCTCCATCTTGCTCATCTGGCAGATGCGGTAGAGGCTTCGAAGTATGACCATCTCCGGTTGCACACCAATCTCTTGGCACTAAAGGACGAAGGCGATCACGTGTCGCCATATGTTCGGCATAAACTGAGCGGGACTCAGGCCGAACCACCGCAGCACCTCGTTTACGAAAAGGTGCAATGGCAGCCGGAGTCCAGCATTCAGTGCATCATACGAGAAGACGCAAGTATCGGCCGAAGTAGGTGTGCACGCTCGGACACCGGGGCCGGGGAGTAGAAGAACGTATTCTTCGGGGATTCGGAACCCACTCCTGCTCCGATGCATGTCCGCCTCGATCAAGATCGAGGATATTTGATCCACCTCGAAAGGGTCCCTCGGATCATTCTCCTCGTATGACGGAGCCGTGCCCTGCATCACCTTCTCCAACAAGTCTTTAGGGTAACTCCGCACACCCCCGACGCTGGATAAGATGGACGAGTGCCGACCCAATTCTCCCGCCATCCTCGGATGCTCAACTATTGTCGTCACCCTGATCGGCTCGGCAACCTCCTTCCCCTTGCTCGGCCTAATCGTTGTCACCTCGATTGGCTCGGCGATCTCCTTCCCCTTGTTGGACCTAACCATCATCGCTCGGCTGATGTCTTGGTCCGAGGTGGGGGTCTCATCCTCAGAAGAAAACTTAACCATTTTCTAAGGATAAGGCGAGACACTAACCTTGAAGTGACGTGAGTGGCCGGAAAAGATCGCTGGAATCTGAGAATGCCTTCCCGCGACAGCTAGTAGTACCACCCGAGAGCGAAAACTCCGCTAGTAGAAAGTAAAAGTGAAAGTAAAAACGAAAAGTGAAGAATGAGGTAAAGTGTGAGGGGCATGAAGACTTATTGTAAAAGAAACGACTCTTGGGTTTCGCAACGTAAAGACACGATTTTTGGGCCTCCCCTCAAGGCGTTATAAAAGCCCAAATGCCTAAGTGGCGAAGAGCGGCGACCGTTCACGAGGAGTAACGACGGTTCGGTATGAGCCGCTCCGCTTGGCTGCACCTCAAGCCCCATGTTGCCGATGCACCCTACTCAGCAACCAAGAAGCACTCAGATCGGCCCACGATTCCTCGGAAACCGAGCAACTGCCAATCCGAGCTGCGAATTGGAGAAAAACGACTTTTTCCCCAAAATTCGTGCAAGATCTCGACCAGACGGCTCAGATCGTGCCACCTCCACAAAATGACAAGATAGTGTTTTTTCGAGAACTAAGCCTACCTCGAGATCCGCGCCATAATCCGATGGTCCAGATCGCTCTACGTCCCTCGGAACCAAAGCCCGAGCGACAAGTGATCCGAGCTGATCACACATAGAAGAGGCTCGGAAACCGAGCAACTGCCAATCCGAGCTGCGAATTGGGGAAAAATGACTTTCTCCCCAAAATTCGTGCAAGATCTCGATCAGACGGCTCAGATTGTGCCACCTCCACAAAATGACAAGATAGTGTTTTTTCAAGAACTGAGCCTACCTCGAGATCCGCGCCATAATCCGATGGTCCGGATCGCTCCACGTCCCTCGGAAACAAAGCCTGAGCGACGAGCGATCCGAGCTGAGAAAGTAACTCAGGATGCCAACCCGACCGACCAGGATTCCGAGCAACTCGCAATACAGGAGAGAACAGAGCTACGTCGCTCGGAATCTGAACAGATGGCAATTCGAGCTGCACATTTGAAAAAAAATGCAACCGAGCAACTCCAACCATCGGATCGTTGCGAAAATCGTGCCAAAAATGATGAACGGCTCAGATCATGCCATGTCCACAAAACGACAAGATAGTGTTTTCTCGAGAACCGCGCCCACCTAGAGATCCGCAACATGATCCAACGGCTCAGATCGCTCCACGTCGCTCGGAATCTGATCTCCGAGCAACTGGTGATCTGAGCTGCTCATACGGAGAAAAAGAGCACCGATCGACCACAGCCATCGGATCTCCTCAAAATGCGTACTCCGGCCTGATGAACGGCTCAGATCACCCCACGCCGCTCGGAATCAGCGATCCGAGCGACCGGTGATCCGAGCTGCTCACACAGAGAAATGTCACCAAGCTACATCGCTCGGAATCCGAGCAACCAGCCATCCGAGCTGCTCACACGGAGAAAATGTTGCCGAGCGACTCCAGCCATCCGATCTCTCAGAAAATCATGCTCAACGCTGATAAAGGGACCAAATCGCACCACGTCATAATTCGGTATTAAAAATTAATTTTTATTTATTAAAATCATTTTATTTATTTAAAAATTATGAAAAAATGATTAAAAATTCGGGAAAATTAATTAAAAATTCTAGAAAATAATTATAAATTCAGGAAATATTTTTGAACCCCTGAGTAAATAATTATGGCCTGGAGTGGTTGATTAAGACCCCCGAACGACAGGTCAACGCTTCGCAAAATTAAGTAAATGGACCGAAAAATAGATAAGGGTTAAGAAAAATACTAGAAAACCAGAGGGGCTCAAGAACAACCCGGAGTATGCAACTAACATGAAAAATCACCATACTGCCTCACGAAAAGATTCGACACATTCCATTTGGACTCCGATACATCCCCACAAGCCATTTAAACAGTAAAACTACTCCTCAAAGGCTGATCAAACTCAGTCTTCAGGAGAGGGGGGCTCGTGATATGGCTAAAAATAGGGTTAAAACAGAATCGTCCAAATGGAACGCGAATCTTCAAGCCTGGGGGTAACATGGTAATTTTACCTACAAAGGGGTCTGAAGCGGGTACTGGATCTTCTCTTGAGAAACCCAATAACCCGCGAACGGATCTACCTCAACTGGGTGCGGGTTTCAACCCGCTGCTGACCCGGTCCAACAGGATAGAATTAGGATTTTTGATTAATCCTAATCAACGGCCTTAATTCGGATCTATCCTTTCACTGGGAATTAGGGATTGCATTCCTAATTTGTTCCTAGGGATTACATTCCTAATGAGACTTGATACATGATTACATGATACTGGACACTTGATGCATATTTATAAGACACTTGATTACTTGACACTTGATTTATGGCATGTACACTTGATCACTTTTATCATGCTAGTTGTTATGTTGACATCACACTTATACCATGTTGTTAGTTAGTTTTTCCATGTGCTTGTATCCTACATTATAAGTGGCCCGTAACTTACAATTGATAGGTACTTGTGTTTTCTCTTTTTCTCTTTCCTGCATTCATTGAATTGCCAATTTTGGAGAACATGTTCCAGATGGTATCGGAGACATGAAGTATTAGTGCTGCAATTTATTATATTATTTCTTTTAGCTGGCTTGAACAATATTTTGAGACTTGGATTTATTCTTGTATTTGGGCGATGTGACCCAAGACATGTGCTTTATTCAGATCATGACTATTTGAGATTTATGTATTTAGTTTCAAGTATTCTCGTTGGCTCATTATATGCATGTGGTTGATTCTTTTGCTTCCGACTCTAATGATTCTTGTGAATGTTGTTAAGATTTCTTGAACAACTTATGGATGATGAAAATCATTCGCTGGGCTTTTGTTACGTATCCGTATTCCGTATTCTTTTGGAAAGCGGGGCGTGACAACTACTAACTGCATTAACTGACTGCTTGAACTGACTGCACAACTGACCACACAACTGACTACTCACACACACTCTCACTGCCTACTAACTGCTACACTGGATGCACACACAAATGCATACACAGTTACACACTGACTGCATACACACACACTGACTGCACACTGACTGCGTACACACACACTGACTGCACACTGACTGCATACACACACTGACTGTAATACCCCGATTTTCATTTATGAAAATTATTTATTTATTTTGCACGTAGTGTGCACGTGCAATTTTTGTAGTATGAAATCTTATAATTATTTTCATTATGGATGATGAGTATATGTATATATATATATATATATATATGTATATGTGTTCTTTAATTATTTTTATAAAGGCCCATTTTCTTCAAATAAACATAAGCCTTTCTTTCTAGCCCAAATCTAATTTATTTATTTTTTATAAGACTATTATTTTGGCCCATTAATTAAAGCCCATGAGTTATTTCTATTTTAATTACAACTTGTAATGTAGAACATCTTTTAAAGATTATTTTTGTAGAAAATATAATGTACAACTTTTTTTTAAATGGAGGACTAATACATGCACGTGCATTGCACGTACACGTGCAAAAGCACACCTTTGTGGCCGGTTTTGGCATGGAGGGAAATGAAAAAATGAGTGGAGTCATGGGTGGTGGTTGCTTGATCATGGTTGGTTACTACAACTTCCCCTTTGAATCCTAGCCTTTTATTTCTAACTCCTAGTTTGATCCTAGCCTTCCATTTACTCAAATTTTTAGTATAAATACTCCCCCTAGCCTAGTTATTTTTGTACTCTTTATTTCTCCAAAACCTATAGTAGAAAATACATTGTTGGTAGTATAGTAAGTGAGATAAAAGATTGAGATTTGTGTGTGAGGGAGTTGTGCTTGCATAAAAAAGGGAAGGCCGGCATCAAGGAGCTCGGGTTGGCATCTTTGAAGGCTTGGGTGCGCATCCAGGAGGAGGTGGAACGTTCTTTTGACAAGGACTCTTGTTTAGGAGGTGTTGCAATTTGATTTCTCTCCAAATTAAGGTGGGTTATTTTCCATGTTTCTAATTAGATAGCATGCTAAAATTGAATTGAAATGATAATGCATGAAAAAGATTAATAAGAGTACATTTAATTGGAAAAATGGCTTATTAGTTGATTGGAATGTTGCTAAATAAATTGTGTGTGATTCTATCATCAAACTTAAGTTGTGTGTGAATTATTTATCGCTATGGATTGCTTGAAGTAAAATTCATTGTTAGCATAAAAGAAAAACTAAATGCAAATGTTAGTAGGTGAAAATATGGTTTTATGTGCTTGAATGAACTTTTTGTGCTAATGTTTGTAAGGAATAACTTAAAATATAATTTGTGGGTTTGTGAAAGGAATATAAACAAGGAATTGATATAGAGAATATTGACGTTAAATTGGATAAGAAATGTCGAAAAAGAAATGTGGTAGTAGTAGTATACAATTTAAATTAATTGTATGCAAAATATGTGTTAATTAGTGGAAAAAATTATTTTTAATTACTGGAGTATCAATTATTATGTGAATAATTATTCTGGAGATTTACAGTAGATTTTAGTGAAAGTAAAACTCAAATGAGAGCTTTTGAAACATCGAAATGTTCTATTAAATAGAGAGTTGATTTAATTAAAATGCAAGTTGTATTTGAGACAACTTGAGCCTATAGCTCAAGTGGTCGGGAGGCTTCTAATCGCTACAGTGTGCGGTTTGGGTTCTCACAGATCAAGGGTTCGATCCCTGATAACACCATATTTTGTGTGTATTTAACAAATTTAATCAGTTTTTCAACCGAGAGTACTTAAGACTTTTAACCCCATTTTATATCGATTGGCGTGATTGGCCTAGTGGCCAGAGCATGCGGCTGGCTTCTCTGTGGTTGTTGGTTCGAATCCTGGTCTCGGCCAGTATTAACTTTGTGGGGAAAAAATATTTTTTTGGGGGATTTTTAATGTTTAAAAATTATGAAAAAAATACTATTATTATTCTAAAATTATGTGTGATTTATGAAAAATAAATTGGGAGTTATTAGAATGAAATGAAGTACATTTTGGGAATAAAAGTATAGTTAGAACTATGGTTCTACACTTATATTTTTGTGAGAGTTGTGTTTTGAAAAAGGACTTGAAATAAAGTGCTAGAAAGGAAAAATACTAAAGAAAGAAAGTATGTTGTGAAGTTGTGTGAATTATTCTTAGTGAAGAATAATGTGACAATAATGAATTGTGAATATTCATCTTGACCATAAAATTGGTGATATGATTTTTAATGTGGAAATAAATATTTGATGAAATACATGATGAGTAATTGAACTCCATGTATGGTTATTGATTCATGAATAATTTAGAAATCATGTGATTGGAAAAAGAAATGTTATTGAGTATGAAAACTCAAATATGTAAATTTGTGAATTGAAATTGAAAATTAGGGTGTAGCCAAAACTCACACCGGCAAGTGAAAGTGATGAATAATTTGATTATTGAAATTGAAAAGACCAGTTTTGGGTTATTATGAAACGAAAGAAATAAGACCGGTAGTAGTGAGAGGGCTAACTCTAAGAGATTGATTTTGTTCATGATTTCATTAAAATTAAGAATTAGTACATAGTGAAGAGGTGATGAAAGTGAGAGAAAAACACAAGTATGAGGGCCTCGAGTCTACGATGTGAGAGTGATCCACAGAATGCATGCTTGATGCGTCAAGACATGGCGTGGGCACTACACCAGAATTATCGGGATCTTGGCGATGCTTGTGGGATGTTTGGTGACTGCAAGAGGATCGTGTGCCATGAAGGAGGCTGAATTGCCATAGAATGCATGCTTGATGCGTCAAAACATGGCGTGGGATTCCCCTCCAGGTTTTCTGTACATGAGCTTGTACTCATAGATCATCTAGGATACTTAGCGTAGTTACAGTAGTAGATTAAGTCATGACGAGGGATTGAACTCTACAAGATGAAGAACGATTAAAAGGCTTGTCCTCGGACCTATGTAGTATGGGATACATAGAATCCAAACAAGTGTGCATTAGTGTCATGTAATATAAATAATTATATTAAGGACTATGTGCACAATCACAACACGACATCAATAGGGTATTCCCTTTAGTTTGATCTGTGACAAGTTTGTGTTTGTTAAATATGGAAAATCAGTTATACTATTTCCGGCATAGAGAGGATGGCCGTGTATAATGTTCGTCGGTTGAATAAACTGACGCACCCACAGTTTTGTATGCAGGGTAAATGACATGATAAAGATTAAAGAAGCACAGATGCTTAGAGATTATTCAAATGTTGATGTACATTTATTTAAATGTTGTAAATTTGCTTCCGCTGTACAATGAAAAGTATAAAGTTTTCATGTAACTCTGATGTAAAGTGAAAAGTTTTAAATTCCTTGTAAAATTATACGAAAAAAGTGTAAAGATCCTGTAGAATCTCAAATTCAGTTGTATTTTGGAATTCGGGGCATTACACTGACTGCATACACACATCAATACTACTCCATGCAACATCTCTAATCATAATCAAACTTTCACCTTCTTTTCTGCAGGTTCAGGATGCTCTTCTTCCCCTTCTTCAGATTTTTCTTCATCTTCGTCATCTTCATTATCTTCCGCAAGCTTGGTCAATTCTTCCTGAATCATTAGTTTTATAACTGCTTTCCTCAATGTCAATCCGTATTGCAACGGGCATCTAAGACGTTGAATTCCACAAGTCAATATTTACATTTTAAAATAAACAAAGCAAAAAAGGGGGAAAAGTATATAATAGCTCTGTAGAAAACATGCATAGTAGCTTGAGAATGTCAGTGAAAGTGGCCTGAAACAAGAAATACGCAGCTTATATTATTTCTAATAAAAATATAAAAGAAAATATACATACAATACATACACACATACATATAAAACTGGGTAGAAATGATTGCCTGCAGGCTTAAGTACACTTTAATGTCACAAATATTACTCACCGTATTAAAGTCAACTTTCTTAAGGACTTCACAAGTGGTTTTCCTCAGTTCCTCCTTGCTTGGATTAGATTTCCCTGCTTCTTCTGATTTAGCCTTGCCTTTGGTGCCACTTTTTCCTTTCATCACATTCAAAAGTATCAGATCAAAGGGAGGAAAAGAAATGCTATGTCCATAAATTGTTAAGCATGGGGAATATCCAGAAAAAAGTAACACAAGGGTTTATTTATTTATTTATTTTTTGATAAAAGGATGACACTTGTCACCGTTCCATTAATGAGCAATAACGAAACAAAGAAGTATAGATAAACATATTAACTGTGAGCTACAAGCATCACATTACATCAATATACCCGTAGGTAACAACAGTTAAAATAGATCAACAACAGTCTAAGTAGAGACAAACAGATACATAGAGCAGAACTAACTCCACCCTGACTAGCCTCCATATAGAACTAGAGGCTAATGTCCCAAAATGCACAGGCAGTCTTCACGTCTTCATCCTTGCTTTTGTTTGCTATTCCCCTTCGTTAATCTTCAACCTCTTCCTGGTCTCCACGGCCCCAGCCCATTCATGAATAAGAAGGAAAGTTTTATGCATTGAGGTTGGAAAAGTGTATGATTTATTGCAAAAGATTAAAGCATTTCGGTCTAGCCATAGGTTCCACATAGATTCAGTAGTCGCTAAGTCCCAAGCCCTTCTATCTTCTATCCTGATATGATCATCTCTTAATACCCCAAAAATGTCAGTGGTTGAAATTGGAAATTTAGAGCACCCAAATCCCCTACAAACTACCTCCCAAGTTAGTCTAGCTTTAGGACATAGGAATAGAATGTGTTTGACATCCTCTACATCATTGAAGCACAGCCCACATGTTACGTCGATATTCATGTTTCTCTTCCTGAGGTTAGCTTTCGAAAGAATTGCATCGTTGTGAGCTAACCAATAAAAAACTTTCACTTTTAGAGGCACCTGAGCCCCCCAGATGATGCTTTCTTCTTTCCCTCTCAGTCCTCCATCATTTAACCATTTATACATGGACGCTACCGAATAGACTTTTGAATCTTTCCTGTCTCACCATCTTTCGTCTTCTGAATTGTTCTCCTGTCCCCCTTCTGCTTGGATTAACCTGTTCATGTCTTCGAACTCGGCTATGCTCTCCGGGGTTAGGTTTTCCGTGACAATAAATGTGAGTCTGCCTCTCTTCTGAACGTCCGCCACCGAACATTCTAAGTTTGTTGTTAAAGCCGCTGCGTGAGGAAATCTGTTCAGCAGTGTCATGCTCCCACACCACTTATCCTTCCAAAATCTGGTACTTCTCCCATTCCCTACTCTACTTGTAGTATTAGCAAAGAACACCTCTCCCAGCTTCGTAATTCCTTTCCAGAGCAGTAACACCTTTGCTGATGCACTTCTGCCACCGACCTAAATTTTCTTCTCCTGTGGAACAGATTGAAGGAAAAACTCCACTAGCTCTTGTGATTGTTAACTATTTTCCACCACCACTTGCTAAGCAGCGCTCTATTCATATCCTGTAGGTTCATGATACCCAATCTCCCAAATTCCCTTCTCTTTCAGACTCTTCCCCACTTTAGCAGATGTATTCCTTTGTCCCCTCATCCGTTCCTTTCCATAAGAATTTTCTTCTAAGTTTGTCAATCTTTTGGATAACTCACTTTGGCAGTTCGTACATAGACATCAGATACGTCGGAATCGTGCTAAGAACCGAATTTAACAAAATAATCCTTCCTCCCAAAGAAAGGAAACGACTCTTCCATCCTACCAGTTTCTTTGATATCTTTTCGATCAGGAACGTCCAATCCTCCTTAAGAAGATTTCCCGGTCTAATGGGGGTCCCTAGGTAAATTAGTGAAAAATCGCTCTTCCCGCATTATATAATATCCATTATGTCGCTGACGGGTGTTGATAAGTGATCACTAATGGGGATGATGCTTGTTTTGTTTAGATTAATCTTCAGTCCAGACCAACCTTGGAAACAAATAAGAGATGCCTTTATAGGCACTACTTCTTCAACTTTAGCCTTTCCAAAAAGCAGTGTGTCGTCGGCATATTGTAGGATCAACATCGGCTGCGCAATTCCTTTAATCTCTACCCCTTTGATAATGTCCTGTTCTTGAGCCCTCATAATCATTTCCGCCAGACCGTCTGCCACTAAAGCAAATAGGAGGGATGATAGAGGGTCTCCTTGCCTTAGGCCTCTTTTACAGGTAATCTCTCTACCTTGCCACCCATTAACTTGAACGAATGATTTTCTACCTTGCACGCACTGTTTTATCCACATCCTCCATTTCGCCCCAAATCCTTTGGGATCCATAACTTCTTCAATACATTCCCAGTGTACGGAATCATAAACTTTTTGGAAGTCTAATTTAAGCAGAAATCCATCCGCTTTAGCTCTGCTTTCCCTGTACACAATTTCGTGGGCTGATGCTATGCTTTCCATAATGTCTCTTCCACGTATGAATCCACTTTGCGAGGGAGCTACCACATTTTTCATATGCGGTGCCAATTTATGAGCCAACACTTTCGTGACAATTTTGAAAGACCCATTAAGCAAACTGATTGGTCTAAGGTCCTCGTAGGAGGACACCTGACTTTTCTTAGGGACCAGTATAATTGTGGCGTAGTTTATTCTCTCCAGCTTTGCCATCCCATCATATAGCTCATGAAAGATGTTCATTAAATCCTCCTTGATGATATGCCAATATGTCTTATAGAAGAATATAGGCGGACCATCCGGGCCTGGGGCCTTGTCCTGGCTGAGATTCTTGATAGCATCGTGAACTTCCAATTCTGAGAATCTCGTTTCGATACCTTCGCTTCCGTCCAATCTAGATGTACTCCACATTTCTGACACACTTGCATTTACCCGTAGATTTACGGCCCAGTAAGTCGCGAAATTCCTTGTCCAGATGATCTCTGATGCGCCCTTCGTTCTCCGTCCAAGAATCGTGCACCGATAGGCCTGTAATATGGTTTTGTCTTCTTCTTCCATTTGCCACCTTATAAAAATATTTTGTGTTTGCGTCCCCCTCCTTAAGCCATTGGACCCTTGATCTCTGTCTCCAGTACATCTCTTCCATGGTCCCCATCTTCTGAACCTCCAATCTTAAACTCACTAACTCATCTTTTTCCTGCTCCAGAAGATCTCTGTTTTCTTGAATGGTCTCCAGAACTACGATCCTTTTGCCTATCGTCTCTCTTGTGAGATTGATCTCTCCCATTTTCTGTCTAGCCCACCCTTTCAATCTCCTACGTAGGCACCTCGTCTTCTCCACCCAGATTCCCACTGCTGATACCTCATTGGTGTTGGCGGTCCAGGAATCGGCAATTACTGGTCTAGTCTCCTCACATATGGTCAACGCTTTCTCGAATCTAAAGAAGAATAGCTTGTCCCTCCCTCCCTGCCTACAGTCTATAACCAATGGCGACGTAAATCTCGTTGCAGATTTGACCTTTGCCAAAGGAAATGCCTCCTCCCAGTCGTTGGACACCAGTACTCTATCTAGCTTTGCCATGATCAGATTACGTTGTATGTTCGACCAGGTGAATTTTCTATCTGTCATTTCTAATTCCAGTAACTCTAAATCGTCTATTGTCACATTGAATGAGTCCTGATCGTTGTACTGTGGCCTCTCCCTTTATGTTCATCTCGCGATTTGGTGACGTTGAAATCTCCTCCTACTATCCAGGGTCCGTCCCATTTGTTCCTGATGTCACTTAGTTCCTTCCAAAGCTCTTTGCGCCTTCTAGAGTGGTATGGTCCTAGAGTGGTATGGTCCATACACACTGGTAATCGTCTGTAACCAGTCGTCACTTCTTCTTCTGATTCTAATCGAGACCGTAAATACTCCTATGTAGTTGTCCACAATCTCGAATAGTCTTGAGTTTGCTCCCACCACGATGCCCCCCGAATATCCCACCGCCGGTTAACACACGGGTTTATTGTAAGGCAAAATCAACTATATCAGATGAGTTCTTATTATTTTGGGAAGATACTAGATCTGTGAAGTGGATGTCAATGGTGCACATGTAAATGATGTAACTGAAGGGAAAGTGATGTGCATATCAGGACTACAAAATTAGTTCTAGCACTCATATTTCAGAAAGCAATTCAACAGGGAAAAAAATACATGAATTTGCAGCCAACAAAACAAAATAGACAAAAAAATGGATTAAGAATGTGGTAAAATAAAATTGCTCATTTGGTTACACAGACCAACTGTTCTCATTAGAGCTATATCTTTTCAATATATGCTTGGTATCTACAACGATGAGTGGGGTAGGTCGGATTTGGGTGTCGTTTTTTCCCCTTTGAAGTCGGTTTTAACTTGTAGGGTTTAGAAGTAGGACTCATTCCACCCGCCTACTGCGCAATATGAATGCATTCTGCAACTAGCATAGAGAATTCAAGGGATGTTATACAGAAATAGCACAGTTCCACCCATAAAAATAGAAAGAAAGCAAGAAATAAGAATAACCATAGGAATAGAAACATCATGTCAGTTCAAAAGCTAGTTAACTTTTACAAATCACAATATCCATTGTGCTACTCCCTCGTCCCAGAATGTATGCCATTCTGGCCTTCTTTTTTGTCCCAAATTATTGGTCCCTTTAGGTTTCCAGGGAAACGTCTTCAACTTTCCCGAGTTCTTTTGTGACTTATTTATTTATTTTTTTGAGAGAAAAGATGGAATCTGGCCACCCTGTTTCATTTATAAGAGCTTAACGAAATAAACTCATAGTACTGGGCCCAAGTATAAACTACAGACAGAAAATAAAATATACATGAAGCAACATGACGCGTACAAACAACAAATCCCTCTAACAACCCTGGAGGGTGGGCCGACAAACCAGTTCGGTCCAGCAAAATTGTAAGTACGTCAGTTTAGGTTCGTACAGTGCCTCCACGACACATACACACCCACCTGAAACAAGTCTGCCAGGATTTTATAACCCGCCGATCCCTGCCTTCACCTTGTTGGGGGGACCCCATCTTTGGGCCCAAGCCCCGCAGATCGAAAACTGACCCCACGGCACATGCACAACGATCGCACACTCCCACCATCTCCATCACTCATCCTACAAACGTGCCAGTCGCTCACACAGCTGCTACTAAAGAGATAGCCGTGAAGAGGATAGCTTTACCTCTTCATTTTTGTGACTTTTTTATTAAACAACAAACTTTGCCTTTGAGTAACTATTCATTTTTCACCTAAACAAATTATAGAGATCATTTGTGAAACATGACTATGAGTACCTCTTTTAATAGCTTTAATTAAGAAGAATATTTGTTCCTTTTACAATTATGTAGAGAGTTTGTAAATAAGTGTGTATAAACCTAGAATGACTTACATTTTACGATGGAGAGAGTCCGCAACAACAACGAGCACTACAAGAAATTTGCCATATACCAACGGACACCTATAGTGACGGTCAGTAAAATCGTAGGTATAGACCTCATATACCTATAGACGTGCAATAAACTGTGGGTATAGGTATTCTATAACTTTAATCCGTAACTATAACCTTACTATTATTTATTTTCTCCCTCTCTCATCAAACCTTATCTTTAAATTCCCCTCTCTCACCAAACCCTATCTCCAAATCCCTTCCTCCCGCCGCCGTGCCCCCTTCCTGCTGTCGTGCCCCCTTCCCCGCCGCCGTGCCGCGCCCAGCCACATGTCCTTTCTCCCTCCCTCTCACCCAACCACTGCACCTCCATCTTCATCGTCCTCGGCCCTCCGTCCCCCATCGCCGTCCCCCCCCAATGGCTCTCTTCTCTCTTTCTCCATCACTCAAAATAATTTTCTCCCCTCCTTCCTCTTCTTCTTCTTATTTCAAAATCAGATCTTCCTAATCTTCTCACATTGACATGCACCCCCAAGTTGCCGTCACTCGAGAGCAGGGCAAGAATGTCAAGCTCATCCAAGCTCTGGTAATTCCTCTCTTTTTCCTTTTCCTCATCATATTTGAATTGCACTTGCCTTTGCCCCTATTGTTTTGCTATACTGTGATGGGTTCTTCTTATTGGGTCAGATGGGTTCACTTTGCTGCGTTTTGTTCTCTCATTTGACTAAATTCTGAGCTAATTCATTGCTTATGGTTAATGGGTTCTTCTTGTTGGTCCTTTTATTGTTTGGTTTAGTACCCAAAATTCCATCTTGACTTGTAATTTTGGATGGGTTGTATGATTTGTAATCTTCTTGCCTTCTGAAATTGCTAATAATATACTAGATAGTAATGAAGTTTCACATTTGTCTACACCACTAACATGGGTATGTTGAAGTTTTCTTTAATACTTTTATTAATATGAACTTCAATTTGGTTGTGGGTGAGTTCTTTTGGACTTCAATCTTTGATTATGAATAACATGCCTGAGATGTTTCAGCATTTCTGCAGTGCACATTTTGTTCATATATATTTGTCAACCGAAGGTGGTGATGTTAGTGTAGCTAAATTTTACAAAACTTAATTTAGCTAATCCTGTTATACTAATTTTTTGAGGAAATCCTTTTATATTCAAAAGCTCTAATTTTCTTTTGCCTTTATATGCTGTTTTGTAGGTTATCAACACATGTCTTGCTTGACAGATCATGAAAACTCTTGCCTTTCAATCTGGCTCTGGGTGAGTTCTTTTGGACTTCAAACTTTGATTAGGAATTGTTAAATCTCAAGTATTTCAGTGAGAATTTAGAATTTATTTTCGAATTTGTTTTTGTACCAATCAACTCTTGCATACAATCTAAATGGGGTCAAATTACTTGGCCAGATTGTTAGGGTACAACATGTGAGTAAATACAAAAAAAAGGGTAAAGAATAAGGTGATGAAGAAGAGCAAAAGAAGAGGGAGTCATGGGTGTTTGTTGCGCTTTGCAAAGAGTGAATGTATGTGGGGAGCTTCATGTAAATCAACTCTTGCAGACAATTTGAATGGTATATATCAAATGATTTTTTTGTGAATTATGTTAATTGTTCACAGCTAAATTGACTTGGTATTCCTGTAGAAACTAAATTCTGTGTTGCTTCGTATATGATGAAATCTTGGATTCAAGCTCACTTCTAGAAAAATTTCTACGTGTTTTACTAAAACAGGTCGCAGGTCATTCCAATGATCCTCAGCTTACCGACTTTGTTCAAAGCGAATTCCTTGTCGAGCAGGTGAAGCCATTCATTCCTTGTTCTTTATTTATTTCTAGAAAATGATGCTTTTATCAGTTAGCGCGTACCTATTGTAATGCTTCTACATTGTGAAGGATATTGTTGCTTCCATTAGTTGTGATTATATAAGGATATTATATGGCATTGAATGTTAGCTTTATTATTCATCTTAATAATTTTACAATGTAGACCACCCCTTTTTTGTGTCTAATTTGTGTTTGTACCTAAGTTTTCTTATTCATTTGATATACCATTGGAATGTTCATGACTATAAATTAACTACAGCTATGCTAACATTTATGTCTTTGTGGCTAATTTAACTACAACTATGGTAAATAGTTTGTGAATCAAGGTTTTTCCACCGACCCTTATCTCTCTTCCAATACTTCAAATGTCTTCTACTAACTGTGATTGTGCTTTACAGGTTTGATTCCTGTGATTGAACATTTTAACCATTCTGGAAATGTTTTAGGTTCCTTGGAACCTGTTGAAGAAATTAAGAACCTCATCTGTGGAAATATAAAAGTTGAAGCTATTATAAGCGGTGAGTTTCCCAAATCCATCAAATCCATCAATGATGAGTTTGGGTAACGCCAGAACAAGCCTCGTAGGTTAGTCAAATTATCTTTTGATAAATTGGTCTTCAATATATATAAACTTATATACCATGGCAGGTAGAAATATGTTATCAAATTATACCATGTCTGCATGCTGAATTGAACTATATATTTAATAGTAGTCTTTTGTGGGTGAGTTTAGTTGATTGATCATCAGGTTGATAAATTTTTTTCATTGCAAGCTGTCATTTCCCTCCCTAATGGATGCACTGTTGCTGAAGTTGTGTTCTGCTATACTAACTAAACTATCACCATATTTCACCAGGAGGTTTACAAAAGATTCTCTCCTACAAAGATAATAATATAAGAGAGGGAAAGGGTGAGTGGGTGAGTGCAGAAAATGGATATAATTTACTAGTTATTTATATTGAGTTTCCCCCCCTTCCCTCTAGGTGTTTGTGCGTTTATTTATATATAGTCTTGATTATTATTTCATAAACCTTTTTGGCAGGATCGGGTATAGCATGATTACCGATGCAGCAGAGAAGGGCCTTATCACTCCAGGAGAGGTTAGAAAATTTTCCACTTGCTTCTAGTGAATTTCATATGTGAAGAACTACAAAGTTCACTAACAAAATTGCAGTGCCTTCTAGCAGCGGTTTGAAATAAATTTTAACAACATGTACTCACGTAGGTATTTGGATCCAATTTTATTAAATCCGAAATCCATTATCCAAACACAGAAATTTTTAAAGTTCCTAACATTAGAAAATGAAAGCAAAATCTTTTGTTTTATAATTTGTGCATGGTATAAGGTCACTAATTTCATGTTTTCCATTTAAAATTCCATGTCAAAGAAGCCCCTTACCAATTTGCAACTGTAACTTCTAACATGCTATTTGAAATTTAACAACTCTTATTTTATTCACAAGCTCTTCTTTGGCTGCGCCTGATTGGTATTCTTATTTATTGCCTAGTTAAAAAAATTTCAATATTGTTTCTTGATAATTATAAGGAATTCAAAACTTAATCATAAAAGTAACATAGCTTATTTGTGCAATACCTGCTATTTGTTTTTCAATGTTAAATGTTGGCAAAGTCATACACTAGGTAGTTTAACTGACACTTTTGTCTCTTTTTGTGTTCTTTATGTTTGGGAAAAACTACTTAGAGTTTCCTAATTGAGCCTACCAGTGGTAATACTGGGATTGGGCTTGCCTTTATGGCAGCAGCGAAGGGCTATAAGCTTGTCCTTACAATGCCAGCGTCTATGAGCCTTGAGAGAAGAATTATCCTAAAAGCATTTGGTGCTGATTTGGTCCTCACTGACCCTGTTTTGGGGATGAAAGGAGCTATTCAAAAGGCCGAGGAGTTGGCTGCTAAAACTCATTCATATATTCTTCAACAGTTTGAAAATCCTTCTAATCCTAAGGTAGGAAAATTTGACCCATCATCACAAATGTTCTCATGTTTTGTGGTAGGATGCGTATCATTTTCATTTCATTGTTTGTTTGTAGGTTCATTATGAGACAACTGGTCCTGAGATTTGGAGCGGAACTGGTGGTAAAATAGATGCATTTGTATCTGGTATTGGAACTGGAGGTACGATTACTAGAGCAGGGAAATATCTTAAAGAGAAAAATCCAGAGGTCAAGGTTAGTCAAATTGGATTAATATAACTTCATGTCTAGGATGACTTATGGACATACTTACAAATATAACTTCAGATTGGATGTTTCTTTTCACTAAATGACGTGTTTTTGAAGCCAATCGCTAATTTTTTTGACTGAACTTTGTTTTTAAAGATTGTAAAAATTAGTCTCTAATGTATTTGTAAAACTGAACTTTGAACCAAGGGCAGCTGCAATGCATGAGCTTTTTGAGAATATTATATTCTCTTGATAATGCTGTTTTGCTTCAAGCAACATATCAGTTTAACTATAGATTCCTGCACTTGTGGAATTGATTGGGATTTCTGCACAGAGATGATTATTGAAGAATGAACCTTAGAAATTGTACCAAACTCACTCTCACATGATATTCTTTGAACATTTTTCTCGTGTTTCTTGTGCTATATAATCTGAATATATTTTAAATTGTTGAGAAATATGTATTCATCATCCTTTTCTGTGTATAAAGAGCAAATGACTCATCATCCTCGTAAACTAAAATCTTCATTCCTATATTGCTCGAAGAACATTTGACTTCATATTGCTTATAGGATTCTTCTTTGACATTTCTATTGATTTTCTGTTTAGATTAATAACTAAATTGTAACACATGATGGTTTTTTTCTTAAAGAGCACTATGAACTGGGATTTCTAAACATCAATACCTGCAAGTGTTGTTAAAGAACATATGGTGGAAATGCTAATATCTGCTCAAATTCTCAACAGTTCTAATTTGCAAATTATGCAGGGTTGTGATTTCCATTTCTCATCAATGGGGAGCAACAGTTCTCAAAGTCAATGTCCCAGCAGATTGGAAAGGTAATTCATTTTTCTTACTCTTGTCATACTAAGGCTCTGTTTTCGTTGTGATGAACTGAAGTGCTGTGACTAATAATTGACATGAACCAAAGTGTTGTGAAGAAAAAAAGTTTCTTAGAGCATCCACGGTCGTCATTTGCTAAAAAAATGAAATTTGTGTGAAGTTTTTAGTTTGGGTGATTATCTCTATTGTTTTTCTATGAAACAAGTAACATATCACAAATATAGTATGTTGGTTACTTCTAAATATTAATAAAATACTTTTGTTTCTAGAGCAAGGATAGGACTGTGGATTGTTCGTTCCCAGTCATCAAGGACCCAACTCAATTTACTGTTGCACATGCTCGATCGAGTAAGGTACTTTGCAAATATACATTTCTCTGGCATTTTGAATCCGAATGACACATGTTGCATGTTATCTGAATATTGACTATTTGTTGATGACCAAAGTTAGTTCTTTTTGCTTTGTTTTGTTTGTGAAGGGCTCTCAACAAGCGAGAAATGATTGAACTCGCTCAAAATGCAGCCGAGTTTGTGTTTGCCGACGATGAAGTGAAGAAGGTTGTAAAGGAGATTTGCAAGATGCTAAAGAAGATTACTGCAAAGAGAATCGAGATCAATCAAGATCTGGATGCCGTAAAATAAGAAAATTGTTAGTGTCGTATCTCAAGTGAGGAGTCAGTTGTATGTTATCTTATAATGTCATTGAATATGTTGATCGTAGTTTAAAGTATTGATTCTCATGTTTGCACACATGAATTCAATTGTGCATTTGGTTATTTAACTATTTTGTAATTTGACATGCTTGTAATACTTCATTAATTTTTAATATGATTGAAGTTTAATTTTTTTTAATTTTGTTTCATAAACACATTTATCTATTTTATTGTTTATTTCGTTTATAATTGGATTAATATTATAAAAGAAAATATTAAATTATCATACACGTAATTAATAAGAAATTTTTTTGTATAAAGCGATGGGTATATATTTAAATATTTGGATGCGAAAATCATTACTAAAACCTATAGCAATGTAGTTTCAACCGTGGGTATAGGAAAGCAAGTGGTGTCCTTAAAGCCTATACCAATGGATACGAAACCGTGGGTATAACACCGAGGTTTTGTCCAACGGGTAAAAAAACCGTCGCTATAGGCTATAGTGACGGCATTTTACCGTGGGTATAGCTAATTAAAAACGACGGAAAAATATGTCCGTTGGTATAGGTTTTACGGGCTATACCTACGGTTTTTCGCCCTTTACCCACGGATTTTTGCTGTCACTATATGTCAAATTCCTTGTAGTGGAGCATTAAAAGCGACAGACAATAATGTGGTAGCTAGAAAAATGCATTGCATTATGGTAGGCTCCAAGAGTTCCAACAATCAACTGAAAACAAAATGAACAGCTATTTATGCAATTGAGGTTGATGATAATTTTTAGTTGTTGCCATCTGATGATAATTTTTATATCAAGATTATTCAAGTCAATTCAAGAATGTATTTCCATTTTAGCTTAAGGCTTGTACACTTCAATAAGATGAAAAGAGGAAATTTAGATCCATAAGAAAATAACAAACACAAACCGAAATGTTCAATGAAAAATAACCCCAGCTCATTTTATCCCTTCAATTATGAGCATATATGTAACAGATAACTATTCTTCACATAAATATATTATTACAATCCAACCCAGGTTTCCTTCCCTATCTTTAATTACAAAAACGAGCGGACAAAAGGAAGAAAAGAATCCTCTATCCTACAAAAATGGAATCCTTATCATACACAGATACCTCTTATCAATATCAACCATGAGTATTCATGCCCAATCCAGACTTCATAGATTTCTCAATGTGTCTACTCTATCAATTTCTTCCAAGGCTTTAATTCTATAAATGTCAAAATTAACCAAGGGGCAACAACTGGTCTAGTTCTCGATTGAGGCACTTTCTCCAAAATTATCAGACATTGGAGAATGACTACTACTTTTTCTTAGCTTACTGTTTTTGTTCAATTTTTGGCATGTCAGTCAAAAAATTCCTGACTCTGCCAATTTTACAAAGCAATAAACAACAACATCAACATCAACAACCACAACTGAACAAAAATCCCCAATTCATACCAAATAAACAAAATTCCAGACAAATCATGTCCAATACTTCAAACTTACATGATCTATACATAAATAACAGTCATTCAACCAATAATTCGGAAACCCTAATCCATACTACACCAAAAACATCCATTTTGTTACTTCGAATCGTAAAAGCACCCAAAAAATAGCAAAATATCACAAGATCCTAGCTGCTAACATCACACAAGCACAGATTTATCCCGAAACAAGCAGAGATGAGTGAGGGTTCAGATACATACCGGAAATTGAAACAAAGAGATCCGACCTATGATGATTTCACAGGCGATTGAGTCGTCGATCTTGGTCAAAGTGAGGAAAGAGAGAGAATCACACACATTCATTCAAAGTGTGTGAGTCGTCGATCTCTCCCACACAGCGGTGGTCGTGAGAGCGAGCGGTGACGGTGGCGGAGCGAGAGGGAGAGCGAACGGGGATAGAGCTCAACAAGTAAAAGAGAGAGCAAAATTGAAGATTTTGGGAAAGTAGGGTTTTGGAGGGAAAACGAAATCTACGCGGATTTAGGAAATAGGGTTTCGGAGGGGATCAGGAAATAGGCTTTTGGCGGCAAATTAGAGCGTGGAGAGAAAAGAAAGAGAGCAGATGGGGATTTTTTTTGGGGGCGAGGGTATTAACTAATATACCCTATACCTGGCGTTTGAAAACATCGGGGTTATAATAGTCCGCTGGCGTTTATTGACAAAAGCCGGGGATGTCCTGGCAAACTACCCAAACGCCGGGGTATATATGCAGGGTTTCCACATTTATTTTGTAGTGTGACTGGCACCAAATGGGCCTCACACATCAATAGTGATGGCCGGTGTTGTTTTAATCAACAATAAATTAAAACAAACTAATATTGGTATAACTAACTCAAATGTGACCAGTGAACATAGATGCTAAGAGTTTTGTATGGGTAGAGAGAGGAGTTCTTTGGTTCGAGACCAGGCTAGTCTTTACCAAAAAAAAAAAAAAAAACTGACTCAAATGTGAAGTGTAGAGTAGAGCAACACTTACAGATGGTATCTAATCTATCTAGTAAGAGGAAATTATCTTATAGATGCACAAATAGTGTTACACCCCGAATTTCAAATAAGACTGAATTCGAAGTTCCACAGGATCTTTATACTTCACTTCGTACAATTTTACAAGGAAATTGAAACTTTATTTATAACAATGATTACATCAACGCAGCGGAATTAAAAATTACAACATGATACATGAATTAAATAACAACTTGAACATTTCTCTAAGCAACATTCAATCTTTAGTCTTGTCATTCACTTTGTCATGCATAGAAACTGTGGGTACGTCAATTGCATACAACTGATGCTAGGATAAAATACATCAATTTCTCTTACTTAGAAAGCACACACTTGTCACAAGCAAAGCTAAGGGAGACTATCCTATTGATGTCGTGTGTGAATGTGCACTTAGTCCTTAATGCAGTTATTTATATTTAATGACACTAATGCACACTTGTTCGAATTCTATGCATCCCATACTACATAGGTCCGAGGGCATGCCCTTAATCATTCTTCATCTTGTAGGGTTGGTTCCCTCGCCATGAGTTAAAGTACTACGGTAACTACGGCAAGTATCCTAGATGTTCTATGAGTTACGAGCCAATGCCCAGACAGCTTGGAGGGGAATCCCACATCATGACATGACGCATCATGCAGAGCCTATGGACAATTCGCTTCCGTCATGGAACGACGACACTACGTAGTCACCAAGCACCCCACAAGCGTCGCCATGGTCCCGATAATTCTGGAGATGTATCCACGCCATGACATGACGCACCAAGCAGGCAACCTATGAATACCCTCACACCGTAGATCCGAGGTCCTGATACTTGTATTTTTCTCTTACTTTCATCACATCTCCATTATGCGTCTAATCCTTAGTTAATTGAATCATGAATAAAATTAGTACTCTAGAATTAGCGCAACCTCTACATCGGTCTTAAACATCAACTGTTAATCACGACCCAAACTTGGTCTTTTACCATCACATTTCTCTTTCAAAATTTTCATTTATGCCGATGTAAGGACTTAGCTAAACTCTAGTGTCAAACTCGTTTCATGTTCATCAAAAGAAAGTTCATGTTCACAAATTTCATATTTCAATATGTTTCTTTTACTTCATTTTCCATGCACAATTTTCATAATTTTAAACAACAATCTCATATTTAACTTTACTCAATTTTTCCATGTCAAAAATCTCATTTTAAAACTCTACACAAAATTTCTCTATATTCAAAAAATATTCGTTGTCTTTAATTACGAAAAATCATATTCTAAGAAACTTTATTAATTCCTTCTTCTCAAATTTTCTTCTAATTCCTATTTTAATAAGCAAAATATTGTAGAAATAATTTTCATGAAGTCTAGGTATTTTTTAGAATAATTCTAATAATTTTTCTCCATTTTTATACACTTAAAAACTATTTAAAAATAACAAAATAGACAAAAAGTCAAATTATCCAAAAGGTGGCCAAAGGCCGGATTCGAACCCACGCACCCCCCCCCCCCCCCCCCCCCCCCGCTCATGAATAGTGACCGCCCCAAATCGCACCTGCCGACCAGTAAGGCTGGAGTGACTAACCGCTATATAGAGAACTTATTATATATTTAAGTTTTGGCTTTCGGTTTTGAGTAAAAATCAGATTTTCAGAAAAACAGAGTCTCTTACAAGACTCTAACCCAGACCAACAGCTCCGCTCATGAACAGTAACGCACCCAAAGTGCACCCGAAGACCAGTAGGTCTGAGTGACTAACCGATATAGGAATTGATTAAAATGCTTTTGTATAAACTGCACTGAAACTAGTTCTTCTTTTAGCAAATTCGATTTTTCTCACTTTATTTGTACTTATAAAATCTAAATCTTTTCCAGAATATTATTTTTTTGAAAAACAGTAACTTACATTTTATTAAATTGTCAAAAATCTCATTTTTACACATAGTAGACTATTTTTCTTTAGTTCTTTGAAGAAGTGGGTCATGAATACCATTTCGACATAGAATAATTTCTTTCTAGAAGAATCATTTATCAACATATTCCCCTTTCATTCACAATGTGTTCACACTCTTATTTTTCCATTCTTTAACAAAATCAAGTTCTTAATTTAGTCATATTTTTACAAAACTAACCTTTTTCTTATGTTTCAAGGAGACAACAGAGTTGATAATCTAGTGATTACAATATTATTCATAAAATGCAATTAAAACATACTTATTGCAACTAATCAATTTTTCTCACAATCCATAGACATTATTTTGCATTCTACAATTCATTCATACGTGCAATTTTTCACATATTCCATTCTACAACTCATTCATAGCAAAATTTCATATAATCATGTTTCTTCAATCTATCTTGCAAATATACTAACCAAGCATCATAACAAATCTTAATTAACACAATTCAATTCATTTTACTAACTTTTCATGTAGTTAAACTAGAGTTTCTTTTCTTACTAATTTCTTCAAACAAGTAAAAAGCAATTTTTTCCTATGTGTTTCTAACATATTCACAATTTAAAATCCTAGCATGGTATCTATGTTAGAAGTTTGAGAAATTGCACTCCTTATTGAAGAACAAAAGAAAAACTCCTAAGAAACTCCTTGAATGCATGAATGACTCCCTTCTCCTCCTTGTTTGTGCCACGAACTTGAGCCTTTTCCTCCTTGTTAGTGTGAACCCGAGCTCTCCTCCCTCCTTGATGTTATGACCGGCCTCCAATGGTTGCAAAAGCACACAAACACACCACGCAATCTTTTTCTCACACAACTCTCAATCTTTTCCTCACAATTTGTTTCTTTTCTTTTCTTTTATCTTATGAATATTTCTAGTGCAATTCATGAAGAAGATAAGGGGGGGTATTTATACACAACTCAAACTCAAATGGATGATTGAGATGAGTTTAGATGAGAGGCTAGGATGCATTTGGGAGTTAGAAGAACTACCTATGATCACATACCCACTCTCCCCATCTCTCCATGCACAATCCGGCAACCCCTCTCATCCATTTCCACGTGCTTGTGCAAAGCACGTGTCACATATGCATACTACAATTTGTTTGTACATTAAATTGTTAAATTAATTAGCTATTTGATCAAGTCTACACTACAAGTTGTATTATTTGTTATTAAAAACAACTAATGGGCCAATTAGGTGGGCTAAAGTCTATGGGCTATCTAATTAAATTAATTTATTTATTTAAGTGGGCTAGAATAAGACTATTGGGCCTAGAGATTAAAGTATGCTTTAATTTAAAAAACAAGAAATGTTTATTCATAAAATTAGAATACTTTTTAAATCTCAAATACACATATTAAATTTGCACGTGCAAGACACGTGAAAAAAAATAAAAGAAACTTCATATTGATTATTTTGAGAAATTCAGGATGTTACAACACTCCCTCCTTAGAATAGTTCCATCCTCGGAACTACGCTTAAAGGGTGAGAAAACAAAACATAAAAGAAGAAAGAAAAGCAATACAATCAAACAAAGAGCTCAGGATGATCCTTCCACATCCTCTCCTCAGATTCTCAAGTAGCCTCTTCAACCAACTGGTTTCCCAGACTACTTTGACCATCGGTATCGTCTTGTTCCTCAAGACTTTCTCCAGACGATCCACGATCTCAACCGGTAGCTCAATGTAGCTCAGGTCTAACTGCAAACCCTCCGGTACTTTGGACAAATGGGGACTTAGATCTGGAATGTAACCTCTCAGTATAGACACATTGAAGACATTGTGCACCTGAGACAACTCCTCTGGTAACTCCAACCGGTAAGCAGTTTTTCCAATCCTCTTCAATATCATATATGAACCTGTGAACCTTGGGGATAACTTCCCACGTCTGCCAAAATGAATCACACCTTTACTAGGTGATACCTTCAGAAAGACAAAGTCACCTTCCTTGAACTTACGATCCCTCCTCCGGTTGTCTGCATAACTCTTCTGCCTACTCTGAGCATCCACCAACCTCTTCCTAATCAAATCGATCTTTTTGGAGGTCTGCTACACGATCTTAGGCCCAAACATCTGCCGCTCCCCTACTTCAAACCAGCAAACAGGTGTTCTGCACTTCTTGCCATACAGAGCTTCATACGGCGCCATCCCGATACTAGTCTGAAAACTGTTGTTGTAGGCAAACTCTACCAGAACTAGATAACTCTTCCAACTGCCTCCAAAATCTAGAACACAACACCGAAGCATATCCTTAAGAACTCGGTTGACTCTCTCAGTCTGTCCATTAGTCTGAGGATGAAAGGCAGTGCTGAAATCCGTCTTAGTACTCAAAGCTGCATGAAAACTCCTCCAGAAATGCGAAGTAAACCGTCCATTTATATCATATACAATGGTCAACAGAACACCATGAAGCCTGACGATCTCCCCAACATACAGCTTGGATAGCTTGTCCATAGTCGAAGTGAGTTTCAATGCCAAGAAGTGAGCTGACTTGGTTAGTCGATCGACTATAACCGAAGTCACATCATTACCTTTCGAACTCTTGGGCAAACCCGTGTTGAAATCCATGTTGATATTATCCCACTTCCATTCCAAAATGGGTAACGGTTGCAATAAACCTTCGGGTTTCTGATTCTTGGCTTTCACCTGCTGGCAAATCTCACACCTTGCCACAAACTTAGCCACATCCCGCTTCAAACCTGACCACCAGAAATGTTGCTTGATGTCCTTATACATCTTGGTGCTCCCAGGATGTACCGACAAGAGAGTAGCATGTGCCTTCTGAAGAATACTCTCCCTCAAATCTGATTGATCCGGAACGCATAGCCTCTCACCAAACCACAACACTTCATCCATGATTTGAAACTCTGACAATCTGCCTACACCAACCTGCTCCTTCATCATCCGAATCTCTGCATCTTTCTTTTGACTTGCTATAATCCTTTCATTCTGCATGGGTTGAAGCCTCAACTGAGCCAAATATGTTCCCAAGCCATTCATAACTACCTTAATACCAGCTAGATCCAACTCCTCTGCAAGATACCTCTGAGTCGTAATCAAACTGACCAGACTGCTTTTACGGCTAAATGCATCAGCAATAATATTAGCCTTCCCTGGATGGTACTTAATCTCAGGACGAATGTCCTCAAGTACTTTCAGCCATCTTCGTTGCCTCAAATTCAGGTCCTTCTGCTGATAGATGTACTTCAAGCTTTTGTGGTCCGTGTACATGTTTAATTTCTCGTATACGTAATGTCTCCATTGTTTTAAGGCAAAAATAATCGCAG
This sequence comes from Hemerocallis citrina, assembly GCA_017893485.1. Taxonomy (NCBI): domain Eukaryota; kingdom Viridiplantae; phylum Streptophyta; class Magnoliopsida; order Asparagales; family Asphodelaceae; genus Hemerocallis; species Hemerocallis citrina. The sequence goes on from CM030362.1 coordinate 281,753,230, forward strand.
CCAACTCCAGATCATGAGTCGGATAATTCTTCTCATGCGGTCTTAGTTTCCTAGACCCATAAGTGATTACCTTTTCCTCTTGCATCAAGACACAACCAAGCCCACAATGTGAAGCATCGCTGCAAACATCATACTCAACACCTGCTCTAGGCAAAGCTAAAATGGGAGTAGTAGTCAGCTTATCTTTAACTCCTGAAAGCTTGCCTCGCACTGTTCAGTCAACTTGAAATTCACATTCTTCTTGGTCAAACCAGTGAGCAGCACGGCTATCTGAGCATAGCCTTGAATAAACCTCCTATAGTATCCAGTTAGCCCAAGAAAACTTCTGATTTTTTTCACTTTAGTAGGCCTTTCCCAATCATTCACCGCCTCTATCTTCTGAGGAACAGTTGCCACTCCCTCCTTAGAAAGGATGTGACCAAGAAATGCCACTTTAGATTTTCAGAAAACGCACTTGGATAACTTGGCATACAACTCATGCTTTTGAAGGTTCTTCAGAACCTCAGCGAGATGCTCAGTGTGCTCCTCCTCCGACTTGGAGTACACAAGAATATCGTTGATAAACACCACGAAGAAAGAATCAATAAACGGCCTCAGAACTCTGTTCATCATGTCCATAAAGATTGCAGGTGCATTCGTCACTCCAAATGGCATAATTAAGAATTCGTAATGCCCATGTCAATTTCTGAATGCAGTCTTATGCACATCTTCCGCTTTCACTCGAACCTGATGGTATCCCGATCGAAGGTCTTTTTTGGAGAAAACAGATGCTCCTTATAGACGATCGAACAGGTCATCAATTCGTGGAATTGGAGATTTATTCTGAACAGTGACCTTATTCAGCTCTCGGTAATCGATGCACATCCTCATCAACCCATCCTTCTTCTTCACCAACAGTACTGGTGCTCCTCAGGGTGATGCACTCGGCTGAATAAAGCCTTTCCCCAAAAGTTCTTCAATCAGCCGTTTAATTTCATCCTGCTCCACTAGCGCCATCCTATACTTTAATGCCCCAAATTCCAAATAAGACCGAATTCGAGATTTCACAAGATCTTTACTTCACTTCATACAATTTTACAAGGAAATTAAAATTTTTCAACAATACATCAGAGCTAATTACATCTTTGTTTACACAGCGGAAGAATAAAAGATTACAACATTGAAAACAAAATACAACTTATACGACTTTATCAAGTAAGTCATCAAGCCCGCCACCCGACTATATTGAGTGCCCCATTTACGTTTGCCCAGGTCTTACTACATCTTCACTTATGTGCCTAAAATCTATTAAGTTCAAGACATGAATGAGTTATTATTCCTAGAATTAGTTTTACCTCCTACCGGACTTAATCAACAAAATACAAGATAGCTCCATGGCCATATCTCAAAATATATTTCAACTCTTTTAAATCAATAGTGCCGGTACCCGAGGTCTTACTAACCTTACATCACAACTTTTTCATGTACAAGAAATTTTGGGTACACATACCCTTCATTATATCTCAAACTTAATTATTCATATTTTTAACTTATTCTTGAATGTGATCAAGTCACACAATTCATGATTCATTTATCCATTTTTAATTCTTTCCAACAATAATTCTTCTCATATATTCATCTAAATTAAACTCCTTATCAATTTAATCTCATATAGAAATCAAGTATTCAACATGAATGTATAAGCTCATCAAGATAATTTATTTCTCATGTCAATACTTTATTGTTCTTCTAAGAGTATAAATCATGCTCTTACACCGTTTATTTTGAAGGCCATGTCTCATTCTATTTCAATGTCTCTTTTAGTACTATTCATGATTTACTTTTCTACTCTTAATTCTTTCTAATCAATGGTTCTATTTATGTATTCATCTAATTTAAACTCATTAACAATTTGAGTACATATAGAAATCTAGAGTTTCTCATTCAACATAATTGCATAATTTCACAAAAGAAACTAATTCTCACATCAAAATTTTTACTTTTCTCTTAAGGATAAGAATCAAGTTCTTAAAATAATTAACTTAAGAACAAATCTCATTCTATCTCAAATGTCTCTTTTACTTCTCAAATATACATAGAAATTTTTTTAAATAATTTTAATAAATTGACCGTCACATCTTGTAAACAGAAGGATTTTCCCCAAATTGTAACTTGTATGAGAACACTTGAATTCATCTAAATAAAAAATAAAAAAATATAAAAGTGCAGTCCCCAAGTTTCGAACCCGTGAGCAATCAACCGGCGCCCAAGGCTCACAGCACCGGCGACTAAGTCCATATGGACTTGGTGTTCAGAAGCCTCGATGAAAACTCTTGATGTTCACTCTGGGCACTGGGTGAACAACAAAAATTATATACTTAGGCACAATGGGTTTCGAACCCAGGCCAAGGAAAGCCAGCGCAACACTAGGCCACTAGGCCAAGTGCGATCAATGGTATAAGCTCACTTCGTGGGTTTTTGTCTCAACTTTCTATTATCATATTGTTTTTCATAAAACTTGATTTTTCATTTGATCAAATCTTTCATTAATCTAAATAATTTATTTAAACTGAAATTTACTCTTTAACAGAAAACTATGGATTACAAAAATTTTATATTTGATAATACATCTAATTTCAAATCCATATCTTCTCTTTTATTACATGAATTCACCTTTACCAAACTAGAAAATTGGTATCTCTTATAACAAATTAAAATAAGTTATGTATACCCATTTTACTTTACAAAGATTCCTCTTCAAACATAAGGAAAATCTCTTCAATTATTTTCACAATTACTAGTTTCTATTAACATACAAAAGACAATTACTCCTTACTTTTTGTTCTCAATTTCCAAGCAACTTGACAATGCTTTGTTTCTTAATCAATAGTAACATTTCTACAATTTGGCATACATAAAAGCATGAATTTATCTTCTATTTATCACGTCAAATTTATACTACTCATTTAGCATGCAATCCCTACAATTAGAAAACATAGGATCACCCACTAACATAATGTTGATCTATTTACTAAACATAGCATCCTTCATTACAACCAATGTATAGATTTGTTCTACTTCATCATATCAAAATATAATACTCATTTATTATCACTAGCATGCATAGTTCTAAATTAGAAAGCATGAGAACACCCACCTTAGTTGAAGATGAATAATGAAAAGGAAGATGGAACACTACTTCTAGCTCAAAAGCAACTCATTCTCCTCCTAGCAAGACCTTCTCCAAGGAAGTCTCCTCCAACAATGAGAACACTCTACTCTCTTTCTTTTTCTTTCTCTTGTTTTAGATTATTTTTGGTGTGTGAAATGAGAAGGAGGAGGGTGCTATTTATAGGATAATGTTAGGGTTCAATGTGCAAAATTACATACCTAATAAATTACCCAATTTAATTTTCAACTCTTCACTTTCTTAACTCCTAAAACCCCCAACCTTTCACTACTCCACCTTTTCTAATTCTCTAACTCCCAAAACTCCCACCTCTCTTTCTCCTCCTATTCGAAACCGGCCCCAATGTAGCATCCACGTCCAAGCTTCCTTTGATCGAAGTCAACCTGAGCTCCAAACAACAGCCAAGCAAAGCTCTTTGCTGTTTACATCTTTCGTGGGCCCCCATCTCATGAATACCATTCATGCATTATTTAAACCAACAGCCAAGTCAAGTATTCAACATATAATTCAATATATATATATATATATATATATATATATATATATATATATATATATATATATATATATATATATATATACTGTTTTGGATGTAACAATAGTTTAATTAAAATTTATACTGTATCATGCACAAATAAAAATAAATACACACTTCAAGATTTTATTTTTGAAACGGATATGCTCAAATACGCGCATCGAAACACGTGCGTTGCACGTAAAACATAAAAATACAAAATTCGAAAATCGACTCTATCAACGGAAATATATTAAAATATAATAAAAAATAATATAAGAAAAATATATTTATTAATTTATACATATTCCACGCCGTAATTTCTACGTACATAGGAAACACGTGCATTACACGTACAAAAATCATTTTAATCAAAAAAGGAGGAAATGAATTTCCATTTATTAAAATAGGTTTAAATACATAAAATAAATAATTTAAACCCATAGAAACATTGCACGTAGCGGTAAAAAATATGTAATTGATACATGCATTGAAAAACGTAAAAAGCGCGTAAAATATCAATATTGAGTTGTAGGATAAAAATCAATACGGGAAATGCTTAAATAGTAGGAAATCAAGGTACGTAGTGAAAACACTTTACGAAATATATGTGCGTAACACACTTGGACAAAATTGTAATCTCCAATTTTGCAGGGTGTTACACTCTCCCCCCTTAGGATAGTTCCGTCCCCGGAACTTGTTAGGGTAGAGGTTGTATTTTGTACACGCCAAAGAAAAATATAATTATTGTATATAGAAAACCGCAATAGATGTAGTATAAAAATAAGTAATGTCGAGAAAACGAGACAAACTCTATATAGGAAAACTATGAGCATCAAAATTTTATAAGAACGAAACGAGAAAAATCGGGGAAATAACATAAGAAAATAAATATGACTATAAAAGATAGGATAGAGGTTTCGTACAAAATAATATTAGGTAAAGTATTAGAAAAAGGAAGATCAACTAAATTATTAAATTTAAAATTAGTTCGGAAAACAATGCAATAATGAGAAACTTAGATAATTTGTCGTAGTCAAAATTTTTCAAAGTAATAAGCGATAGAATAATAAAATTGCAAAACTAAATTGGTGTTGATAAAAAAATTTTGAATTAGCAATTTTAAGAGAAGATTATTGGATAACAATTTGAAAGTAAACGAGAATGAAAATATAGTCGAAAGCATAGACAACGTAAAATAATTTTGTATACCAATTAATATCATAAAATAATTTGTAAGGTAAATATAATGATTGTATATGCGATTTTAAAAAGTAAAGATGTAGAAGACATACATCGAAATACTTTTGAATTATCAAGTAAAGCAAGAAAACAAACATACAAAATCAAAATTATAAGGGTGAAACAAACAATATCATGATACAAAAATTATGAAAAATTTGTAGGAGTAAAGCAATACATCATAGTAGTAAAAGTAATAACATATTATTAAAATAGTGTGAAAACTTACGAATTGAAGAAAAGTATAAACACAAATTTTATTTCTGTTAGGTGAGTAAACACCAAATCTAAGATAAGCTAGTAGCAAAATAAAATACGATAAAGGTGTATGAAATGCTAAAAGATTCAAGATACTAGGAAAGAGATAGTTGATATTGAGTAGTAATACACAAGTCGGATAGAAATCTGTTTAAATAATGTAATGCTAGGTTGCAAAATATTATAAAATAGTATAAGCTAGTATAAAAATAGGATAGGGGTAAGTAAATATTATATAAAACAAAATATAGTTATCAAAGTAGACAGTCTCCTTCTAGTGTAGGTTCGTCTCGTTGGCATTCAACTGCAGACTTGCCTCTATGATCCCAAGTTGCAGAATTGCCCTCTCGATATCAGGTTGCACCAAAATGGGAGATGGAAAGATGTAATCTTCCATGTTCTCTTTAATATAGTACTATGTTTGAAATCAGTGATATAAAAGTGGATGAAAAAGTTGCAATTGAAGTAAGAAAATACAACGACAAAATATTAAAATAGATAGACTTTAAATATAAGATATACAAAATTTGTAGTAATGAAAAGATTTATAGCATTAATTCGAAAATAGTGAAAAGCATATGCATGAGATGAAAACACAAATAAAAATAATAATTATGTAGTATATGTATTATATTGAAGAAGCGAAAACTACAAAATTAATGAGTAGCAATTAATAGAATATAACAAAACAATTTAGTATATAGTATTGAATGTAGGCAACAAAACAAAATGGTAGGTCATATTTATATAGGTAGAAAATTTTAATCTCGTTAAAAATATATTGAAATATATAAGACAATATAAGATAGTATAGTATCACAAAATCAAATCATGGATGCACATAAGAAAATTCAAAATATAATAAAAACAATAATAGTTGCAAATTTTAGTTAATAATAAAATACATAAAGTAATAGAAAATGTAAACGGATAAATATAAGGGGACATAAAAACATGAAAGTTGAAATTTTAAAACTGAAAAACACGATAAAAAAATGTAAAAGATCAAGGCTTAAGGAAGATAGACAAAATAATGGATATCCAAGTGATTAATAGTATAAGAGAATATTTATTTGAAAATATTGAATGTTGAAAAATACTAGGATGACAATCCATGAAAAATAATAATTTGAAAGGGAAGTGTGTCTATGTGTAATGTATCATGAATGCAGGGCCCACCGACCACGCTTCCACTGCGCCACTCTGATACTCAGAGAGACCATGCTCGTATACAATTTCACATCAATGTATACGAGGAGAACATCATGAATTGAAGTTGAATGCAGATAACAACTTTCATTCATGACTCCGGCCATCCAAAGGGAAAAGGGAAGAGAAAACATCAACCTATAGAGCAACACAAATGAAAATCACTTACATTTAAATCTCTATACGCTGAAACACACACTCTAGTATCCACTCTAGGGTGTTGTTCCTTATAAATTTGTACTACTTGTGAAGCCTGCTCTGATACCATCTATAACGCCCCGAATTTCAAATAAGACCGAATTCGAGATTTCACAGGATCTTTACTTCACTTCATACAATTTTACAACAAAATTAAAATTTTTCAACAATACATCAGAGCTAATTACATCTTTGTTTACACAGCGGAAGAATAAAAGATTACAACATTGAAAACAAAATACAACTTATACAACTTTATCAAGTAAGTCATCAATTGCATCATAACATCTTTTCTCCTTCATGAAAGGTCCATTACCTGCATATCAAGCTGTGGGCACGTCAGTCACTTACAACTGACGAAAATATTATACTCGGCTATCCTCTCTATGCCATACATATAACAATCTCATTACTTTAACAAATCATAAAGTTGAATGAATAATAAAGTGTTAAATTGTGACTACGCTAAATATATAAGTGTATATCATGCCTTAATGCCTAATGTACACAATTTATACTACGATGATACTAATGCACACTTGTTCAGATTCTATGCATCCCATACTACATAGGTCCGAGGGCAAGCGCCTACGTACTCCACATTGAAGGGTTCGATCCCTCGCCATGAAAACTACCCAGTAATAAGACAAAGTTAAGATGTTCTATGAGTGTGGATCCCAGTCCCAGGGAACCGCTGCAACATATCCCCCGCCCGATTGTTATACAGACTCCTTGTCGTGTGAACCTCCCACAAGTGCCCCTCTAGCCCCGGTATACGTATATACATGGAGAACGACAAACTATCCGTCCGACTATGCATAGTCCCGGATTTAAAAATAAAAGTCCGTCTCCCACGGAGCAACCACAGTCCACCAGTTGGGTCTATAGCCCCGGTGAACGGCCACAACAAGCCCACTGCCCGAGTATATAGAGTGCCCCACTTACGTTTGCCTAGGTCTTACTACATCTTCACTTATGTGCCTAAAATCTATTCAGTTCAAGACATGAGTGAGTTATTATTCCTAGAATTAGTTTTACCTCCTACCGGACTTAATCAACAAAATACGAGATAGCTTCATGGTCGTATTTCAAAATATATCTCAACTCTTTTAAATCAATAGTGCCGGTACTCGAGGTTTTACTAACCCTACATCACAACTTTTTCATGTACAAGAAATTTTGGGTACACATACCCTTCATCATATCTCAAACTTAATTATTCATATTTTAAACTTATTCTCGAATATGATCAAGTCACACCATTCATGATTCATTTATCCCTTTTTAATTCTTTCCAACAATAATTCTTCTCATATATTCATCTAAATTAAACTCCTTATCAATTTAAGCTCATATAGAAATCAAGTATTCAACATGAATGTATAAGCTCATCAAGATAATTTATTTCTCATGTCAATACTTTATGGTTCTTCTAAGAGTATAAATCATGCTCTTACACCATTTATTTTGAAGGCCATGTCTCATTCTATTTCAATGTCTCTTTTAGTGCTATTCATGATTTACTTTTCTACTCTTAATTCTTTTTAATCAATGGTTCTATTCATGTATTCATCTAATTTAAACTCATTAACAATTTGAGTACATATAGAAATCTAGAGTTTCTCATTCAACATAATTGCATAATCTCACAAGAGAAACTAATTCTCACATCAAAATTTTTACTTTTCTTCTAAGGATAAGGATCAAATTCTTAAAATAATTAACTTAAGAACAAATCTCATTCTATCTCAAATGTCTTTTTTACTTCTCAAATATACATAGAAATTTTTTAAAATAATTTTAATAAATTCTCCATCATATCTTGTAAACACAAGGATTTTCCCCACATTGTAACTTGTATGAGAACACTTGAATTCATCTAAATAAAAAATAAAAAAATATAAAAGTGCAGTCCCCAAGTTTCGAACCCGTGAGCAATCAACCACCGCCCAAGGCTCACAGCACTGACCACTAAGTCCAAATGAACTTGGTGTTCAGAAGCCTCGATGAAAACCCTTGATGTTCACCCTGGGCTTTTGGTGAATTTTAAAACAACAAAAATTATATACTTGGGCACAACGGGTTTCGAACCTAGGCCAAATGGGAAAGCCAGCGCAACACTAGGCCACTAGGCCAAGTGCGCTCAACGGTATAAGCTCACTTCGTGGGTTTTTGTCTCAACTTTCTATTGTCTTATTGTTTTTTATAAAACTTGATTTTTCATTTGATCAAACCTTTTCATTAATCTAAATAATTTATTTAAACTGAAATTTACTTACTAATAGAAAACTATGGATTGGAAAAATTTCATATTTGATAATACATCTAATTTCAAATCCATTTCTTCTCTTCTATTACATGAATTCACCTTTACAAAACTAGAAAATTGGTATTCTCTTATAACAAATTAAAATAAGTTATGTATACCCATTTTACTTTACAAAGATTCCTCTCTAAACATAAGGGAAATCTCTTAAATTATTTTCACAATTACTAGCTTCTATTAACATACAAATGACAATTACTCCTTACTTTTTGTTCTCAATTCATAAGGGAAATTTCTTCAATTATTTTCACAATTACTAGCTTCTATTAACATACAAATGACAATTACTCCTTACTTGTTGTTCTCAATTTCCAAGCAACATGACAATGCTTTGTTTCTTAATCAATAGTAACATTTCTACAATTTGCCATACATAAAAGCATGAATTTATCTTCTAATTATCACATCAAATTTATACTACTCATTTATCATGCAATCCCTACAATTAGAAAGCATAGGATCACCCACTAATATAATGTTGATCTATTTACTAAACATAGCATCTTTCATTACAGTCAATGTATAGATTTGTTCTACTTCATCATATCAAAATATAATACTTATTTATTATCAATAGCATGCATAGTTCTAAATTAGAAAGCATCAGAACACCCACCTTAGTTGAAGATGAATAATGAAAAGGAAGATGGAACACTACTTCTTGCTCCAAAGCAACTCCTTCTCCTTCTAGCAAGACCTTCTCTAAGCAAGACTCCTCCAACAATGAGAAATTCTACTCTCTTTCTTTTTCTTTCTCTTGTTTTAGATTATTTTTGGTGTGTGAAATGAGAAGGATGAGGGTGCTATTTATAGGATAATGTTAGGGTTCAATGTGCAAAATTACACACCTAATAAATTATCCAATTTAATTTTCAACTCTTCACTTTCTTAACTCCTAAAATCCCCAACCTTTCACTACTCCACCTTTTCTAATTCTCTAACTCCCAAAATTATTCAAAACCGGCCCCAATGTGACATCCTTGTCCAAGCTTCCCTTGACCGAAGTCAACATGAGCTTCAAACAATAGCCAAGCTCTTTGCTGTTTACATCTTTTGTGGGCCCCCATCTCATGAATACCATTCATGCATTATTTAAGCCAATAGCCAAGTCAAGTATTCAACATATAATTCAATATATATTATATATATACACACGCATATATATACTATATATATATATATATATATATATATATATATATATATATATATATATATATATATATATATATATATATATATATATATATATATATATATATATATATATATATACTTTTTAGGATGTAAAAATAGTTTAATTAAAATTTATACTATATCATGCACAAATTAAAATAAATACACACTTCAAAAATTTATTTTTGAAATGGACACACTCAAATACGTGCACCGAAACACGTGCGTCGCACGTAAAACATAAAAATACGAAATTTGAAAATCGACTCTATCAACGGAAATATATTAAAATATAATAAAAAAAATATAAAAAATATATATTTATTAATTTATACATATTCCACGCTGTAATTTTTACGTACATAGGAAACACGTGCATTTCACGTACAAAAATTATTTTAATCAAAATAGGTGAAAATGAATTTCCGGTTATTAAAATAGATTTGAATACATAAAATAAATAATTTAAACCCAAAGAAATATTGCACGTAGCGGTGAAAAATATGTAATTGATACGTGCATTGAAAACACGTAAAAAGCATGTAAAATATCAATATTGAGATATATAGGATAAAAATCAATACGGGAAATGTATAAATAGTCAGAAATCAAGTTACGTAGTGAAAACACGTTACAAAATACACTTTCGTAACACACGAGAGCAAAATTGTAATCTCCAATTTTGTGGGGTGTTACATATACGGTGCCATGGAAATGGGTGCACTCCCTGGCTGGATAGTGATGCTGAACTCTACATCACGATGCGGGGGTAACCTGGGAAAATCTTCCAAGAACACAGTCTGGTAATCCTGAACCACTGGAATCTGCTGCACCTCTACAGGTTCCTTCTTCTTGCTGATAGCTACCACCAAATCTGAACATTTCTTCTTCCCCTGAAAAGTGACTTCAGGACCCCCTGGAGCCTTCACTATTACTTCCTTGGTCTTTCACTCGATGTTCGCACTGTACACCGACATCCAATCAATGCTAATGATAACATCGACCCCTAGGATATTTAGCTCAATCAAATTAATCCCGAAAATCCTGTTTCCAATCTCGATCTTGCAGTCTGCATAGTACCGATCAGTGGTTAAAGTCTCCCTTGATGGAGTAGCTACTACTAAGACCTTGTCGGTGGGGGTGGAGTAGTTTTAAAAAGTCTCCCTTGATGGAGTAGCTACTGCTTCGGTTCGACTCCCAAGACTTTAGCAAATTTATGAGATACAAAAGTATGAGAGGATCCTGTATCGAACAGAACAACAACTTTCTTTCCATTTAATAAAAGTTCTCCTGTTACATAACACACTCTCGTTACATAACAGTTCTTACTAAATCAAACAGGAAAAAAGAACAACATAAACTTCTAAACATCCGCCTCCGTACCAGTAATAACGTGATCCACTTCATCAGCGTCGGCCTTAGTTAAGGCAAATACTCATCCCTGCTGGTACGACTTCTTTCCAACCTACTGCGGTGGTCCACTCCGGGCGACATCTCACAGCTTAGGGTAATGAGATCTGTAATGACCTGTCTCTCCATAAATGAAACAAGTCACCATAGGAGATCTCACCCAACCATTTCCAGGTCTTCCAGCCACATTGACAGCATTCGCATCTGTAGGTTTGAATCTTTGAGCTGGCGGCTGCCCTCTGACATTCCTAGAAACTACGGGCCTCTTCCCGGCATTCCATTTGTTCCTCCGGTTCTGGGTGGCATGAAACTACTCCATATCCGCCTCAGTAGCTGCAGCTCGCTTGACTAACTTGTCAAACCTCCTGATACCAAGGGGAATCATCCTTGATCTCAGACTCGGCCTCAATCCGTGCTCGAACTTCCGAGCTTTCTTCGCCTCGTCCATCACAAGTTCGGGTGCATACCTCAAAAGTTGAGTGAATCTTGTCCCATACTCCATCGTCCGTGCCTTTTTTTAAAAAAATAGAGTATCCTACAACTAAAAGCAATCGTTATTAACATTACCAAAATATATAACTAACAAATATAGAACACATACGAACATACAATTATTAATAACTATATCCAAATTTTACCCACAAATTCTACAATTATGCACTTTTTAAAACTAATACAACTCCACCCCCACCGACACTATCCCAATTTGACACCCAAATTACCTCGAAATATTATCCCGATTTTTCCACAATATCAACACTATGCATATTGTACCTCCAATAATATAAACCAATTTCTAACTAAATAATTCTAAATATATATACAACATTAAAAAATATAGAGTTTGAGAAATATACCACAATCTTTAGGCAAGATGCGAACCACGACAATCACCCCCAAATCTTTCACCCCCCAATTTGAAGAACGCCACAGAAATCACCACCAAAATCGAAAGAACCAAGAAAGACAAAGTGGCCAATTGAACAGGGATGAGATAATGAAGATTTTCGGAGTGATTCGACAACTAATTTGATGGATTAAGGGCTTAAATCGAGGCTTATCGATAATGGGTTAGGGTTTTGCGAGCGAAGAGGAGAAGGAAATGAGAGAAAGTGAGATCTGTTTGCGAGGGGGGTTTAAGTCCCAAACGACACTCGCTTTTTGAAAAAGTGAGTGTGGGATAATTTCCCCCGCTTTTTCAAAAAGCGAGTCTTGGGAGGTTGAAAATTTGCAACCTAAGACTCGCTTTTTGAAAAAGCGAGGGGTTTTATCCCAGACTCGCTTTTTCGAAAAGCGAGTGGAGCGTTTAGGGAATAAAAAAAAAGCAGGGCAGTTTGGGAAAAACTTTCAAAAATAGGGTCATTTGGGAAAAAAATTGTATATGTGTGTGTTCTAAATTTTATTTATCATGTTTGGACACCTATCATGCTAGTTACACAATTTATTGACTATAGAATCGATACCCGACATGTTCAACTAATTTTATTTTCAGGAAAAATACCCTAAGAACTGTACATGCATGCTGACCTGAACTTGATCGCTGTTTTCGAAGCAGTAGATGACCTTAAAATAAAATACTTTCTGAATATGAAATGTAGCCCAGAGTGTCTAGTTGCCAATAACATCCAGAATTTTCGAGTTCTGAGTTTGTAGCAAAAGTTATGCCCGTTTTACTACAGCTGTGCTTTTACATTTCAGATTTTCAGATTCTCAAACCTTTCATTTTTAAACCGTAAAAAGGTTGATCAAATGATAGAATTTTGCTATGAAAATTTTCACATTGTTGCTTAACATGTTTAGGTGTCTAGATTATATTTTTACTGAATTTAATATTGAGTTTTTGCTGATTCAAAAATTATAATAACAAGATGTCGAACTTCTGTCTGAACATAAAACCTGAAAAGAAATATGTGTTTGACCTAGTTACTATTGTCGGAATTTGAACTTTAAGTATGCATTGGAACCGTATGGAAGTCTAGTTTCTAGATTTTCTGACGGATTCAACTTTCGATTCCTGAGTCAGCAAAAAACTGTATTTTTGTACAGATTGCGCTTGCTGTCCAGAATTTTGGATACTACTTTTTAATAGATTAATTATTCCTGTGTTGTACTATTGCATGATTTAATGAATGTATGTTGCATTGCATATTCCCAATGATTTATTATCACTATTTTAACCATCCTATCCATGTTATCACCCTATTGTTGCCCTATTGATACTATTGTTCATCTCATATCTCTAGATTGCATATTGTATTGTTGCATTGATAAATAATTAACAAGCCGGAGTTTAAGAAATTGACAGGAGTAGTTGATGATATAGTGACTGTACACTAAAGTGTGGGCCTTGTTTTCCAAAATATTGTGTGTTGGCAAAAGTTATTGTTATCGGTTTATTGTTGGATTACTGACACAGTATCCCCAATTGACCGTGTATTGTTTTTATTGAGCCAACCAGTGTGCAGCAATGCTGCAAATACCGTTATTGTGCCGTGTACATGATCTATAGAATCTTCCACTTAAGTCTAAAACAAAATTGATTATATGCATCGAACCTGTGGTACGGCACACATGTGACACAGTAGTACGTGCATTAGCTAAGAGTTAAAATGATTAATAAACCTAAGGATTAGTACATAACCAACACTGCATATTGTTCATCATTGTTCTTATTGATATCGAATATTGGCTAAGTATTACCGTTATTGATAATTGATTACCGTTACCGATTATAAACCATTATTTATAGCCAGTTGTATCGATTATCATAATATTGTCCCATTTTATTGATTCTTATTGATCCATTGATTCATTGTTATACCGTTATTCCATTGTTCTCTGCTTTCTCTACTTGCTATCCATGACTTGCTCTAAGGACAATTATTTTTCTCTTTTTAGATTAAGTGCTTACAGGTGTTGATGGAGAATTACCTGATGGATTGGTAGAATAATATTGGTGAAGAATTGATTGCATCGCCGCTTAATGAATATTTATTATTTTGTTATGGAGACTTAATTATTGGATTATTGTTTCTTTGTATTGGACTTATGTCCTGAATATTATTATTTGTTTCAAGGCATTGGATTATTATTGTACTTAGATATTTTATATTGTTTCAATTCAAGTATTATTGTTCATGAGATTATTATTGTCTGTGCAATTGTTCTGTGTTGTTTATATTGTTGAGTTGATCGATTAAACAGCTTATGGATGACGTTAGTCATTCGCTGGGCTTTTGTCATGTACTCGTATTCCGTATTTTTGGGAAGCGGGGCGTGACAGTTTCACACTTTTTGCAGGTTCGCGGCAGTAGCAAGAAACCAAGTCAACACATTGGTGAAGGTCAACAGGTCAACAGGTTTGCCTAATTCGTTTTCTCAAGAATACACAAATTCATCTGTTTGCTCCCACACCAAAATCAGCAGCAATAGATTGGCCTCGTCTGTGGGAAATGAAAAAGCAATCTAACCTAACTTCATCAGCGAGATTAGTTTCAAGCCATGCATCCAAAAGACAAGGGGAAGGCAGCGGTCTCTAGCCGAAGAACACTCCTCTTCCTCCTCATCCTCCTCCCCCAGCTTAAGGTGTTCTTCCTCAATAGCCTCCTCCTCAACAGGCCCTCCAGGGTCTCGGAGGGCTGACCAGGGGGGCTATCGTCGGGGTCGTCTAAAGCAGCATCCTCCTCAGGACCATGTCGCGGTCCGCAATCATCCAGTTGACTTTATGGCTTCTCAAAGCCCTCCCGAGCAGGATCTCCGTCAAGTGATTGTCAGCCTCCAAAAAGGGGTCGACCTCCGAACTTGCTTGAATGGATGGCGAGTCCTTGGAGGAGTCCATCAACCTGAGCACCCAGGGGTCACAAGAGTCCGGACCCCCCACAGACCGAGGACTAGAAGATCCCCTCACCGGAGGAGGCGAAGAGAGTCCCCTCAATGCCATCGGCAGAGAAGTCATACTCCAGTAAACCGAGCCACCCATAGGGTCTGCCAAGCTGGAGAGGCACCCGTTACAAGGGCAGAGTTCCAAGATTTTCAAAAGGCCATTCTGTGGACCCTCAACGCCGCTCCCAACCACGAGCAACGGACACCTAGTCCTCAACCTGCCCCAAGCCATCACCACTGCACTCCTAGTCCCTTTTCGTATGGGAAAGAGTCTAGGGGCTCGGCAGGATATGACCGATGGACAGACTCGGTCTACCGCCGTCTCCACTAGATGGAGAGGCGCCTTGGCCGACTTGACAGAGAAGAGGAACATCGGGCGAGGAATTTCTGCCTGGGCAGGCCCTCGTTCTCCCGAGCTATCATGGAAGCCCCGGTCCCGCAAAACTTCAAGCCCCCTAACTTTGAGTCATACAACGAGGAGTCGGACCCCGCCGATCACATCGAGAGTTTTAAAACTCTCATGATGATTCACCAGGCTTCGGATGCGCTCCTTTGCAGGATCTTCCCTACCACGCTGAAGGGGCCTGCAAGAGAATGGTACTCTCGGCTTGCCCCGGCCTCCATCTTCTCATTCGATCAGTTCGAAGGGCTCTTCCTTACTCATTTCGTGAGTAGCAGTCGGGCCGAGAAAACAAGTGTAGCTTTGGTGACCCTCAACCAAAAAAAGGGTGAACGCCTAAAAGATTACGTTCGGCGCTTCGCCGCCGAAGCCCAATCTATTGCCTCCCTCAACCAATCGGTTGCCTCGGCGGCATTCGGGCACAACATCACTAACGCCGACCTCAAGGCGTCCCTTGCTAAGAAGCCTCCTTGGGACTTCTCAGAACTCCTGCTTAGGAGTGAGAAGGACATCTAAGTGGAAGAGGCTCTCAACCCCCCCACTCTCGAGGAATCATCTTCCGAGAACAAACGGAAGAATGCGAGCGAAGAAGGGTCACAGAAACTCCAGAGGAACGACAATGGCCAACGCCGCCCACCTCCTCATTTTGAGAAGCTCACCCCCTTCAATGCTAGCATATCGGCAGTTTTTATGGAGGTGGACAAGGAAGGGCTACTCCGCGCTCCCCCTAGAATGAATACCCCTGGCAAGAAAATAAACAGGGATAAGTGGTGCCGCTTTCACAGGGACCACGACCACGATACGGATGATTGTTGAGCTCTTAAAGAGGAGATCGAAGAACTTATACAGCGGGGACACCTGACCAAGTTCGTCAGAAGAGACGGGGCCAATCCTCCACCCCGAGGAGCCTACAAGCGAACAGAGAGGTCCGCCGAGTTCCAAGATTTCGAACCTAGGGCTGTCCTCCACCTTATCTATGGAGGTCCAATAGGGGAAGAACTAAACTCCTCCTAAGTGGCCTTCACCCTATTTTAGAAGTAGGATCTCAGTTTTCAATAAGGCCGATGCTTGTAATCCGGCCAAAAGCATGTAATAATGGCTCGCCCCATTGAAGCGGCCACTTAGTTTATCTCAATAAAACTTAGTTTTTTTCTATTATTGCACTTGCTTCATTTCTACCTCTCCGAGTCACATATACGGCTTGCTAAAAGGTAAGTTCGGAGTCCAGTTTATCCTATAGGGCTGCTCCCACAACTTACTAAGCTTAAAAGATGAGTTTGGAGTCTAACACTTGGTTCGACGTTGCCTTATCCACTTGCAAACAAGCAAGTGCGGGGCAGCTCACCATTCGGAATTACTCCTACATCTCGTTAACTCTCTTAACAACAAGTTTGGAGTCCAACACTTTGTTCGACGTTGCCTTAGCCGCTTGCAAACAAGCAAGTGCGGGGCAGCTCACCTTTCAGAATTGCTCCCACAACTGTTGACCCTCTTCTCAGCAATTTCAGAGCTAAAATTCTTCCCTATAGTTGCTCCTCAAACTTGTCTCCCAAACAGTTCTCTCCTAGAGCCAAGCTCTCCGCTCCACTCGCCTCCAGGGCGGACCTCTTCTCTACAAGATCAGAGCTAAAACTCTCCCCCAGAGTTGCTCCTCAAACTTGTCTCTCAAACGGCTCTCTCCTAGAGCCAGGCTCTTCACTCTGCTCGCCTCCAGGGCGGACCTCTTCTCCACAAGTTCAGAGCTAAAACTATTTCCTGGAGTTGCTCCTCAACCTTGTCTCCCAAATGGCTCTTTCCTAGAGCCAGGCTCTTAGCTCCGCTCACCTCCAGAGTGGGCCTTCTTCTCAGCAAGTTCAGAGCTAAAACTCTTAGCTAGAGTTGTTCCTCAAACTTGTCTCCCAAACGCTCTCTCCTAGAGCCAAGCTCTTCGCTCTGCTTGCTTCCAGGGCAGACCTCTTCTCAACAAGTTCAGAGCTAAAACTCTCCCCTTGAGTTGCTCCTCAAACTTGTCTTCTAAACGGCTCTCTCCTAGAGCCAAGCTCTTCGCTCCGCTCACCTCCAAGGCGAACCTCTTCTTAACAAGTTCAAAGTTAAAACTCTCCCCTAGAGTTGCTCCTCAAACTTATCTCCCAAACGGTTCTCTCCTAGAGCCATGCTCTCCGCTCCGCTCGCCTCCAGAGCGGACCTCTTCTCCACAAGTTTAGAGCTAAAACTCTCCCCTAGAGTTGCTCCTCAAACTTGTCTCCCAAATGGCTCTCTCCTATAGCCAAGCGCTCCGCTCCGCTGACCTCCAGGGCGGACCTCTTCTCCACAAGTTCAGAGCTAAAACTCTCCCTTAGAGTTGCTCCTCAAAGTTGTCTCCCAAACGGCTCTCTCCTAGAGCGAGGCTCTCTACTCTGCTCGCTTCCAGAATGGACCTCTTCTCAACAAGTTCAGAGCTAAAATTCTTCCTTAGAGTTGCTCCTCAAACTTGTCTCCCAAATGGCTCTCTGCCCCGCTCGCCACCAGAACAGACCTCTTTTCAACGAGTTCGGAGCACAACTCTCTCCTAGAGTTGCTCCTCAAACCAGCCTCCAAGAATGGATCTTCCCAAGAGTCATACAAAGCTCAACTCAACCGTTCACCAGACAGTGCCTATCGTTCGCCAGCACGCGCCGAACAGACGTGTTTCTGAACAAAAAAGGAGCAAAACACTGTTGACCAGTCAACGCTGCCAGTGCCACGTGTCGTTCCCTAGTTGTTCGCCATGTTCGACAGTTCGTTCGACACGTTTGCCGTTGGTTGTCAAACAGACGTGTTTCCGAACGAAAAAGGAGCAAAACACTGTTGACCAGTCAACGCCGCCAGTACCACGTGTCATTCCCCAGTCGTTTGCCATGTTTGACGGTTTGTTCGACAAGTTCGCCGCTAGTTGTCGAACAGATGTGCTTCCGAACGTAAAATGAGCAAAATGTGTTGACCAGTCAACGCTGCTAGTGCCACATGTCGCTCTCTAGTCGTTCGTCGCGTTCGACACGTTCGCTACTGGTCGTCGAATAGACGTGTTCCCGAACATATTTTGAGCAAAAGATGTTGACTAATCAATGACCCCTGTGACACGTGTCACTCCCCTGTTGTTCGCCACGTTCGACGCGTTTGCCGCCGCTTGTCGAATAAATGTGGTCCTGAACGAAAAAGGGGGAACTGGAAGCCCACGCTCGTCATCACTCTACCTCAAAATCTGTGCTCAAATCAAGATTGACGGATGAGATTCGCACAACAAACAAAAAACAAAAATGCAAGTAAGGAGTTAACGAAGCAGGTTCAAACCCGTTAGCGACCCATTACCGCTACTCCTCCTCCAACTTTCCCGCCAAAACCAAAAAAGAAAAAGGGAAGAGCCCAGCATCTTCTTCCCCACACTCTACCTCAAGCTCAAGCTCGGTGACGAACCCTCGAGCTCCACTCCCTCATCGTCGAGCGCCGAACTCCTCGCCTCGTTCGCCGAGCTCACAAGCTTCAAACCCGTCGTCGAGCGTCTCCAAAACTGAGCTCGACCTCAACCTCATTAGCCAACTCCTCCATGGCCGGGCTCGAGCCCCACGCCAACCGCCTCCATTGCCAAGCTCGATCCCCTCCACGTTCGCCACCGTTGAGCCACCTCAACTGTCGAGCCCCCACCCCGAAGAGTTCGTTCACCTCGCTCGCCACTCCACCATCGAACCCATGGCCTGTCGAGCTCATCTTCAACCTCTGCTCCTCATCAAGCAACGAACCCAACTCCTCCTTCGACGAGCCCTGGTGACCCCTCACTTCGTTCACCAAGCTCGCCGCTCTCTGAGCTTCACCATGTTCGCTAAAACGTCGAGCCATCTCACTGTCGAACGCGTCGAACAGCTCGTCGACGAGCTCTGAACCACTCACAGTGCTCGTCCAAACTGTTCGCCAACTCCCCATTCAACGAGCTCCACCTCGCTGTCGAAGCTCCGCCTCCACATCGCGAAGATCCTCGACCAAGCTCCTCCTCCTCGATCATTCTTCGAGCTCCACCTACAGTGAGCGTCGAGCTCCTCTCCTACTCTCCACCGTTGAACCCATGGCCTGTCGAGCTCGTTTTCAACCTCTGCTCCCCACCTTCGTTTGCCAACTCCTCCATGGCCGAGCTCGAACCTCGCCACGTTTGCTCAACCCCAAGATCCGAATCCACTGTCGAGCTCTTTGCCGAACGTCTCCTCGTTCGCCGCCACATGGTTGATGACGAAGAAGGCGTCGAAGACGAGGAGAGAGGAAGAAGGGCGAAGGCGTCGAACGGAGGAGAAGGCGGGAAAGAAAGCAAGAGCAAAGCAAGAGGAAAGAAGCAGAAAAAAAATTATTAAGAAAAAAAAAATTTGGCCGACGGCTCCGTTGACCGACACGTGTCGCTACGGCGAACGCGAGTCAAACGTGTCGAACAGAGCAGCTCCCGAACGAAAAATGGAGAAAAATATCCTGCTTTGCGATGCGCACTCCCTGATCTTGATCGACGCGCAGGATCGTGCCACGTCATCAGGTATTAATTAATTAATTTATTTATTTAATTAATCGAATTAATTATTTAAAAAATCCGAAAAAATATTTAAAAATCGGAAAAAGTTAATGAAAATATTCTAAAAATAATTATTAATTCAAAAAATAATTTTAAATTCTGAAAATAATTATTATTAAATTAGAATAATTAATTAAATTTTTCGATAATTAATTACTTAATTCGGAAATTGAATAAAAAATTCGAAAAAAATTTAGAAAAATCTGGAAAAATCACAGAAAGTCCAGAAAAATCTGAGAATAATTTTGGGTATTTACAAACCCAGAATAAACACTGTTACACCTCGAGCAAGATCCAACTCCCCCGAGAACTCCGATAAAATCTCGTACGCCATTAAAACAATAAAACTACTCTTCAAAGGCTTTTAAACTCAGTCTTCAGGAGTGGGGGGCTCGTGATATGGCTAAAAATAGGATTAAATCGGGACCATTCAAATCGGGCACGAATCTTAAAGCTCTCAGGGGTAAAACGGTAATTTCACCTACAGACGGGTCTGAAATGGGAATTGGGTTTTTCTTCAAAGCCTAATAACCCATAAACGGATCTGTCCTACTAGGTACGGGTCCCAACCCGTTACAAACCAGTTCCGAAGGATAAAGAAGAACTCAGATTCGTAATTATCCCTGAGAGGTGGTTTTAACCACTTCTATCAATCCACACCGGGAAGTAGATATTTGTCCTTATCTCGAAACGGATCCCTAATGCAACTATAAAAAACCCTCTCCCCCCACCATAACAAGGTAATCAATATTTTTCTACATAAAGCTTTTTCATAATCTTCCTGATTACTGACAAGAGCGTCGGAGGGTGCGTCGTCGGGATCTATCCTGGTGTTTCGCACTTTTTGCAGGCTCACGGCAACAGCAAGAAACCAAGTCAACACGTTGGTGAAGGTCAACAGGTTTGACTAATTCGTTTTCTCAAGAATCCACAAATTCATCTATTTGCTCCTACACCAAAATCAGCAGCAACAGTGCCCAATCAACGATCCAGATCCAACCTCAGGAGCTCTAACAACTTTTTACGACGATGATCAAAGGTTAGATCTTTAGTAGTTTCCTTCAAATATAAACTCACTATCTGTTTGCTCTCACACCAAAATAAGCAGCAACAAATTGACGTCATCTGTGAGAAACTACACATATTTACTTCATAGATCAGAACTTGCCATGAAAAATACCAAATTCTCCCGCCATGCCACCTAGATTAAGAGGGAGAGTAGCGGCCTCAAGCCGTCCAGCCCCTTCGTCAACAAGCTCCTCCGGTGGAGGACCTAATTCCTCCTCAACAACTGGATCCGCCCAACAGCTTATTCAAGCTAATGTCAATGGAGAGGCATCGGGGGGCGCCCGACAAAGCTGCCATGAACAGCGCCCACTGCACTACCATATCACAATCCACAATGCTTCCAGAGACTTGATGCCCTCACAAGGTCCCTGGGGGTCAAGATATCTCTGTCCAATCATCAATGCCAAACAACAGGGGATCAATCTAAGGATTCTTTTGGACGAAAGGCATGCACGGATCGTGGCCTCCCACTCAGAACGTCAAGTGAACTGGAGAAGCAACTCTCCCCACAGGCAGAGATCAAGACACTCCTCCTCTCATAGGGGGCGCACTACAGAAAGAAGACCAACTCGTGAGAGCCAAAAGCATCTTGAGATGAACAAAGAGTAAGAGGGTCGAATTGAAAAATTCAAGCATCACATCCTCCAAGCTATCCGAGGTACTCATGATCAGGGTCGACGCTCATTGAGCCGCCATTCTACTCTATCAAGAGAAGAAGAATCCAACAAATCACGAGATCCAAAAGGAAGGACGGCTAAGCCCTTCGGCGCATCTTAGAAGTAGAAGATTGCCTAGAACAGATAAAGAATAATGGGAACCGCTCCAGAAGGGCTTACTGTCCCAGTCGACTCCCTTTAAGCAAATCCATCTTTGATGCACCCATTCTGAAGAACTTCGAAGCTCCTCAATTCGAGTCATACAATGGTGAATCAGACCCGGCTGACCATATTGAGAGTTCCAAAACTCTTATGATGGTCTACAATGCCATCGATGCTCGCATTTGCCGAACGTTCCCTACAACTTTGAAAGGAACAACAAGAAAATGGTACTTCCACCTCATTCTAGAGTCAAAATTCTCCTTCAACCAGCTCGAAGAGCTCCTTATAGTGCACTTTGTTACTAGACGCAAGGTTGAAAAAACAAGTGCTTCCCTGTTGGAATTAAAGCAAAAGGACTGAGAATTGCTGAAAGACTTTGTGAAGTACTTCACAGCCGAAACAAGGTCTATCTCTTACCTAGACTCGTTAGTGGCGGCTGTTGCATCCCGCCATAACTTCACACATAAAGACTTGAAAGCCTCCCTTGCAAAGAAACCTCCCAAAGATTTCATTGCGCTCCTAGAAAGGAGTGACAAGTATATCCGAGTTGAGGAAGCTCTTTATCCTCTAGGAAAAAATGATTCACCTTCTGGGATCAAACAGAAGAATGGAGGCAAGGAAGGGCCGAGGAAGTTTCAGAAAGACGGCCCAGGTCAGCGCCGTCCACCTTTAACACCACGCTTCAACAAGATCACTTCTCTCAACACTAGCAAATCAGCCATCCTCATGGATGTTGGGAAGGACAGAATAATCTGCTTTCCCCCCAAGATGTCCATAGCTTGTAACCCCCATTTTCGATTGTACGGATTTGTACGTATTTTCTTTGTCTTATATTCATATTCTTGTATTTTGATTTTCTTTTGTGAGTTTTTTTTACTCTTTTTCAACCCAATTGCATTCTTTTGAGAATTTTCATATTTTGTTAGAACCCAGCTTTTCCTAATCAATTCCAATTCTATAATACTAATATGATTATTTTGTGAAACGCCCAAAATTTTATTCTTCTATTTGTAGACTACCTATTTTGATTTCATACCCATATAAGCCAAACCTTACCCAACTCTATATTTTCTAATTATTCATTTATTTTTTTGACCGTAAACTCTACCAAGCCCATCCTGAAACCCAAGCCCATACTCTACTGCTTATATATTCCTCCTAATCTCCATTAACCCTAATAATTATCATCAGCTTAATCTCTCTTCACCATCAGCCGCAACCAAACTCGAGCCTTCTTCCTCTTCTTCTTCTTCACCACTGCCCTCATATCCTCTTCATTTTCAATCCATAAACTCCCGACATCCCTTGTATCTCCACTGTCTTCGCCATCATCTTCTCCTCATCTTCGTCACCCTGAACCCATTGCCACCACTTGCTGTCCCTTGCAGTACCACCGTGCGCACCAATGCCGCCCTTCCATCAGTCACCATCACGACCACCATTGCTGCTCTCCACTACCCTGAGCTCCACTGCCGACGACAGCACCCCGAGCGCCACCCTTCCTTCTCGTTATCCCGAGCATCATCCCCAAGCCATCCTGACTGCCATTGCCGCCTGCACCTCACCAACCACTAACTGCAGTCCACCCCGCCATCAACCAACAACCCTCGCAGCGCCGCAACCTCCTGCTCCGTTTTGTTGCCTCACAACCAAGCCCCGAACAACAGCCCCATCTTCTGCCACTGTTGTTGTTGCTGTTACTGTTGTAGCTGCCTCTTGCTATCATCACTACCTGTGTGTTGTCGCCGCTATTTTCTACGTTGTTCCGTCATAATCATCATATAAGGCAAGTTCTCTTGAACTAACTTATTGTTCTCTTTCAAGAAATGTTTTTGATCTCCGCAAGTAGCTCTTCATTTCATTTATCGTATCTCAATTTGATTGTTACCTTTCCAAGAGGTTATTATGGATTGGCGAAACCAAGTAATAACTCTTTTTTCATGCCACATTGTTGATTCGAACCCTAAACCATGATATCACACCATCATATACCATCTTATTCATTTTGACATATCCATAACACTTATTCTATTGCATGCACCACACAAATATGTGTAGAGATATATACAAGTTTATTTCTTATGTATGAATTGTGTAACTACCATTTTCGTTCTTTTCATTTTTTTCCCCTTTTGTAATATTTTTAATTTCGATTGAATAAAATATTCTATTTTCTATTCCTTGATTATTTTAATTAAATGGGCTCATGAAATTCTTCATTCTTCTTGTTGAACTATTATTGCTGATCCTATTTTCTATTATTTAATTGTGGGTATTTTTATTTGAACCCTATTATCTTTAAACCCATCTCTTATTGAACCCTAAAACCCAATTTCAATTGTTCTTGATCCAAAATCACTATTATTGGATCCTAAATCGTTAACCCAGCATCCTAATTGCACTTTATAAATACAATCCTATTGCAAACCCTAGAATTGCACAATTGAAACCATAATAGTCGTATAATCTCTCTCCTCTTTCTTTCTCTCCCCTAATCCCGAAATCCCCTACTGTTCATCTCCTCCGTCCAACCCGGTGACCGCTTTCCCCCGTCGACCCACTCGGCGACCTCCCCGACCTCCCGATCGACCGCCAGCAACCCCAGGCTCACACCCCAACCTTCCCTTGCCCTGTTTCCCCGTCGATCAGCACCAGAACCTGACCCCGACGCTACCTACATCGACCCGTGCCGCCGCCCTCACCGTCGATGCCCACCGTCGCCGTCGAGCCTCGTCGGTCAGACCCGAGCTCTCTTATTGCTGTTGCTTGCTGTTGATTGTTTTGGGTTCTCTTTTGCACGTGTTATTTTGTGGATTTGTGTGTTCGTGGGTTTGTTGCTTCGGGATCCTTATCCCGTTATTCTTGGTATTCAATTTCATCGTCCATAAGGCAAGTCACTTTCATCTTGAATTTTTATTGAATAAAATTCAAGTTTTTGTTGAAACTCTTGCAAGTAGATTCCATTGTTTATCTTATTGTACATTGTTCATCTCTTTTGTTGGATATATTGAGGGTTTACATGAGCTAACCCCAATATTCTTGACATCGTGTCTCTATTGACTCCAAAGATTGAATCTTTCATGTATTCATATAGAATTGATAAACTCATATAGTTGTCACACAATTAATCTATCGTAGAAATAATTGCTAGGCTGTATGTTTGATTGATCAGTTGATATTTGGTTGATGATAAATTAATGTATGTATGTGTTCTTAATTTTATTTACCATGTTTTTGTACCCATCATGCTGATTATGAAGTTTATTGATTAATAAAGTTGATACCCATCATGTTTAATTAATTTATTTCATGAAAATTACCCAAAAACCTGTATGTACTTGATGGCTATATTTTGTTATCTCTTTTTGACGAAGTAAATGATCTTAAAATGAATAACTTTCTGCATAAGATTTCTATCCCTATTTTTCTAGTTTCCAGAACATCTTGAATCGCTGAATTCTGAGTTTTGTAGAAAAAGTTATGATCATTTTACTACAGCTGTGTTTTTATTTCCAGAATTTCATATTCTTGTATATTTCATGTTTTAAATGTTAAAGGTTGATCAAATAATAAAATATTGCTCTGAAAATTTCTAGATTGTTACTTAACATGTTTAGGAGTCTAATAAATATTTTTAATGAATTTATTATTGAGTTTTTGCTGATTCTAAAATTATAATAACATGATGTTAATTTTCTGCCTGAACATGAAATCTGTAAAGAATGATGTATTTTACCTAGCTACTTTGACGGATTTTGATCTTTAAATATGCGTTGGAACTGTGTAGAAGTCTAGTTTTCATAATTTCTGACGGTTTCAGTTTTCGATTTATATAACAGTGGAAAATTACATTTTTGTACAGACTACTCTTGTTGTCCAAAACTTTATATTTTAGTTTTAATGGATTAATTATCCCTATATCATAGTATCGCATGAATTGAAGTATGTATGTTTCATTGCATGATCCTAAGAAAATATTGTCATCATTCTATTTTTCCTACTTCATGTTATCATCCTATTGTCCCCCTATTGTTACCATTGTTCATCTCATGTCTCATATTTGCATATTGTATTGTTGCATTAATAAATTAATTAATAAGCCGGGGTTTAAGGGATTGACTGGAGTAGTTGATGAGATAGTGACTGTATGCGGAAGTGTGGGCTATGTTTCCCAAAATATTGTGTGTTGGCTATTGTTATTGTTATCGGTTTATTGTTGGATTACTGACTGCAATATCCCAATTGATCTTGTATTATTTTATTGTTATTGAGTCAACCAATGTGCACCAATGCTGTAAATAATGTTATCTTGCAGTGTACATGATCTATAGAATCTTTCACTTAAGTCTAAACGAAATTGATTGTATGCATCGAACTTGTAGAATGGGATGCAATAGTACATGCATTAATTAGGATTAAAATGAATAATAGAGAATTGACACAACATCGATATTGTATATTGTTCATCATTGTTCCTATTGATATCAAATATTGTCTAAGAGTTATTGATATTGATCATTGAATATTGTTACTAAATATTAAATCATTGTTACACCAATTGCATCGATTATCATGATATTGATTATTGTTATTATACCATGTTATTGGTTCCTATTGATTCATTGTTATATCGTTATTCCATTGTTCCTTGCTTTCTCTATTTGCTGTCCATGACTTGCTCTAATGACAAATTTTCTTCCTTATGAAGTGTTCACAGGTGATCATAGAGAATTACGTGCTGGGATTGGAGAACAAATATTTTAAAGATTTAATACTTTCTAGTTGCTTATTATTTTATTGAACTTATTGTATTGAGACTTGTTATATTGTGTTGGGATTTATTATTGTATTGGGCTTATGACCCAGATTTTATTATTTGTTTCCAGACGTTAGATTATTGTATTTGGATATTTTATATTACTTCATTCCAAGTATTATTGTTAATGAGATTATTATTATTACATGCGCAAGTATTTTGTATTGATTATATTGTTGAGTTGATCAGATAAACAGCTTATGGGTGACGTTAGTCATTCACTGGGCCAGTGTTATGTGCTCGTATTCTGTATTTTTGGAAAGCAGGGCATGACAAGATTTTTAGTGGTATCAGAGCTTGGATTTGGATAATATATCAGTCAAACATGACTAACGAAAAGAAATTTGGCTTTGATTGATATATTAATCAGATTTGGATTTTAACCAATTTCACTCAACAGTATGTGCAATACAAGAATTACATGAATAATTGATAATCAACATATATCTAGATACTCCTCTTATTTGATTCCTTCTGGGTATGATTTCATTCTTTTCAAACCCATATTCTTTTGATTTCGGTATCATCCGTTCTTCTTCTTACTGCTTGGTCCGTCGATCGACATCCTTGATCTACAACGACATGTATACAGCTGAAGCTTCACCATCAGAGTTGCGCAGTGGAACCGTGGTGGGCCCATAACCCACAGGTCCCAGGATTCTCATGTTGCTTCTCCTTCCTTTCATTGTTTGCTTCCTTTTTCCTTGCTATTTTGTGATTCTATTCTGTTGCTTATTTGTGTTAGCCTTCCATTCATGTCTGCTTCTTACATTTTGCTTCTGCCTTTTGTGTTCTCACTTTGACTTATTGCTAGGCATTATCCTTGTCCATTCCTTTTCTGCTCATGTTCTCTTTGACTCGGGTGTAACTCATTCTTTTGTTTCCTCCTGCTTCATAGATCTGCATCACTTAGCTAGTAGCGGTATGCTAGCAGAATGGAACATTACTATAGGTGGAGGTGTTGTCGTGTGTTCTCAGATCTGTGAGCAGAGTCCTTTGGTTATTGGTGGTGTTGACTTTTTTGTTGATCTGATTGTCATTAGCAATTCTGGTTTTGATGTTATCTTGGGGATGGATTGGCTTGGTGTCACTCATGCTGTTATTGAAACCCGCAAGAAGAAGGTGGTGTTTCGTATGCCAGAACGTAAGGAATTTAAATTCTGTGCCGGTGAAATGACGCTTACTTGTATAGAGAAGTTGCCTAGTCAGGAAGTTGGAGTTATGGAAGAAGTGTGTGCTGATGATGTTGTCACATCATTGATTGTGCCAGATTTTCTGGATGTTTTTCCTGAAGAATTGCCGGGATCACTGCCAGATCGTGAAGTGGTGTTTAGTATTGATGTTCAGCTGGGTACAGCTCCAATCTCTAAGAGTCCGCACAGAATGGCACCTGTTGAGTTGACTGAGTAGAAGGAGCAGATTCAGGAGTTACTGGATAGAAGTTTTATCAGGCCGAGTGTTTCGCCTTGGGGAGCTCCTGTACTGTTCGTCAATAAGAAGGATGGTAGTTGCAGGTTGTACATTGACTACCGCGAGCTCAATAATGTCATAGTGAAGAAATGGTATCCGTTGCCAAGGATTAATGACCTATTTGATGAATTTGGAGGTACTTATGTATTTTCGAAGTTGGATCTTCGTTCTGGTTACCATCAGGTTAAAGTGAAAGCCGATGATGTACAGAAGACTACTTTCATACAAGATATGGGTTCTATGAATTCTTGGTGATGCCTTTCGGAGTTACTAATGTTCCAACTGTGTTTATGAGCTTGATGAATTAGGTTTTCTCTCCCTTCCTGGGAAATTTTGTTGTGGTCTTCATTGATGATATTCTTGTCTACTCTCGGAACTGTGATGAGCATGCTGAGCACTTGAAGATTGTTTTGCAAACTTTGAGGGAGAATCAGCTATATGGGAACTTAGCAAGTGTGAATTTTGGTGGGATCGTGTGGCATTCTTGGGCCATATTATTTTTGGTGATGGATTTTCTGTCGAATCCGTCCAAGATCTCTGCTGTTAAGGATTTGCCGATGCCAAAGTCAGTATCGGAAGTTCGGAGTTTTCTTAGTCTAGCTGGGTACTACAGGAAGTTTGTTCGGAATTTCTCAAAGATTGCAGGGCCGTTGACTAAGTTGACTGGGAAGGATCAGAAGTTTGTGTGGGATGAGTCCTATGATGAAGGCTTCGCTGAATTGATAAATCGGTTGACATCAGCACCTGTGTTGACTATACCAGATGGATCAGGAGGTTTCGTAATTCACTGTGATGCTTCAGGTAGAGGTTTGGGTTTTGTTTTGATGCAACGAGGTAAGGTTGTTGCATATGCATTTAGACAATTGAGGCCACATGAGAAGAATTATCCTACCTATGATTTGGAGCTTGCAGTTGTGATCTTTGCCTTGAAGCTTTGGAGGCATTGTTTACTTGCAGACCGAGTGGATATCTTCACTGACCACAAAAGTCTCAAGTATGTGTTCACTCAGAAGGAGCAGAATATGAGGCAAAGGCAAAGGTTAGAATTGATGATGGGTTATGATATCAGTTTGTAGTATCACCCTGGTAAGATTAATTCGGTACCTAATGCTTTGAGCAGAAGACCTATTGCTATGTTTCTTACTAAGCAGAAGGAACTTCTAGAAGCTATGAGGACATTGGAATTGGATATGGTTTTGCCTAGTTCTGAGCATGGTTCTTACTAAGCAGAAGGAACTTCTAGAAGCTATGAGGAGATTGGAATTGGATATGGTTTTGCCTAGTTCTGAGCAGAGCTGTATGGTGCTTCAGTTGCATTCGTCTTTGGTGGATCAAATTAAGGAAGCATAGTCTGGTGATGTGTAGTTGCAGAAGTTTCGAGCTGAAGTTGAAGCTGGTTCAAGGACTGATATGGTGATTCATGAAGATGGATCTTTCCGTTTTGGGACCCGTCTATGTGTTCTGAAGGGGAAAGTCAGGAAGAAGTTACTTGAAGAAGCTCACCGTTCACCATATTCTATTCATCTCGGTGGTACGAAGATGTATCGGGATTTGAAGTTGTATTTCTGATAGTATGGTATGAAGAGGGATGTTGCAAGATTTTTTTCTCGGTGTCTGATCTGTCAGCAAGTGAAAGAAAAACATCAGAGGTCTGCTGGACTTCTTCAACCGCTTCCTATTTCGGAGTGGAAGCGGGAGAATATTACTATGGATTTCGTGACTACTTTGCCTAGAAGTCCCAAGGGTCATAATGCCATCTGGGTGATTGTGGATCGCTTGACGAAGAGTGCTCATTTCATTCTTTTCAGAGTTGGTCAATCTACGAAGAGCCTTGTAGAGAAGTATATGCCAGAGATTGTGAGATTGCATGGTGTTCCTGTCAGTATTATATCAGACAAAGATACTAGATTCAGATCTTAATTCTGGGAGAGTCTTCAGAACAGTTTTGGGAGTAAGCTGAAGTTCAGTACTGCATTCCATCCGCAGACAGATGGACAATTGGAGATGACTATTCAGACCTTGGAGGATATATTGAGGTCCTGTGTGCTTCAGTTTGGAGGATCTTGGGAAGATCATCTACACTTGGTAGAGTTTTCATACAATAATAGCTACCAAGCTAGTCTTAAAGCAGCTCTGTATGAAGTCGTGTATGGTCGAAAGTGTAGATCACCAGTGTGCTGGGATGACATTGGCGAGAGGAAGCTTTTGGGGCCAGAGTTGATCACGAGGACTGTTGATGTAGTGGCCCAGATCAGGAAGCATTTGCAAGCCGCACAGGATAGGCAGAGGAAATGGCCAGACATTCACAGGAGGCCATTGGAGTTTGAGGTTGGTGATCATGTGTTCCTCAAGGTGTCTCCATGGAACGGTGTTTTTCGGTTTGGGGGTGGGGGCAAGTTGAGCCCTAAATTCATTGGTCCGTTCGATATGGTGGAGCGAGTAGGCAAGATGGCCTATAGACTGGTGTTGTCGCCAGCCCTTTCTGGAGTGCATGACGTCTTCCATGTTTCTCAACTCAGGAAATATGTCAGAGATGATATTCACGTCATTGACTATTCGGAGTTGTCGGTTCAACCAGATTTATCCTGTAAGATTCATCCAGTTTCGATTGTGGATCGATGGGAGAAGATTTTGAAGAATAAGGTTATCAAGTTGGTTCTTGTTGCTTGGAATCCTCATTCGCTTGGTGAGTCGACTTGGGAGCTTGAAGTTGAGATTCGGCAGAGGTTTCCCCATCTTTTTGTGTAGTTATTTTCTTTCCCTCGGGATTACCCTACTACCACTTGCTTAAATTTTGAGGACGAAATTTTATTGTAAGGTGGGTAGGATTGTAACTACCGTTTTCGTTCTTTTCATTTTTTCCCCATTTTGTAATATTTTTAATTTCAATTGAATAAAATATTCTATTTTCTATTCCTTGATTATTTTAATTAAATGTGCTCATGAAATTCTTTGTTCTTCCTGTTGAACTATTCTAGTTGATCCTATTTTTGTTATTTAACTGTGGTATTTTTATTTAAACCCTATTGTCTTTAAACTCATCTCTTATTGAACCCTAAAACCCAATTTCAATTGTTCTTGCCCCAAAACCGCTGTTATTGGATCCTAAACCATTAACCCAACATCCTAATTGCACTTTATAAATACAATCCTATTGCAAATCCTAGAATTGCACAATTGAAACCATAATAGCCGTATAATCTCTCTCATATTTCTCTCTCTTCCCTAATCCCGAAATCCCATACTGTTCATCTCCTCCGACCAACTTCGGCGAACCCTTTCCCCTGTCGACCTACTAGGCAACCTCCCCGGTCTCCCAATCGACCGCCAGCAACCCCAGGCCCACACCCCGACCTTCCCTTGCCCTGTTTCCCAGTCGATCAGCACCAGAACCTGACCTTGATGCTGCCTGCATCGACATGCGCCTCCGCCCTCGCCGTTGATGCCTACCGTCACCATCGAGCCTCGTTGGCCAGACCCGAGCTCTATTGTTGCTGTTGCTTGCTGTTGATGGCTTTGGGTTCTCTTTTGCACGTGTTATTTTATGGATTTGTGTGTTCGTGGGTTCGTTGCTTCGGGATCCTTATCCCGTTATTCTTGGTATTCATTTTCATCATCCATAAGGCAAGTCACTTTTCTCTTGAATGTTATTGAATCAAATTCAAGTTTTTGTTGAAACTCTTGCAAGTAGATCCCATTGTTTATCATATGTACATTGTTCATATCTTTCGTTGGGTATATTGAGGGTTTACACGAGCTAACCCCAATATTTTTGACATCGTGCCTCTATTGACTCCAAAGATTGAATCTTTCATGTGCTCATATATAATTGATAATAGGGTTACTCATATAGTTGTCACACAATTAATCTATTGTAGAAATAATTGCTAGGCTGTATGTTTGATTGATCAATTAATGTTTGGTTGATGATAAATTAATGTATGTATGTGTTCTTAATTTTATTTACCATATTTTTGTACCCATCATGCTGATTATGAAGTTTATTGATTAATAAAGTTGATACCCATCATGTTTAATTAATTTATTTCATGAAAATTACCCAAAAACCTGTATGTACTTGATGGCTATATTTTGTCATCTCTTTTTGACGAAGTAAATGATCTTAAAATGAATAACTTTCTGCATAAGATTTCTATCCCTATTTTTCTAGTTTCCAGAACATCTTGAATTGCTGAATTCTGAGTTTTGTAGAAAAAGTTATGATCATTTTACTACAGCTGTGTTTTTATTTCCAGAATTTCATATTCTTGTATATTTCATGTTTTAAATGTTAAAGGTTGATCAAATAATAAAATATTGCTCTGAAAATTTCTAGATTGTTACTTAACATGTTTAGGAGTCTAATAAATATTTTTAATGAATTAATTATTGAGTTTTTGCTGATTCTAAAATTATAATAACATGATGTCAATTTTCCTCCTGAACATGAAATCTGTAAAGAATGATGTGTTTGACCTAGCTACTGTTGTCGAATTTTCATCTTTAAATATGCGTTGGAACTGTGTGTAATTCTAGTTTTCATAATTTCTGATGGTTTCAGTTTTTTATTTTTGTAACAACAAGAAATTACATTTTTGTACAGACTACTCTTGCTGTCCAGAACTTTATATTTCTGTTTTAATGGATTAATTATCCCTATATCATAGTATCGCATGAATCGAAGTATGTATGTTGCATTGCATGATCCTAATGAGTTATCGTCATCATTCTAATTGTCTTACTTCATATTATCATCCTATTGTCCCCCTATTGTTACTATCGTTCATCTCATGTCTCATATTTGCATATTGTATTGTTGCACTGATAAAATAATTAATAAGCCGGGGTTTAAGGGATTAACTGGAGTAGTTGATGACATAGTGACTGTATGCGGAAGTGTGGGCCATGTTTCCCAAAATATTGTGTGTTGGCTATTGTTATTATTATCGGTTTATTGTTGGATTACTGACTACAGTATTCCAATTAATCATGTATTATTTTAGTGTTGTTGCGCCTACTAGTGTGCACCAATGCTGTAAATAATGTTATCTTGCCATGTCCATGATCTATAGAATCTTCCACTTAAGTCTAAACGAAAATAATTGTATGCATCGAACCTGTAGAATGGGATGCAGTTGTACATGCATTAGTTAGGATTAAAATGAATAACAGACTTAAGAATTGACACAACATCAACATTGCATATTGTTCATTATTGTTCCTATTGATATCGATTATTGTCTAAGTGTTATTGATATTGATCATTGAATATTGTTATCGAATATTGAATCATTATTACACCAATTGCATCGATTATCTTGATATTGATTATTGTTATTGTCCCATGTTATTAATTCCTTTTGATTCATTGAATTCAATATTATATCGTTATTCCATTGTTCCTTGCTTTCTTTACTTGCTGTCCATGACTTGCTCTAATGACAATTTTTCTCCATTTTTAGATGAAGTGTTCACAGGTGATCATGGAAAATTACCTGCTGGGATTGGAGAACAAACTTTCTGAAAATTTAATGCTTTCTAGTTGCTTATTATTTTATTGAACTTATTATATTGAGACTTGTTATTATTGTGTTGGGATTTATTATTGTATTGGGCTTATGATCCAGATTTTATTATTTATTTCCAGACATTGAATTATTATATTTGGATATTTTATATTACTTCATTCCAAGTATTATTGTTCATGAGATTATTAGTATTACCTGCGCAATTGTTTTGTATTGATTATATTGTTGAGTTGATCAGATAAACAGCTTATAGGTGACGTTAGTCATTCGCTGGGCCAGTATTACGTGCTCGTATTCCGTATTTTTGGGAAGCGGGGCGTGAAAAATTGTAATGGTATGATTAATAGTAAATTTGAAGTTGTAGAAATGACAAATTTTTCCATCATGATAACAGTAAAAATATACCCGAACTACTGAATATGAATGCTTTTTAATTTCTCTTAGAACACTATATGTTTGGTATATCTCGTTTGTTGTAAAATAAAATTATTATGTCGCTGCCCTGCTATTTATTCCATCTTGTAGTGAGTGTATGACCCTGTTACTGATAACATAAATTAGATATTTATAAATAAAATTTGTAGCCCTTTGAATCTAGTTTCTGGTGCTTCTTACGGTTATGAATTCCGATTTGTAGACTGCATGTTATCCTATTTTTAGTATTGTTATGTTTTAAATTCTAGATTTTTGTTTAGAAGCATATCGACATGATTTACTAATTAAAATAATACGTTATTAGTAGAATGAATACATGAATTTAACCAGGAAGTTGCTATACATGAATAGGAGCCATTTTCTAATTTTTATAAGATTAACTGATGAATTTCCAGTCTCATTATGCATACAAGAATTTGACTCTAGGTTGCTGCCAGAACTCTAAACCGGTAAAGAACAGACTAATAGACCTAACTAATGATGATTCGCTTTTCCATAGCAGCAGAAAAGTTAGTTTTTGTACAACAACATATTCCTGTCTGGAATGTGTGTTTTTGTGTTATTAAGTATAAATATGTTTAATTTTGCATCTAATGAATGAAATTAAATATACCATGTATTTCATAGCCTTAACACATTCCTGACATCGCCTCGATACCTCCGTACCCATTGCATGTTCATATTAGAGTATAATAAAATAATAACAAGTCTGGGTAATAAGGGTCGGCTTAGTAGTGGACAACATTGGAGGCTGTACTCGGAGAAGGGTCCCTTATTTCTCTATTGATTATTGTTATGGATTATGGATTATTGATTATTGATTATTGATTATTATTTCTGAGTACATGATCTGTAGAGTTCACCATTATAGTATAAATGATCACTTGTTTGTATGCACTGAACCTGTGGTATGGGACGCAGAATTACGTGCATTAGATAAGATAATAAAAGGCTGATAGATTTAGTATTGACACTTGTATTTTTTATCATGGTTGTTGTTATCGAATTTGATTATTGATTGTTGTCATTGATCATTGCATCATTAATAGACTTTTGATCTAATTATCAACCCTCGTTTATTAACCTCTGATATAGTTCTAGTTCATTGTTCCTTGTTCCTTGATATATCATGTTTTATTGTTCTTTGATGTTACTATTTTCTATCCGTAACTTTCTCTAACGGACCCACCACCCCCACCAAACTCTAGATGATGAGCGTGCAGGTACACGAGGAAAATTGACTGAAGGACTTGGTGAGAAAATCTTCTAAGGAATGAAGTCAAGATTTTAGCCCTTTTTATTACCTCGTTCATGCTATTTATTTCTAGTGTTACTATCGTTTTATACATTGTATTCCGGGCTTTGACCCGAAGTTTATTCTCTCCCAGATGTTGGATTATTTATGGATTTATTTGTGGATTATTTCATGTATCTTTCCAATTATTTATTGTTTATGTGATTTCATTTATCATGTGTGGTTGTGACTATACTTCATATCGTTGAGTTTAATGTTACAGCATATGAATGATGTATACATCATTCACTGGATCTCAGTTATGTACCAGTAATTCCGTATTTGGGAAGAGGGACATGACACAACTAGTAAGAAAAGAAACATGAACAAGTGGTGCACATTTCATAGAGATCATGGACACACTACTGACAGTTGGCTGACAAGACGACAAAGATTTAGTTGAATTCCTGATTCGTTAGGGCTACCTCTCCAATTTGTTATATTCAGCAAAACAACAATGATGAAACCCCTCCAGCACAGGGGGCTAATAAGCATCGAGAGAGGCCCTCCGAATCGTAAGACTCAGAATACATAGCCATTCTCCATTCCATTCACGGATGTCCAATAGGGGTGGGGGCGGGGGGGGGGGGGGGGGGGGGGGGGGGGGGGGGGGGTTCCAACTCCTCCAGCAAAAGCAATTATCATGGAAGTCAACTCATTACATAACATCTTGCATACCAAGAGCATCCGGGTCCCGATGTCTTTCTCAGACAAGGACTTAGAAGGTGTCCGAACACCCCATTGCGACGCATTGATCATAAGCCTCTGCATGGTGAATCATGTGGTATGCCGCATCCTGGTGGATAACGATAGTTTAGTAAACATCATTTTTATGAATAATTTCAATGGCCTGAAGCCCTCCCGAGACCGACTCAAGCCAAGCCGGTTATACACTCCACGGATTCTCTGGTGTACCCGTTCAAATAGAAGGAATCGTTACACTCAATGTGACAGCATGAAAAGCCCCGGTTACTCGAGCAGAAACACTGGACTTTATGGTAGTCAACATCAAAGCTGCATACAACATTTTTTTGCTATCCGGGCCTGGTGGCCTTTCATGCAGTTGCCTCTGCCTACCACATGAAAATTAAAATTTCCAACAACAGCAGGCGTATGCCAAGTTGTAGGGAGGAAACAGACAGCACGAGCATGCTACACTACCACAATGGGGGCTCGGTTCTCCCCCTCGATGCCATAGAGCTACCGAAAGCAATCACTATAATTCTGAGTTCGTAAACAAGCTTGACGCTACTACCCTAGACAATCCTATCGAGAACTTCCAAACTAGCCAAACCATCTCCCACCAGGTCCGAATTCATCCTACTTATAATACAGTAATTGACCTGAATCCTTCGTTCGAAGACACTCTTCTCATTCAACGAAAAGAAATAGTTCTGCCTAAAAAAATTGGCAAACTTGAAGATCTCTCATTTTCTCTGCAATACAAGGGGTGGCTCACTCCAAAATAGGCAAGTTCATGCAAGGTCTACCAAGTTGTTCACCTAACAGCTCATCAACATGAAGACCCGGGGGGCAAGGAGATATCAGCAGTGACCTGGAATATGGAATGCCTCATGAAATCCAAGAAAAGTGCTTAACGCCTTCCTCTTATATTCTAAATATTTTCTAATAAAGGCCAACCACTTGAGCACCCGTTTAGTTTTATCTTTCAATAAAGACCGCTTTCGCTACCTGTCACTGCATGTAATAAAAGTCAGCCATTTGAGCAGCCACTTAGTTTTATTTTTTAATAAAATTTAGTTTTAGTATTAATTTTTGCATAATTCTTCAAAAATTCTATGGATGCATACAATGAGTTAAATGCCGAACATACTCATAAAAATGGCACCAAAAACTCATTAGAAGCTCCTTATAAGACGATTTTGGAGTCCATGGCGGTAGCTCGGAGTTCCTCTAGCAACCTACAATCAAGAACATTCAGAGCCCAACTTGCCATTCGTTTTTCTCCTGCAACGCATTAAACACCTCAACGACAGGTTCAGAGTCCATCCCTATGGCTCAGAGTTGCTTTAGCAACCTGCAATCAAGCACGTTCATAGCTCAACTCGCCATTTAATGTGCTCCTGCAACATGTTAAATCCCTAAACAACAAGTTCAGAATCCATACCCATGGTTTGGAGTTCCTTCAGCAACCTGCAATCAAGCACGTTCGGAGCTCAACTCGTCATTCGACCTGTTCCTGAAACTTGTTAAATTTTCTTAAAGACATATTAGAGGCCAAAATCATGGATTGCAGTTACCCAAAAAAACCTGCAAAAAAGCAAGTTTTGGAGTTCAACTCGTCATTCGATGTGATTCGCAATTCGTTAGAGGACCCATATATCAAGTTTGGAAAATAACTCTTCGTCAGAGTTGTTGCTTCAACTAAGTAAGTACAAAACGGCAAGTCCGAAGTTCAACACTCCCCAAGAGCAGCTTCTATGACTAGCCCCCCTCCCCCCCCCAATACGACTGATATGGCCAAAAATGGGGTTAAATCGAAACCGTCCAAACTGGGTGCGAATCTCAAAGTTTGGGGGCAAAATGGTAATTTCACCTACAAACGGGTCTGAAGTGGATACTGGGTCTTCTCTCTAAAAAGCCCAGTAACCCGCAAACGGATTCACCTCAATTGGGTGCGGGTCCAAACTCAAAACGGACCCGCCCTAGTAGGATAGAATTAGGGTTTCTGATTAATCCTAATCAACGGCCCTGATTCATATCTATCCTTTCATTGGGAATTAGGGATTACATTCCTAATCAGATCCCAAAGGCGGCTATAAATACCCCCCATCCACCACCATTAACAGGTAATCAATCTTTTACAAATTTACGCTCTCTCATAATCTTTCCTGATTACTGACTTGAGCGTCGGAGGGTGCATTGCCGGGATCAACCCCGGTGTCTCGCACTTTTTGCAGGTGAACGGCGGGAGTCAGCGGTCAAACTCCGGCGAAAGAGGTCAAGGTTTGATTATTCAGTTTCCCTAAGAATCCACAAATACTATCTGTTTGCCCCCACACCAGATTCAGCGGTAACAGATTGGCACCGTCTGTGGGAACCAACGAATAGCAGCCCTTCCTCTTCCCATTGGTCAGATCCTACCCAGCCATGCCTCCAAAGAAACTTAGATCTAGGGGGTCCAACCGTGGACCTACTCCTCAACAAGAGAACCCCCTAGAAACGGTCCAGTCCCAGGGACTCCCTCCTCAACCCGACCAAGCCCCACAGCAGGACCAACTCCCTCCTCAGAATCTTCAACCCCCTCGCGGTCAAACCGGTCCCCGGAATACCGGTGCGGGGGGCTCCCGTCCCAATCCTCAGAAACAACTTCTTCAACATGATCACGTCTCCGTGCACAACCCCTCTACTGATTCCATGGCATCTCACATTTCCCGAGCATCAGATGACCTCCGCAACATTCTCGACAATCAGCGCAAAGAAGAGGATCTTTACCGCCATTTGGATGAAAGGCGGGCCCGAGAGGGAGCCTCCCGCCAACACTGTCCAAATGAGCAATCTCCTCATTGCCGAGAATACAGAAGGTCCCCTCCTCGCAGAGGGCGGAGAGAGTCCCCCGGCCACCATAGGAGAAGACCTCACTCTCCTGACGATGGCGACCTCCCAGGAACGATGACGCACCCATCAATCGTGCCGAGTTCCACCAATTCCAAGCAACCATCTTACAAGCCCTCAATCTCTGACCCAACAACAACAATGCTCAGAGGGTCCCCACTCCTCTGGTCCGAAGTCCTCGCCAACGGTCCCTAACTCCTCCCCCAGCTCCTAGCAACCCCCAGCACATTCCTAGTCCTCGCCACTCCTGGAGCTACCGTCGTCGTAGCCCCCACTCCCTTGTACGAAGACGAGTCCACAGGCTCGTTTGATTACCGTCGAAGGGATGACACTGTCTACCGTTGTCTCCACGAAATGGAGGGGCGCTTGAGTCAGCTAGACTGAGAAGAAGAGCTTAGAGGAAGGACCCTCCGCCCAAGTCGCCCTCCTTTCTCTCGAACCATCATGGAGGCAACCGTTCCAATAGGCTTCAAGCCTTCCCAATTCGAGACTTATTCTCGGGAGTCCGACCCCGTCGACCACATTGAAAGCTTTAAGACCCTCATGCTCATCCACCAAGCTTCCGATGCTCTGCTGTGTAAGACCTTCCCCGCTACCCTCAAGGGTCCGGCCCGGGAATGGTACTCTCGCCTCGCCCCATCTTTGATATTCTCCTTCGAGCAATTTAAGACCCTCTTCGTCACCCACTTCGTGAGTAGCTGCTGAACTGAGAAGACCAGCATTTCAGCATTTTGCTACTCTACCTTAACCAGAAGAAGGGGGAGAAGCTGAGAGACTATGTGAAAAGGTTCACCGCGGAATCTAGGTCTATCGCTTCCCTCGACCAGTCGGTCGCTGCAGCAGCATTCCAATCAAACATCCTTAATTCCGGCCTCCGCTCCTTCCTTGCCAAGAAGCCCCCACAGAACTTCTCCGATCTCCTTCTCTGAAGCAAGAAGTATATTCGGGCCGAGGAAGCTGAGCACCGCCCCAACTTTGAGGGGCCTTCCTCCGGGTCCAAGAGAAAGGGAACAGAAGAAGAAGGAGCCAAGAAGCTCCAAAAGGATAATGGCGGTCAGCGCTGCCCTCCCCCCAGATTCGAGAAATTCACTCCTCTTAACGCTAACATTTCCACTATTCTCATGGAAGTAGAGAAGGAAGGGGTGATACCTCTTGCCCCGAAGATGAACACCCCTGGCAAGAAAAGGGACAAAGAGAAATGGTACCGCTATCACCGGGACCATGGCCACGACACCAATAATTGTCGGGCCCTGAAGAACGAGATCGAGGCCCTTATCCAGAGGGGGCAGCTGGCCAAATTCGTGAGAAAAGACCAAACCGACCTTCCTCCTCCTCCTCGGGGGGCTAACAAGCATCCTGAACGACACGATGAGACACCCGAATTCGAAGAGGAACGTGTCCAACACCTCATTCATGGGGGCCCAATGGGGGGCTCCTCCAACTCCTCTCGAAAGGCTTTCATAAGGGAAGTCAATTCAGTACATGGCATGCCCCCCACCAAAGGCCTCGGAGTACCGGTCACTTTTTCAGATGAAGACCTTGAGGGAGTCCGAACCCCCCATTGTGACGCACTAGTCATCAACCTCCATATGGCGAATTTTAAAATGGAGAGGATCCTGGTGGACAATGGCAGCTCCGTTAACATCCACTTCCTCACTGCTTTCAAAGGACTCATACTATCCCGGGATAGACTTAATCCCGCCGATTACACACTCCACGGGTTCACGGGAGTGCCAGTGACTGTTGAAGGGGTGATCACCCTCGACGTAACCGCTGGCAAAACTCCTACTACCCGAACGGAGCCAATGGACTTCATGGTCGTTAATGTCCCCGCCACTTATAATGTGATCCTAGGCCGACCCGGTCTAGCTGCTCTCGAAGCCGTCCCTTCCGCTTATCACCTCAAGATGAAGTTTCCCACCCGGGCAGGAGTAGGGAAAGTAAGAGGCAGTCGGGAAATGGCCCGCAAATGCTACATGACCTCTATTGGGGGTCCAGTCCTCTCCCTCGAAACACTTGAAATCCCCCAAAAGAGTGTCCGACAAACGTCCGAGCCGGTGGATGAATTGAAGGAAGTGCTCTTCTCTGAGCAAGATCCGAGCCGCAAGTTCTTTATCAGTAAGACTCTCCCATCTGCCCTATGCTCCAACATAGTCCGGTGCATTAGAAAGAACCACGATCTCTTTGCCTGGTCGACCACTGACATGCCTGGAATTTCCGAAGAGCTCCTAGTCCACCACCTCAGCATTGCTCCGGGGTCCAAACCGGTCCAACAGAAGAGGCGCAAGTTTGCTCTCGAGCGCTAGCAAGCTATAAAAGAGGAAGTGGACAAGCTCCTAAAGGCTCAGTTCATACAAGAGGCCAATTACCCCGAATGGCTTTCGAATGTTGTGATGCTAAAGAAGGCCAACGGGACCTGGAGAATTTGCATCGACTTTACCGACCTGAACAAAGCATGACCCAAAGATCCATTCCCCCTTCCAAGCATCGACACCCTGATTGACGCTACTTCGGGCCATGAGCTTCTCAACTTCATGGATGCTTTTTCCGGATATAATCAAATCTGCATGTTCCCCCCGGACATCCAGAAGACCTTCTTTATTACCGATCAGGGCCTCAAATGCTATAGGGTGATGCCTTTCGGGTTGAAGAATGCAGGAGCCACCTATAAACGCCTCGTTAACAAAGTCTTCCAAAATCAGATCGACCGTAACATGGAGGTGTATGTTGATGATATGCTTGTGAAGAGCATTCGTGGGGCCGACCATGTCACCGATCTGCAGGAGGCGTTCGATGTGTTATGAAAACATGATATGAGGCTCAATCCGAACAAGTGTGCATTCGGAGTCGCGTCGGAAAAATTCCTAGGATTCATGGTCAGCCAAAGAGGGATCGAAGCCAACCCCGAGAAGATTAAAGCCATACTGGATATGGCTCCTCCCAAAAATATAAAAGAAGTTCAGAAGCTAACCGGGCGCCTCACAGCTATAGGGCGCTTCCTTTCCAAGTCAGGGGAGAAGTGTCTTCCCTTCTTCAAGGCTCTCAGGGGAGCTAAGGGCTTCGAATGGGGTCAGCAACAGCAAGAGTCGTTCGATCAGCTTAAAGCCTACCTAGTCAACCCCCCTCTCCTCAGCAAGCCTATCCCCGAGAAAATACTCTACCTCTACTTAGCTGCCTCCGAGCAAACCCTCAGTGCTGTCTTGGTGAGGGAAGAAGACAAGGCTCAGAAGCCCATCTATTACGTAAGCAAGGTACTTCGGGATGCCGAGCTTCGTTATCCAAGGCTAGAGAAAATGGCATACGCCTTGGTTATGGCAGCTAGGAAGCTTCGCCCATATTTCCAGTCTCACTCGGTGGTCGTTCTTATCGACCAACCGCTGAAGCAAGTTCTGCACAAGCCGAAGACCTCTGGCCGCCTCATGAAGTGGTCGATCGAGCTGAGCCAGCATGATATATCCTACCAACCTTGGACCGCGATCAAGGCTCAGGCCTTAGCTGAATTCATAGTTGAAAGCACCATTCCCAAGGTCAGTCAAGCGGCAAAGGGACCTCCTATTTGGACGGTATATGTTGATGGATCCTCTTGTACCGAAGGGAGCGGAGCCGGGGTCATTCTAGCAGGCCCCGATGACTTCGTCCTCCAATACTCCCTCCGCATCAACTTCAAGGCCTCCAACAATGAGGCAGAATATGAAGCCCTTATAGCCGGTCTTGGAATGGCTCGCAAGGCAGGGGCACAATGCCTCCGCATATTTAGTGACTCTCAGCTGGTTGTGAATCAAGTCTTGGGCGAGTATGAAGCGCGAGATGACCGAATGGCTAAGTATCTAGCCAAGGTCCAAAATCTCATGGCTCTCTTCAAAGAGGCACTTATTCGGCGAATCCCCAGGGAGGAAAATGCCCAAGCAGATGCTCTCTCCAAGTTAGCCTCTTCCTCCCTCCAAGGTCTCGAGCAGACCGTCTTGATTGAAGTGCTCCTGAAGCCAAGCATAGAAGAAGAAACTCCCGACTCTATGGAGTCACTGCCTGTTCAACTTCAAGATAATTGGATGAAATCCCTAGTAGAATTCCTAAGGGATGGGCTCCTCCCTGAAGACCCTAAGGAAGCTTGTCGAGTCAGAACCATAGCGGAGCGGTACACCCTTGTTGAGGGGGTCTTGTACAAACGCTCCTGCACATAAGTTGACGGCAGACCTTATCTGAGGTGCCTCTCCCCCGAACATGCCACATACGCCTTGCAAGAACTTCACGAAGGCATATGCGGAGCACATTTAGGTTCCAGATCACTTGCCCGAAAGGTGTTGAATTATGGATACTTCTGGCCTACCCTCCTCCAAGATGCCGAACGACACGTTCGGCAATGCAGCTCTTATCAAAAGCATTCCAACATTCGTCGCCTACCTCAAGCTCAGCTCATCTCCCTATCAAGTTCGATCCCCTTTGCAATGTAGGGAATGGATTTACTAGGGCCGTTTTCCCCAGCTCCTGGCCAGCTCAAATTCTTAGTCGTGGCGATCTAGTACTTTTCAAAGTGGATAGAGGCCAAGCCCTTGGCTACAATCACCGAGAACAAAGTCCTTCAGTTCTTCTGGAAGTGCGTCATCTGCAGGTTCGGTGTCCCTCGGGTCCTCATAACCGACAATCCGCATTCCGAGCTCTATGTGAAGACCTTGCATCCAACAACGCTTCTCCTCCGTCTCCCACCCACAGTCAAATGGTCAAGTAGAAAATACCAACCGACAAATTCTCTCCGGTATTAAGAAGAGGCTGGATAAGTCTGCTAAAGGCTTATGAGTCGATCAGCTCCCAAACGTACTGTGGAATTACCGCACTACCAAACGGACCCCTACAGGAGAGTCGCCATTTAATCTCACCTTTGGGTCGGAAGCTGTGATCCTCTTGGAAGTCGGTGTACCCTCTCCTCGCCTCATTGCCTATGAAGAAGAGTAGAATGCCAGGGAACTTCGGGCGAATCTGGATCTGATTGATGAGCTCCGGGAAAGAGCCTCGATTTGCCAACAAAGCTACCGAAGGAGGATCGAGCTGGACTACAACAAGAGGGTCTGTCCCACCAACCTCAAAGAAGGGGACTTGGTCCTCAGAAAGTTAGCTATATCATTCCTTAGTCCGAAGAACAAGCTGGCCCCAAATTGGGAAGGACCCTACAAGATCACCAAAGTGGTTCGGCCGGGGACTTACCGTCTAGAAGACCTTGAAGGAAGAGAGATTCCCAGGACATGGAATGCCGACCATATCTTGAATTACCAAGAGAGTGCATGAACGCCTCTCTGAGTACCTTCTGACGTCGAACCGTTCCTTTCCCTTCACTTGTACTTTTACTTCT
Organism: Hemerocallis citrina; assembly: GCA_017893485.1. Taxonomy (NCBI): domain Eukaryota; kingdom Viridiplantae; phylum Streptophyta; class Magnoliopsida; order Asparagales; family Asphodelaceae; genus Hemerocallis; species Hemerocallis citrina. The sequence continues at coordinate 281,797,927 of CM030362.1, forward strand.
TTATTTCTCCAATGTAATAACGACTAGCAACTTAGAAGCAGCCGACTATTAGTTTTCAATAAAGAACATCTTGCTTCCTATTTTACTTGTGAATTGTTTGTATCTCTCTATTTTTACCTTCATACTCATACGACGAGTTCGGAGTCCAAAACTTGGCTCGACTCCGCTTCGCAAGCTCGCTCTTAAGCAAACTAGAAGTGATTCGCCATTCGGAATTGCTCCCACAACCGTTGAAACATACTCAAACGACGAGTTCGGAGTCCAAAACTTGGCTCGACTCCGCTTTGCAAGCTCGCTCTTAAGCGAGCTAGAAGTGGTTCGCCATTCGGAATTGCTCCCACAACCGTTGAAACATACTCAAACGACGAGTTCGGAGTCCAAAACTTGGCTCGACTCCGCTTCGCAAGCTCGCTCTTAAGCGAGCTAGAAGTGGTTCACCATTCGGAATTGCTCCCACAACCATTGAAACATACTCAAACGACGAGTTCAGAGTCCAAAACTTGGCTCAACTCCGCTTTGCAAGCTCGCTCTTAAGAGAGCTAGAAGTGGTCCGCCATTCGGAATTGCTCCTACAATCGTTGAAACATACTCAAACGACGAGTTCGGAGTCCAAAACTTGGCTCGACTCCGCTTCGCAAGCTCACTCTTAAGCAAACTAGAAGTGATTCGCCATTCGGAATTGCTCCCACAATTGTTGAAACATACTCAAACGACGAGTTCGGAGTCCAAAACTTGGCTCGACTCCGCTTTGCAAGCTCGCTCTTAAGCGAGCTAGAAGTGGTTCGCCATTCGGAATTGCTCCCACAACCGTTGAAACATACTCAAACGACGAGTTCGGAGTCCAAAACTTGGCTCGACTCCGCTTCGCAAGCTCGCTCTTAAGCAAGCTAGAAGTGGTTCACCATTCGGAATTGCTCCCACAACCATTGAAACATACTCAAACGACGAGTTCAGAGTCCAAAACTTGGCTCAACTCCGCTTCGCAAGCTCGCTCTTAAGAGAGCTAGAAGTGGTCCGCCATTCGGAATTGCTCCCACAATCGTTGAAACATACTCATACGACGAGTTCGGAGTCCAACACTTGGCTCGACTCCGCTTCGCGAGCTCGCTCTTAAGCGAGCTAGAAGAGGTTCGCCATTCGGAATTGCTCCCACAACCGTCGACGCGCGCGAAATTTCTACAACTAGACTGGACATGGGAGAAAAGTGCTTAAAAGAGCTAACGTTTGGTTCTTATAACTCGTTTCGAATCGAACTACCATGCATGTCCAACACACGAACATCGGAAAGAAAACGAGCTTTTATTTCATTAAAAAGTTCGACAAAGGAACCCAAATTACAAAACCGGGTTACTAATACGGGGCGCTACAAAAACTCAGAAAATTACAACTTATTCAACGCTTCCTTGGAATGGGGATGTTTCGGTTCAAAGACACTCGGGGACGGCATCTCCTAACTTCAGAGCTCGTCTGTACGCCAACGGACCAAGATGCCTCTTCGGCGCTGCCTCTGACCGTGGCCCCAACCGAAGCGCCACTAGATGAGGTAGTCACCCCGCTTTGAGCATCGGCCGGGCTCCGCCTAATGACAGGAGAACGAGTCGCGCGCTCGTAAAAAGAGATTCCCGTCTCACTCTCCTCGCACGTACACGACGTGCTCCGAACGTTGATTCTTGCCGGCTGAGGCTTGAGTCGAGCGACTTCCTCCTCGAGCTCGACAATCCGATCCTTCAAAGATTCGTCCTTCACAGATATATTAAAATGAGGAAGCCGAGCAGAACCTTCAGCGCCAGACCTATCGGCTATGATACGACGAAGGTGGGTCACTTCGATACTTCTGTCGACCGTAACCCTCCTCAACTCGTCAACCTTCGCCATCAACTCGTCGTGCTTGGCCATCAATTTACCCACTGCCGAAGCTAACTCATCTTCATCTGCCAAAAGTTCTTCCTCAGCTATCTTCAAATCTTGAACTTCCGCCACAAGAGCACCTTCCGCTCGAGTAACGTCGAACAGCGTCTTTCGGAGCAACTCCACCTCGCCTTCAAGACGAATCTCGCGAGATCGCGTCCGTAGTTGTTTTAGCTCGGAGAAATACCCTCTCACCATTGCTTTGACATCCTCTAGATCTAACTCACTTTTGCAGAAGCACTCTCGGCTGTGAGAAAGGGCCCGCTCCGTCGTTTTCAATTCAGCACGAAGACGAGAAACCTCAGTTGCTGAACTCGACTCGACCTGAAAAGTGAAAGAATATCAAAGGAAGTCTTCAACACTTGAGTTCTTGACACAAACAGAAAGTGTTCAACACTTGGCAAAATCTCGATGTGTTCATAGCACTTCGACAAAATTTCAATAATAGTATCATCACCCTCAATACAGCAAAATCTCAAGACAAGGCGAACACAAGTCAGAAAATAGGCCAAGATTTCAAAAGGGGGAAGTTGTTTCATTAAAAATCCAAAATATACACAAAAGCGGTGGCCAGTCCGCAGTTAGGCGTTACAGCAAAAACAAAACAAAAGAACCAAAAACAATTAGAGAAGAGGCGACTAAGTCAGGGGTCGACCTCGTGATGTTGTTCCGAACCGTCGTCACTCGGCACGGTGACTATCGCACCCTCGATGCTCACCTCGTCCTCGTCATCTTTGCCCTCCTGCCTGGGGGCGAGCTCGGCTAGAGGCAGTTCTTCCTCCCCGTCTATGGGGTCGTAGAAGTAGTAGGAGGAGCCGTCGAACCCGGGGATACGAGCGGCCACGTGCTTCAGCGCTCGGGCGTACGCCTCCTCCATGTTTTTCAACATGTGGGCCTCGGCCTCGTCCCGAACCGCCTGCTCCGCAGCCGCCACCTTCGACGCCTGGCTGCTCAGAGCTTCCTCCGACGCCCTCAGTGCCTTGGACAGCTCTTCTTCGAGAAAAGCCATCTCCTTTTCCAAAGTTTCAACCTTGGCAGCCTCGGCGGCCGAGCGCTTCAGCGCCTCGGTAAGCTTCGCCTCAAGATCGGCCACCTCGGCTGTGCGCGAAGCGGAAAGCACCTGCTCGGCCTCGAGCAGTTTGACTACCTTGGCATGCTCCGACCGCTCTCGATCGTTCAGCACGGTCATCTCCTTCTCCTTGCTCGCAAATTCTTCGAGCAAGTGGTTGAAGTGGCATAGGGTCTGCAAGCGGCACAAGAAAAACTATTAGGTCCGAGCGAAAAAACTTAGAATAATTGTTGAAGAAACTTCTGATACTCACCGACATGGTGTTTCGAGCGATCTGCATGGCGTCATCGCCCACGGAACCCGCCTTCAGCGCAGCGCGGTCTTTTAGGGTTGGCAGGTGCTTCACCGCCTGCATACAAATGCCCCCGTTACCGAGGAAACCGTCCACCTTCATCACCTGCCAGTCGGGGACGAAGAGGCGCTTGTGCTCCTCAGTGAGTATCTTCTCGGCCTCTGCGGTAAGAGGGGGGTCCTCAAGAGCTAAGGCCACACCCACGTTGAACGCCCCGCTCGACGACCCGGGCGCCTCAACCTGAGCAACTTTGGCCGGTACCTCCGAAGGAGCTGGGGTAGACGTTGCCGCACGAGCCTTGGCCATCAGTCCTTTGTAATCCATACCGGGGGCCTCTGAAAAAACCGAGCAAAATGAGTTAGAAAATTTTTAACCAAAAGATAAAGCTGAAGCAAGAAAAGAAGAGAAAAGTGTACAAGGGTCGATCGGACTGAGACCCCCACGAAACAAGACCTCCTCGGTAATGTCCTTCCAACTAAGGGTCGGAAGACCGAGGAGCTTCTCCACCACCTCTTCCTCTTCTTTAGGGAGCACGGGCTCCTTCTTCGCCCGCTTCGGAACTCCGATCTTCCACTGCGTCGGAAAGACCCACGGCTCGGGAGCACGGATGAGGAAGTACTTCTCTTTCCAGTGCTTGATCGAGTCCGGGTTCTTGATCAGTTTCATGCCCTTCCTCGGCGACAGATAGTACCTCTCCTCCATCTTGCTCATCTGGCAGATGCGGTAGAGGCTCCGAAGTATGACCATCTCCGGCTGCACACCAATCTCTTGGCACTGAAGGACGAAGGCGATCACGTGTCGCCACATGTTCAGCATAAACTGAGCGGGACTCAGGCCGAACCACCCCAGCACCTCGTTTACGAAAGGGTGCAGTGGCAGCCGAAGTCCAGCATTCAGTGTGTCATACGGGAAGACGCAGGTATCGGCCGAAGTAGATGTGCACGCTCGAACACCGGGGCCGGGGAGTAGAAGAATGTATTCTTTGGGGATCCGGAACCCACTCCTAATCCGATCCAGGTCCGCCTCGGTCAAGATTGAGGAGATCTGATCCACCTCGGAAGGGTCCCTCGGATCATTCTCTTCGTATGACGGAGCCGTGCCCTGCGTCACCTTCTCTAACAAGTCTTCAGGGTAACTCTGCACACCCCCAACGCTGGATAAGACAGACGGGTGCCGACCCAATTCTCCCGCCGTCTTCGGATGCTCGACTATCGTCATCACCCCGACTGGTTCGGCAACCTCCTTCCCCTTGCTCAGCCTAACCGTTGTCATCTCGATCGGCTCGGCGATCTCCTTCCCCTTGTTCGACCTAACCATCACCGCTCTGCTGATGTCTTGGTCCGAGGTGGGGGTCTCATCCACAGAAGAAAACTTAACCATTTTCTAAGGATAAGGCGAGACACTAACCTTGAAGTGACGTGAATGGCCGGAAAAGATCGCCGGAATCTGAAAGCGCCTTGCCGCGACAGCTAGTTGCGCCACCCGCGAGCGAAAACTCTGCTAGTAGAAAGTAAAAGTGAAAGTAAGAAATGAAAAGTGAAGAATGAGGTAAAGTGTGAGGGGGTGAAGACTTATAGTAAAAGAAACGACTCTTGGACTTTGTAATGTAAAGACGCAACTTTTGGGCCTCCCCTCAAGGCGTTATAAAAGCCCAAATGACTAAGTAGCAAAGAGCGGCGACCGTTCATAAGAAGTAACGACGGTTCACAAGAAGTAACGATGGTTCACTATGAGCCGCTCCGCTCGGCTGCTCAAGCCCCAAGTCGCCGATGCACTCCACTTAGCAACCAAGAAGCACTCAGATCGGCCCACGCTTCCTCAGAAACCGAGCAACTGCCAATTCGAGCTGCGAATTGGAGAAAAATGACTTTCTCCCCAAAATTCATGCAAGATTTCGATCGGACAGCTCAGATCGTGCCACACTCACAAAATGACAAGATAGTGTTTTCTCAAGAACTGAGCCTACCCTCGAGATCCGCGCCAAGATCAATTGCTCAGATCGCGCACGTCCCTCGGAGCCAAAGTCCGAGCGACAGGCAATCCGAGCAGCTCACACGAGAAAGTGACTCGAAAACCGAGCAACTGCCAATCCGAGCTGCGAATTGGAGAAAAACGACTTTCTCCCCAAAATTCGTGCAAGATTTTGATCAGATGGCTCAGATCGTGCCACGCTCACAAAACGACAAGATAGTGTTTTCTCGAGAACTGAGCCTACCCTCGAGATCCGCACAGCAATCTAACGGCTTAGATCGCTCCACGTCCCTCGGAAATTGGAATCCGAGCGACTAGCGATTCGAGTTGTTCACACGAAGAAAATAATGCCGAGCAACACCGCTCGGGCATCGAGCGATAACAGCCATCAGATTTTCTCAAAATTAGTACCCCGACCTGATGAACGGCTCAGATCGCCCCACGTCCCTCGAAAATTGGAATCTGAGCAACTAGCGATCCGAGCCGCTTACATGAAGAAAATAGCACCGAACTACGTAGCTCGAAGTCCGAACAACTCGCCATCCGAGCTGCTCAGACGGCGAAAAATGGTGCCGAGCGACTGATCTTCCAAAAATTCGCGCCAACATAAGATGGAGGGCCCAGATCTTGCCACGCCATAATTCGGTATTAAAAATTAATTTTTATTTATTAAAATCGATTTATTTATTTAAAAAATTGTGAAAAATTGATTAAAAATTCGGAAAAATTAATTAAAAATTCTAGAAAATAATTATAAACTTAGGGAAACATTTTTGAGCCCCTGAGTAAATAATTATTTCTTAGAGTAGTTGATTGAGACTCCCGAACGACTAATCACCGCTTCACAAAATTAAATAAATGATCCGAAAAATAAATAGAAATTAAGGAAAAATGCTAGAAAACCAGAGGGGCTCAAGAACAACTTAGAGCGCACAACTGACACGGAAAATCACCATACCGCCTCATGCAAAGATTCGACACATCCCATTTGGACTCCGATACAACTCCGTAAGCCATTAAAATAGTAAAACTACTCCTTAAAGGCTGATCAAACTCAGTCTTCGGGAGTGGGGGGCTCGTGATATGGCCAAAAATGGGGTTAAATCGAAACCGTCCAAATTGGGTGCGAATCTCAAAGTTTGGGGGCAAAATGGTAATTTCACCTACAAACGGGTCTGAAGTGGGTAATGGGTCTTATCTTTAAAAAAGCCCAGTAACCCGCAAACGGATTCGCCTCAACTGGGTGTGGGTCCAAACCCAAAACAGACCCGCCCCAGTAGGATAGAATTAGGGTTTCTGATTAATCCTAATCAACGGCCCTGATTCATATCTATCCTTTCACTGGGAATTAGGGATTACATTCCTAATCTGTTTCTAGGGATTACATTCCTAATCTGATCCCAAAGGCGGCTATAAATACCCCCCATCCACCACCATTAAGAGGTAATCAATCTTTTACAAATTTACGTTCTCTCATAATCTTTCCTGATTACGGACTTGAGCGTCGGAGGGTGCGTCGCCGGGATCAATCCCGGTGTCTCGCACTTTTTGCAGGTGAACGGCGGGAGTCAGCGGTCAAACTCCGGCGGAAGAGGTCAAGGTTTGATTATTCAGTTTCCCTAAGAATCCACAAATGCTATCTGTTTGCCCCCACACCAGATTCAGCGGTAACAACGACGAATCACAGGACAAGGCACCGCCATGTAAAAGATTTCTTATTTCACAAACAACAAGTCTCATTACAACTGCAGAATTTCTATGTTTCATGCCTAAGCATTACTACAAAAGTCTTGCAAACAACATACAACAAGCTATCGTACAAGTCGTCCTTCCAGCTACACAGTAGAGGGATATTCTGCCTAAACGACACAAACCTTTTCACAGGCCTCCTGCCAGGTAACTACTCCCCAGGGCCGCCTGAACTTTTAACGATAAAATTCAAGACAAGCCTTTCTTAGGCTAACAAAATCCAAGTGTTTCCTACCACCTTCACCTGAGCAAGCTCCAACTCCACCTCACATAACGCACCACACAAATGGACTAGTCCTAACTCCGTCAAGTGCAGTGTATTGTGAAGGAAAGCAAGCTCGAGGTCTCGAAGACCTCATCTGATGTACACGAATACTTGTTAGCATAGAGAAGAATATAATTAGAAATGCTGAACAAATACAAAGGACTTCACTTCAAATATCAATAACACTCCGAACAAGTTCCAACAGCAACTCGTTGACTGCAAACAATGAGTTCGACGCCTTCCTCACCGCTCAAGCTCTATCAACAACTCGTTAGCTCCATATAACGAGTTCAATGCCCTGCTCTTCGATCGAGACTCTAACAACTCGTTGACCCCATACAACGAGTTCAACGCCTTGCTTACCGCTGAAGGTCCATCAATAGCTCGTTGATTCCAAATAACAAGTTCACCACTCGAGCTTCATCAACAGATCGTTAGCTCCATATAATGAGTTCAGCACTTTACTCTTCGCACGAGCTCCATCAACAACTCGTTAACCCTATACAACGAGCCCAGTGCCTTGATCTCCGCTCGAGCTCCATCAACAGCTCGTTAGCTTCATACAACGAGTTCAATGCATTACTGTCTGCTCGAGCTCCATCAACAATTCGTTATCTCTATACAACGAGTTCAAAGCCTTGCCCTTCACGCAAGCTCCATGAACAACTTGTTAACTCCATGCAACGAGTTCAATGCCTCGCCCACCGCTCGAGCTCCATCAAAAACTCGTTGACTCTAAACAACGCGTTCGACACCTTCCTCACCACTGAAGTTCCATCGACAACCCATTGAATCCAAACGATGAGTTCAATGTCCTGCACTTTGCTCAAGCTCCGTCAATAGTTCTTTCACTCCCTACAACAAGTTCAATGCCCTTATCTTTGCTTGAGTTTCGTCAACACGTTGCTAACTCCGTACAACGAGTTCAACGCCCCACTCTTCGCTTAAGCTCCGTTAATAACTCTTTAATTCCATATAACGTGTTCAACGTCTTGGTAGAGCCATTCCAACAATCCATTATCTTCATGCAATAGGTTCGGCATCCAACACCATCCTAGAACTGCCTTTTAAATATGTTAGCCGCAAACAGTAAGTTCAAACGTCCAACTCCATTCTATAGTTGCCTCTAGGGATGGCAAACGGGCCGGGTCGACCCGCGAACCGCCCGCAACTCGCCTGCCTAACCCGGCCCGTGAGTGACCGGTTCGGGTTCGGGTCGAACCCATTAATGTAAACGGGTTGACTCGGGTCCTCAAAATAGTGAATTCAACCCGTTGAACCCTGCCCGATAACCTGGTCTATAGTAGCAGACCCGCTCGCCAACCCACGGGTCCAACGGGCCTAACCCCCTTACCGAGAGCGTTAACGGCTCTTTTAACCATTGATTTTTTTTTTGTTGTTGGTTTTTCCCCCTATAAATACCCCTAAAAACCAAACTAAAAATTCACACCTTACTCTCTTACTCTCTTTCTACTATTATTACTCAATTCATTTCAATTTTTGTGAACAATTGAACAAAGAAGGTAGCAAAATATAAACGATCAAACGACAAATTTCGATCGTATCGAATTCAACATTCAACTACGTCTTCAAGTCTTCTACTCCTCCAAGTGATCAAATAAAGAATCTCTCTTCAAGTCTTCAACTCAGGACTTCTACTTCTACTTCTATTCTTATTTTCAATCTCATTTTATATACGACTATCCGCAGTGAACGGTATCAAAATTTCATAACCCTCTTTTTCTATTTTTATTTATTTTGTAGTTATAATTTTTTGTATCATATTTTTTTGTTAGTTTTTTTATCTTCACTTTCACAACCCTCTTGTTTTCTAGATTTTTTTTTGTAACTTATCGCGCCTACATTGTATTTAATTTTTCACATACACTACTATATATCAACATGTCTAGATCACGAGGTAGCAGCCGTAGCCAAAGTGGACAAGATTCCACCGGCATTTCCCGTAGGCCTCCAATTGTCCCACAAAATGAGCCCGCCGAATAGTACCCTAATCCTATGACCTAACACATTGGTACACACGATGAGTTTGTAGGAGACATAGAATTAGAAGAAGAACCACAAACACAAGCAACCGAAATAACACAAGGGTCTAGTAGTAGGAGAACTAGAGGAGAAAGTAGTGATTGGCACAAATTTTATGATTATATTCCGAACGAAAATGTACCGGGTGTAGGTTTAAAAGTTTGTAAAACATGTTCGAAGCCATACAAATGGAAAAGGGGTGAGGGCATGGGTAAAATTAGACGACACATCCAAAATGTGCATAAAGAACTTCTTGTTGACCTACCCAGCCAACAAAAAATCCACCCTAGGACCAGTGTAGTTGATAACCATTCTTATGATCCCGAACTTGTTCGTCGGGAAATGGCCCGATGAGTAATCAAGGAAGAGTTGTCATTCTCCTATTCCGAGAGTAGGAACTTAGAAAATTTTAATCAAGCCGCCTTAAACCCCTATTTTGAAAGAATCCTTAGGAATACTTACAAATCGGATTGTTTTAAAATGTACAATGAAATGAGGGAAGCTTTGATTGCATTTTTATGGAGTTTAACTTGTAGAGTTTATTTAACTTCCGATTGTTGGATGGGTTGCAACAATATTCCAATGATGGAAATAACCTGTCATTAGATCGACAGTGATTGCATTCTTCAAAAAAGGATCATATCACTTGCCGCGTTGCCCTATCCCCATTGTGGTTATGAAATTGCAAACCGTATTTTAGAAATTTGTGATGTTTTTCATATTCGTGATAAAATTATGTGTATAAATTTTGATAATGCAATTAAGAATAATGCATCAATTAGTATTTTAAAATCTGCATTAAACCCTCCATCTGACAATATTTTTCATGTTAGATGTGCATGTCATATTTTAAATTTGTATGTTCAAGATGCATTAAAAATAGCCAAACTATATATAGTTAACATTAGGAATTGTGTACATTTTATTGCATTAAGTGGCACCATATTTCAAGAATGGAAAACTTTGTGTAGGCTTAAAAATGTACATTTTAGAAAATTTCCAAAGGATGTTAAACACTGATGGAACTCTACTTTTGATTTGCTACAAGTTGTTACTGGATATAAAGAACGTATAAAGAACGTATAAATTCGGCAAAAAATATGCCGAATTTTGAAATGACTCCCCAACATTGGTATTATGCCAAATTTTTGTTGAAATTTTTAGAACCTTTTAAAACCGCAACTTTCAAATGTTCAAAATCCTATGAATCTAGTTCTAGTAGAATTTTTATTTCAATTGTTACTATGATGCAAACTTTCAAAGAAATGGTCGATGATGCTTTTATTGGTCATATTGTGAAACCTGTATATATATAAAATTTTTGAAGTATTTTAATCCTCCTCCTATGTTGTATTGTGTTGCTACTGTGATGGATCCTCGTATCAAATTAGAAGGTACGAAGAGTTCGATTGAAATGTTTTTTTACTTTACTTGGGCCAGATGAATCTGAAATTGATAGCAGAACATTTTTAGTTAAATTTGAATCGACATTAAATAACTTGTATGATTATTATGATAAAAGTTTTGCATCTAGTAGTACAACTTCTTTAGTTAGTTCTTCTTCTGCTACTTCTAAAGGTAAGGGTAAGAGTAAATTAGATGATAGAACATTTAATTTACTTGTACAAATTCAATAAAAAAACTTAGGACTAATCAACCAAACGAATTACATTGGTATAATCAACAAGATTCTGAGTCTTTTACTTCTTCAGTAGATATTTTACAATGGTGGAAAGACCATGAAAACACTTATAGGATTCTTAAGTATATGGCTAAAGATCTACTAACTCCTCATATCTCTATAGTTTCTACAGAAAGTGCATTTTCTACAAGTGGCAGGGTTCTAACTGATTACAAGAATCGCTTGAAGCCCCAATCATTGGAGATGCTCGTATGCACAAAAGACTGGCTGAAGGCCGAAGATAGGACTCAAGAAAAAGCGTTCGAAACGTCTACAAGTGGGAGCACCTCGCTGGAAGAAGAAGAAGAAGAACAACAGCAATAGCAACCAAAATAAAGAATTCAAGACCAACAACAACAACAACAAATTGAAGACCAACAAATTGAAGACAATTGTAAATGTATAAAAAATTGTATAAAATCTTTGTTTGTTATTTAAAATTAGGAAAATTAAAGAAAATTGAAATTGTATCTAATAAATTTGTTATTTTATAAAACAAATTTGTAGAAAATTTTTATTTCTTATTACAAATTGTGAAACTTGTATAAGTTGAAATCATATTAATAATATGTACAAAAAATTTGGCAATTTCACTCTTTCAATCTTATTATTATTATTACATTTTTTGTTTATTATTAAAATTACATTAAATTTTTTGTTTAAGTAAAAAAAAATAACTTTAGACGGGCCAACCCGCGACCCGACCCAACCCGGGCTGGACCCGAAAGGGTACACGGGTTGGGTGGGTCGTGATTTAGAGCTATCGACTCGGCCCGGCCCGGTTAACCCAACGACCCGACCCAAACCCGTCCAAGTTGGGTTCCAACCCGGGCGGGTTCAACCCGACCCGGCCCGTTAGACCCGTTTGCCAACCCTAGTTGCCTTTGCTTACGTGCCGGGCGCAAACGGCAAGCTCAACATCAATTCTGTCTAAGAGTTGTCTACAAAACTTGTTGGGCGCAAACGGTAAGTTCAAGTGTCCAACTCCATTACAGAGTTCTTTATTAACTTGTTGGGCTCAAACAGCTAGCTCTACATCCAATTCCAACTTGGAGTTGGCTCTACAAACTTGCTGGGCACAAACGATAAGTTCAATGACCAACTTCATCTCACAGTTGTCTATATAGATCGCTGTGATCAAACAGAGAGCTCCCCAACCAACCTAGTCTCAGAATTGTCACTTCAAACTTGTAGGGATCAAATAGCAAGATCAACATTTAACTCCATCTCAGAGTTGCCCCTACAAAACTTGCTGGGCATAAACGACAAGTTCATGCGTCCAACTCCGTCATAGAGTTCTCTATTAACTTGATGGGATCAAATAGCAAGCTCTACATTAACTCTGTCTACGATTTGCCTCTCCCAACTTGCTAAGCGCAAATAGCAAATTCTAACGACCAACTTTATCTCAGAGTTGCCTTTACAAAATTTGCTAGGTGTAAATGACAAGTTCAGATATCCAACTCCGTCGCAGAGTTCTCTATTAACTTGTTTGAATCAACAAACTCTACATCCAATTACATCTCGGAGTTGCCTCTACAAACTTATTGGGCACAAACAACAAGTTCAAACGACCAACTCTGCCTCACAGTTGTCTATATAACTCGCTGGGATCAGACAGCAAGCTTCTCGTTCAACTCCGTCTCAGAGTTGCCACTATAAAACATGCTGGGATCAAACGACAAGATCAACATTCAAATCCATCTCAGAGTTGCCTCCACAAAACTTGTTAGGCACAAACAACAAGTTCCTGCATCCAATTCCATCGCAGAGTTCTCTATTAACTTACTGGGATCAAATGGCAAGCTCTACATTCAACTCTTTCTCAAAGTTGCCTCTACAAACTTGTTGGGCACAAATGACAAGTTCAAACGATCAACTCCTTCTCACAGTTGTCTCTATGATTCATTGGGATCAAACAGCGAATTCCACATTCGATTTTGTCTCAGAGTTATCTCTACAAACTTGTTGGACACAAACAGCAAGTTCAAATGTTCAACTCCATCTCAGATCTCCAAACTTACTGGTATCAAACGACAAGCTCTATGACCAAATCCGCTTCAAAGTCGTCTCTATAAACTTGCTAGGTTCAAACAACATACTCTACATCCAACACCGTCTAAGAGTACCTCTACAAGCTTGCTGGAAGCAAACAACAATTTCATACATTCAACTTCGTCTCACAGTTGTCTCAACGAACTTGCTGGGATCAAACAGCAAGTCCACATTCCAACCGTCTTCCAAAGTTTATTCTTGCAAAGCTCTCCAAGTTCATCTACATACACAGGATCCAGTGAAAAGCACACAACTCCCAGACCAACTGAACATTCTTCCAACAACGAAATGCTCGATTGACAAAACAAGCGAACAACATAATGCTTGGTCGAGAAAGAGCGGTTCAACAAAACGAGCGACATGACGCGTGATAAAAAAAATCAGTGGTTAAACGAGACGTTTGATTGACAAAATAAGCTAACAACACAATGTTTGGTCGACAAAAGAGCAATATCCTAACACGACGGAGCATTTGATTGATAAAATAAGAGAACGACACGTCACTTGGTCGATAAAAGAATGATTTGATGGGATAGACCACTCAACAAATACTTGGGGGGGGGGGGGAATTCATAGAATCTCAAACCAACTAGCTTGATTTCAATGGGGTAGACCAATCAATAAATACTTGGTGGGCACAAAACTCAACATCAATAATGAGAATCCCAATACAACCAAGCTCCAAGGTGATCAAGTCTACTAGCTCTAAAATAACCCCTACTAAGCTCCAATCCGACTACAAACCTGAAGCTCAAAGCGACAAAGACAAACAAGCACCCAAGCTTCACAAAAGCAACAACAAAAGATGGAAATGGCTGAGTTCAAAAGCTCCAACTTCGAAGGAATAGAGGAGCTCGAGTTGAAGCCCAACTTGAATTCCAACTCAGGTTGGAACCCGACTCCAAGGAAGTGGAGAACTTCGGGTCTAGGTCCAGCAAGACTCCAAACCCGAACCCAAGTTTGAAACCCAACTTTGAAACCACAAACTCCAACCACAGAGCTGTACCTGAACACCAAATTTTTCGATCACCACCTTAACTCAACGACGAGTTCACAGTACCAAAATCCCAAAGCTCTACTTGCCAAACTCCATCGCTCGACGAGCCACTTCAAAGAATTCATCAGCTTGCCGAGCTCTAAGTTACCACCACCTAACCAAATCAAATTCAATCGTTACCGAATAGTCCATTTATTTAGATATCCCATCAAATGATTGAACAACCGGGATCAATTTACAGGATGTGCAACTTCTCTGGTGGAAGCTAATGAGAAAAGATCCCTGGATCACCGACAGTGTCTCAGCACGGCCTTTCGCTACTTCTTGCATCAAGTTATTGAGCTCCAAGCTACCGAACTCCAAGTTCCGAGCTCCGAAGTCGTTAAGCTCGAAGTTGTGCCAAGTTGTCTAGCTCCAAGCTGCTGAACTCCATCTTGCTGAGAACCGAGTCGACTTTTTCTCTCAAAGTTGCCAAGCTTCGTGACGCTGAGTTCCAAATCACCAAGCTCGACAAAATATCACGTAGGTCACCCAAAGTGAGCTCGATGATGAAGAGTAGCCTGCCGAGCTCCATCACCCAAAACAACGAGAGAAGCTCGCCTGTAAGATAGCTCGACGAGGAGAGCCACACCGCCGAAGATGAGCTCGGCAAGAATGCAGTGAGCCCAGAGCTTGGTCGACGATGACTTATCTCAACCAAGACGAGCTCACTAAAAACAGTGCTTGATCAAGGTACAGGTCGGCAAAAAGCAAGATCGATGAGAAGATCGAAATGGAGAAGGAGAAGAGGAGCTCGGCAAAATGGTTGGGCAAGCTGAGGGGTGCTCATAGCGGGCATCAGCCATTGGATCCCTTGAAAACTCGATCTGTGCACCAGATGAAGCCATGACACCATCGCCCTCTCACTCTCTTCTCAACCGCCTGATCTCGCTCAACGAGCGAGCTGTGCCCTGATCAACACTCCTTATCGTTTCACGTCGCCCCTCATCACATCGATCAGATCACCTCTGCCTGATTCACTCAGTGCACGAGCCAGATCTTGATTAGCATGTCAGATCGCTTCAAGGAACGTGCCGGGTCAACAAAAATCCATAAAATTCAATTAAAATTCAAAATTTTAATTATAAATTCCAAAAATAATTATTAAATTTGGAAATTTAATTAAAATTTCAACAAATAAAATAAAAATTTGAATAATTAATAATTTTTTTTGAAAAAAGCAATTTTAAAATTGGGAAAATTTTATTTAAAATCTAAAAAAATATGAAAATTTCCAAAAAAAATGCAGGACAATATTCTCTGCCTCTATAAGCTTCTGATCAGTTCCAGGTATCTCCAATCGTCTCTGAAAAGCTAAAATTGTACTCCATAAATTAGAAACAAGGCGAACTACTTCCTGAAAGCCAAGTAAATTGCCTTCCAGGAGTGGGGAGATTATGATAATGGTGAAAATCACAGCAAATTAGGGTCGTACGATTCCAGCCTAGATCCTAAAGCTTCTACGAGTAGATTAACCTTAGCAGGCCTCTTTAATAGGTCTGGGCCTTCTTCAGACTCATTTACAAGACATCGGCCGCTTTAAGCTCTTCAAAAGCGACTAAGTCCACTAGGAGAGGCACCTAGCCCATAAGGATTGTAAGTCAGATCTCTTATCCTAAACAAGAGAGTTTATCTCTTAAATGAGAGAATCAACATGGAATAAATAATTCATGTCAATCTAATAGATTCATATCAATCTTCTAACTATTTCTCAGGCCTATAAATACCATCCCCCTCCTCAGTCATAAGATAATTGGCAAATTCTCTCTCAAACTCTCTTTCTCTCTCTAATTTTGACTTGAGCGTCGAAGGGTCTATCGTCCGGGCCATCCCCAGTGTTTCAGGCTTTTGTAGGTCCGTCGGCCGCATCAGTAACCGTTAGATTTCGATCAAGGTGCCCAATCAACGATCCAGATTCAACCTCAGGAGCTCTAACAACTTTTTACGGCGACGGTCAAAGGTTTGATCTTTAGTAGTTTCCTTCAAATATAAACTCACTATCTGTTTGCTCTTACACCAAAATAAGCAGCAATAAAGCCTGAACTTATCTTCTGAGTGGTAAACTGATTAATTACTACTTTGCCAAAAAATACACGTGGTAGCCTGATTTTTAAATATCTTTCGTAAACTTTAGTATCAATACATACATGTGTGGATTGACTTACTTTGTCATAAAATATATGCAGTGATTTCTGAATATATGTCGATTGACTAACTTTATATGAAATCTAAAATTTAGGATTTAGGCAGAGTTATATATGGAAAAATTCTAGAAACCCCCTAATATTAATTTCTTTACTTAAGAAATTTTATGTCGTTATTTATTAACACATAAACCCCCTCATCCGGAAGTGGGTTTCTTTACTAAAAGTGCAAAAGTTTTTTAGGGGTTTCTCGATCAGAAAAATGCGGAAAATTTGTAGCTTTTCAATTTATAACTAACTAGAAGAAAGAAAGTTAATAGAACAGAATATTTATGTGCCAAAAAATAATGGTAAATCGTTCCTTAATTAAAAATGCAAATGTTAGGAGGTGTCGTGATGTCCCCCCTATATTAAACTAACTATTCACAAATTAAAATTAGTATATATCAATCATACCTAGTTTCTCATGTGCAATGAGTTTTATATAACTATGTAGAAGAAACTGAAGAGGAGTATGTCTAACCCAAACCAGTTTTTTCTATGGAATGTTTGGGGTCTGGGAATGTGAGGCAAACGGAAGATGGTTAGAGACATGATCAACACGTCTATAACAGATGTTGTTAGTCTTCAAGAAACTAAACTCTCAGATGTGGCTTATTTTATGAGAGTTTGGGGGAATATGATCTCTGAGTGGAAGATCTCCCCTGCCAATGGGGCTTCAGGGGGCATCACTATTGGATTTAACCTCAATATTTTCTCTTGCCAGGATGAATTTCTAGGAGACTACTCGTTATCCGTTCTTCTCCAACACCGTAGCGATAATTGGACTCAAACTATCTTAGTGGTTTATGGCCCGAATCTTGCGTCTTATAGGCCTTTGTTCTGGAATGAACTTTGCGCGATCCAAACTCAATGGAAACACCCTTGGCTAGTGGGTGGGGGGGATTTAATATTACTAGATTCAATTTTGAACATCTTGGAAGAGGTTCTAATGACATTGAGAGAGAGGAGTTCAACTGAGTTATTACTGATCTTGAATTGGTTCACATTCCAATTCCCGATAGACTATTTACATGTTCTAATATGCAGGTAGCCCTATTCTGGCAAGGCTGGATAGAGTAATGGTCTCACTGGATTGGGAGGCTAAATTCTCACTAGTTAATGCTAAATCACTTCCAAGACCAACCTCTGATCATGTTCCCATCTTACTTCAGTCTGGTGAGCGGTACGTTGATAAACTGAAGAAATTCATATTTGAGAAAACTAGGCTTAAAATTTAGGGTTTTCATCACATAGTAATGGAAAGTTGGGTTCTTCCTACTAGGGGTAATGAGGCGGCTGTAATTTGGTGCGAAAAGATCCATCGACTTCGGACGAAGCTGAGAAAGAGGAACCGAACATGGTTCACGACCATCTGGAGAGCTAAAGAGTCCATCCTTGATGATATTGATGGCTTAGAGAGGCTAGAAGAATCTATAGACCTCACCCAGTCTAGACGTAATAGACTCTTAACACTGAGGGAGGACATTGCACAGTTGTACAAATTGTAAAAGATCAAGTGGCAAGCGGACCATAATTTCGTGCCTCAAAGCGGGAGATGCGAATACGAACTTTTTCCATCGGGTTGCCAGCGTGCTTCAGAGGGTCAACATCATTCTATCGATCCAAACGAATTCAGGGGTGATTCAAGAAGAAAAAGAAATTGATCTTGCTTTCCAAACACACTTCAAAAATTTGTTAGGTTGTAAAACATATTTTAGGGCCCCGTTAAGTGAGAAGTTCGGGCAGAATAGGGGAGAAGGCCCTGATCAAACCTTATACTCCCTTGAAGCCCCATTCACAGAGGAAGTGGTTAAAGGAGCGGTTCTACAGATGGGTAATGATAAAGCTCCCGGTCCTGACGGATTCCCGATGATCTTTTACTAGACCTTCTGGGAGAAGATCAAAGATGATCTTATGGGAGTCATTTATGAATTTTATGACCACAGACTAAAACTGGGGAGACTTAATTCTGCGGAGGTAGTTATTATTCCTAAAAACGAAGATTCTCTTAGCATTGGCAACTTTCGTCTCAGCTCGGTCAAGATAATTGCCAAGAACCTTTTTAACAGATTAAGCAAGTTCATGGTATGACTAATCAGTAACAAAAAAAACTGGTTTTATTAAGGGAAGCTGTATTCTGGATTGCGTTGCTACTGCGGAAGAGACTATTCACTAGTGCCACATCTCGAACAGCAAGAGCTTCCTGTTAAAACTGGACTTTGAGAAGGCCTATGATTCAGTTAAGTGAGATTATCTTTTGGAAGCTCTTAAAGGTAGGGAATTTAGGGGATAGATGGATCAAATGTATTAGACATTGCCTTTCTACTAGCAGATCAGCTATTTTTGGTGAATGACAAGGCAGATAAGCATTTCTCTTGCCGTAAGGGGATCCTCTCTCTCCCTTGCTCTTCACAATTGTTGCAGATGTTCTTAAAAGCATGATGGATAATTGTAAACAAGTGAGTCTGATCTCGTCAGTGGCTAGGGGAAGAAGCAATCCTGGATGTTCAATTGTACAATATGCCAACGATCCTCTTCTATTTGGGAACGAAGATTTGGGAGACTATTTCCTTCAAAGGAATCTTATACTGCTTCGAAGCTTGGTTGGGACTTAGGGTGAATTTTTATAAGAGTGCCCTTATTCCTATTGACTTGGAAGATGAGGAAGCTCAAGATCATACTAACAGTCTGAATTGTAAGATGCATAAATTCCCTATTTAGTACCTGGGCCGCCCGCTTCGGCCAGGCAAGCTTAAAAAGGTGGATTGGCTACCGATTATTGACCGAGTTGAAGTCAAGCTGCCTGGTTGGAAAGGTAAGACCCTATCGATAGGAGGAAGAGTGACCTTGATCAACTTGGTTTTGTCTAATCTCCCGACAAATTATTTATTTCTTTTTGAATTCTCAAAATGGATCATTCAAAGGATTAACAGAGTAAGAAAGAGGTTCCTCTGGAAATGGACTGAAGTAAACAAATGGGGCTACCATCTTATAAAATGGGAAAATACATGCATGAAGAAGAGCCAGGGTGGACTTGGCATCATTGACTTGAGAGACATGAATTTAGCCCTTCTCGGCAAATGGTGGTGGAAAGTGTTCTATCCAAATAGTGAAGATTGACAGAAGTCTATTCACTCTTACGTTGTGGGTAAGGGGACATTGATATTTGGATTCCATATGGGCCCTAAAGTGTCCTGGTTCTAGAAAAGAGTTGTCAAAGCCTAGGACCTGTTTCATATTTGTGTAACTTCCTTTATTGGCAACAGCATGATGACCAGATTCTGGTAGGATAAATGGTGCGGTGATCACTCTCTTAAAGAGTTATTCCCAGATCTCTTTGAATTGGCTTCCCAACCCAACATCTCAGTGACCGAAACATGGAAGTGTGGAGCTTGGAGACCCTCATTGAGATCGGGTCTCGACCTGGAAGTCCAAATGAGATTAGAAGCTTTACAATCTTACATTGGACAACCCGGGGTCAAATGTTCTCAAGCATCAGATCGGAAAGCATGGGGGCTAGAAAAGAATGACACCTTCTCCATTCAGACAATCTATAACTGTATACACATAAGAGGATGTAATCCGAAATGGTCTACGATTCTTTGGAAGGCCAAAGCTCCATTGAAAGTGAGAATTTTTTCTGGCTTGTCCTCAACGATGTGATTCTGACAAGAGAGAATCTAGTTAAAAGACAGCCGCACATCGATAGTAAATGCAGATTTTGCAACACACACACAGAATCAAAAATCCATCTCTTCCTAGAATGCCCCAGGAGTAAGCTATTCAGTCCGAGGTCCTGATGGCCCTCGGCACATCTGTTTATTCTCAGAGCTATGAAGACTTATGGATAGACCCCACATTCGCTAGTGAAAGACATGAGATGGGGGAGCGTGGTATGTCGATATTTGTCGCAATGACCTGAGTGTTATGGCTTGATAGGAATAATTTTTACTTTCGTGGGTCGTGTAATAGTACTTCTAGTAATCTTACTCATATCATGTATCTTATTTTCTTTTGGGATACAGCGGCAGCAACAGGTCCCAGAGGAAGAATCACCAGAGCTTTTGACGTGGAGGTGTACGACGATGAGGAGGTGGTGATTGGTCCTACTTTGGACTGATATAGCATGCCATGTCTTCGTAGCCCACCCTCCAAGGCATTGTTGGAGGGACCCTTCTTATCATATTGTAGTGTTGTACTCATTTGGATGCTCTTGTATGTTTGGAGTTTTTTGTATTTCCCCACCCTTATGTTCCTAGAATACTAACTGAGATGAAACTTATACTTTTATAATACTCATGAGATAACTGTCAATTGAAACCACAACATAAGTTCAAACAGGATTATTTCATCACTAGTCACTCCTCTGTAAATCAAAGTAGGCAACTTCAGTTACATAGTCCATCTCATCATCACTTAAAATCAGTGAGAAAGAACAATCTCATTTTCAAACCCAAGCAACAAGCATGAACATTATCTTAGAATCTGATACTCATCTAGACATCATGATATAATTTTATATAAAGTTTAGATAAAAAAAATTCCATCACTAGTCACTCTTACAAAAATCATAGTGTGCAACTTCAGATACATGATCCATCTCATCTCCAAATTCAGATAAAAAAGTGGGTCAGTACTGAAAAAAATTCACCCATTTCCTTTACAATAACTGAAGATGGTGCACCATATCCTTGATCTTAGAGAAGGTGCACCATATAAATGAAGATGAAAGCGGATTGACTAAATATATAAAAAAACCAATGACTAATTATAACCATCAACCATTCCTGCACATGTTTTGCACATATGACACAATCAAGCTACTAAAAAATCCACATGAAGTATTTCACATCCTATACTGGACATTTAAACATCAAATAAATACCTAAAAGGATCCGACAAGTGCAAGTGTGTAGTTGCATGTCTACCCACTTCCATGTGAGACCCAAAGTTCAGCACAGCTACAGAGGAATTAACTGGAATTTCAGATCCCTTCCACCTCCAATATGGCTGATCATATGTATCCATAATTGATCACAGGCTCACAATGTATGAGTGAATGCAAAGTATCAGATGATCATTATAAACTGAAGTTTATCATGCCAAAGCAAATATATTATTTTGATGAACTTTGATAGGTTCAACCAAATGACTTTGTATACATAAGGGTTCAGATGTTTAGTATCAAAAGCTAATGGTATCTTCAGATTATAAGTACTAGAAGAGTATCGCCTCCCTAGAAACACACAATGGATCAAGTAGAGAACAAAAGATACACATTTGATATTTACTTGTACAAAGTGCAAACTGAATAAACTAGAATGGCATTACTCATGAAGTATCTAGCCGTTCACTACTTTGCACTAACTATATATTTATGAAACTATGAAATATACTCAAAACTATCAACATGTTATATTCCATTTAAAATTCTTTCAGCAGTTAGAAATATTCTGTCACTAGAGGGAAAATCCCTAAAGGTCGCAACAGCAAACACATCCTTTCCTAATAACCGAAGAACTAAAATGTGCATCTACCCAATACGCAAAAGATATTGAACAAACAGCAAAACTGAACTGATTACTGACTACCAGTAGTCTATCTATCCAACATTGTAGGGGTTCCCTGAGGACTTGCTCCTATAGTACAATTGTATCTTTAGTAAAACTAGCGTTACTCTTAACAAAAAGAAAACAACAAGCAAACCTGTAGGTGCATTGGTGCTCCTCCATAAGCCACAACAACCTTCAACCCAGTCTGGAATGCAAACTTCTTAGATTCTTCGTGAATCTACAAAGAAAACAGCAAAAACGAGAACCGCATCAGTACAAACCCAAACTTTCGAGAATAAAAACAAAAATCCAGCTCCAATCTCTAACAAAAAAACCACAAACGCAATCATGCTTCTCTTTCCTAAGCAAACAATTCATCGCGAGCGGGCGACGGGATAGGGTTAGGTTTCAGGTTAGTGGGGAGGGAGGGGAAACTTCATGCGGTGGCGAAGGAGAGAGAGAGGGGGGGGGGGGGGGGGCGACGAGTGTCTCTGCTGGAGGCGTGGGACGACAACGGCGGCTGCGGGTAGGGTTTGTTGGAATTAATTTTTGCAGTTTTCCGGGCCAGATTCCGGCAAGATCCGGCCACCGACAGCACCGGAAAATGAGTGGATTGCGATCCTCTCGTCGAGTACTATTCCGTAGTATACTCACTTGCCAAAAACGAATTCCGTATGAATGAGAAATGTTGATCTAAAGTTGGGAACTTGAAAGGTACCAACTTAACAAATGGATAGTCCCATATCGGAAATTGGAAAAGATTTATACTAGTATATATACTAGAAAACTGGACTAGAGGGCGTGGCCCGAAGGTTACCACTAACGTGTAGTGGAGAGAGGACTTAGCCAAAATGACAAACACACACGCGCGCACGCGCGCCCGGCCCGGCTCCGGGCCCGGCCCCGGCCCCGGCCTCGGCTTCGGCTTCGGTTCGGTTCGGTTCGGCTTGGCTTGGTTTGGTTTGGTTTGGTTTGGTCTGGCTTAAATTTTTTATTTTTTTTGCCCAGACAGCCTCTTCCCCTACTGAACTGAAAAGGCTTTTCAGATTCAGTAACTGGGGCCATTACTCTGTAACAGCAGAGTAATGGCTCACCAGTTATGAATCTGAAGAGTCCCCATTACTCTGCTGTTACAGAGTAATGGCAGATGCTGAACAGTCTCAGTCCCAGTTTCCTCTATAAAACCAGACAGAAGTCTTCTATACAGGGACACAGATTTTTTTGACATTTTTCTCTCTTCTTCCTCTGCTCTGAGTCATCTTCTTCCTCTGCTCTGAGTCAGTGTCTGTCAACTGAGAGTACACACAGACAACAGTTCGTTGTCTCTGAAGCAAGGGTGCTGCATTCTTCAGAGAAGGTACAGTTGTATCCTGGGAAGCAATTCGCCGGTAACCGTCACACTACGGAGCGAATTCTGCTTTAAGGACAGAGATTCTAAAATCTCGACTCTGTACAAGTTATTTACTTACTGTTTTTCTTCTTGTACTTGATTTCTTCACAATTTTGTTGGAGTTTCATATTATTTTACATTCGGGTTCTAACAATCTTAAAGCAGAATTTTTCCTCACAGATTCTAACAATTTTTGTGAAGTTTGTTTACAGGTTCTGTTCGGAAAAAATAGGACTAACAATCTCTGTTTCAACCAATTTCAGAGAAAAGAACAAAATCAAAAACATGGAGAACACACAAACTGAAGTTGTTACTGGCCTTCTCAGTACCCAAACTCCGGTGACCCAGAATGTGACTGCACAATCGGTTGCAGCACATTCGGTCGTTCTGCCCACGCACATAAGCGTGGGAGAAAAACCGGAGAAGTTCAATGGAACTGGGTTCAAAAAGTGGCAGGGGAAGATGCAGTTCTACCTGACCACATTGAAGCTGGACAGATTCCTCAATGAATCTGCCCCGATGCTGGCGCCAATGGAAGCACACTCCGTTGCTGCAATTGATGCGTGGACTCAGGGCGACTACCTGTGCAGGAACTACATCCTGAATGGCCTGGTAGACTCTCTGTACAACGTCTACTGTGTCTTCAAAATGTCCAAACTCCTGTGGGGGTCCCTGAAAAAGAAGTACAAAACAGAAGACGCCGGGTCCAAGAAATTTATTGTCGGCAAATTTCTGGACTATAAGATGATTGATTCCAAAACAGTGGTGAGTCAAGTCCAAGAACTGCAGGTTATAATGCACGACATTGCTGCAGAGAATATGACGCTGTGCGAACCATTCCAGGTTGCAGCGTTCATTGAAAAACTTCCACCTGGGTGGAAAGATTTCAAGAACTATCTCAAACACAAACGAAAGGAGATGTCTCTTGAATACCTAATTATCAGGTTGCGGATCGAAGAAGAGAATCGCAAGGCCGAGAGGTCCTATGGAAATTAGTCCATAGAAAAGGCCAATGTAGTGGAGCATGAACAGAAGGGCAGGAAGAGGAAGTTTCTGCCACAGGCCTCAAACAAAAAACCTCTTGCAAAGAGGTTTGCTGGAAAATGCCACAAGTGTGGTAAGCTGGGGCACAAAATTTCTAAATGCCGCAGTAAGGACAGTAATCATTCAAAAACAGGACATGTAAAAGGGAATGAAAAATCCCATGTACACATAGCTGAGAACTTATCCACTGGTCTCTCTGACCTAGACCTCTGTGCTGTTGTTTCAGAGGTAAATCTTGTGGGGAGCAATCCTCGTGAATGGTGGTACGATACTGGGGTCACCAAGCATATCTGTTCGGACAAGGAAATGTTCACCTCCTACAAGAAGTGCAACAAAGATGAACAGCTGTTCATGGGAAACTCTTCCACCTCCAAAATTTAAGGAACAGGGAAGATAGTGCTGAAAATGACTTCAGGCAAAGAGCTAACACTCAGAAATGTGCTGCATGTCCCAGACATTAGAAAGAACTTGATATCAGGTTCTTTGCTAAGTAAGAATGGGTTCAAAGTTGTACTTGTTTCTGATAATTTTGTACTGTCCAAGAATGGGGTATATTTGGGTAAAGGATATGTAAAGGATGGACTGTTCAAATTTAATGTAATGACAGTCATCCCTAAAACTATTGTTCCTGCTGTTCCCAAAGTTAATGAAATAACTCCTATTGCCTATGTTGTTGAGTCTTCTTCTGTTTGGCATGAAAGACTAAGCCATGTTAATGTAAATTCTATGCATAGATTAGTTAACATGAATCTGCTACCAAAGTTTAAGGTAGATAACTCAGAAAAATGTGAAGTTTGCACGGAGGCCAAACTCACTAAAACTCCATCACGTTCTGTAGAAAGAAACACAGAAACTCTAGGTCTAATTCACACGGATCTGTGTGACTTAAAATATATGCAGACCAGAGGTAGCAAAAAGTACTTTGTGACTTTCATAGACGATTGCACAAAATTCTGTTATGTATATTTGTTACATTGCAAAAATGAGGCTTTGGATAAATTCAAAGAATATAAACTTGAGGTTGAGAATCAACTTGGCAAAACGATTAAAATCGTTAGAAGTGATAGAGGAGGAGAATATGATGCACCATTTAACATGTTCTGCTCGGAACATGGAATAGTTTATCAGACAACTGCTCCCTACTCACCCGAATCAAACGGTACTGCCGAGCGCAAAAACCGAACTCTAAAGGAGATGATGAATGCCTTGTTGTTGAATTCTGGCCTACTCCAAAACATGTGGGGGGAAGCGTTGTTGACTGCCAACTACATTCTCAACAAAATACCTCACAGAAAAACCGGCAAGACACCATATGAATTGTGGAAAGGTAACTTACCTTCGTATAAATACCTCAAAGTGTGGGGGTGTCTAGCAAAAGTGGCAGTACCTAACCCGAAACAGGTCACCATCGGACCTAAGACGATTGATTGCATATTCATAGGCTATGCACACAACAGTAGTGCATATCGATTCTTGGTATACAAATCGGATATACCAGATATCCATGTAAATACAATAATGGAATCAAGAAATTGGAGATCCCAAGATTTAGGTTCAAAGGGACAACTAAATCTTGTTGAATCAACGAAAGCACTGAGAGATTAACATCTCATACCCATTCTTAGGATGATAGAACAAGTGCTGCCTGCAAATAGTTAGGATAAACTTGGCTTTTAATGATTCCCATAGCTTTGAAATAAAAGTGGAGTATAGCAGGATACTCTTTATGGGCAATCACCTTGTGAGTGTGAAATGGGGCCGTTTCTAGGAGAATGAAGAAAGGCTACATTCTCCAAGTTCACTCACGATAAACCAGGGATGTTCATGGCCAAAATGAACACAACAAGAGAACTTAGTTCTGTGAGGAGATGAAACTGTGTGATAGTTATTGTCTAGGTTCACATGAACGCCCGGGTAGTTCAAGACATCATGATCACTACCTGGTCAAGTGAATCCGATAGCTAATTACTAAGGGTGGTTCAAAGTTGAAAAATTACTACCATTCCTGATGCAGTGATTTTCCGATTGTACTCTCAGAGTCTTTCTGTCATGTTTTTTGTTTTTCTGTCGTGTCTGGATTACATGGTCTGGTAATTTCCATTCATGTGGGGGATTGTTGGAATTAATTTTTGCAGTTTTCCGGGCCGGATTCCAGCAAGCTCAGGCCACCGGCGACACCGAAAAATGAGTGGATTGCGATCCTCTCGTCGAGTACTATTCCGTAGTATACTCACTTGCCAAAAACGAATTCCGTATGAATGAGAAATGTTGATCCAAAGTTGGGTACTTGAAATGTACCAACTTAACAAATGGATAGTCCCATATCGGAAATTGGAAAAGATTTATACTAGTATATATACTAGAAAACTAGACTAGAGGGCGTGGCCCGGGGGTTACCACTAACGTGTAGTGGAGAGAGGACTTAGCCAAAATGACAAACACACAGCGCACCCGGCCCGGCCCCGGCCCCGGCCCCGGCCTCGGCTTCGGCTCGGCTCGGTTCGGTTCGGTTTGGCTTGGTTTGGCTTGGTCTGGCTTGGTTTGGTCTGGCTTAAATTTTTTTATTTTTTTTGCCCAGACAGCCTCTTCCCCTACTGAACTGAAAAGACTTTTCAGATTCAGTAACTGGGGTCATTACTCTGTAACAGCAGAGTAATGGCTCACCAGTTATGAATCTGAAGAGTCCCCATTACTCTGCTGTTACAGAGTAATGGCAGATGCTGAACAGTCTCAGTCCCAGTTTCCTCTATAAAACCAGACAGAAGTCTTCTATACAGGGATACAGATTTTTTTGACATTTTCCTCTCTTCTTCCTCTGCTCTGAGTCATCTTCTTCCTCTGCTCTGAGTCATCTTCTTCCTCTGCTCTGAGTCAGTGTCTGTCAACTGAGAGTACACACAGACAGCAGTTCGTTGTCTCTGAAGCAAGGGTGCTGCATTCTTCAGAGAAGGTGCAGTTGTATCCTGGGAAGCAATTCACCGGTAACCGTCACACTGCGGGGCGAATTCTGCTTTAAGGACAGAGATTCTAAAATCTCGACTCTGTACAAGTTATTTACTTACTGTTTTTCTTCTTGTACTGGATTTCTTCACAATTTTGTTGGAGTTTCATATTATTTTACATTCGGGTTCTAACAGGGTTTTCGATCGCAAATCGCGCGAAATAGAGAGAGGGATGAGGAAAATGGAATTAGGGTTGTGGATTTGCGAGAGAGTGAAAGACGGGGACGACGATGACAACGAGTGGGGCGGTGAAGGTGGCTGTGAACGGCGACAGTGAGCGGGAAAGGAGAGAGAGAGTGAAAAATTGGGGGAAAAATTAAAGTAAAATGAGAGAGAGAGAACGAGACTGGACTCTTTCACTTATCCGCAACCTACACCGGCGTTTCAACGCAAAAATGCCGGTGTATACCTACATACGCCGGCGTAGAGCTGGATTTTTTGTTCCGTTACAATAATTGGTTTCTACAACGGCATTTCTACCAAAATGCAGGAGTAAAAACGCTGCTGTAAAATTATTTTCTTGTAGTGTAGGTTTGTTTTATTAACGTCTTATTAATGAAATAGAGTGTCTATACTCTACATTTCCTTTAAAAAAAATTTAAAAAAAAGGTTCAGTCAGTATTAATTTCTTTAAGCTATTTTTATTTTTTTAAAATAAAATAATAATAATAATAATAAAGGAACCGTCGAACTTTGGAATCTACGAGACTACTTATGCCAATGTAGATAAAAATTTGTGACTCAGTCGTTGAGTATATATATGTATCCGAGTTGCAATTCACATTGCAATATTTCTCTAATTCCAAACTTATGTTGCAATAAAAAAATATAAAAAAAGATTTGTTTTAAAGGAAGTGATAAATATCTATGCTTGTAAAACTTGTGTTTCAGAAGTATAGGGAAACTACCTCCTACAATCTGATATCACAGTACAGTACATATATCTTATTCAGCCCTTTTCTTCAGTAAAACTTGAAGACACTACCCTAGTCAAAATGTTCAAAATGGAAATTGATTCATTTATATCTATGTACACTATTAGAACATTACTTAGGTATGTAGGTTTTCTTTTTTCTGGAGAATAATCTTTATGTAGTCAGTAAGCTCCATTTCAGAAATTGAGCAAATTGGCCAACGGCGACCACTGCTCCAGCCAAGGGCTGCGCAGCTGCGTCAAGAATGGGTCCTGCATCCACTCTGCCATTCCTCCGTATTTTGGGACCTCAATTTCCGGTAAATTTATAGCCGGCATTCGCACTGTCGTGCTAGCTGCTTCCTGTAATGATGATGTCATCAACATAGATACTGATGGTATATTTACCGCCTCTTTCTTCATCTCAGCCTCCTCGTCTTCCCCTTTTGTAAACGAGAAGAATAAGGGGCCATTACCCTCCAAGTAATTGCTATTGCTTGGTTTCTTGGTGCTGTAAGATTCGAGCTCAGGCGACGATGAGGATGAAGCTCTGGCATCGGCGACTTCCATAGCTGCTCTCTGCTCCAGCTCCTTCAGCGACGTTGCCTTCCTATATATCTTGCATAATACTATGTCCTCCTGCATAAAATAAATTAACGAAAATTAATTAACAACATTAACAATACCTTAATATATATTTTGACCCAGTCTATAAGTCTACGTCAATTGTCAACTGTATGTTTCTATCAAGTCATAAAGACTCTATGTACAGATCGATAGAAACATCCCTATAGTAAAATACCCAGCATTATTGGTTAGTCCACTGATAAAGTATATATAATTATGCATTTATTTATATATATGATTTCTGTCTTTATCTCATTACATATATTAGTATAAAAGCTATAAATCAATTTTAAAACATCGGAATATTCACAATCTTAGAACTATGTGGAGATTTCCAAAAAGCCGGTTTCAAGTAGGGAAACAACAAACATTCCCTCTGTTTTTCCAATAATAGAACATTAAAATATGCTGGAAATTTAAACAGAGATTCATAGGAGACAGTAATTTGTTCATATTTTTGTAGTAGTACTAGATTTGCCCGTGGGCACGTGCCTACGGCATGTCTTCAAAACGATATAGCATATGAAAAGTCTTGTAAATAGTAAAACAACAATTATGTAGCTCACGTTTGAATAGTATGACAATAATTAGTTGTAAATAAAATTTCATGTTTCCATTAGTATATATTGAAAAATAATTATAAATGAGGGTATAAAATCCAACTTCTTAGAACTTTGAGAATGGAAAATGATAAAATTTAACTATTGAAGATATATTTGTTATTTTCAATGTAACATGAACAATAAAAAAATTATAAAAAATCTGAAAATTTACAAACCTGAAATCTGAAAATCTAAATTTTAAAGTAAACAGAGAGAGAATGAGATATATATAGAGAGAGAGAAATAATTAAATAAATGAATGAGTTTTTTTTTTTTTTTGGGGGTGGGGGGAGGTTTGAATTTGAGTTTTTTGGTTTGAAATTTTGGAAGAAAAAATGTGTTTTGTGAGGATAAATTTGAGCCTTTGATTTTGAGAAGATTAAAGGAGAGCTAGTAGATAGCTTTCTTTGTGTTTTATTATATAGAAAGAAAAAATGTGTTTTGTGAGGATAAATTTGAGCCTTTGATTTTGAGAAGATTAAAGGAGAGCCAGTAGATAGCTTTCTTTGTGTTTTATTATATAGATATATTATGGTTATATACCTGAGGAGATGGAAGTGAAGGGGTATCGGGCAGGCGGTATTCGTTCATGACCCAATCGGTTTTTGACCCACGAGATGCCCGGCCCATGTAGAATACAAGTGTCTTCTTCAGCCCGATGAGGCGGCCTGAACCACCACTGCGGATGGACCTGTCAGAGCCGGTTGCCTTCCAAAATCCACGTTCTGTTGTTCGGTTCGGCCTCCCTCCGCTGGAATGCCTCCGGTCTCTCGGCACAAAGAAGTACCATTCCTTTTCTCCAATCTTAGCTAAACCTGACGAACCAAAAAATATAAACCAAATATAATTAGAATTTAATAATCATATATAATAAGATTTGTTAAAAAAATAAGTACGAAATATGTATCAGACATGCTACATTTGTTGGCTGAATAGGATGAATATGTCACTTTAGTATTTTCTCTAATCAGTTAACAGAGGATAAACCATATAATCCAGTCATCCATATTAATGTTTCCAAATTTATATTCTGAATCTTCTTCTAATTAATAAGGTAAATATTTGGAAAGAGTAATGCTACGTGCATTATCAATTTCACTACATTTTTCTTTACTATTTTAGGTGACACACTCTAATAGGTAAAGAAAGATAGAGTGCGCGGGGAAACTCAATAGGAGTATGTCACATAAAGTTGTGAAGAGAATGATAGTGAAATTAGTAGCGGATGAAGCATTACTCATTTGGAAAAGACCCTGAGGGTGAAATTTGTTCTTTATTTTCTATGTTAATTTCACTAAAAATATTGGAGGAGAATTTAAAAGAAACATCATGCTCTCTTACATGAATGCTTTTCACTAAAACCATAACTCTTATAAAACGGAGATTAGTAAGAGAGAGAGAGAGAGAGATGCAGTACCTGGTAAGTCCCAGGGATCGTGCCGGTAGAGATCCAATGTGCCAATGATGTCGAAATTAAGCTTCTTCCCGTTCACCAGCTGCCGGAGATAGAAGTCGAGCAGCTCCTGCTCCGTCGGGTGAAACCGGAACCCGGGCAAGCCAAGATCCGACCCACTTCTTTCCATTATCAATACCTTAACTTCTCTTCTTAATCTTAAAATCTCACTTCCAGTGAACAAGATGGATTATGTTGTTGTTGTTGATGATGATGAGTTCATAATCTCACCATTTTGATTGCTTATATACAAGCGAGCATCATGTAAATTCAAAAGTGTGGTCGACGCTTTTGGAAAATAGAAAGTTAGTTAAATGGAGAGGGTCGTCGGACACATAAATTTTTTTTTGGAGGGGGAGGGGTCCACCTGTCGGTTGAATAGTGGTGGAAGTTCCCTCTCTTTTATACCATTTAAACCATCACCATCAAAATAAGAAAAAATTAATTTTAATTTTGGAGTATTAATTTAAATGTGTTTATGAGAGAGGGGTCCAAATCCTGTTTAGGGAATACCAAGTAGGATTGATTATGTGATAAATATGTGTTGATTACAAGTTAGAAGATAAATAAGATTGATTAATACAGTAAAGGTTGATGTTAAGAGGACTCCTTTGTCATCAACCTTTGTTTAGCTTTATTATTATTATTATTATCATTAGAGAAATGCATTATATGTTCATCTTGTTTTATTAATTTAATGAGAAAATAATGTAATAATTCAATAGAATTGAAAAAGTTATAAGAAAATAATCAAATCTATCTCTAATATATATTATAATGGGAGAATAGAAGTTGTCATTTATAATCTTACCAACGCGTGTAACGCACGTACATAACATTTATAAAACATATTTCAGGTTCAAGCACAAACTAAGTCTGAATTTTTACTTTAAAAAAACTATATTTATTAAGACGTGCATCGTACGTGTAAATTGTTAGTAACATAAAATTCAATAAAAGAGAGAAAGAAATGCAGTGGAAGCCCCAACAACCCCGGAAAATAGGGTGAAATGTATACAGAAACTGTATGAGAAGAAAACAATGGAAACAAGATGGAGGGCCCACCGACATTCTTGGGTGTAGGCGTTTACTCCAAGGTTGGCCTATTTTTAAGCTCGAAGAAAAATCGGGTTTGGTTCAGGCCTATGTTTTAAACTTCGGGCTCGGACCCGGCCTATATGGGTCCTACCAAAACCCGACCCATTGCCAGCCCGATTCTATGTACAAATCCAACCCATTAATTACATTAGTGGGTTCTTAAGAAATACCTACATCAGTCCTCTTTATTTTCCATTTGCATCTTTAACTTTTCTAAATCCATTTTTAGCAACCACAATCTAGACAGACATTTTTTTCTCTTAATTATCTATATAATAAAATGCAAAGAAAGCTATCAAGGATCTCTTATTCAATAGGGTTGAAATCAATGGTCCAGATCTAGCCTTACAAAACATATTTTTCCGCCAAAATTTTTTTCCCAAAATTCAAATTCAAATCCCCTAAAACAACTCCTTTATTTATTTATTTATTTCTCTCTCTTTTTCTCTCTCTCTCTCATTCTCTCTCTATTTACTCAGAAATTTATATTTTTAGATTTTATTTGTAAATTTTCAAACTTTTATGTATTTTTTATTGCTCATGTTACATTGAAAAATACAAATATCTCATCAACAGTTAAAGATCTAACCTCACAAAATATATTTTCCCGCCCAAAAATTTCCCCCCAAATCCCCCAAAACAACTCCTTTATTTATTTATTTATTTATTTATTTATTTATTTATTTATTTATTTATTTATTTATTTATTTCTCTCTCTCTCTCTCTCATTCTCTCTTTATTTACTCAGAAATTTATATTTTCAGATTTCAGATTTGTAAATTTTTAGATTTTTTATGTATTTTTTATGTATTTTTTACGTACATTGAAAAATACAAATATCTCATCAACAGTTAAATTTCATCATTTTCCACACTCAAAGTTTTAAGAAGTTCGATTTTATACCCCCATTTATAATTATTTTTCAACATATACTAATGGAAACATGGACATTTATTTACAACTAATTATTGTTTTACTATTCAAACTTGAGCTACATAATTGTTGTTTTACTGTTTACAAGACTTTCATATGCTGTATCATTCCGAAGACGTGCCGTAGGCACGTGCCCACGGGTAAATCTAGTTCGTTTACATGGGATGTTTAGCATTGGTATCAGGTCGGGTCGGGTCGGGTCCTTCACTACCCGGACCCAGACCCGTGAGGACCGGGTTCGGTTCCGAGTACAATTAAAAAATTCCTGTGAACGGTGAGCGGAGACGACGAGTTGAGGATTTAGAATAGATGAGAGAAGAAAAAAGCATGAATTTTGAGTTTAAAGAGGAAGATTTAGAATTGAGAAGGAAGGAGGGGAGGGATGAGAATGGAATATTTATTTTTATGTTGATATTTTGGGTTTTTTTTCAACGGGTCTGGGTCCGGGTCCGAGTCGGGTCTCTTTTGATGGGACCCGGATCCGGACCCAAAAGTACAACGGGTCTCATTTTAAGACTTGGACCCGGATCCGGATAAGCCGGGTCGGTTCCGGTCCAATGCCAGGTCCAGGTTGAGTCCGAATTTCGGATATTTATACCAATGCTAGGGTTGTTAACCTATAAATTTTTGAATGAAAACTTTTCAGATTTAGAAAAACAAATATTTTAATAGCAAAAATTATATTCAACTAAATTTAATTAAAACTATCAGGTAATTAACGCATACATTGTACGCACTTTAAATATAAAAAATTAAATATCTCTAACATCTAATCTCTAATATTATAATGAGATAGTTGGGTTGTCATTTGAAGACAATCTGTAATTTGCAACCATTAAATCTCTACCATCGAATCTCAACCATTTATTTTTAAGTTGGAGGTATATTAACCATTCATTTACTCAACTGTTAGTTACCATAACAAGCTCAAACTTTAAATTTATTTACGACATACTTATTTACAAAAGTGATACTCATATAAAATAAAATTCATTGTCACTATGAAAAATTTGTAAAGAGTATGTAACAAGAGAGGTTTTAGATTCGAGACCAAATTACTTATTAGTATTTACTTTTAAAAATATATTTATTAAGATGTCATGTGAGTCATAAATGAAGATTGAGAAAATATGTATCACCACACTCAGCACAACCAGATATAAAATCTCAAGGTGAAATAGTAGAGAATTATTGGAAATTGGAATATGCTATTTTACCTATCTTACCAAAAAACAAGATATTTCAACCAGAGTTTTCTAGAACTTTTTTTTAATATGCCACTTTTCAAAATTATTTGTGAAAAATGATAGTTGTCAAAGAATTTGTACTCGTGGACTCAATAATTAAACTCACCGTTCTCAACAGCGAGTTTAGTTGTTTCATGCTCGCCGTTGGAATACGACGATTGTAGTTTTGTTTTGTTTTGTTTTTGTTTTTGTTTTTTTATGGAGAAACTCGCCGTTTCCAACGGCGATGATATTTACACTAGATTCGCTGTTGGGAACGGCGAGTTTAGTTTTTTTTTTTTTTTTTTTGAAGACTCTTCGTTCCCAACGGCGAGAACATTTACACTAGACTGGTTGTTGGGAGTTTTTTTTGGAAGACTTGTCGATCCCAACGGCGAGAACATTTACACTAGACTCGTTGTTCGGAAAGGCTAGTATAGTTCAAAAAAAAATTCTATCGAGTTTTTTTTCTTCAAAATTCACTAAGTCCAACATAGTGTTTCACCCTCTGTGAAATTTTATATATTCTCGTCGTTCCCAACAGCGAGTCTAGTTTAAATGTCATCTTTGTTGGGAACGACGAGTCTTCAAAATAAAATAAAATAAACTAGCTGTTCCCAACGAGTCTAGTATAAATTTCATCGCCATTGGGAACGATGAATCTTCAATGAAAATTTTCAACTAAACTCATTATTGAGAACGACGAGTTTGTAAAAAAAATAGCACTAAACTTGTCGTGTCCTACTATGAGCATGAAACAATTAAACTCGCTATTAGGCCGTGAGCACAAAAAAACTTTGACGACTGTTTTCTTTATGCAAATAATTTCGAAAATTGACAAAATAAAAAAAAAATTCAGTATTTTTGGTCTATGAAGTTTCACTGATAACTCTTTTATGCATTGAGAGATTAACAGAAAGAGTATTTGAACATTTTTTTGGATGGAGAGAAATTAAGGTAAATAAAGGCAACTAGAAAGTGACAAATAAAACTTAAGATCAAATCATAAGTCTATATCAAATTTTCTTTCATTTCTTATTAAAAACATTTATCAAGACAAATATAAGAATTAATGGAATGTAATAGTGGGCCCCAGTGGAGATTCTGGTGAATGTTGCTTCTTGGGAAGGCACTGAGGTGAGAGATCATAATCAAGAGGACTACAGTTTGATTGGAAAGTAAATTGATCTACTAATTGCTGATGTTAACGTGGATTATTTATTGAATTTAGGGAAAACCGCCTACAGCCCCCCAACTATTGCCGCTCGTCCAACTGCCCCCCCGACTTTAGTGCTCGTCCGTCACCCCCCCAATCTATTTAACTCGTCCAAAAACCCCCCAATCTAATCTCCGTTAGCCAAAATCCCCATAGCCGTTAAAAGCCATAACAGTCAACGGTAGTCAACTGTTAACTGTCCAGTCATCGTCTGACGTGGCAAATTCGTGCCACCTCAGCCGTTCTGATTTTAAAAAAAAACCGCCTACAGCCCCCCCAACTATTGCCGCTCGTCCAACTGCCCCCCCGACTTTAGTGCTCGTCCGTCACCCCCCCAAACTATCTAACTCGTCCAAAAACCCTCCAATCTAATCTCCGTTAGCCAAAATTCCCATAGGATGTGACGTGATATGATAATGTTAATTTGACAGAAAAGATGATTGTTAAAAGGATTTATACACAATTTAATGTTATTCTACTTTCACATCAACAATACACCATTAGAAAATCTTCAATTCAGGTGC
This sequence comes from Hemerocallis citrina, assembly GCA_017893485.1. NCBI lineage: Eukaryota > Viridiplantae > Streptophyta > Magnoliopsida > Asparagales > Asphodelaceae > Hemerocallis > Hemerocallis citrina. The sequence goes on from CM030362.1 coordinate 281,833,762, forward strand.
AAAAGGAATGTCAATTTTAAGAGAAGACAGTAATTGCTGGTTTGTCTGGATGCATATAGACAGCAAAGAGGCAAAGCAATAACCAAGTGAACATATTTATATGATAGGTTTTGGGTAAGATTATAAAGTAACTGAATGATAATAAAGAGAACATAAGGAGTATGAGAGTAGTCATATTCCCAAAGCAAAAGGGAGCATCTTACTACATTTAGCAATTCGGCTCACAACAGATTTTAGTGACAACACTTTAAGTCTTTAACTCACAACAATAATTAACAGAGGCTTGACAGAATAAACTGATTAAGAAATATTTGACTTTAAATTTGTCAAACAATAAGCTGCAAGAAGGTATATCTGTGATCATAGATTAGAGAGACAGTACCAAGAATAATTTGTTTCACTTCAACCCAAAGTTTATTACTCTGTTTATGATTATAAGTCTAGGTTAGGTTAAATAAGGCCTATACATAGCGTACTGTAATGAAATTGTTTAGGTTCTTTATTTGAGTCTTTATTAAAATTTAAAAATATTGTGATTGGGATGTGCTTTTGTTCTCCTCAGTGATTCTATTATTTCTCTTATTGCTTTCCAATTTCATCATTATTTTCCACAGGTCTCTATCTGTTTTGCTATTGGAACTATTAGTGAGCCAATTCACAGGATGGTAGTTAACTTCAATTATATGGTAGAAGGTTTTGACCCTTTCATGTGCACAACATGTTGTGTACGATGGATGTTCAACTTAATTCAGTAAACAGCATTACATTACAGATTAGATATGTTAGCATTCCATAATTCACCACAGGTTAAAGATTCCGTTTCCAGATTTATCAGCTTAAATTACATAATAAACAAGAGTTGAACTATTTCATAATACTAACAAATCCTATATTTGTTAGTTTTAGTATTTGGATATTATGTTGACATTATTTGGATGTTATGTTGTCTTTTTTAAGTTACGTTATGTTGTGTTATGTGACTACAAACAACTACTCTAAATAGTTTCATTTATGGTTGTGTACCACATCTGTATTGTTGCATCGACAACGGATATCGACTGGGGTAAATTTTGTTTCGTTGATGCTAGATGATCCCGAACTACCACCTCTAGATCTCGATCCCCTGTAACACACAATTTAGACAATTTCACCATATCGGACAAACATTCTATGGGGATTTTGGCTAACGGAGATTAGATTGGGGGGTTTTTGGACGAGTTAGATAGATTGGGGAGGTGACGGACGAGCACTAAAGTCGGGGGGGCAGTTGGACGAGCGGCAATAGTTGGGGGGGCTGTAGGCGGTTTTTTTTAAAAATCAGAACGGCTGAGGTGGCACGAATTCGCCACGTCAGACGATGACTGGACAGTTAACAGTTGATTACCGTTGACTGTTATGGCTTTTAACGACTATGGGGATTTTGGCTAACGGAGATTAGATTGGGGGATTTTTGGACGAGTTAGATAGATTGGGGGGGTGACGGACGAGCACTAAAGTTGGGGAGGCAGTTGGACGAGCGGCAATAGTTGGGGGGGCTGTAGGCGGTTTTCCCTTGAATTTAAGAGAAGTGCCCTGAGTTCCCAAATAGCCAAGTAGTAAGGTTTTTCACAGGTATGTAAAAAATAAAAAATTCGATCCTCAATTTCAATTATAGAATGTAAAGTGTTGTGTACTGGTGTGCATGTCTACCTACCGACCTCATTCTAGAAAAGAAAAAAAAAAGGTAAAAAATTAAAAAATCTTTCCATGACAAAAAGATGGCATATATGATAATATGATATCATGATGAATGATGGGGACATTGTCCTAAATATGATGTAAGATGCATGTATCTCTTATTAGATTAAATTAAACATATAGTTAAATATTAAGGTTAATGGTCAAACAAAGTTGCTAGTAATAGGACCGGCCGAACACTTACTCAAGCCTAAAGCAAACTCCAAAATAAGATCTTTTAAACCTTATAATATTATTTTGTTAAAATTAATATATTTTTATTTAAATGTTATCTTTCGGACTTTTTGAGATGCAGAATAATTTATTATATTATTGTAATCAATTTGAACTTTTTGGTATGTGAGGAGGCCTATTTTGAAAATTTTGGTATGTGAGGAGGCCATTATTCTTTAGATAATTTTTTTTAGGCCTAAAGCTCTAGCTTTGGTTGCTTTACCCTTGGGCCGGCCCTGGCTAGCATCTTATTAGCAGGGCCGACCCTGCGGTCGCATAGGACCCACGGTCGCACAGGACCTATTAATCAGGATGTCTTTCGACATCATATGTAATTAATATAGTTTTTATTCTAAATTTAACACAAAAGTTAATCTGTTTGAGTGGTTAAGGAGATAGACTATAAATTTGTTGGGCTTGCGCAAGTTCAAACCTTGTTGTCAATAATTTTGTTTTTCATTTTTTTATATATAACGATTTCTTTCGTTAATTATTGAGATTATATATATATATATCTACTTTTATAGAAAGTTTATTAATGATTTCTATTTTATTTCTTTTATTAATTGTTGAGATTGACTTAATACGTGAAGCTTTTTTTAATCTTGTATTTTCTGCGTCGTAGGTATATGAAGATCCTTAACCACATTTATATTATTTCGTCTTAATTGATGAGACGACTAATTCAATATATTAATTAAGTCGTCCCAGGTATTGGAGTCTCCAATGCTATAAAATTGGAAAAAGATTTTTAAATGAATTCATATAAAATTTTTAAGATATAGAATGTACCATGCTCATATTTTTCAATTGAATTCGTATAATATATATATAGATGATATCAAAATCAAAATAAAGTAAAATTAGTATTACAATATTTAAAGAATCCGTTTGTTTTGATATTTAGAATAGAGTTTTCTGAATAGAGTTTTCTGAATAGAGTATTCTGAATAGAGTTATTCTGAAAATGAGTCTAAAAGCTGTTTGTTTATACTATATTCTGAAAACTGTATTCTGAAAGCTGTTTATCTGAAAAAGAGAGTTTAGAAGCTGTTCTGTTATATTTCTAGCTGAAAACTGTCATCTGAAAGCTGTTTTTCTGAAAAAGAGAGTTTAGAAGCTGTTCTGTTATATTTCTAGCTGAAAACTGTCATCTGAAAGCTGTTTTTCTGAAAAAGACAGCTTAAAAGCTGTTCTGTTATATTTCTAGCTGAAAACCGTCATCTGAAAGCTGTTTTTCTGAAAAAGACAGCTTAGAAGCTGTTCTGTTATATTTCTAGCTGAAAATCGTCATCTGAAAGCTGTTTTTCTGAAAAAGACAGCTTAGAAGCTGTTCTGTTATATTTCTAGTTGAAAACTGTCATCTGAAAGCTGTTTTTCTGAAAAAGACAGCTTTCAAGCTGTTCTGTTATATTTCTAGCTGTAAACCGTCATCTGAAAGCTGTTTTTCTGAAAAAGACAGCTTAGAAGCTGTTCTGTTATATTTCTAGCTGAAAACCGTCATCTGAAAGCTGTTTTTCTGAAAAAGACAGCTTAGAAGCTGTTCTGTTATATTTCTAGCTGAAAACTGTCATCTGAAAGCTGTTTTTCTGAAAAAGACAGCTTAGAAGCTGTTCTGTTATATTTCTAGCTGAAAACTGTCATCTGAAAGCTGTTTTTCTGAATAAGACAGCTTAAAAGCTGTTCTGTTATATTTCTAGCTGAAAACCGTCATCTGAAAGCTGTTTTTCTGAAAAAGACAGCTTAGAAGCTGTTCTGTTATATTTCTAGCTGAAAACCGTCATCTGAAAGCTGTTTTTCTGAAAAAGACAGCTTAGAAGCTATTCTGTTATATTTGTAGCTGAAAACTGTCATCTGAAAGCTGTTTTTCTGAAAAAGACAGCTTAGAAGCTGTTCTGTTATATTTCTAGCTGTAAACTGTCATCTGAAAGCTGTTTTTATGAAAAAGACAGCTTAGAAGCTGTTCTGTTATATTTCTAGCTGAAAACCGTCATCTGAAAGCTGTTTTTCTGAAAAAGACAGCTTAGAAGCTGTTCTGTTATATTTGTAGCTGAAAACTGTCATCTGAAAGCTGTTTTTCTGAAAAAGACAGCTTAGAAGCTGTTCTGTTATATTTCTAGCTGTAAACTGTCATCTGAAAGCTGTTTTCTGAAAAAGACAGCTTAGAAGCTGTTCTGTTATATTTCTAGCTGAAAACCGTCATCTGAAAGCTGTTTTTCTGAAAAAGACAGCTTAGAAGCTGTTCTGTTATATTTCTAGCTGAAAATCGTCATCTGAAAGCTGTTTTTCTGAAAAAGACAGCTTAGAAGCTGTTCTGTTATATTTCTAGTTGAAAACTGTCATCTGAAAGCTGTTTTTCTGAAAAAGACAGCTTTCAAGCTGTTCTGTTATATTTCTAGCTGTAAACCGTCATCTGAAAGCTGTTTTTCTGAAAAAGACAGCTTAGAAGCTGTTCTGTTATATTTCTAGCTGAAAACCGTCATCTGAAAGCTGTTTTTCTGAAAAAGACAGCTTAGAAGCTGTTCTGTTATATTTCTAGCTGAAAACCGTCATCTGAAAGCTGTTTTTCTGAAAAAGACAGCTTAGAAGCTGTTCTGTTATATTTCTAGCTGAAAACTGTCATCTGAAAGCTGTTTATTTGTAACTCGAAACACTCAAGTGTAACACATAATGATAGAATTGAAATTGTTGTCTATATAGAATTGAATTGAAATTGTTAACTATACTCAAATGATTACAATTTACAACCAATCTACTATATTTGCTTATATTTTACAATTTCAAATTACAAGTTTCTGACTTTCTGTAAAACTATTTCTGTTTGCAGGCCTCATCTGAGTCATCTGAACTCTCAAGCACACCAGAACAATTGAAGAAGCAAATAAATAATCACTACACACAAATAAATGAAGCTCCTGATTCAATGGGAAAAAAGCAAATAAATAAACCCTGTGACTGGCTCTGGAAAATCACTACACACAAATAAATAATCAGAACAATAACAATTGTACAGATAGCAAAACTTTTTTTTTTGATGAAAACGGATAGAGTCTCATGACTCCAGCCACATCAAAACGCATATATTATAATAAAATAGTACAGTATAAAGGTTTACAAGAAGTAAAGCCCGGACAGCAATAAATGATACAGACAACGAAATGAATAAAATAGTACAGAGGAAGACAACAAACTAATCGTAGAAGATAAACCAACAAGCATCCTAAAAAACACACGAGCAGAGAAGTCCCAAAGACAACAACAGATCCGAAGCAAGCAGCTGCAGCAAGAAGAGGATCACGTGCAGCACACCAGGGGATGAAAAGATCATGGCAGATCAGATCCTCCCCCTCTCAGCCTGGCCAGCGCGAAAGAAACAAGCGATGGATGAAACATCGGGGAGGCCCCAGGCAACCTGCAATCAAAACAACTCATCGACATAGCCTTCCAGACCGAAAGCAACATTGTATTCAAATATAAACAATTTAACAACATTGTATTCCAGACCTAACAGTACTTCCAGAATTAAACCTTCAACTTATAAACAATTTAGTGACCCAATAGCTCCTGAGGCTTATGTCAGTTGGTAAGCAATGGATTTAGATAGCCAAATACCCCCGGCCTATAGCGAAGTCTAGCCATTAACCTTTCTTAATGTATAATAAACAAATAAATTGATGAATACCGTATTCATTGTCCTAAAACGAGCTCCCAAAAAACAATACATGAAGTAAAAGGAAATTAACTGCAGTCCTCAAGGGGCGATAAAATAGAAAACTATCATGCATCTACCAAAAGCCTTAGTTCTGTACCATCAAATAAGTAATCTTTACTCACATAAAAAGAAGAAAATCTATCGAAATCTGCTAAGAATCTGAATTAGCTGACCAGTTCAAACTTCTAACTAGGAAGATCCAAAACTTGCCCAACAAAAACTATCAACATTTGCATGTCCAGAAACAAACAAACAGCAGTATTGCTTCTATCCAGAATCAAAACATCACAAGAAAACCCCCTCATTCTGATCCAAATCCAATCTGCTAATAGCACTTCTCCAATAACCAAAAAAAACTACGCAAAAGATGTTCCAATAAGGATCCAGCATCCCTCACATATAACAAAATGCTTATTGAACCTAAAACAATCACCCATTTTAATAATCACCAAATTGGATGATATGGGTCACTCCCAACTCCAAATCCTTACAAACCCAATGCACGAAATCATCAACTCTAACACTCTAATAACCCAAAGTAAAGTAAAAGAGCTCATCTCTAAACCCATTACAAATGGGTCGGATCCAACTCATTACACACACTCAAATGGGGGGAAAAGGAGCTGAGAATCAGAAGCTTTACCATCAGATTGATCAGTGCTGCCATTAGCAAAGCTCGGATTCCACATCCAAATGGAACCACCCATCTCCTGCTGCTCCATCGCCGATGGAACCACCGCCTCCATTGGCTTTCAGTTGTTGGGGAAGAGTAATAGCCGCTGTTGGGGATGGGGAAGATAATTACGAAGGGGCTTAAGGGCTTTAATTACGAAGGGGCTGTTGGGAAGATAATTACGCTGGTGCCCATTAAAAATTTTGGGCCCGGGGCATGAGCCCAGTTCGCTCTACCCCAGGGCCGGGCCTGGCCTGCCTATACACAGACGATGTGAATATTAGCAGCAGAAGTAAAGAGTAACAGCCTAATAACAACCAGAAAAATAAGAGCTAACTATAACAGCAATATAGTTACAAAAGTTACAGATAGCAAAACTTAAAAGGTGTGAAAAATTATACCTTATCATGAATTCCTTTAAAGACCCTGTGACTGGCTCTGCAAGACTGCCAGTGGTTGAGTCGGTTACCTACAACTCTTCCATCACAACCTACCAAAGAGCAATTCTTATTAGTACCCATCTGAGTATTGTAGGAGTAACTTTCACATTAAAATAAATCTTACTCCATCGCCACCCATTCTCCTTGTTGTGGATGCAGTATAATATGCTCCATTAGGGCCACCATAAGTCACACTTCAGAAACATAATCCACCTCACCATCACTTAAAATCAACGAAGCTAAATAAAGCTCAGCTAGGATTAATTCATCACAAGTCACTCCTACAAATCATTATATAAATGGTTCATAGTGTGCAACTTCAGAAACATAATCCATCTCATCATCACTTAAAACCATAGTTGGAAAAACAAAGCGCAGTTAGGATTAATTCATCACAAGTTGTGACTAATATATAAACCATCAGTTTTGCCTTAAAAATCTCCCACCATGTTGTGACTAATATACCAACCATCGGTATGCCTTAAAAAATCACCAGTATCAACCATCAGAAGTCTCAGAAACAAGATGAAATCAGCATCATTGTGCAACCCAGTATTCTCAATTGTGTTTGGAAAAAACACTCAAAACAAGCTGCCAACTGAGTATACTGTTCTCAGAGAAAGTGGGAAAAAAAATTTGAAACAAAATGATTCAAGCAAAAAAGCATCATTCCTCCCATCTTTTTGCACAAATAAGGATTCACATATCCTGATGTGCCATCATAATACTAATTGCAGAATCAGAGAACAAAGTAGAATCTACTTAATACAATTGCAATTCATTTGCGCAAAACTGATGCATCATAATACATGAGAACATGGTGGTTTGTTTGTTCCAGCTTCATTTTTTCGAAAACACTTTTCAGATAAACTGATACCCCTCCACTAGTATTGAGCCAAAAAGCTCCATTCTTCCCTTCTAAATGACACAAATACGAATTCAAAAATCCTGAGGCATCATAAAGAAACTTGCAGCATCAAAGAACAAAGTACAATCAAGGAAAAACAAGTGCAATTCATCTCCACAAATCAGATGCATCATAATATCTGAAAATATGCTGGTTTTCTTAGAACCAGGTAGTTTTTTTTTGTTTGGTTCCACAAGTGATGTACTCTGAGTTGGCTCTTTCACATGCTTTCTCTTCACACTTATATTAAATTAAAGTGTATATTACCAATGTGTTGTATCTTTATTTATCAAGAAATTTTTGTGCATTAAATTATGATTTCAGAAGTAAAGTTCAAAGAAGGAGCATGCAAAAAATGCATCTCATCTCAGTATGCAGCCACCATTTAAGACAAGTGTGTAGTAGTATTTGTAAACTATCAAGATGTCAAGACAATAGAAATTGACTCCAGAAACAAAGTAGAAACCATGAGCAGCCAAAGATAAACCATGAGCAGCCAAAGACAGAGTTGAAACCATTTAAGATTTGTATTTATCAAGGATTTAGTGAGGTGAAATGTGAAACCATAACAAAATTCAAACCATGAGTACTTAAAATGCATGAAGCTGTATACAGAAACAAAGTAGAACCATGCTCAGTTCCAAAATTTGTGGCATGAAACAAAGTAGAAACAAAATTTGTACCTGAAACATAGTACCTGAAACAAATTTTGAACCTGAAACAATGTACTGTCATCTGTATGTATCAAGCATTGCTGGCAATGCATATCAAGGTGTGAAGCATGAAAGTGTTGGTATCATCATAACCATTTCTCAGAAAAGGATAACCGGGTAAGTGCTCAAAGCATGAGCACCCAAAAAAACCAACTCACCAACCATTAAAACTCTTCCAGATTATGGTATGGTATTTCTATGTCTATAACTCAAAGCAATATAGATCAAACCTGATCCATCACATCTCAAATTCAGATGAATATGTGCTCCAGGAGCTTCTAAGTGTAGTATGATGCATCTAAGTGCTTGATCATCACAGCCATAATATCCAAAGGATAATCAAAAGCATGACTTAAAGCTTAAGGAATATTAATGAGAATATCCAAAGGATAATCCAGAGTTGGCGTTTGTTTATAGTGTTTTGTTTGGAAACACTCTAAAAAACAAATTCATGGCTACAACGACATCATCTTCGTAAGGTTTAAGAAACAAATTCAAGGCAAGTCCAAGGCTCAAAACTCTAAATTCATCACTTAAATAAATGATTCATAGTGTGCAACTTCAGAAACATAATCCATCTCATCATCACTTAAATCCAACGAAGTTAAAAAAAAGCTCAGTTAGGATTAGTTCATCACAAGTCACTCCTACAAATCATTATATAAATGATTCATAGTGTGCAACTTCAGAAACATAATCCATCTCATCATCACTTAAAACCAACGAAGTAAAAAAAAAGCTCAGTTAGGATTAATTCATCACAAGTCACTCCTACAAATCATTATATAAATGATTCATAGTGTGCAACTTCAGAAACATAATCCATCTCATCATCACTTAAAACCAACGAAGTAAAAAAAAAGCTCAGTTAGGATTAATTCATCACAAGTCACTCCTACAAATCATTATATAAATGATTCATAGTGTGCAACTTCAGAAACATAATCCATCTCATCATCACTTAAAACCAACGAAGTAAAAAAAAAGCTCAGTTAGGATTAATTCATCACAAGTCACTCCTACAAATCATTATATAAATGATTCATAGTGTGCAACTTCAGAAACATAATCCATCTCATCATCACTTAAAACAAACGCAGGGTCTTTAAAATACACCCCAGCCCAGTTTGCAGCCCAGTATTCTCAATAGTGTTTGGGAAAACACTCAAAACAAACGCCAACTGAGTATACTATTTCCCCAAAAGCAAAGAAAATTATTCTTGAAACAAACACAGCACATAAGTGTAATGCAAAAAAGTGTACTTCAACTCGCATACTGCTACTGACAATTCCATCCCTTTTTAGTGACCAATCATGTGCACATAAGTGTTTCCGCGTGCAGTACCTGTTCATCCATAAGCTATCAACATGACATCACAAATCTTCTGCTGAAAATAAAATTACATTCGAAACAGTTCGAAAATGGGATGCAATGAAAATGTTTACATTCAAATTACATTAGTGTCTTGCATTCCACATTGCTATGGCAATATCATCTCTTTTCTTATTCATACGATTTAGTTGGGAAGATGATAAATCCAACCCCTGAGATGTGGAGGCGATATCTTCAGTGTGTGGGTCATCTCCTAGATGTTCAACGTCGAGTTCCTCCAAAAAAGCATCGTTTTGTGAGTGCAGACATATAAAATTGTGGAGTGCACAACAGGCTGTGACCATCATAACTTGCCTTGTAAAGAAGTAGTTTGGCATGTTCTCAAAGATGGCAAACCTCTTCTTGAATACACCAAACGTTCTCTCAATCACATTCCGTAACCTAGCATGTTGTTTATTAAAAAGCTGCCTGTGTTGAGTAGGTGCATGGTTAGCCCCTTCAAAGTCCTGTAAGTGGTATGGCTCACCACGGTATGGAGCTAAAAAACCAGGCATATTTGTGTAACCACAATCCACTAGGTAATATTTATCATTTGGTGGGATTTCCAGCAGCTTTTGTGCTAATGCACTCTGTATCAAACGGGAATCGTTAGCACTGCCTTCCCATCCCGCGTAAACAAATGTGAACAACATGTTAAAATCACATGCTGCCAGAACGTTTTGGCTAATAAAACCCTTTCGAGAGCGACAAGCATTGCTGCGAACAGCTGGCACAGTAGCTCTGATTAATGTGCCATCTGCGGCACCAATAGCTCCCTACATTAATCAATTCGAATAATAAATTTTGCATGAAAACGTTCAAAAAATTTTAACAATGCATGACGGGGGAAGGTAAAAGAATACCTTAAACCACGGATAAAAGTCTGGATTATTGAGAATCCTTTGAGGTACTTGTATAGTGTCGGGGGGGGGTGATAAGTCGATGGGCCGCTCTTACCAAACCTTTCAATACGAGTTTAAAATGCTTTTGGCATGTTTGCAGTGAGCGGTTAAACGTACTAGCGACTACTCGCAATCTTGTACTGTGGCCGACAATATACAGGAAAATTGCCACACTTTCCTCTAAAGACACGCGCCTGAGTTTTGAAGACTGTTCTGTTTCGTCAAGATAGTTCTCATTTCTCAAAAAATCACACAATGTCATGAAACAATGTTGGTTCATACGGAATATTCCATGAAACGTGGACTGGGAACCCTGTAACATTGTATTCAAATATTCAAGTCCTGTTTGTTTATTAGAGGACGTTGCACTTTCTTCATTGTCGAGTTCTTCAGCTAATTCGGCTAGAAAAGCAACCCTCATCAACTTATCAACATTGTCACTGCTGGATGAAGAAGTGTCCATAACAGAGGTTGAACTTCCAATAGTAACTCACTATGACAAAAAAATTAGAATTCAAATGTAGAAAGTAATAATGTTCACTACTAATAGCAAATTGATTCTGGTAAAAAAATTAAAACTCAAAGTGAATGTAATAAGAACCCCAATGTTACACCACTAAGCCGTCATAGTACATCATATCTCAGACAAATATGCAAATAATACTAAAAAAATAGTACACATTATGAGTTCTTCATCCCATTCAATCGAATGGGCTGGCTACTGCCTACCATACATCCTGACCCAAGCCTCCTGATGTGTTGGGGTCAGGCGGAGGAAACTATGACAAGCACGAGGATTTTCTACTAGATGGGCTATTGCTTTCACAGCTACGTCGGTGTCAATCCATGTCATCGCCAGGATTTTATCTTGGCATTCATCCAACTCGGCCAAACCAGGGTCAGCCGAGACATTACTTTCAACCTCCATTTTTTGCTTCAGCCTGCTTCTTTTTACCTGCTCAGTTTCCAAACAGGAGCTAATATAATCTTGGTAGACTGACATGGCTGATCCCCGGCCACTTGAGGTACCGGATTTTCTCTTACGAGAGCCCGACCCCGACCCCGAACCTATTGGTGCATCATCATCGTCCTCAAGTACATGTACGTTTGACTGATGAGAGTGGCCAAACTCATAATTCATCCGCCGCTCCTCATCATCATCCAACACCCTTTGGGTGGAAGCCATTGTCACATTGCCCTTGGCAGTAGACTCTTCCATTATTTTAGTCAAAGCATCAAAATCTGCCAAACCCTTATTTTCAAACCTTTTTGCGGTAGGATGCATCTAATCATAGAATTTGTTGTTACTATGCAAGTATTAGAGTGAAGATGAAGTATAATATAAAGGATTGACAAACAAAAATTAATAAACTTTGAAGTTATATATATTAACCTTAACATATTGGTCCCAGACTGGTTTCTCGCAAGTCACGGTTTCCTTGTCCTCATCCCAACCAAAACCGCTCTGTTTCTTCATGTCAGAAAACGTCTTCCAGTCTGATTTAAGTCTCTGATATTTTGATTTCAATTGGTTTGGCGTGAATGAACGGCCACACGCGACTTGCATTTGTACAGCAATATTACCCCAAGTTCTTGCGTCGAATATGTTGCTTTTTAGGCAATCACGGTCAACTACAGCCTCCATTAGGTTCACAAAACAATGTGTTATATGGGAAGGCCACTTCCCATAATCCTCTTCCACTGCCTTCTCCTTCCCCCTACCCGTATTACTCATCTATATTGAATAAATACCGGAAAAATGTAAAAAAAAGTTGACAAATTCCTTCAATTAGTCCTTCAGATCGGATTACCGCAGGTTGCAAGGAGGCAGCGGTAAAACATAAAATTGGCAACAGCATATCATCAATAACATATTAGTTTGGACCGCATATGACCACAAAAATTTTGGTCCAGAAGCTTATTAAAAATTTGCAGGAATTTGTACAGAAAAGAACCGAATAAAGTCACCCACAGATCATACCTTTGATTGGAATTGGACAAGGAAGAAATTGTCAGCAAAGGATTCGACTTTGAGCAGTTTTTTGAGTCGATTGGCCTTTCGTTCCCGAGCTCTTCTCTTGTGGGCACCACGGGTAGTGCAAACCATTAACCCCCAACCGAAACTCCTCAACCCCTCACCAAATCGGCTGAGAAGCTGGCGGGTAGTGAAGTCGCCAGTGACCGAATCAGTGGTTTGGGCTCGAATTCACTGAAGAATCGTTACTAAAACGTTGATTTGGGGGGGGGGGGGGGATCAGATCTGGGTTCTACAAGAAGGGAGGAAGAAGATGCCTTACGGGTTAGTTGAGGTGGGTAGGGTTAGGTTCATCAAAGGAGAGGCGGTCGAGAAGACAGAGAGAGGGGTTATCGCCGCACATGAGAAGAGAGGGTAGAGATGAGCGAGCTCGTGAGTGAGGGAGAAGAGAGGGGGAGAGGAAGAAGACAACACAGTATACAGCCCTTGAGTGAGATGAGAGAGAGCTCGTGAGGGAGCCTGCGAGGACAGATGGGTTGGGTTTTCGAAACTGAGGGGTATCTAGTATAGATCTCGTGAGTGAGATGAGGGAGAGATCGCATCTGAGAAGAGAGTAGAGAGATGGGTTGGGTTTTCCAAAAATGAGGGGGGTACAAGTATTCTCAATAGTGTTTTGGAAAAACACTCAAAACAAACGCCATCTCCCGATACAGTATTCAGAAAATAGATTAAAAATTTCAAAACAAACGGACCTATTTTTTCTTTTCATTCAAGACCCTATATAAATCTGAGGACCGATCCAGTTTATTAGTTGTGCTTACACTTAATATGCTTGTTCATGTCTCCCTCAAATCTTTATTTATGCATCAACTTAAAATTAATTTTGTATTGCATATATGAATCATGTGATGTCATGATGATATACAAGTGAGTAGTGTTGTGTTTACACTTAATATGCTTGTTCGTGTCTCCTTCAGATCTTTATTTTTGCATCTACTTAAAATTAATTTTGTATTGCATATATGAATCATATGATGTCATGATGATATACAAGTGAGTAGTATTCACCAATCACCACTATAACAAACTAGTATCATGCACGTGCGATGCACGTGGAGAGGAATGAAAAGGACAAAAAAAAACTATAAAGCACGTGCGATGCTCGTGGAGGGAATGAAAAGGAAAAAAAATACCAACACGTGCGATGCACATGGAGGGGAATGAAAAGGACAAAAAAAAAACTATAATGCACGTGCGATGCACGTGGAGGGGAATGAAAAGGGAAAAAAACAAAAAAAAGCCAACACGTGCGCTGCACGTGTTGACAAAATGACAAACGATGACAAATGACACTAACCCCTTCTCCCATTATAATAGTAGAGATATATTTATTTTATTCGATTCTCTCAAATTTTGAGAAAATTATGAAAAATTGCATAATTTTTTTAGGAGATTATTTAGATAATCGTTAATAGCTATTTCTCATAAATAATTAATTTTGTGCATCTGTAAATTTTTAAGGAGATTAAATCCGCTTTATTAATTTAATTTTAGTCGTAAAAATTCTAAAGATATAAAAGTTAATACTAAAATGCAGAAATGTAAATGGGATGTTTCGACCCTAAGGTTCGCACACCGTTAGGGGAACTTCCCTTCGACAACCCACCATTGATACATCGCCACAAGTTAGCCTGCTCTCCTCATCTTCAAGGATCTGAATGTTTTACGACACGATAACTACATACCACCAAATAGATAGTAGACCAAACGAAAGTGCACACCTTTGTTTCGGTTTAGGCGAACATTAATTCGGGGGAGAAAAACCGACATATTATTTAATTATAGAAAGATACAAGAGCTAGCTACAATCACTCTCACCAAGAATATGTCTTTTTCTCGAGCCTCAACCGAAGATACTTGCTGTTTGTAATGAAAAACTCTCAAACTCTCAGATAACGTACATGTACTTTTGTCGGCGCTTTACTTCTTTGAGATCTTTACAATAACATATATAAAGATCTAAAGAAACCTTATATTTAATCTTGATAAAATAACCGTACGATATTCCTGAAGAGATAATTATATGATAAGGGCCGTACGACCTAATTTTGAGAGGAATTGGGCTTCAATCAGATTACCAAAGCCCGATACTCATCTACTGCCGCTGCCCAGATGTAGTGGACTGCTCTAAGTGGCGGTCAACTACCATGAACCCTGACCCAAGTCAGAGAGCCCCCTAACTTGGTGTAGTCGACCACAACATGTCGATCCAGTAGCCGTTGCTACTCTTTCGTCTCCAACGTTGCTTCAAATCATCTTCTCACTTTATCCATCTTTGCTTCTCATCGAACATAGTATGCAAGATATAAATCCAACACTGAGAACTGAAATTAGGGTTAGAGGAACGTAGTGGAGCACTTGAGATTTAGAGTAAGAAGAAGACGAATAGCATATTTTGAATATTACATTATTCGACGCTGACAGTAAAAAGAGAGATAATTGAGGAAGTGTGTAAAGTGAGTGAATTTTAATGGCAATTTATTTTTAAATTCCGGTGACAAATGCTAGGGGTTTTATGACCCGTGTTTATTGAAAGTTTCTAATGTTTTTAGAGGTAATAAAAAACACAGAAGGTGTTGCAACCTCAATATATCTCATATGTATTGCTAAATGTTGGCCTTCCCTTGTATTTCTGTTTTAGAAACTATAAAATTAAACACAAAGAAAGCTATTAAGTGGCTCACCTTCAATCTTCCCAAAATCAAAGGTCCAGATCTAATATCACAAAACACTCCCCCCTCCAAAAAAAAAAATTTCCAAACCCCAAAATCAAAATTTTCCTTCCAAAACTGAAAAATTCATTACTTTATTACTCTCTCTCTCTCTCCTCTCTTCACTTTTTCATATTTCTTTCTTTCTCTCTCTCTCTCCCATTCTTTAATTTAGATTTTAAGATTTCAGGTTTGTAAATTTTCAGAATTTTTATGTTTTTTTAATTACAAATAGCAAATATCTCTTCAACAGTTAAAATTCAATAGTTTAGTTTTTCAGAAAATAGCAAATATCTTTTCAACAGTTAAATTTTACCATTTTTCACATTTAAAGTTCTAAAAAGTTAGATTTTACACTCTCATTTATAATTATTTTTTAACATACGGTAATGGAAACATGGACTTTTATTTAGAACTAATTATTGTTATACAATTCAAACTTGAGCTACATAATTATTGTTTTTACTGTTTACAGGGCTTTTCGTATTTTTTATCGTTCCGATGAAGATGTGCTGTAGACACTTGGCCCCGGGCAAATCCAGTGCTAGAACAAATTTCATTCAGCATTTGCAATCAGCAGATTTTGATTAATTAAACTGTTGAACATACATAATGAGGTTAAGGTAGAGGTACAAAGGAGTTGACAAGACTATGACCATCTTTTCAACGGTTTTACCAAGTAAAAGTCCTTAAGATAACGAGATTACGGCTAGACGAGTCAAGTAACCTGAACCTTTTCCACACCTACAAATCTTTTCCGGAACCAAAATTCCTAGCCAAAATTTCTGTTACTAAATCAGTTACTTGGGCGTTAAGTCATCGCCATAAAAAAAATTAACAATAATACAAATTAAAAATAAACAAATAAATAAATAAATCTCTAATATTATAATGGGAGAAGTGCTTAGTGTCATTTGTCATTTTGTCATTCTATCAATATATGCAACGCACGTGCATAACTAATATAAAGGAGGTTTCCGGTTCAAATCCTCCATACGTCAGAGTTTTTATTTTTATGTTTTGAAATTATTAAAACATGCATCACATGTGTAAATTACTAGTATATATATAGAGAAAGAGAGGGTCATGCCATTATGAGATAGTGAGATGGGTGAGATGAAATTTATTTTTTTAGAGATAAGCAATTTGAGTCATCTGAATCTCGATCACACCGTTCACATCACTCTATATGTCATCAAGATGATGTGTGCCAAATTTCAAACAATTCAGAGACATGTAGCCTATGCATCAAGATGTTCAAAAAAATGCATATATATGTATTTCGTACCATCTTCATAACGTGTTGAACGTTTTGATGCATAGGTTAGAGGTCTCCAAATCGCTTGAAATTTTGTACACACCATCTAGATGGCATGTAGAGTGATGTGAACGGTGTGATCGAGATTCGGATGACTTAAATCGCTCATCTCTTAAAAAAATATTTTCATCTAACCCATCTCACCATCTCATATTAGCATTATTCTATATCTCTACTATTTTAATGGGAGAGTTGGGGTTTGTAACAAACAAACCCTAATTTGTAACTATATAACCACATAAAATACACGTTCAAACTATATCTAACAAATATAAATGTGCACCGCACGTGTAGCCCAACTCAAAAATTCAAATATAAACTATTTTATTTCTTATTTAATACATATTCATTTAATTTGATAACTTTATTTTTGTTAGACGTGCATCGCACGTACATTATACTAGTATATATAGACAAAATTTAAAAAAAACGTCACAAAAGTTTTGCCCAGTTTAAAAAAACGTCACAAAACTTTTTTTTTTAAAACCACACAAAGTTTAATTTTCAACTCACAGAATTACCAACCGTTAACTTGCTTATACGTGTACTGCACGTACTCATAATACGTGACAACAATACCCCTGACATCTTCCTTCTCCTTACATAAAAACACCCCCAAATCAATGAACCCTAACTCACCCCACAGATTCAATCAACAACGTACTCTACCCAATCTTGGAGTGGAGTTCAGCGAATCTTGTACAAATTATCTCCCATTCCTAAATCTGACGTAGAGTAGTAATATTTTGGGGATTGACTGTTCGATTCAGCAATAGCTCCCAATCCTAAAGTGTATTGAAGCAATCGAATAAGGTTGGTTGTCAAATTATTAAATTTGTGTATGTTGGTTTCGGTATTAGTATTCTAATATTGTTTGAATGAAATGAAAGTCAGGTTTAGGTGGACGAATTTTGATAATTTTTTTGTTATTAATGTGGTGTGGGACTAGATTTTTACAATCAACCCATATATTCATCTTTCTTACCAGATCTGATGCTGTAATCGAAAGTGAATATTCTTTCTAAAAGCTCCATGTCAGGTTGAATTTTTATTTCAACTTAAATCTATCATATAATTTTGATGTTTCCATATCTCATATAATGTTTTTGTTGTACAATTTAAATCTTTGCATACTTCTCTTACAGATTCCATAATTTCGAAAGCTCCAATGAGGAGGTCCACAAAGAATTGCGATGGAAGTGAAACCCTATTGTGTCATCACAAGGAGCCAGCAGTAGTTAAGATAGCTAGTACCTCTACCAGTGCTGGAAGATATTTCGCTGGATGCCCAAATTGGAAAACTGATAATTACCTTTTTTTAGGTGGGTAGAAATTGTGAGAGACAACAAAAGGGAGAAAGCATACTCTGATTTGATGGCGGAGAATGTGAAGATAAGTTTGGTAATTGAGGAAACAACTAGTAGGTTAAAAAATTCGGAAGTGGGGTGCGACTCATTGCGAAAAAAGGTAGTCGATTTGAAGGTGAAGGAGGAAACACTGAAGGGGTTTGTTATGTCATTATTTGCATTTGTTGTTTTCAAATTGTATGTCTTCAAATAGCAGTATTGTTCTGTTCAATGAATGTATTTTGATGACAATGTAATCGATGTGTTTTGAAATGTGAAACATGCTTTCACTTGTGTGCTCGATGTTTATGAATGCTTGGGTTGTTTGCGGAGTTTCATTTGGTATTTGAAATGTTAATAGATGTAGTGGTTATGATAAATAAAAGCAAATCTTTTCATTTCAGAACAATTTAGGTTTTTGTTTAAAAATATTTTAAAAAACAACACAAAACTATTGTTTGGTTTAAAAAAACAACACAAAACTATTGTTTGGTTTAAAATAACATCACAAAAGTATTCTTTTGTTTTAAAAAAACATCACAGAGATATGCCTTTGTTTAAAAGAACATCACAAAACTATTTGTTTAGTTTACAAAACATCCCTAAACTATTGATAATGTACAGTATGTATAAATGATCAGGTTTTCCTTTCAAAATTGTTAGTGTGCATATTTCACATGGTTAGATTTTTTTTCAACTTTGTTAGTGTGAATATATCACACATTCACTTATACTGACAACACACTTATACCAAATTCACACATTGCACATTCGACAAAATCTAACACCTCAAACAAATGACATCTACAATTTGGAGCATCACCATGTTTGCAAATCAGATAAATAATCTCATCACCACAAATCCAAAAAAATAAAACCAAGACAACTGAGATTTTCAATACATTGCATTAAATTTCATAGTGAGTAACAATGACAATAAACTGGGACGAAATAGTTTTCCATACAGTGCACCCAGTGCACTCAGTGTACCCAATTTCATAGTGAGTAACAACAACAATACAGTGCACCCAGTGTTCTAAATTTATTGTTTTCCATACATAAACTGGGACAAAATAGTTGAGTAACAATGACAATACAAAAAATCTTATATTCCTTAGGAATCAAAAATTGAGTAACCCTGTACACAGAACCATTGATTCTCCACTGGCTCCTTCCATTCCAAATATCTGTGCCAAAATTTAGTAACCCTGTACACAAAACCACTGATGCACATTTCAAGCTTCATTTCCAAATTTCTGTGCCAAAAAGTTGAAACATTCTCCCTCTTCTTCCCTACATTTGAAGCAAGCATTTGAAGCTAAATTCAAATGTGAATTATGAACCCTGTAGGACAAAAAACTTTAAAAAATGCATCAAATTTAAACTGGTAGGAAGACACCTAATGCACCAAACTCAAAAAAACTGATACATTAACTATGACACCGAATGTACTTCCACTTGAAAACAAACCATTGGAAGCAATCCCTGATGCACCAGATGAACAGATTATGTTCATCCAATTATCCTTGAAGAGACTAGTAGCAAGAAAGAAAACAACTGATGACACCCTGAAGAGACTAGAACCAATTAACTTCATTCTTGATCAGGCTGAGTCTGGTTTTGACTGTCTGTAGGCACATCTGCCGTCTTTGACACCTACAAGTTGTCACAAAAAAAATGAACAAGGACATGTACAGTATGCCAATGTATGAACTAATTCTTGCAATATAAAATAGTTTCTTACAATTACCTTTTGCTTCTTATGTTGAATTCCTTGCACATATGGCTCCTTCTCCTTCCTTTTTCTCCCACATTTCTTCTTGCCGGTACCAAATCCTAGTGGATTAGCATCAGCTGCACTTCCACATGACTTTCCACGATGGATACCTCTACCTATTCCACTACCACTAGCTTCATTTCAAATCTCTCCTCCCCCAACATTAGCCAATCCACTACTTTGAATAGAATCCAATGTCTTCCTTATCCTACTTACCTCCTCATCTATCCTCTTTCCCTTTGGTCATACACCCTTATCGGGGGATCTTTCCGGTGGTGGTGGTGGTGGTGCCGCTTCATTCTTGCACTTTCTAATATTGTGCCCAAATTGTTGACACCTTATACATTTGAGTTTATATCCATCCCTGCCTGCCCTTTGCATGCTAGCTGGGACTGCTGGGTTTTTTTTCTTTGTCTCGTCAGGGTGTTTCTTCCTAGCTTTAGGTGGTCTACCTGCAGCCCTTCTCATTTTTGGGGGTAGTATCCTCACATATTCCAACTTTTCCCAAAGTAAGGAGTTTGGAATTGGGTCAATGGTGCGTACAAAATATAAGATGTATTTCATTGAAATGAAGAAACTTGGTTGTATTATATGCTAAAATAAGTAGTGAATACTTAAGGAAAAATGGATACCTTCGTATACTTTCACATATGTACTCCTACTGTAGCGTGCGTCGCAAAACTCCTCCACACTATTCCTTGCATTGTTTAGGCATACCAATGCATGCCTACACACCACCCCACTTAACTGCCACTCTCCACAGTTGTTGTGCAATCTAGATGATCTAAATAAATAGATAAACTAGACACAAATTATAACCTCGCAAGTGTACGAACCGTTTATAGAAGCGTAGTGAAAAGTAAGGGTCGATCCCACAGAGATTGTAGAAATTAACTTACTAACCAATAAAAAGTAATAAGAATCTTGAAGTGTTGTTCTAAAAGAAATGAAAATATTAAAAACTATATCAAGAAGTGCTGAATCACAAATATCTATTAAGTAGTTGGGTTTTTGATCTCCACCAATAGTCAATAATGCTAAGTCACCTTCTATACTACTCTATTTACTCATGTTTGTTCCTTTAAGGGCATGGTATCTACTCCTTAAAGTTATTGTTTCCCTAAGCCAAGAATTAGGCATGGTATCTACTCTAATTCGTTTCTTTCCTTAAGTATTTAGCATGGTATCTACTAAGTTGCACTTAAGGAAAGCATAGTAACAATGGAAACGAACAAACACTTGAAGTTCTAGAAATTGGTATCAGATCTAGATCCTTCAAGTTGATTGAACCAGGAACCCCTAAAGATTCCTGTGTTACAAACTATGGGCACGAGATACGGGTCGTCTCTATACTCATATAACAGATTCAGTTTTATAATACTCAAACTTGATAATCTCAGGTTCTGTATGGCAGTCGACTTGCTGTCACTCTCAGTCGACTGCTCTTAGAACTTCTGAACAAGTTTGATTATTATAAATCTATACCAATTCAATCAGGTTCAATCAATAAGTAAAAGAGAAGGATTCAGAAGAATTTAGCATTACATGACTACGGTTTCAATCTACCCAACTATGAAATTAGTTCCACATAATAAGACTTTTATTGACTAACAGTTTCAAATACATGATTAACATAAAAGAACTAGAAAGAGAAGAAATAAACTGATGATGTCCGGCTAGATAGGTCGACTGGCTGTCACACAGTCGACTGTCTCGTTCCCTTCTGAGTACTTGATCTCCTCTCTTCTTCGGTGCCCAGAATAATGCCTCTTGGTTGATATTTATAGAACACAGGAAGAGAATTAGGGTTTGCACCTTTTTCATAAAATTCCTCCTCTTTCCTTTATTTCTTTCCTTCTTTAATCTGCGTTTTATTTCTTTCTCTTTTCTTCTTTTTCTTCCTTTTCTGCTTTGATTTGGATTTAGATGAGGATGGATCTTTAATTATCTTATCTTTCCACTCCGCTGGATGCAGTCGACTGGTGTTGGATGTAAGTCGACTGCACCGAGACATCTGTGGCTTCATGATTCATCAGTCAAGTCGACTGATGTTGGAGAAGTCGACTGTGCCGAGCCCCATCAATCTCTCTGTCCAGTCGCCTGTTGGTGGAATCAGTCGACCTATGCTTTGCAGTTTCTAAGTATCCTCCTCAAAATCCTGAATCTGCTTCGTTTTGCTGTTTTAGGCTGTTTCCTGTGGAAAAGAGAAAATAAGAGTAAAATACCACATATAAAGCATTTAAATGTCTAATTGCATTAAGATTATTGCTCCTAAATGTGAATATTATTGAGCTCATCAAATACCCCCAAACTTAGCTTTTGCTTGTCCTCAAGCAAAAAGTAAAATTATGAACAAGGGAAAAATACTAGTCTCAACCCATCACACCAAGAATTCTTATTATGCAAGCATCAAAATTGTAATTAAAAATATAAACAATTGCAAATAAAGTAAAAACAAGTATACCCACTTTCTCCAGTGCAATTATTTAGTCATAATCCCTAAACCCAATCATATTTGTCATGCAATTAATTTAATTATAGTATGTAACAACTCTATCTGTGATTATCCCTTTTCTCTACTACAAACCGAGTAGCAAACTAGAGTTTTTTTTTTTTTTCGTCTCTTCTCTAAGTTGTCACTTGCCTTTTTACGCGAATGCAAAACATTTGTGATAAATCCACCCGGTTACTCAACAAGTTACAAACTTTTCAAGTGCTTTGCATATTTATATTTCAAGTTGCCGTTTGACGTAAAAGTAAACATTGGTGATGAATACCCCTAGTTACTAAGCAACTCAAAACATTGGAGTAGATTGACTTTATTCAATTTTTTTTTTCGTTATTACTCTATTTACTTAAACCCTGTTTAGGACTAGATCAAAGGGGATAATCACCAGAAAAAGCATCACATTTGTTTTTTATGTATAATGGCATGACTCATACAATTTTGTAAGGAATTATGAAACTCAACAATCCTAAAGTAAATAAGTATACTCACTCTTACTTTATAAGAAATTGTTTATCTACAAAAAATTCAAAAGACTCCAAATGGTTAAAATCAAAAGACTCCAAATGTAAACAACTACCCCCAAACTTAGATAGAACATTGTCCTCAAGGTTCGCACTAAAACGTCTAATAGGCATGTGTTACCACCCAGTTTGAAAGAAAGAAAATAAAGAAATGATTAAAGAAATAAATAAATAGAGAGTGTAAGTACTCCCCTGAAAAATTGGGTTGCCTCCCAATAAGCGCTGTGTTTTCTATCTTCAGCTAGACTTGATGAGTTCATGCAATGTATTGAATGGTTTGAAGATTCACATCTTCCTCATGCGGCTCTAGACTCATCTCAATGTACGGCTTCGCCCTATGCCCGTTCACCTTGAATGTTTGATTTTTCTCTTTGCTATGAACCTCCAATGCTCCATGTGGAAAGACTTTTGTAACAATGTATGGGCCATACCATCGTGACATAAGCTTGCCTGGAAAGAGTCTTAATCTTAAGTTGTATATTAATACCTTCTGTCCTTCATAAAACTCCTTCCTTGCTAGCTGTTTATCATGGTATATCTTGGTCCTTTCCTTGTACAACTTTGTATTTTCATATGCATCGTGCCTCAACTCTTCGAGCTCGTTCAGTTGCAATCTTCTTTTGTCGCCTACATGTTTCATATCAAAATTGAACCTTTTAACGGCCCAATAGGCTTTGTGTTCCAATTCCACTGGCAGATGACAGGCTTTTCCAAAAACCAGGCGGTATGGTGACATGCTGATGGGTGTCTTGTATGCTGTTCGGTAGGCCCATAATGCATCATTCAATCGTAGCGACCAATCCTTTCTCCTTGTATTTACTGTCTTTTCCAAAATGATCTTGATCTCTCTGTTGCTAATCTCCACTTGCCCACTGGTTTGAGGATGATATGGAGTACCCACTCTATGTGTAATCCCATATTTCTTCATCAAAGAAGCAAATGGAAAATTATTGAAGTGGCTCCCTCCATCACTAATTATTGCTCGTGGTGTACCAAACCTGGTAAAGATGTTTTCCTACAAAAACTTGACAACAACTTTGTGATCATTAGTTTTTGAGGGGACAGCCTCGACCCATTTAGACACATAATCCACACCCACAAGAATATATAAATAACCAAATGAGTTAGGAAAGGGACCCATGAAGTCGATTCCCCAAACATCAAAAAGCTCGATTACTTGGATGTTTTGCAGTGGCATTTGATTTCTAGAAGAGATGTTGCCTGTCCTTTGGCATTTGTCACAAGTCCTGCAAAAAGAAAAAGCATCTTTGAATACATTAGGCCAATAAAAACCAGATTGTAATACCTTAAGTGCTGTTCTTTTTGGTCCAAAATGTCCTCCACATGCATATTGGTGGCAATGTTGTAGAATACTCATTTGCTCTCCTTCTGCCACACATCTTCTTATAATTTGATCAGGACTGAATTTGAACAAATAAGGATCATCCCAGTAATAGTGCTTGCACATGGCCACCAATCTCTTCCTTTCTTGACTTGTCATACCTGGAGGGAAAACATGAGTAGTGAGATAATTTACAATATCTGCAAACCATGGAAGTTGTATATTTATTTCAAATAAATTTTCATCTGGGAAATTTTCATTCAGTGGGGGCACAATTCTTTCTTCATCATGTAGTAATCTGGACAAGTGATCTGCCACATATGTATTATATGCTAAAATAAGTAGTGAATACTTAAGGAAAAATGGATACCTTCGTATACTTTCACATATGTACTCCTACTGTAGCGTGCATCGCAAAACTCCTCCACACTCTTCCTTGCATTGTTTAGGCATACCAATGCATGCCTACACACCACCCCACTTAACTGCCACTCTCCACAGTTATTGTGCAGTCTAGATGATCTAAATAAATAGATAAACTAGACACAAATTATAACCTCGCAAGTGTACGAATCGTTTATAGAAGCGTAGTGAAAAGCAAGGGTCGATCCCACAGAGATTGTAGAAATTAACTTACTAACCAATAAAAAGTAATAAGAATCTTGAAGTGTTGTTCTAAAAGAAATGAAAATATTAAAAACTATATCAAGAAGTGCTGAATCACAAATATCTATTAAGTAGTTGGGTTTTTGATCTCCACCAATAGTCAATAATGCTAAGTCACCTTCTATACTACTCTATTTACTCATGTTTGTTCCTTTAAGGGCATGGTATCTACTCCTTAAAGTTATTGTTTCCCTAAGCCAAGAATTAGGCATGGTATCTACTCTAATTCTTTCTTTCCTTAAGTATTTAGCATGGTATCTACTAAGTTGCACTTAAGGGAAGCATAGTAACAATGGAAACGAACAAACACTTGAAGTTCTAGAAATTGGTATCAGATCTAGATCCTTCAAGTTGATTGAACCAGGAACCCCTAAAGATTCCTGTGTTACAAACTATGGGCACGAGATACGGGTCGTCTTTATACTCATATAATAGATTCAGTTTTATAATACTCAAACTTGATAATCTCAGGTTCTGTATGGCAGTCGACTTGCTGTCACTCTCAGTCGACTGCTCTTAGAACTTCTGAACAAGTTTGATTATTATAAATCTATACCAATTCAATCAGGTTCAATCAATAAGTAAAAGAGAAGGATTCAGAAGAATTTAGCATTACATGACTACGGTTTCAATCTACCCAACTATGAAATTAGTTCCACATAATAAGACTTTTATTGACTAACAGTTTCGAATACATGATTAACATAAAAGAACTAGAAAGAGAAGAAATAAACTGATGATGTCCGGCTAGATAGGTCGACTGGCTGTCACACAGTCGACTGTCTCGTTCCCTTCTGAGTACTTGATCTCCTCTCTTCTTCGGTGCCCAGAATAATGCCTCTTGGTTGATATTTATAGAACACGGGAAGAGAATTAGGGTTTGCACCTTTTTCATAAAAGTCCTATTCTTTCCTTTATTTCTTTCCTTCTTTAATCTGCGTTTTATTTCTTTCTCTTTTCTTCTTTTTCTTCCTTTTCTGCTTTGATTTGGATTTAGATGAGGATGGATCTTTAATTATCTTATCTTTCCACTCCGCTGGATGCAGTCGACTGGTGTTGGATGTAAGTCGACTGCACCGAGACATCTGTGGCTTCATGATTCATCAGTCAAGTCGACTGATGTTGGAGAAGTCGACTGTGCCGAGCCCCATCAATCTCTCTGTCCAGTCGCCTGTTGGTGGAATCAGTCGACCTATGCTTTGCAGTTTCTATGTATCCTTCTCAAAATCCTGAATCTGCTTCGTTTTGCTGTTTTAGGCTGTTTCCTGTGGAAAAGAGAAAATAAGAGTAAAATACCACATATAAAGCATTTAAATGTCCAATTGCATTAAGATTATTGCTCCTAAATGTGAATATTATTGAGTTCATCAACAGTCGCAAGATCTTGCTTCTAGGTCGACACAAAAATTGGTCTCATGCTCCATTATCTCGTACATAGTTTCTGATGATTTAAAATTGAAACAAGCTCTTGACCTTTCATACTGCGACCTCAACTTTTCTCTAATCTTTGGAGTGACAATACCAGTATACTTTTCAATCATCTTCCTCTTCTTTTGTAGTCTCACCATAACTAGTCGTCTGATTTTTTCCAATAGAGTAATTATTAGGCAATCTCTGGCCTCCATAATGTACTTGTTCCATGCTTCGCATATATTGTTGCAGAGTAAATCACACTTGTTGGAATCTTGAAAATGTGATCTTGCCCATTTATCAGGATCGATATCAATCCACCACTTTGCAGCCTCCTCATCTATATTCCTCATTGCTGTCATTGAAGTCTCCCACCCATGCTTCGTGTACGACCTTGCCGTAGCCTATACATGAACCTTAAGGTCTAGCCCCCTAAAATTCTTTGCAAAGTTGGCATATAGATGCCGTACACAATACCTAACTTGAGCTTCAGGGACAAGTTCCTTAAATGTCCCGAGCAACCCCTGCATTAGATGACATGTTCAAATAACTTGTGCCCAAAATAATAACTTCTCATAAAAGTTAGTAAGTAAACTATTTATTAATTAAAACGTCAACATTAATTAGTAAGTACCTTCTGCCTATCCGAGATGAAGGTCCATCCCCACAATGATACAACCCCTATTGCTTCTATCAGGTTAGTCAAAAACCAAGTCCAAGTCTCCTTATTCTCTACGCCTACCACCGCCTATGCAATTGGCCACATTTGATTGTTGGGGTCTCTTGAACATGCCGTCAGTAAAACACCACCAGAGACAGTTTTCAAATGACAACCGTCCATCCCAATTATTTCCCTTCACAAGTGCGCCAAAGCACACAAATATACCACCAAATCTTTTATCCTCACAACCTACAATGTTTTCGGTTTTGATTACCACAATAGTATCAGGCATTTTCTTCAACATTTCGTTCGCATAATCCCATATTCTACGATACTGCTCCACATGCTTCCCATCCACTTCATCAATGGCCATTCTCCTTGCCCTATAAGCCGTCTGTTAGTTGATGGTGACACCGTAATCTCTATTGACCGCTGAAATGAAGGCATTAACATTCCAGGTAGGATCATCTCGGATGGACTCTAGGTACTTGTTAGCTAGCCAAGGAGCACTCACTTGACTGTTCTCCATTCCCCTCTTACATGTATGTTCTTTACATAGAGAAACAATCCTAAATACCCTTGCAGCTTCTTTCCATGCACCTCCAACATAGAAAGGGCACCTATTCTGAGATGCATATTCAACTGTAATCCTCTCCGAAGTATTTCTTCTCCAAAAAAGATCATAACCATTCCTGATTGCCCACTCTCGTAAACATGCTCGAAAGTCTCGAGCATGTGGAAACTCCATACCGACTAGAATCACCGGATCCACCAGATGTCTCTCTTCATTGTACTGTATGTTCCCCAAATTGTCATCATCTGAGCTGAGTACATCTCCCAATTCCTCACTATCAGCATAGTCTGACTCCAATAAGGGTGCATCACATTCTTTTCCACATAATTTCTCCTCTACTTTACTCCTTGAACTAGATGGCCTACCACCCCCTTTTTTTGCACCCATGGTAACATTTATTACATCTTCATGTAGAAATGTTGACTGACTAGGGATATCAATGGGTACATCAGGTATCTCATTGGTGGTAACAACTTCGGTAGGTTTTTCTTGGATTGGAATATCACCTACATAGTTATCAAAATCCAACAAGAGAAGAAACAAATATAAGTACATTTATTGAATACAAAATTGTATGAAGGATCCACTAGATAAAAATACAAAAAAATACCTTCCATCTCCACAACCTCAATGCCGGTTTGTTCCACTCTCCCCAACTGCGTATCATCAACAATCGTAACAACTTCGATAGGTTTTTCTTGGATGGTAATATCATCTACAAAGTTATCAAATTCCAACAAGAAAAGATACATATTTTAGTACATTAATTGAAAACAACATTGTATGCAGGGCTGTTTCTAAAAATAGAAAAAAATTACCTTCCATCTGCACAACCTCAATGCCGGTTTGTTCCACTGCCCCCGGCTGCGTATCACCAACAATTTTAATAACTTCTATAAGTTTTCCTTCAATTTGAATATCACCTGCAAAGTTTTCAAAGTCCAACAAGATAAGATACATATATTAGTACATTAATTGAAAACAAAATTGTATGCAGGGCTGTCGATAAAAATACAAAAAAAATATCTTCCATCTCCACAACCTCAATGCCGGTTTGTTCCACTCGCCCCAACTGCGTATCATCAACAATCGTAACAACTTTGGTAGATTTTTCTAGGATGGTAATATCATCTGCAAAGTTATCAAATTCCAACAAGAGAAGATAGATATATTTGCACATTAATTCAAATTAAAATTAATGCAGAGTTATGGAACAATATACACAAAAAATTTACCTTCCATCTCCACATCATCAATGCTGGTTTGTTCTACAACCCCCATTCGATTATCAACATACAAATACACTTCACCAACATCGGGTTCCACATTGTGTTTATCCCACATCTCCTTAGTTTTGACATCATCATCTACCAACATGAAATTGTAGGCAAAATCCCCTACTCCAATTTTGTAGTATATAAGATGTGTCTCATTGTAATCAGCAACCTTCTTCAGAATGTTCTTCAACGCTTCCCATTTGGTCAATTCAGGGATGACGAATCTATATGTCCCCTTCTTCCCTCCCACGTATTTCCAAGTACGGTTCTTCACAAAATACCCATTGCAGTGAATGTTTAGGTTTAACATTTTCCTACATCACATCCAATAAATTGATTTAACAAATGAGATCAAACCTACACTCACAACATTATTCATCTCAAACGTCACATTTTTAAAACCACTGTTTTATATAACAACCACTGTTTTAAAAAAGCAAACTTGCTCAACATCCTCAGTCCGACACCACATTTCTAAAAACCCTAGCCCCACACCATATTAACAATATAAAACTGCTCAACAATGGTCCCCCACACCAGATTATTATTAGATTCCAAAAAAGATTCATAATACAAAACCCACCAAATAGAATGAAACCAACTTAAGAAAAGAAAAAAATGTAGAACTAACCTTTCTCGATAGCTGAACTTCGAATCGATCAGTCACACCCTCAGAAATTCCTACTTTCGTTAGATTTGCCCACCACACAAATTTGGCAGATGAGTTGCTGAGTGACGCACCGTCAAAAGATTCACAGCGTCTCCAATTTGGGGCTTTCAGTGAAGTAGCTCAATTACGGTTTCTTTTCCAGGGTTAGGGTAACAAATCGACGAGATTAACCTCCGAAAATTAGGGTTGCTCTAATTTGAATTTTTTTTACCGCTTACTAATTGGGGAAGAAGATGAACACCAAACGGGTGAATTAATACGGGGGCATTTTTGTCACGTATTATGAGTAGGTGCAGTGCACGTATAAGCAAGTTAACGGTTGGTAACTCTGTGAGTTGAAAGTTAAACTTTGTGTGATTTTTTTAATAAAAAAAAGTTTTGTGACGTTTTTTTAAACTGGGCCAAACTTTTGTGACGTTTTTTTAAATTTTGCCAGTATCTATAACTATTATAATGGGAGAGATGGGGTTGTAAACAAATAAACAATTTTTTATTGTTTCTTAGTGTGTGTGTCAACATGTGCAGCGCACGTGTTGGTAGATTTTTTTTTGTCCTTTTCATTCCCCCTCCCCATTTTCCCCACGTGCAACACGCGTATATAATACGTAGATTTTTTTTGTCCTTTTCATTCTCCCTCCCCATTTTCTACACGTGCACTGCATGTGTATAATACATATTTTTAAAAAATACATCGCACGTGGATCGCACGTGCATTATACTAGTATATATATAGAGAGAGATAGATAGTCTATTATGAACTGGTGAGTTCAATTTCTTATCGTGAGCTGGAGATCGTGACCGTTCGACCAGGATCCAACGCCCCCGATCGTAATCCGCCGAGATAGAACTTAATAGAGGGGCATTTTGGTAATTTTTAAATCAGCCCGTTTCTATTATCTTCATTTCTCTCATCCTCTTCCTCTTCCTCTTCTCACGATCTCCAAAACCCAAACCGAGCTCCCCCAAAATCGAAACCCTATAACTTTCTCTTCTTCACTTCGGTGCTCGCCCAATCCACCCCGCTAGCGCCGCTAAATCTCCCAAATCTGAACGCTACTCGACGCTACTACGACGCTCCTTCCCGCCGCATGGTGCCCTCGAATTCCCCTCCACCAGTCGCCGCTCGATGCCCTCGAAGCATCAATCAACAAGAACCTCCACCCAGTCGACTTCTGGCAGTCTCGTCCCCGCTGCAAGGGTATCCCAAATTCGCGGTTACCTCCACTTTCCTCCAACAAGCTTAAGTCCTTGGGTAGCATTGGGATGCTTTGCAATGGGAATATCCATAATTGTATTTTGATTGAAGATAGTTCCACTTTCAAGAGCTTGTTATACTCGTGTCAACAAACCCCTTAGCTTCTTTTACTCGGATCGTAAAGAATGAAAGATTGTAGTGTTAACTGTCATAGTGATTAGTCAGAGATGGCCATTGTATTAGTTCCTCTGTTTGTTATTTGTGTTTGGTGTGTAGCTTTTTCCATGTTATTTTGTTTCGTCTGCAAAAATAGTTGTTATTCTTTTAACTCCTGTTATCAGTACAATCTAGTTTACTGTGGAATTATGCACATTTCTGATGAGAGTAATAACTGCACCATAAATTTACACCGATGTTATGGATTTCTTGGTTCATATTAGTTTTCATGCGCTGTTGTAAGCATCATACTCCAAGAGGCAACAACATGCGGTATGAAGGTGTAAATAATGATTGTAGTTATTCCTACTACTTTACGTGCTGTCATTGAACAGATAGCTGATGTATTCCCGATAGTTATTTGCAGGACTGGTGAACTGTGTTTAGACTAAGCAACAAATATAGAACATTTCTTGACATTTCTGGAGTTGAAGTACTAGATAGAATGTAAATATGTATGATGATGATGCTTTAATTCATTTCTGTATTGTCGATAAAAAATATCAACGTCCGTTATACTGAATTGCTCTTTCATCGACCAAGTGTTGTGTTGTTCACTTGTATTGTCGACCGAGTGTTTTGCTGTTGGACGATGTCCCGTAGGTCTGGGAGCTGAATGCTTTGATCGTTGGATCTTGAGTATGTAACTGACCTAGAACAGCTGTTGTTGAGGCAATTCTTGTGACGGAGTTGACCATTCGAAAATTCTGTTTGCACCCATAAGTTTTTAGAGACAACTCTAAGATGAAGTTGTTTCGTAAAGCATGATGTTTGAGCACCGCAAGTTTGGTGAGACGGCTCTGAGGCGGGGTAGGCTGTAGAGCTTTCTATTTGTGTCCAGCAATTTGATAGTGAATTCCGTGACGAAGTCGGACGTTTGAACTTGTTTTTTGTTTCCAGAAAATTTGTTGATACTCTTGGACGAAGTTGAACGTTGAGCTTGCCATTTTTGCCCAACAAGATCTGGAAGGCAACTCTAAGGCGGGGTTGAACGTCGAGCTTGCCATTTGCGCTCATCAAGTTTCGTAGAAGTAACTCTAAGAAGGAGTTGTTGATTCTTGATTTTGATGATCACAACACACTGCACATGTATTCTTGCTATACCTTATAATTGCAGGTGCTATACACAAATAACTCACTACTATACAGCTGAACAAATGAACAAGCACAAAGGCTCCAGATAAAGACAATGGTTAAAGCTTCATTCAAGACTCAAGACTCAAGCCAAGACTCAAGACTCAAGCCAAAGTCTCAAGCTTAAAAGTGTCAATTATAGTCATGTCTTGTAAACAATGCAATCTTATTTTTTTGTTGAGTCTTAGTATGATGTAAAGCCTTGTCACACACACATACACTCACTATTTTACAATGTGTGTTCTTAAAATATCAAAATAAGGTCAAAACAGTTTGAATTGGTTTAACTTTTGAGTACCAGTCGACCGGTGTTTCCATCAGTCGACTGTTAGTACAAAACTGTTTAAATTTATTCAAACTCTGACCAGTCGACTCATTATGGCAACCCAGTCGACTGTTCGAGTGCTTTTGACCGTTTTCTGTTTTCAAAATTGATTTTTCAAATTCAAAAGCTCTTAGATCCGTTGGTTGACAGTTGGAATAACTGTCTCCCAACGTCCAGGAATTCTAACTCTATAAATAGAGTTCAGAACTCACTGAAAAAGTTCTTACAACATTGTTAACAATCCCGAGCACTCTTGAGGATTTCTAAGAGTTTAAGAGAAAAAGCTCTCAAGTTCTAAGTCTTTGGTTCTCTACACTCAGTCCAGTATAACATCAGAATTCGTTCTGGACTGAGTATAGAAGTCGACCTCTTTTTAGCCACGTTCCACATCACATAACACAAACAAGGCTATAGGTTGACTGTAAATTTTTATTGTTTTTTTTTGCTCTCGGTTGGAGAGTTAGACTCTAGGGTGTAGAGTCGGTCGTTTCACTCTTGGTGGTAGAGTGGGTCTGCTTTCTCTGGTTGAGAGAAAGGACTACGGGTTAGACAAGGTTGTTGTCTGAACGCCGTAGGGTATTCTTGTAAACTTGTTTTTCAAGAATAGTGGAAATCTCAAGTGGGTTGCTTGGGGACTGGATGTAGGTCGGAAGGACCGAACCAGGATATATCGTGTGTACTCTGTGGTTGTTTCTCTTGAACTTGCATTTACTTTTTCTGTTTGTTTAAGTTCTGTGAAACTTGTCTGAACAATCGACTCAGCACATTATCAGTCGACTGGTCAGTCTCGTATCTTTAAACATTAATTGTGTCCTCAGTCGCCTGTCTCAACTTTAAGTCGACTGCACAGAGTTGTTTGTATTTTCTTTTATTTGGTCATCTCATTCGACTGGTTCACTCCTAAGTTGATTGCACCGAAGAAAATTTTTTATTCCGCTGTTTATTTTAATTAACACTATTCACCCCCCCCCTCTAATGTTTGTTGCCTCGCCTACAGGATCCAATACTTGGTATCAGAGCAAGGTTAAAGGCTATGGAAACTACTTCGAATGTAAACCAGTACCATGAAGGCCAATCTACACAAAGGCCACCTCTATTCGATGGAACAAACTACAATTATTGGAAGTGCAGAATGAGGATCTACCTCCAATCAATCAACTATGAAATATGGCACATGACGGAGATAGAATACACTGCCCCTACTATTCCATTTGCACAATGGAATGATGATCAGAAGAACCAAACTATGAATAATGCAAAAGCAATGAATGCATTATTTTGTGCTCTTACAAAGGAGGAGTTCAACCGTGTATCAAATGCTACAACCGCACATCAAATCTGGCATACACTCGAGGTAACTCATGAAGGAACAAATAAAGTGAAATAATCTAAAATCTCTGTTCTTGTTCACAGGTTTGAGATGTTCCGCATGAAGGAAAATGAAACTGTGTCCGAGATGATCACCAGATTTACTGATATTACAAATTTACTAGTGGCACTTGGAAAGACATACACTCAAGCAGAGATGGTTAGAAAAGTTCTTCGTGCACTCACTCCTGAATAGGAAAAGAAGACCATGGCAATAGAAGAAGCAAATGATTTGTCACAACTTTCTCTTGAGAATCTTGTGGGAAACCTAATGGCGTACGAGGTTCAAATTGAAGAGCGAAAGAAGGATGCAGAATTATAACAAGCAAAGAAGAAATCATTGGCTTTTAAAGCCATGACAGACTCAGAAGATGAGGAAGAAGATGAAGAGGAGATAGCAATGTTCACTAGAAGATTAAAAAAATTCTTAAAGAAGGGTAAGTTCAATTCCAAAATTAGAGATTCTAATGATCCTCCTACTTGTTTCAGGTGTAATAAAACAGGTCACATGAAGAAGGATTGTCCCCTAGAAAATGCAAAGAACAAGGGAAAAACATCCAACTTCAAGAAGGACAAATACACAAAGAATAAGTTTGCCAAGAACAAGAAGGCTTATCAAGCAACTTAGGATGATAGTGATTCTTCTTCAGAAGAAGAAACTGATGAAAACAATGAAGTTGCAAACATGTGCTTTATGGCTTCACAAGATCATGTAAGTAATGACTTTGATTCAGAAGATCTACTTGATGCTTTTAATGAAATCTTTCAAGAGTTAAAAAAGGAAAAGATTAGAGTTAAGAATCTAGAGAAAGTCAATCAAACACATTCTCAAGAAAATCTTAACCTTGATAAGGAAGTGAAATCTTTAAATTCTCGCATTGCAAGTTTAGATACTGATCTTGAATCTCTAAAAAAGAATTATGAAGAGATATCCAAGAACGTGTCTAAGTTTAACAAAGGCAAAGAGAATTTAAATGATGTCCTTCATCATCAAGTGAAATCTAGTCAAAAATATGGTCTTGGTTTCAAAAATTCTTCTATAAAAGAATCTTCTTCTAAACACACTAGTAAATCTGAATCTATTTCTAGTGCTACACATAAATTATATGAATTCTTTGAAAAGCCCAAGGTAACAAATTTTAGTGATAAAAGCAAGTCAGACATTCGGTTAAGTCGACTGAGTCCATCCATCAGTCGTCTGTCCAGAGGAATTGAATCTTATTCAACAAGATCAAAACCTCATATAAGTCGACCTATCGTATCATCCAGTTGACTGACTTTTAGTAGAAGTCGACTGAAGGATACTGTAAAGTAGACTGGACAGAACAAATTTGTATGGGTTCCAGTTAACTTAAATCAGAATGATAGAATTGCGTATATCAATTCTTATTTATTAAATGTGTGTAATTCTATTAATTATATTCCTGCTTATGGAGGAAAATCAAACTCATTATGGGTTTGGTTTCCACTAAACTAATGTGTTTTGGACCCAATAAAAAAGGTACCATATTTACCTTGAATATTTTATAGGTACCCGAGAAAGATCGCTGGATACTTGACAGCGGGTGTTCAAAACATATGACCGGACATGCCAACCTTCTATCCACCATTCAAAGCATTGATGGAGGAACAGTTACCTTTGGTGATAACAACAAAGGAAAAGTCATAGGAATCGGTATGGTTGGTAAAAATTCTAACCCCACTATAGAAAATGTGTTGTTAGTTAGTGGATTAAAACATAATTTATTAAGTATTAGTCAATTGTGTGATAAAGGATATAAAATAGTATTTGAAAAAGATGCATGTTTGATTTATGACTCTACTATGCAAAATATCATTTTTCAAGGTTTTCGCAAAAACAATATTTATGAATTGTGTTTGAATACAATTGAGTTCTCAAATGATTTTTGTTTAATAGCTTCTAACAATGAATCTTGGCTTTGGCATAGAAGATTTGGTCATGTGAATATGAAGAATCTCTCAAAAATATCTAAGTATAACCTAGTTAAAGGACTGCCAAAACTATCCTTTAAAAAGGATAAGTTATGTGATGCATGTCAACTAGGAAAACAAATCAAATCCACTTTTAAAACAAAAAAAGTAATTTCTACTAGTAGGCCGCTCGAATTAATTCATATGGATTTATTTGGCCCCACTAGAGTTGCTTCTTTAAATAAAAGTAGATATGTATTTGTTTTAGTAGATGATTTTTCAAGATTCACTTGGACATTCTTTTTAAAACATAAGAATGATGCTTTTGATGAATTTGCAAATTTTTGTAAACGTATTCAAAACCAAAGATCTCTAACTATAGTCACTATTAGAAGTGATCATGGTGGAGAATTTGAAAATGAAACATTTACAGAATATTGCAACAAGAATGGTATAACACATTCATTTGCATTTTCTAGAGCTTCACCACAAAATGGAGTGGTTGAAAGAAAAAATAGGACTTTGCAAGAATGCGCACGTACCATGCTTGTTGAAAGCAATTTACCAAAGTACTTTTGGGCTGAAGCTGTTGCTACAGCTTGTTATGTTTTAAATAGGATTCTTATAAGACCTAAGCTATAGAAGACTTATTTTGAGTTGTTTTTTTAACAAAATTCCTAAAGTCTCTTATTTTATGACATTTGGTTGTAAGTGTTTTATTCTGAACACTAAAGATAATCTAGATAAATTTGATCCTAGATCTAATGAGGGTATCTTTTTAGGATACTCAAATAGGAGTAAAACATATAGAATTTTCAATAAGTCTACAATGACTATTGAAGAGTCAATGCATGTTACATTCGATGAATCTCTGCCTTCATCAAATTTAAATAAAGATGATGAAACTGATTCATCACCTTTAAATAATGTGATTAAATCTTTAGAACAAACTAGTCTTGCGGATAAGTCAACTGATAAGGACTC
The DNA here is from genome assembly GCA_017893485.1 of Hemerocallis citrina. Taxonomy (NCBI): domain Eukaryota; kingdom Viridiplantae; phylum Streptophyta; class Magnoliopsida; order Asparagales; family Asphodelaceae; genus Hemerocallis; species Hemerocallis citrina. Next base: position 281,870,402 of record CM030362.1, read on the forward strand.
CCAGTCGACTGAAGTAAAGCAGTCGACTGAAGAACCTGTCAAGTCGACTGATCCTATTGTGATATCTTCAATTTTACCAAAATCTTTTGTTGAAGTTAAAAATCATCCTCATGATTAATAATTGGTGACATCTCCTATGGTATTCAGACACGATCACATATTAATATGATTTCTCATACAGCATTCTTGTCGGATTTTGAACCTAAAAATATACAAGAAGCTTGTGAGAATGAATTTTGGATGAATGTCATGCAAGATGAATTAAACCAATTTATAAGAAATGATGTATGGGATTTAGTTCCACGACCACCTGATCAAACTATTATTGGTACCAAATGGGTATTCAAAAATAAGTTAGATGAATCAGGACAAGTTGTAAGGAATAAAGCTAGACTAGTTGCTCAAGGGTATAATCAAGAAGAAGGTATAGATTTTGATGAAACATATGCTCCTGTTGCTAGACTAGAATCAATTAGAATTTTATTATCTTTTGCTTGTTTCATGAATTTTATACTTTATCAAATAGATGTTAAAAGTGCTTTCCTTAATGGGTTTATTAAAGAGACTGTTTATGTTAAACAACCACCAGGTTTTGAACATGAACAATTTCCAGATCATGTTTATAAATTGAAAAAGGCTTTGTACGGTCTTAAACAAGCACCTCGTGCTTGGTATGATCGTCTGAAAACTTTTCTTTTAGAAACAGGATTTAAGATAGGTAAAGTAGACACTACCTTGTTTATTAAGAGAGTTAAGAATGATATCTTAATCATACAAATATATGTTGATGATATAATTTTTGGTTCTACTAATAATAATCTATGTCAAGAGTTTGCTAACACCATGAAAAACGAGTTTGAGATGAGTCACATGGGTGAACTCAATTATTTTCTTGGACTTCAAATTAAACAGTCCTCAAATGGCATATTTATTAATCAAGGAAAATATGCAAAGGAATTACTCAAACCGTTTAACATGGATAGTACAAGTAGTAAATCCACACCTATGGCTACTACTACTACCCTTGACAAAGATATATTAGGTAAGAGTGTTGATAAAAAACTCTATCGAGGTATGATTGGTTCACTCTTATATATTACCGCAAGTAGACCGGATATTATGTTCAGCGTATGTTTATGTGCTAGATATCAGTCTAGTCCTAAAGAGTCTCATTTAAAAGCTGTGAAACGAATTTTACGATACATTAAAGGCACATCTGATTATGGTTTATTTCATCCACGCACCGATAATTTTCAACTTTTGTCATATAGCGATGCTGATTTTGCTGGTAGTAAAACTGATCGCAAGAGCACTAGTGGGACATGTCACTTTTTGGGACATTCACTAGTTTCTTGGTACAGTAAAAAGCAAAATTCAGTATCCATATCAACTACAGAAGCTGAATATATCGCTGCAAGTTTGGCATGTGCACAAATCTTGTGGATGAAACAAACTTTATTAGATTATGGTATTTCCTTTGAAAAACCTTCAATTATGTGTGATAATACCAGTGCAATTAATCTATCTAAAAATCCGATTCAACATTCACGTACGAAACATATTGATATTCGACATCATTTTCTACGTGATCATGTTTTAAAAGGAGATATATCTTTAGACTTTATCTCTACTGATAAACAAGTAGCAGATATCTTTACCAAACCCCTTAAAGAAGATACTTTTATTAACTTAAGAAGAGAACTAGGAATATGTAATTTCACTGATATTTGTTGAAAATTTCATCTGTTAAGTCGACTGTGTTTTGATTAAGTCGACTGTACTGTATTCTTATATATACTTATTTTGTTCTCTGAACAGTCAGCTGATAATTATTCAAGTCGACTGATCAGAAGATATAAAAATTAAGTCTCTTCTCGACTAAGTCGACTGCTCTACACTATCAGTCGACTGTCGCGAGTTCAATTGTCTTCAACGACGATCCATTACACAGTTTTTGAAATAAAAGTTTCATTTCTTTTCACCCGTGACCTCTCTCTCAGCCGTTGATCTTTTCCCCTTCAATCACAGCCATCTATCTTCAGTTAAAAACCCTTCTCCCAGCCTCCTTCTTCACCTTTTACCATTACCCCCAAATTCGAAACCCTAAGGCCAGAGAAAAAGAAGAAGTCGACTGCCGTGCTGCTGCTGCTCGACTCCTAGTTATTCTTTCTCTTCCCTCTTGGTAAAATCTTCCCTTTGCTCCTTTCTTATGGCACCCAAACGTTCTAAAAGATCTCATGATGCTAGTTCATCATCACAAGATTATTCCCAATATCTTTTAAGTCCTGATCTATTAGAACGGTGGTATCTTATGTGTAGCATTGTCATTTTTCCAGGTCGTTTTGTCAATTTTAGCGACTTAGATCGGTTTAACCTAGTTCCCCTTTTCCAAAACTGTAGTCTTTATGAATATCTATCATTAGTCAATCAACCCGATTATTATTCCCAACTTATCTATCTTTTCTATACGAACATGAGAGTTGTTCAAAAGAAAGATGGAGATGTTGTTATCCGTTCCTCAGTCAAAAATACTAAGATGACTTTCACACCCGAGAGAATAAATTTCATAATGGGTACTGATGACGAGGGAGTCGATCTAGGTGACATTATCTTGGATGATTTCTCTGTTCTATCTAAAATATTTTTGCCCAATCATGGACCCCCAATGACTAGTAAAAATATAACACCTGTTGCAAAATTGGTTGCAAGAATACTTGCTTATAACATTCTTCCCAAAATAGGAAGTTATGATCAGTACTCTATGGAACTGCAACAAGCTGTTTATGCCATTTTTGGTAAGATTGTCATTAATTGGGGTCGTGTCATTTTTTCCAAACTTGAACTAAATCATACTCACTTCTTACCTTTTGGAGGTCTCCTTACTCGAGTCTTTCAGGCTTATGATATTGATCTCGACTCCGAGACCAATGTCGTTAAGCACTATGAATGCTTCGATCGTGCTAGTTTAGTTCGTATGAAGCTTCTTGACCCTCCTCCTAGAACTTCCCCTAAGTCTCCTCCTCTTTCTCAAGTACCTTTAGCATCTTCTGCTAGACCATCAGCATCTTCTAGTTCATCTCGTCCTCATGCTAATTATGAGGATCCATCTACTCTTTATGACTGTGTCAATTATCTTATGAAACATTCACTTTCTGTTGATTCTCAGCTTGACTCTCTTGACTCCAAAATTACCCACCTAACCAATCTCTTTACTTCTCAATTTGCCCCTCCATCTCAAGCAGCTGATGAAGATTCGAAAGACGACGATTGATGCTTTTTTACTTTTTTATATGTATTTTTTTCTTATTTCTTTGCTGTTAGTTTATGTATGAGACAATTATTTCTGTGTTTAATTTTATGCAAAGGACTAGTTATTTCTTGTTTTTGTTGATGACAAAGGGTGAGAAAAACTACCTCTTATTTATTTACATGTTTTGTTCTGTGTGTTTATGTGTTTAAATGTTTTGTTATGTGTGTTTATGTGTTTATACTATGTTCTGTGTGTTTCACTGTGTTCTGTGTGTTTAATTTTTTCTCTGGTAAGTCGACTGATATCATCATCATAAGTCGACTGATCTTACTGTACTTACTGTATTTGTGTTTCACATGTCTACTATGTTTATTCTTTCTCTGTTTAGTCGACTGCTTCTATTATAAGTCGACTGATACAATCTATTTTATGATATATCTTTACGTATGCATGTTGTGTTTTTAATAGGGGGAGCATATCATTTCTATGCTTATATTATTATCAGCTATTGTGTTGTCATCATCAAAAAGGGGGAGAATGTTGATTCTTGATTTTGATGATCACAACACATTGCACATGTATCCTTGCTATACCTTATAATTGCAGGTGCTATACACAAATAACTCACTACTATACAGCTGAACAAATGAACAAGCACAAAGGCTCCAGATAAAGACAATGGTTAAAGCTTCATTCAAGACTCAAGACTCTAGACAAGACTCAAGACTCAAGCCAAGACTCAAGACTCAAGCCAAAGTCTCAAGCTTAAAAGTGTCAATTATAGTCATGTCTTGTAAACAATGCAATCTTATTTTTTTGTTGAGTCTTAGTATGATGTAAAGCCTTGTCACACACACATACACTCACTATTTTACAATGTGTGTTCTTAAAATATCAAAATAAGGTCAAAACAGTTTGAATTGGTTTAACTTTTGAGTACCAGTCGACCGGTGTTTCCATCAGTCGACTGTTAGTACAAAACTGTTTAAATTTATTCAAACTCTGACCAGTCGACTCATTATGGCAACCCAGTCGACTGTTCGAGTGCTTTTGACCGTTTTCTGTTTTCAAAATTGATTTTTCAAATTCAAAAGCTCTTAGATCCGTTGGTTGACAGTTGGAATAACTGTCTCCCAACGTCCAGGAATTCTAACTCTATAAATAGAGTTCAGAACTCACTGAAAAAGTTCTTACAACATTGTTAACAATCCCGAGCACTCTTGAGAATTTCTAAGTGTTTAAGAGAAAAAGCTCTCAAGTTCTAAGTCTTTGGTTCTCTACACTCAGTCCAGTATAACATCGGAATTCGTTCTGGACTGGGTATAGAAGTCGACCTCTTTTTAGCCACGTTCCACATCACATAACACAAACAAGGCTATAGGTTGACTGTAAATTTTTATTGTTTTCTTTTGCTCTCGGTTGGAAAGTTAGACTCTAGGGTGTAGAGTCGGTCGTTTCACTCTTGGTGGTAGAGTGGGTCTGCTTTCTCTGGTTGAGAGAAAGGACTACGGGTTAGACAAGGTTGTTGTCTGAACGCCGTAGGGTATTCTTGTAAACTTATTTTTCAAGAATAGTGGAAATCTCAAGTGGGTTGCTTGGGGACTGGATGTAGGTCGGAAGGACCGAACCAGGATATATCGTGTGTACTCTGTGGTTGTTTCTCTTGAACTTGCATTTACTTTTTCTGTTTGTTTAAGTTCTGTGAAACTTGTCTGAACAATCGACTCAGCACATTATCAGTCACCTGGTCAGTCTCGTAACTTTAAACATTAATTGTGTCCTCAGTCGCCTGTCTCAACTTTAAGTCGACTGCACAGAGTTGTTTGTATTTTCTTTTATTTGGTCATCTCAGTCGACTGGTTCACTCCTAAGTCGACTGCACCGAAGAAAATTTTTTATTCCGCAGTTTATTTTAATTAACACTATTCACCCCCCCCCTTTAGTGTTTGTTGCCTCGCCTACAGGATCCAACAGGAGTTAGGCGTAGAGCTTGCTGTTTGCGTCCAACAAGTTTGTAGAGACAACTCTAGGATGGAGTTGAACGTTGTGCTTGTGGTTTGATCCCAACAAGTTTATAGAGACAACTCTAAGATGGAGTTGGTTATAGAGCTCGCTATTTGTATGAACTGATTGTGTGTCTTTTTTTTAGTTTGAATTTATATTCTATTAATAGGGTATTTTTCAACTAATGTTCAAAATGAAAGTTCCTTTCATGCAATATTATTTTATATTGCTTGAATCAAATGTTTTTAATGTTTATTTATGGCCAATTAAACCGATTCACTCAAGATTGCACCATAAGATATGGGAGAGAATATGTTGTTACCTATGAAAGTCCCTGCCACTATGCTAAAACTTCGAAGTTGTAGAAGGGTTAAGGAAAATTGCACTTGTATTCTAACACGCCCCCTCAGGTCGAGAGCCCATTTTTCTATGGGCCAAAGAAACAAGATAAATACCCAACAAATTGTGGGCCAAGAAACGCAGCGGTATTTTTTTAATCTGCATTTAAATTGCGTAGCCAGTAGGATTCGAACCTGGGTTGCTCTGATACCATATGAAAGTCCCTGCCACTATGCTAAAACTTCGAAGTTGTAGAAGGGTTAAGGGAAATTGCACTTGTATTCTAACATTACCTGATGCAATTGAGTTTCAAATCCCATATACGTTTCGCTTCCTGTGAAGAAGAGACTTCGCTACTGTAAAAGTTTGGACTGGTTTATTTTATATATATATATATATATATATTTTTTTTTTTTTAAGGAAAAGGTGGAGTGAGGTTAATAAAACGAAACTTAGGGTACTGAGCTTACAACGTTTATTTTATGTTTGATTCTAGCTATACCGCGAAGCAAAGGAATGTTTTCCCAAAATAAGCCCAATTTTCAAACTATATCTCATAGAGGCTTTCCACCAAACTATTTCCATGTGTGGTCTCTTTTTTGAGACTATAGTTCCCAACTTAGGGACTAGCTTATATGAGACTGTAGTTGGGAACTGCGGCGTCTTCTATAAAAAAGAAATTGGTTGCCGTAGTTGGTATCAACAATTACAGTTCATTTAGTTTATTACCGACACCGCAATTATCAACAACGGCTTTGTCTTAAAAATTATAAAGAGTAGGAAAGGGCCGCTGCAATTGGGATGTAACTTTGGATAATCACATGAGAACCCAGTGGCAGATGCATGAATTTTAGCCAGGGTGGGCAATAGTATTTTTTAAAAATTTATGTTTAAATGTCAAAAAATGTTAAGGAAAAATATTGTGTATATATTTCATGTTGAACATGAGTTTTTTTACTTTTAGCATTTGTTAGTTATATGAAACCATCAATTATTTAACTACGGGACATTTGGTGATGAAATCTATTATTTTCTAACATATGGTTGAGTAAATGTTTGTATAATATGTACAACTTGAGTTGCATGCCTAATGAGAAGAAGACAAAAAAATTCATACTTGTAAAATTTGATACTCTTTTAATTTGAAATGATAAATATAAATATATTATTAAGAACATAAATAATTCAATTATTTAATTTCAGTATGAAAATAAACTTTCTCAAACTTAAATTAGATATTCAAAATTTTAAAAGTATACAGTACAACTTTATTAAAGACATTAATGAAACTTTATTTACAATCCAGAACATGTTATATTTTTGAAAAAAAGAAAAATTAGTTGCTAAACATTAATGAAAGCTTATTTACAATCCAAAACCACGTTATATATTAAAAAATTGAAAAAATAGTTGCTACTTAAGGGATCGAAACCCTAGTGAACCCTAGTATCTTTTAGTGGAGCTTGCAAGTAGTCAATTATCTAATTTGTCAATAAAAGTATATAGACATATATATATACAATAATTGTATAGATACCTAGGTCTTCCGGATTTGGAAAATTCGAGGGTGAGCCTAAGCCCAACATGCATCTGCCCCTGTGAAAACCCATGGAATTTTTCTGTACTGACCAACTTTTTGAAAATAATTACCAAACTGACCCATGTTTTGAAAATATTTACCAAACTGCCTCACTTTTGGACACGTCATCATAAAATGATATATGCAATAACGGCAATAACGGTGATATGGCTAAAAATGGGGTTAAATCGGAACCGTCCAGATTGGGAACGAATCTTGAAGCTCAGGGGTAAAACAGTAATTTCGCATATAGACGGACCCTAAGCGGGCACTGGATCTCCCCTCCACAGATCCAATAACCCGCGAAACGGGTCCACTCCAGCTGGGTACGGGTCCCGACCCAAGACGAACCCAGACCAGCAAGAGGAGATCAGGGTCACTGATTTGACTAAATCAACGAGTCTGATTTGCAGTTATCCTCTCACCGAGAATCAGGGGTCAGTTTCCTAAACTAATTATGGGGATTTTACTCCTAACGGTTTCACAGGAAATCAGCTCCCTAATCAGACTCCCATGGCGATTATAAATACCTCCTACCTACCACTGTAACCGGGTAATCACTCTTTTTCCAGCTTAAGCTCTTTCTTAATCATCACTGGTTACTGACAAGAGCGTCGGAGGGTGCGTCACCGGAATCAACCCCAGTGTATCGCACTTCCTTGCAGGTTAGCGGCAAGAATCAGCAGGCTTGGATCCGCTATTCAGATTTTTCCACGAACCCACAAATCTCATCTGTTTACCCCCACACCAGTTCCAGCGGTAACAGATTGGCGCCGTCTGTGGGAAACCATACGAATAGCAGCCTCTCCTCTTCCCGTCGACTAGCTCCTCTCCAGCCATGCCTCCCAGAAAGGTCAGGTCCAGGGGGTCCAACCGTGGACCCAACCCCACCGATCAACAAGAGGAAGTCCCCGTACTTCCTGCTCCGCAGCCCGAACAACTTCCTCCCCCGGTCCAAGACCATTTCCAGCAGGGTCAGCCCCCTCTTCTGAATCAACAACCCCCTAATGGTCCTACTGATCCGAACCAGCGGAGGCAGAAGCAACCTCTCCACCCAGACCATGTCTCAGTTCACAATGCCTCCTCGGATTCTATGGCTTCCCATAACCCCCGAGCCTCCGACCTCCGCAACACCGTTCTGAATCGCCAAAAGGATGAGGACCTTCGCAACCGCCTAGATGAGAAGCGGGCCCCAGAGGGAGCCTCCCGCCAACATTAAGGTGAGCGATCTCCTCATCGCCGAGATTGCAGGAGGTCTCCGGACCGAAGGGGACGGAAGGAATCTCCCGAGCGTCGTAGGAGGAGGACACATTCCCCTGCTGATCAACATCATCCGAGGAACGATGAGGCACCTATCACTCGTGCCGAGTTCCTACAATTCCAGGCAACTGTGTTGCAGGCCCTCAACCTTCGCCCCAACAACAATAATGCCCAGGGGGTTCCAACACCCCCACGGGTCCCAAGTCCTCGCCACCGATCCATAAGTCCTCCCCCGGCTCCTAGTCACCAGCAACACCATCATAGTCCTCGCCGATCCCAGGACTATTGACACCGTAGCCCCCGCTCCCCTTCCTATGAAGACGAGTCCAGGGGCTCGATCGACTATCACCTAAGGGACGATGCCCTCTACCGTCGTCTCCACGAGATGGAGAGACGCATCGGTCAAATGGACAAGAAGGAAGAGGCCAGAGGAGGGACCGTCCGCCCCGACAGACCTCCATTCTCCCGAACTATCATGGAGGCTCCCATCCTGAGGGGTGTCAAGCCTCCGCAGTTTGAAACGTACTCAGGGGAGTCGGATCCTGTTGATCACGTCGAGAGCTTCAAGACCTTGATGCTAATCCATCAAGCATCCGACGCCATGCTCTGCAAAATGTTCCCCGCCACCCTTAAAGGCTCGGCTCGGGAATGGTACTCCTGGCTCGCTCCCTCTTCTATCTTCTCTTTTGAGCAGTTCGAGACGCTCTTCATAACTCACTTTGTGAGTAGCAGGCGAACGGAGAAGACCAGCCTCTCTCTACTCCACCCCCGACAGGAGAGGGGGGAAAAGTTGAGGGACTATGTTAGGAGATTTACCGCGGAGGTCAGGTCTATCGCCTCCCTCGACCAGTCAGTGGCGACCGTCGCGTTCCAGTCGAACGTCCTCAACTCCAACCTCTGGTCGTCCCTCGCCAAAAAGCCCCCGCACAACTTTGCCGATCTTCTCCTTAGATGCGAGAAATACATTCGGGCGGAGGAGGCCGAGTGCCTCCCGAGTTTCGGAGGATCCGCTTCCGGGTCGAAAAGGAAAGCAACGGAAGAGGAAGGGGGCAAGAAGCTACAAAAGGATAACAGCGGTCAGCGCCGTCCTCCCCCCAGGTTCGAAAAATTTACTCCCCTCACTACAAACGTCTCCACCATCCTGATGGAAGTCGAGAAGGAGGGAGTTATACCTCCCGCTCTGAGGATGAACACCCCGGCCAAGAGGAGGAACAAGGAGAAGTGGTGCCGTTACCACCGGGATCATGGCCACAACACCAACGATTGCTGGGCGCTGAAGAACGAAATAGAGGCCCTCATCCAGAGGGGGCTGTTGGCTAAGTTTGTGAAGGCAAATGATCGGGGAGATCGCACCACTCCTCCGCCTCGGGGGGCTGACAAGCGCTCCGAGCGACGAGATGAAACCCCTGAGTTCGAGGAGGAACGCGTTCTGCAACTCATCCACGGGGGCCCAATGGGGGGCTCTTCCAACTCCTCTCGGAAGGCCTTCGTCCGAGAAGTCAACTCAGTTCACAGCGCCCCTCCCCCCAAAGGCCTCGGCGTCCCAGTAACTTTCTCTGATGAAGACCTCGAGGGGATCCGGACTCCCCACTGCGATGCACTTGTTATCGACCTCTGCATGGCGAACTTCAAAGTGTAGAGGGTCCTGGTAGACAACGGGAGCTCTGTGAACATCCTCTTCCTCTCGGCCTTCCGAGGGTTGCAACTATCCCGGGATCGCCTCAAACCGGCCGGCTACACGCTCCACGGGTTCACGGGGGTACCAGTAACGGTCGAAGGGGTTATCACCCTGGACGTAACTGCTGGGAAGACCCTTACTACCCGGACAGAGCCGATGGACTTTATGGTCGTCGATGTCCCGGCTGCATACAATGTCATCTTGGGCTGACCTGGCCTAGCTGCCCTGGAAGCCGTTCCTTCAGCGTACCACCTCAAGATGAAGTTCCCCACCCGGGCAGGAGTGGGAGAAGTCAGGGGCAGCCAAGAGACGGCTCGAAAGTGCTATATGACATCCACTGGGGGTCCGGTGCTCTCCCTCGAGACTTTAGAGATCCCCAAGCCGAACGTCCGACCCACGTCCGAGCCGGCAGACGAATTGGAAGAAGTGCTCTTCTCGGACGGGGACCCGAGTCGAAAGTTCCTCATCAGCAAGTCCCTGCCGACTGCCCTATGTTCCGACTTGGTGCAGTGCATCCGGGAGAACCGCGACCTATTTGCTTGGTCCGCTGCGGACATGTCCGGGATTTCCGAGGAGCTTCTAGTGCACCACCTCAGCATCGAACCAGGGTGCAGACCGGTTCAGCAAAAGAGGCATAAATTCGCTCCCGAGCGACAACAAGCCATCAAGAAGGAGGTGGACAAGCTCCTAAAAGCTCGGTTCATACAAGAGGTGAACTACCCCGAGTGGCTCTCCAACTTCGTCATGGTTAAGAAGTCAAATGGTTCCTGGAGGATATGCATCGACTTCACAGACTTGAATAAGGCGTGTCCGAAGGATACGTTCCCTCTCCTGAATATCGACACCCTCATCGATGCCACCTCGGGCCATGAGCTCCTCAGCTTCATGGACGCCTTCTTCGGCTACAACCAGATCCGAATGTTCTCCCCGGACATTCCGAAGACTTCCTTCATTACCGACCAAGGCCTCTACTGTTATAGAGTTATGCCGTTCGGATTGAAGGCTGGAGCCACCTACCAGCGCCTCATCAACAAAGTCTTCCAAAGCCAGATAGGCCGCAACATGGAGGTATACGTCGACGACATGCTCGTGAAGAGCATCCGAGGTACCGACCACGTGGTCGACCTACAGGAGGCATTCGGCGTACTGAGAAGGCACAACATGAGGCTTAATCCGAACAAGTGTGCGTTTGGGGTCTCCTCGGGAAATTTCCTCGGCTTCATGGTCAGCCAGCGAGGGATCGAAGCAAATCCTGAAAAAATTAAGGCCATACTGGACATGGCCCCGCCCCGGAACGTCAAGGAAGTGCAGAAGCTTACGGGTCACCTCGCCGCTATCGGGCGATTCCTTTCGAAGTCTGGGGAGAAGTGCCTCCCTTTCTTCAAAGCTCTCAGGGGGGCCAAGGGTTTCGAGTGGGGCGAACTGCAACAGGAGTCGTTCAAACAGCTGAAAGCCTACTTGGTCAATCCCTCCTGCTCAGCAAGCCCGTTCCGGGGGAAACCCTCTTCATCTACTTGGCGGCTTCCGAGCAGACCTTAAGTGCCGTCTTGGTGAGAGAAGAGGACCTGGCTCAGAGGCCCATTTACTATGTGAGCAAGGTGCTTCGGGACGCCGAGCTCCGCTACCCAAAGGTAGAAAAGATGGCCTACGCCCTGGTTATGGCGGCAAGGAAGCTCCGCCCATACTTTTAGTCTCACTCGGTTGTGGTCCTCACCGACCAACTGCTGAAGCAGGTCCTCCACAAGTCGGAGACCTCAGGCTGACTTATGAAATGGTCCATCGAGCTGAGTCAACATGACATCTCCTACCAGCCTCGGACTGCGATCAAAGCTCAAGCCCTCGCGGACTTCATCGTCGAGACCACCATTCCCGAGGTCAGCCATGTCCCGAACAGACCCCCGATCTGGACCATTTTTGTGGATGGTTCCTCTTGCAGCGAGGGAAGCGGCGCCGGTATCATCCTGAAAGGTCCAGATGACTTCGTCCTCTAGTATGCCCTCCGCATGAATTTCAAGGCCTCAAACAATGAAGCAGAGTATGAGGCACTAATCGCGGGCCTCGGACTCGCCCGAAGTGCCAGGGCGCAGTGCCTCCGAATCCATAGTGACTCTCAGCTGGTTGTGAACCAAGTCTTGGGTGATTACGAGGCACGGGACGAACGGATGGCGAAGTACCTCGCCAAAGTCCGAACCCTAATGGCCCGGTTCGAATAGGCGCTCATCCAACGAGTCCCTCGAGAAGAGAATTCACAGGCTGACGCCCTCTCCAAGTTGGCCTCATCCTCCCTCCAAGGTCTCGAGCAGACCGTTTTGATCGAGGTCCTCTCGAAACCGAGCATAGAAGACGAGACCCTCGGCTCAGTAGAGTCATTGCCGGTCCTGCTGCGAGATAATTGGATGAAGCCGTTAGTGAAATTCTTAAGGGACGGACTCCTCCCCGAGGACCCCAAGGAAGCACGCCGAGTAAGGACCAGGGCCGAGCGGTACGTCCTGATCGAGGGGATCTTGTACAAGCACTCCTTCTCGCAGATTGACGGCCGATCGTACCTGAGGTGCCTTTCCCCAGAACAGGCCGACTACGCCTTACAGGAGCTCCATGAAGGCATCAGCGGGGGGCATTCAGGGTCTAGGTCTTTGGCTCAGAATGCTCTGAATTACGGATACTTCTGGCCGACTCTCCTCCAAGATGCCGAGCGACACGTTCGGCAATGTGGCTCTTGTCAGAGACATTCCAACATTCGTCGCCTCCCCCAAGCCAACCTCGCCTCCCTATCAAGTCCTATCCCCTTCGCAATGTGGGGGATGGATTTACTAGGGCCATTCCCTCCAGCTCCGGGCCAGTTCAAGTTCTTGGTCGTAGCCATCGACTACTTCTCGAAGTGGATTGAGGCCGGGCCCCTTGCCACTATCACCGAGAACAAGGTACTTCAATTCTTCTGGAAGAGCGTCATCTGCCGATTCGGCGTCCCCCGTGTTCTCGTCACAGACAATGGAACTCAGTTTACTGGGGCCGCATTCCGAGCTCTATGTGAAGACCTTGCCATCCAACAATGCTTCTCCTCCGTCTCCCACCCACAGTCGAATGGCCAGGCGGAGAACGCTAACCAGCAGATCCTCTCTGGTATCAAGAAGAGACTGGACAAATGTTCCAAAGGCTTATGGGTCGACCAACTCCCCAACGTGCTGTAGAACTACCGCACCAACAAACGGACCCCCACAGGAGAGTCCCCGTTCAACCTCACCTACGGGTCCGAGGCGGTGATACCTCTCGAATTTGGAATACCATCTCCTCGCCTCGCAACCTACAACGAGGAACAGAACGCCAGAGACCTCTGGGCGAACCTAGACCTGGTGGATGAGCTGAGAGAAAGGGCGTCGATCCGCTAACAGAACTACCGGAGGAGGATCGAATTGGCATACAACAAGAGAGTCCGACCCACCGATCTCAAGGAGGGGGACTTAGTCCACAGAAAACTAGCCATCTCCTTCCCCAGTCAGAACAGCAAACTAGCCCCGAATTGGGAAAGACCTTACAAGATCACAAGGGCAGTTCGACCCGGAGCTTACCGTCTGGAAGACCTCGAGGGCAGGGAAATTCCGAGGACCTGGAATGCCGACCACCTTTTAAAATACCAAGAAAGCGCCCCGGCGCCTCTCTGAGTATCACAGGGTGTCGAACCATTCCTCTCCTCTAACTTGTAATTCCTCTCTTAAGTTGTCATATGTAAAAACGGCTCGCCGTCAATTATCAATAAAGAATGCTTTTTCGTATTTATAAAATTGCTTGCATCTCTCCGTCTTTTATCTTTATTCAATCAATGGTTTGGAGTCCAATATCCGGCTCGACTCTACTCCGCAAGCTCGCTCTTAAGCGAGCTAGAAGTAGTTCGCCGCTCAGTATTGCTCCCACAACCGTTGAAAAAATCTACCAATGGTTCGGAGTCCAACACTCGGCTCGACTTTACTTCGCCGGCTCGCCTAAGGGCGGGCCAGAAGTAGACCGCCGTTCAGAACTGCTCCCACAACCGTTGAACGAATCTACCGCGGTTTGGAGTCCAACACTCGGCTCGACCTTACTTCGCCGGCTCGCCCTTAGGCCAGCCAGAAGTGGATCGCCGTTCGGAACTGCTCCCACAACCGTTGAACAAATCTACCAATGGTTCGGAGTCCAACACTCGGCTCGACTTTACTTCGCCGGTTCGCCCTTAGGCGAGCCAGAAGTAGATCGCCGTTCGGAACTGCTCCCACAACCGTTGAACAAATCTACCGATGGTTCGGAGTCCAACACTCGGCTCGACTTTACTTCGCCGGCTCGCCCTTAGGCGAGCCAGAAGTAGATCGCCGTTCGGAACTGCTCCCACAACCGTTGGACAAATCTACCGATGGTCCGGAGTCCAACACTCGGCTCGACTTCACTTCGCTGGCCCGCCCATAGGCAAGCCAGAAGTAGATCGCCGTTCGGAACTGCTCCCACGACCGTCGAGCAACTCTAACGGTGGTTCGAATTACATCGTTCAGATCGACTACACTCACTCAAAACCTCGAGCCGAGCGGACGAGGGACCGACCCTCGTATATGGAGAAAAATTCTGCCGAACCAATTTTGCCGTTAGATCATCTCAAAATGCGTGCTAGAGCGTGATGAACGGACCTGACCGTGCCACGTGTCCACAAAACGACAAGATAGTGTTTTCTTGGAACTTGCGCCTCCCTTCCTGTGATCTGCGCTGTGATCATGATCCACCATCCAGACCAGGCCACGTGGCTCCTGCCACGAAACAGAGTTACACCAATGCCGAGGTACCGAGCTGCACCGGTATGTACCGAGCAAGAGTCAGGACCACAGCTAAAGCATGAGTTTCATGGCTAAGGCGCTCGACGAAGCAAACACTCGTTTCTCACGATTCATTTCAAGAATAAAGCAACTACAACACTACAACGAGCAAGCCAACTCCAATTTCAATAATATAACTTGATAAATTTACAAGACCCAAAGGTTACAACAAAAGACAGTTCGGAGACCCAAAAACACAGTACGACCCGTTTAGTGCCTCCACGGAAGGGGGACGCTCCGGTTCAGGGACACCCAGGGTCGGCGCTTCTTGACCTCCGAGCTCGTCTCTAAGCCGACGAATTGAGACGCCCCCTCGCCGCTGACCCTAACAGTCGCTCCAACCGAAGCACCACTTGAAGACACCGCTACCCCACTTTGGGCGTCGGCCACTGTCCGACCTACGGTGGGGGCTCGGCTCGCGATTTGATAGAACGTAATCCCTCGGTCAATCTCTTCGCGAGTACACGAGGTACTGTGAACATTTGCCCTCACAGGCTGAGGTTTAAGCCGAGCAACCTCTTCCTCCAGTTCAACGATCCTGTCCTTCAGTGTGTCGTCCCTCACAATTACCTTGAACCGAGGAAGCTTCGCCGAACCAGGATACTCGGCGCTATTAGATATGACACGACGCAAGTGCGTCACCTCGATACTCTTGTCGACCGTTACCCTTTGCAGCTGCTCGACCCTCCTGGCGAAATCATCTCGCTCGGCCAAAGCCAGGGCCAACTCTTCCTCCTTCGCAGAGTTCGGCCTCAACTAGTCGCAGGTGGTGCAACTCGGCCAACAACTCGTTGTTTCTCTTCTCTACGTTGTGCAGTATTCTCCTCGTTAGATGAACCTCGCCCTCAAGGCGAGCCTCACGGGACTGCTGAAACAACTCCGCACGGCGCCGAGCTGCTGCGGTGACATGAGTTTGCTCGACGATCTGAAATAGGAAAGCACCGCATTGAAGAACTACATGGCCGAACTAAACACTTAGACAAATTCGAAGCCAAAACAATCTTTTTCATTCATCATAAAAGTGGTGGCCATTCCGCAAAAAGGCATTACATTGTTTTTGAAAAAGGGAAAATAAAGACTACAAAGAGACGAGAAGATCAGGGGTCCACCTGCGCCACCGGTTCGACCACAGGCACCTCGCTAGATGCCCCCTCATTTCTCGCCTCGCCCTGGGGGTTCGTCTCCAATGCGTCGGCGACAACCTCCTCCTCGTCGTCGCCCTCCACCTCCTCATTTTTGCCTCCTTCCTCCTCGCCGCCTGAGGGTGACCCCGGCCACAGTCTGTAGCCGACCCGCTCGAAGCCGGGGACGCGGTCCTGAACATGGTCGAGCGCCCTCTGGTAGGACCTCTCCATGTTCGTGGCCATGTGCTTCTTCGCCTCGGCCTCGACCTCGGCCTTGATCTTCGCTGCCAAGGCCTCTTTCTCAGCCTTCACTTCAGCGAGAGCCTTCGCCGACGTCGCCAGATCCTCGGCAGTCTTGGCAGCTTTAGCAGACTCCTCAGCGAGCCGTCCCTTGACTCGTTCCAGATCGGCCACAAGATCGGCAACCTGGACCTCCAAGCCCTCAGCTCGCCTCTGCTCGGCCTCGAGCTGCCGAACCGCCTTGACCTTTTCCGCCCTATCTTTGTCGCTGGCGGCCTTCAACTCTTTCTCCTGCGCGGCGAACGTCTCAAGGAGATGGTCGAAGTGACAGGTGGCCTGTGAAGACAACAAATGATGAGCGCAAGATACGGGCCGAGCAATAGACTTAAAGAAATTTATAAGAAAAACTTACCGATACGAGCGACCGAGCCACTTCGTAGGTATTATCGCCGACTGTCCCCGCCAGTAGCGCGGCTCTATCTTTCGGGGTCGCCAGGTGCTTGACGACCTGCACCGACATCTGCAAGTTCCCGAGGAATCCATCGTGATTCTTCACTCGCCAGTTTGGCACGAACAGCTGTTTGTGCTGCTCAGTCAAGATCTCCTCGGTCGGACCGGTCAACGGCGGAGCCTCGAGCGACAGCGCCGCATTGACATCGAAGGCCCCACCAACCGGGGCAGATGCAACAGGCGTCGAGGGCTCTTAGGCAACAACCGCCGATGAAGGCGCCTCGGGCTGGAGGAGGCGGAGTGGTTGTCGAAGCTACTTTGAGCTGCCGACCTGACGATGCGGCCGTGGTCGGCCTCTTCCTCTTCCTGCCATCAGCCACTTTGCCCCTATCGATCATCATGGCATTGAAGTCCATCTTCGGTGCTTCTGTACCAAACGAAACACAAATTAAGTCAGTAAGGCGAGCTAAAGACTTGAAAGAAAAACAAAATAAACGAGATGTCAGGAGCATACTCGGGTCGATGGGGCTAAGGCCTGACCCAAACAGCACCTCCTCCGTCAACTCCCTCCAACTCAACATTGGGAGGGCCATGATCTTCCTCGCCATCTCCTCCTCGGCCTTAGTCAGTACGGGGTCGACTCTCGTAAACTTGGGCACCTCTGGCTTCCACCGGCTCGGAATTTGCAGTATTGGTGCCCCCCTCAATATGATGAACTTTTCCTTCCAGCCTTTGATTGAGTTCGGGTTTTCTATGATCCGAACACCTTTCCTCGGCCCCAGGTAGTACCGATGCTCGGTCTTGTGCATATGGTTTATCCGATACATGCCTCGGAAGACTGTCAGGTCCGGCTCGACTTTAGCGTTGCGGCACTGGAGCAGGAAGGCGTTCACATGACGCCATGTGTTTGGCATAAATTGGGTCGGCGCGAGGCAGTACCATCCGAGGACCTGGCAAATAAAGGGATGTAGCGGAAAATGCAGCCCGGCATTCAAAGAGTCGTAGTCGAACATGCACATATCCGACGACGATAACTTGGAATTCGCCCGCTTCCCAGCACCGGGGAGAATTAGCTTGTACTTCGGTGGGATGGCGAACCCCTTTCTGATCCGAAGGAGATCCCTCTCGGATAGCACCGATCCAATCTCATCTGCCTCGGTAGTCAGCGCCGGGTTGGGTTCCTCGTAAACTTCCGACTGACCGAAGATCGCCTTCTTCAAGAGGTTGCCTTCGTATTGCCTAACCCCATCGTGCCCAGACAGTACAGAAGGGTATCGGCCCATCTCAGGGGCCTGCTTCAGATTCTCCACGATCACCTCGACCACGGGAGATTGGGCCACCACCCTCCTCTTCTTCTTCTCCTTCCTCGCCTCGGCCATAGACGGCTCGGCTACTTGCTTCCCCTTCCTTCGGATCTCTGCCTGCCTCCTCTCCTCGGTACCATCACCGCCCGAGGACGAAGCCTTACTCCCCGAGTTTACTCTTGAAATCTCTATAAAAAAAGCTAAGGTAAGTAGACTGACCTTGAAGTTACGTTCACGGTCGGAATGAGCTCGCCGGAAATCGCCTGGCCCGCGCGACAGCTAGCGCAACCGCCTTGGAGCAAAGATCGTCGCTAGCAGAGAGCACAGAGAGTAAAAGTGAAATCTTGGAGTGAAAAGTGAGAAATGAGCTTGGGGGTGGGGGAGTGGAAACTTATAACCCCAAAAGCAACGTTTGGGCTGCCTTGGGAATCTAAAAAGCCCATTAAGAAGCCAAAATGCCAAAGCGGAGCGTTGCGACGTTTCAGTTTCAACAACAGAGAATCCTCAAATCACCAAGTCCACGACTCGGCCACCGGCGTGCTTAGCCAAGTTATCGAACAGCTTGGCTGGGCAACCGAGCTACTGAGTCTCTTCAAAACAATTCGAGCTACTGATTCTCCATACTTCGACGAACTGCTCCTAGCCTCCGAGCCGAGGGGACGAGGGACCGACCCTCGTATATGGAGAAAAATCCTTCCAAGGCGAAATCATCGTCGAATCTCTTCAAAATTCGTGTCAAAACTCGATGGACTGTTCAGATCGCGCCATGCCCACAAAATGACAAGATAACGTTTTCTCGAGATCTGAACCCTGTCCTCGTGATCCACGCAATGATGGACGCACCAGATCCGACCACGTGTACCTTCCGAACTGCCTACCACCGGCCTGCTTAACCGAGCTACCGAACAGCTTGGCCAAGCAGCCGAGCTACTGGGCCGGAAAGTAGCACCCCTTCAAAGCCGAGACTCCCCAAAACATCCAACTCCATACCTCGGCTGACGACACCGAACCTCCAAACCGAGGGGACGAGGAACCGACCCTCGTATATGGCGAAAAAACCCACCGACCAACCTCAGCCATTGGATCTTGTCAAAGAGCACGCTCGTCATAATGGACGGCTCAGATCTCGCCATGTCCACTAAACGACAAGATAGTGTTTTTTGGGGATTCACGGTGAGATGGATGCCCAGGATCACACCACGTACTTCGGCTGATTCCGAACTATGTGTGTCGACCTGCCGAGCAGAGGGGACGAGGAACCGACCCTCGAATGTATGGAAAAAACCCGCCGACCAACCTCAGCCGTTGGATCTTGTCAAAAAACACGCTCGTCATGATGGATGGCTCAGATCTCGCCACGTACCTCAGCAGATTCCGAACTATGTGTGCCGACCTGCCGAGCCGAGGGGACGAGCAACCGACCCTCGTATATGGCGAAAAAACCCGCCGACCCATCTCAGCCGTTAGATCTTGTCAAAAAACGTGCTCGTCATGATGAACGGCTCAGATCTTGCCACGTTCACTAAATGATAAGATAGCATTTTTTGGGGATACGCACTGTGATGAACGCTCAGGATGACGCCACGTAGCTCGGCTGATTCCGAGCCATTGGCCGATCTGCCGAGCCGAGGAGCCGACCCTCGTTAATAAAGAAACTATCTGCCGAGGAATAGGGATCGTCTGATCGCCCAGAAAATTGTGCTCGGCACTGATCAAGGGTCCAGATTGCGCCACGCCATAAATCAGTATTTAAAAATCAATTTTTATTTATTTAAATCGTTTTATTTATTTAAAAATTGCGAAAAAATTGTTTAAAATTCGGAAAAATTAACTAAAAATTCTAGAAAATAATTATAAATTCGGGGGAATATTTTTTAATCCCTGAACGAACAATTATTGCCTAGAATGTACAGTTAAGGCCCCCGAACGATTGGTTAACACATCGAAAAATTAAATAAATAATCCGAAAAAATAAATAAAAATCATCGAATATTCAACAAGGCTTCAGAACAGCTTACAGTTTCAAAAATCACCTCACTACCCCCTTCGAGATTCAAAACCCTCCATTCGGACTCCGAAACAACTCCACTAGCCACTAAAACAGTTAAACTACTCCTCAAAGGCTGATCACACTCAGTATTTAGGAGTGGGGGGCTCATGATATGGCTAAAAATGGGGTTAAATCAGAACCGTCCAGATTGGGAACGAATCTTGAAGCTCAGGGGTAAAACGGTAATTTCGCATATAGACGGACCCTAAGCGGGCACTGGATCTCCCCTCCACAGATCTGATGAACACAATATTATTCACATTTAGAAGCAATAATCTTATTATAAATGCACATTTAAAAGCTCTATATGTGGTATTTAACTCTTATTTTCTCTTTTCCATAGGAAACAGTCTATAACAGCAAAACGAAGCAAATTCAGGATTGTAGGGATGAAACACAGGAAGCTGAAGAGATCAGTCGACTGATCATACTTACAGGAGACTGGACAGAGGGACTCAAGTTTACACAACAGTCGACTGGGCTGATGAATCATGAAAATACTGAAGTCCCGACACAGTCGACTTACATCCAGAGGCAGTCGACTGGTACGCGGCGGAGTAAACAGATAAGATATTCGAAGATTCATCCAAATCTAATTTCAAATCTATCTGAATCCAGATTTATGCAAACCAAATCTAGAGACTGGGGATTTCCAAGAGCACGTGGTTAACAGATAAGGAAGGAAAGAAGAAAAGAGAAAGAAATAAATCATCAAATCAAACAAAGAAGGAGTTTTCTGAAAAAGTGCAAAATCCTAATTCTCAGCCGTGTTCTATAAATATCAGGAAAGAATCATCAACAGCTCTCTCTCGGTTGGCACTCTTCCAGGTTCCAAAACGATTGAATCACAAGAGTTTCTGAGCATTCAAGTCATCAACAGGGCATTATTCTATCGGCATTAAGGAAGGAGATAGGAGATCCAGTATTCGAAGGCAGTCAACTGTGTGACAGCCAGTCGACCTCATTGCCGGACTTCATTAGTTTATTTCTTCTCCTTCTATTCTTTTATGTTGATCATGTATTCAAACTTGTTGATTAATAAAAGTATTATTATGTGGAACTAATTTCATAGTTGGGTAGATTGAAACCGTAGTTATGTAGTGCTATATTCTTCTGAACTCTTCTATTTTACTTATTGATTGAATCCGTTTGTATTGGTATAGATTGATGGTAATCAAACTAGTTCTTGAAGTCTGAGAGCAGTCGACTGAGGTGAGAGCCAGTCGACTGACGTACAGAGCTTGAGAAATCCAAGTTTGTATTACCATCTACCTGAATCTGTTATATAAGCATATTGAGACGACCCGTATCTCGTGCCCGTAATTGTAACAAAGGAATCTTTAGGGGTTCCTGGTTCAATCAACTTAAGGGATCTAGATCTGATACCAATTTCTAGAACCTTGAGTGTTTGCTCGTTTCCACTGATCTTATGTTTTCTTTAAGCACAACTTAGTAGATACCATGCTACACACTTAATGGAAGAAACGAATTAGAGTAAATACCATGCCTAATTTTTGGCCTAGGGAAACAATACTTTAAGGAGTAGATACCATGCCCTTGAAGTGAACAAACATGAGTAATAAGAAGAAGTTCAGAAGGTGACTTAGCATTACTGACTATTGGTGGAGATCTAAACCCAACTACTTTATAAATATCTGTGATTCGACATTCTTTAATTTAGTTTAAATCTTTTTATTTCTTTTAGACTTTTAAACCAACCCTTTATGATTCTTAGTCTTTTTATTGATTAGTAAGTTAAAGTCTACAATCTCTGTGGGATCGACCCTTGCTATTGCTACGCTTTGTCAAACGATTCGTGCACTTGCGAGGTTTATAATTTGTGTCTAGTTTTATCTATTTAATTAGGTATCTAGATTTGCACAACAAGTTTTTGGCGCCGTTGCCGGGGATTGTTTAGTATTTTAACTTACAAATCAGTAAAATCTTTTTCTGTTTATTTTATTTTATTTCTTCTTTTTCTTTTCTAACATTTTCTTTTAGTTTACTTTCTGCACAAACAGGGTCAGACCAGTCGACTGTCTCCAAGGACCAGTCGACTGCACAGCGAATAATTCCAAAAGCAACAATGGGTGAAAGAATATTGAATCGAGTACCAATGCAAGACAAATTCATTCCAAAGAATATTGAGCAACCGTCTTGCATAGCTTTTCAACCCAAAGTCACAGGGAATATGCATCTATCACCTCAATTACTCAGCATGGTGCCCCATTTCTTTGGCAAAACAGACGAAGATCCGTATCTACATCTACAAGACTTCTTTGATCTTTGCAGGACACAAAGCATCCAAGGGCTTACCCCCGAACAAATCAGGTTAATCTTGTTTCCTTTTTCTTTAAAACTTAATGCTAAGTTATGGTATAATTCTTTGGAACCAGGATCAATTCAATCATGGGAGCAATTGGCAACAAAATTTTTGAAGGAGTTCTTTCCAGCCCAGAAAACCAGACAACTAAAAAGGGAAATTCTACTTTTCCAACAAAAAGATGGCGATTTATTTTTCGAGGCATGGAAGGACTTTAAGAACAAGCTTTTCAAGTGTCCTACGCATAACACACCTAAGGATGACCAGGTACAATCATTTTATGAGGGTTTAAATGACACTAACAAAGCAATTGTAGATGCAGGTTGCAATGGAATGTTGATGAGGAAGAGTGCTGAGGAGGCCATAGAACTATTTGAAGAACTCAGCGAGAACTCACAACAATTCTCAACAAGGAGGGGCATCTCGAGAAAACAGGGAGTTTACGAAATTTCTTATAATAAAAACATGCAATTAGAATTGGAAACCATGAACAAAAAGATTGATATGCTTGTGAATTCAACGTTGGGTGGCATAAAAAACCAACCAAAAGAAATTTGTGCAAATTGTTTTCAATCTAACCATACAACTAATTCATGTTCCATGTTTTCTTTTGCAGATCAGGAGCACACAAACTACGAAGAACAGGGAATGTACCCGCCCCAGAATAATTTTTTTTCAAACACGTATAACCCAGGGTGGCAAAACCATCAAGGCAATCAATTCACACCAGGGCATACGCAGCAATTAGTGGGAGAGAATGGGTATGATAGGCCAGAACAAGAACAGAATAAGTTGGATTTCGAAACCACCATTCTTCAACTACTCCAACAGCAACAGCAAACAAGCAAGCAACAAGGACCGGCCATTCAAAAATTGGAATTTCAAATTGGTCAAATTGCTACGGAGTTAAGTGAAAGGAAGGCAGAAGAATTCCCATCACAAACCATACCTAACCCTAGAGGACAAGAACAGCTCCAATCAAGAACAACACTAGAGGAAGAGATTGAGTTTAAAATGTTTGATGCACCACAATGTCCACACGATGATCATGAATGTTATAATGTTGATGTGGTTCAGGAAATTTGTGACCAAACATTTCAGGAACATAGTGTTGATCCATTACAAGAAACAGTTACACACCCTCTAACATTATCTCATGTTGAACAGGAATACGATGACTGGAGGATGGCAGAGACAGTACATCACCTTAAAACTCCAACGTCATATTCAGGTAAGCTTGCACCTACAGTCGAGAATTTTGTATCTGATGCAACGTGTGTTTTTGCAGACAAGTCGACTGCTGGCCAGGATAAGTCGACTGGTGTTCCGAATAAGTCGACTGCTACCAGACAACCAGATGAGGAGCTGAAGCCAATACATGAATATATGGGGGACCATCAGACATTACCTGTGACAGTTGCTATAAATTTCAGGATGAATGAAGAAGCAAGGCTGCAGGGAGTCTTGCAAAATCACAACGGTGCATTAAGATGGACCATTGCTGATAAACTGATGTCAAGATGGTACGGTCCATAAATTGTTACAAAAGGTTTCCCCCACATGGAGCGACTCAAACGTTCAAGGAGAATGGGCAGAGGGGGAAGCCTTCTAAAAGGATGAGTTTTGAGCCGCAAGCCATTCAATACATTGCACAAACTCATCCAGTCTAGCTGAAGACACGAAACACAGCGCTTATTGGGAGGCAACCCAATTTTTCAGGGGAGTATTTACACTTTCCCTTTATTTTCTTTCAGTTAATCATTATTATTTTCCTTTAGTTATTTTTACTCTCCTTACTAGATGGTAACACATGCCTATTTATTTATTTTAAATTTTTGTGCGAACATTGAGGACAATGTTCCATCTAAGTTTGGGGGTATTAGGGGTATTTAGTTATATGGAGTCTTTTGATTTTTTTTTTAGATAAACAATTTCTTATAAAGTAAGAGTAAGGATACTTGTTTACTTTAGGATTGTTGAGTTTCATAATTCCTTACAAAATTGTATGAGTCATGCAATTATACATTAAAAAAAAAAAAAAAAAAAAAATGTGATGCTCTTTCTATTGATTATTCCCTTTAGATCTAGTCCTAAATTGAGTTTAAGTAAATAGAGTGATAAAAAAAAAATATATATAAATATATATATTTGAATAAAGTCAATCTACTCCAATGTTTTGAGTGCTCAGTAACTAGCGGTATTCATCACAAATGTTTACCTTTACGTCAAACGGCAACTTGAAATATGAGTATGCAAAGCACTTTAGAGTT
Organism: Hemerocallis citrina; assembly: GCA_017893485.1. Taxonomy (NCBI): domain Eukaryota; kingdom Viridiplantae; phylum Streptophyta; class Magnoliopsida; order Asparagales; family Asphodelaceae; genus Hemerocallis; species Hemerocallis citrina. The sequence goes on from CM030362.1 coordinate 281,895,105, forward strand.
TGTGACTCGCTGAGTAACCGGGTGGATTCATCACAAATGTTTCGCATTCGCGTAAAAAGGCAAGTGACAACTTTAGAGAAGCGACTAAACAAAAAAAAAAAAAAAAAAAAAAAAAAAAAAAAAAAAAAAAAACCTCTAGTTTGCTACTCGGTTTGTAGTAGAGAAAAGAGGATAATCACAGATTGAGTAATTACATACTATAACTATAATTAATTGCATGACAAGTATGGTTGAGTTTGGAGTCATGAATAAACAATTGCACTAGAGAAAGTGGGTATGTTTAATTTTACTCTATCTGAAATTGTTCATACCTTTCTATGTTAATGCCCACATAATAAAAACTCTTGGTGGTTAAGGCTGTTATTATTATTATTCCCCTTGTTCATAATTCTAGTTTGCTTGAGGACAAGCAAAAATCTAAGTTTGGGGGTATTTGATGAACACAATATTATTCACATTTAGAAGCAATAATCTTATTATAAATGCACATTTAAAAGCTCTATATGTGGTATTTAACTCTTATTTTCTCTTTTCCATAGGAAACAGTCTATAACAGCAAAACGAAGCAAATTCAGGATTGTAGGGATGAAACACAGGAAGCTGAAGAGATCAGTCGACTGATCATACTTACAGGCAACTGGACATAGGGACTCAAGTTTACACAACAGTCGACTGGGCTAATGAATCATGAAAATACTGAAGTCCCGACACAGTCGACTTACATCCAGAGGCAGTCGACTGGTACGCGGCGGAGTAAACAGATAAGATATTCGAAGATTCATCCAAATCTAATTTCAAATCTATCTGAATCCAGATTTATGCAAACCAAATCTAGAGACTGGGGATTTCCAAGAGCACGTGGTTAACAGATAAGGAAGGAAAGAAGAAAAGAGAAAGAAATAAATCATCAAATCAAACAAAGAAGGAGTTTTCTGAAAAAGTGCAAAACCCTAATTCTCAGCCGTGTTCTATAAATATCAGGAAAGAATCATCAACAGCTCTCTCTCGGTTGGCACTCTTCCAGGTTCCAAAACGATTGAATCACAAGAGTTTCTGAGCATTCAAGTCATCAACAGGGCATTATTCTATCGGCATTAAGGAAGGAGATAGGAGATCCAGTATTCGAAGGCAGTCGACTGTGTGACAGCCAGTCGACCTCATTGTCGGACTTCATTAGTTTATTTCTTCTCCTTCTATTCTTTTATGTTGATCATGTATTCAAACTTGTTGATTAATAAAAGTATTATTATATGGAACTAATTTCATAGTTGGGTAGATTGAAGCCGTAGTTATGTAGTGCTATATTCTTCTGTACTCTTCTATTTTACTTATTGATTGAATCCGTTTGTATTGGTATAGATTGATGGTAATCAAACTAGTTCTTGAAGTCTGAGAGCAGTCGACTGAGGTGAGAGCCAGTCGACTGACGTACAGAGCTTGAGAAATCCAAGTTTGTATTACCATCTATCTGAATCTGTTATATAAGCATATTGAGACGACCCGTATCTCGTGCCCGTAATTGTAACAAAGGAATCTTTAGGGGTTCCTGGTTCAATCAACTTAAGGGATCTAGATCTGATACCAATTTCTAGAACCTTGAGTGTTTGCTCGTTTCCACTGATCTTATGTTTTCTTTAAGCACAACTTAGTAGATACCATGCTACACACTTAATGAAAGAAACGAATTAGAGTAGATACCATGCCTAATTCTTGGCCTAGGGAAACAATACTTTAAGGAGTAGATACCATGCCCTTGAAGTGAACAAACATGAGTAATAAGAAGAAGTTCAGAAGGTGACTTAGCATTACTGACTATTGGTGGAGATCTAAACCCAACTACTTTATAAATATCTGTGATTCGACATTCTTTAATTTAGTTTAAATCTTTTTATTTCTTTTAGACTTTTAAACCAACCCTTTATGATTCTTAGTCTTTTTATTGATTAGTAAGTTAAAGTCTACAATCTCTGTGGGATCGACCCTTGCTATTGCTACGCTTTGTCAAATGATTCGTGCACTTGCGAGGTTTATAATTTGTGTCTAGTTTTATCTATTTAATTAGGTATCTAGATTTGCACAACAAGATCCAATAACCCGCAAAACGGATCCACTCCAGCTGGGTACGGGTCCCGACCCAAGACGAACCCAGACCAGCAAGAGGAGATCAGGGTCACTGATTTGACTAAATCAACGGGCCTGATTTGCAGTTATCCTCTCACCGGGAATCAGGGGTCAGTTTCCTATACTAATTATGGGGATTTTACTCCTAATGGTTTCACAGGAAATCAGGTCCCTAATCAAACTCCCTTGGCGACTATAAATACCTCCTACCTACCACTGTAACCGGGTAATCACTCTTTTTCCAGCTTAAGATCTTTCTTAATCATCACTGGTTACTGACAAGAGCGTCGGAGGGTGCGTCGCCGGAATCAACCCCGGTGTATCGCACTTCCTTGCAGGTTAGCGGCAGGAATCAGCAGGCTTGGATCCGCTATTCAGGTTTTTCCACGAACCCACAAATCTCATCTGTTTACCCCCACACCAGATCCAGCGGTAACAAACGGCATATGTTATTTTATTACCATTGTTTCCAATTGCAGCACTTGTAAAAAAAATCTTCAGATGTTGCTATTGGGAGTAACGACATAGGTATATTTCGCATTTAATTGTAAGCTATCTGACTTGAGAAAAACTTGCAAGTGTGGAAACATCTTACACTAGATGCCGCTATTTCCAATAACGGCAACCATAAGTTGATGCAGCTATTGAGAATAGCGGCACCAATATAATAATATATACATATAAATAGTGACCCCTCTTCTCCTTTCACATTCACATTATCTCTCCCTCCCTCTACTCCCGAACCCAAAACCCTAAAATCTTAGAGCACAAATCCGACTTTTGTTTACTCTCAAACTTCATCTCTCCCACCTCCCTCTTCCCCCACTCTGAAATCCAACTCCTTCAATCTTAAAAGGCTCCAACATTGACTCCGGTCATCTTATACATCATCCATGACGTATTCTCTGTGCTCCAACTTACGCTTTAATTTGAAGATATACCTATAACTATATGTTGTGTAGTTTGCATAGGTTATGCTTGTGAGTAGTTAATGAATCGAATATTCGTCCCTTTATGTATATGTATGGATTACGATATATTAATTTTGTTATATTTTGGTGGTGAAATAATTCAAGATTGAAAGATAGGATATTGTTACTGCGATGTTGAACCAGTCATTATTTTGACGCTCCGTAACTTTATATATTCACAACTAGTAAATAAGATATACTAATTGGAATAGAGGTGAATGGAATCTCAAAGTCAAAGCCCGTTATGCTGCCGAAAAAGGAGAAAGACAATATTTTATGGCAGTGCCTGTAGATAATGATAATGCACTAAGGTCCATGATTGCTAAGACACTTGATTCAAATTGTAGTTGGACTGCATTGAAGTTATATATTGAGAAAATTAAGCTTCCTAATGCTTGGCCACTTATATTCCCTAGTCCATGTCCTATTAGGAGTTCCAAACCTGCTGCCGAGTCACATGCAAGAATGCCCCATCCACAAGAAGACATGAACACAACTCCAACAGAACCAAATCCCACAGAATATTAGCCACTATTTATATGTAAGCGCCATTATATTGATGCCGCTATTTCCAATAATGGCATCTCACATAAAGTTACCATTATTGGGTATAACGACATCAGTTATAAGATGATTCACACTTGTAATTTTTTATCAAATAAGAGAGCTCCTAATTCTCAAGTTCTAGTTGAATTATGTACTTATGTCGTTACTCCCAATAGCGACATCTGGAAAAAAAATTTACAGGTGGTGCTATTGGAAAAAAAGGCAACAAAATAACATATATTGTTATTGCCAATAGCGTTTTATGCTGACGTGTCCAAAAATGAGACAGTTTGGTAAATATTTTTGAAAGTGGGTCAATTTGGTAATTATTTTGAAAAAGTGGGTCTGTACGAAAAATATTTCAACCCATAGTAAATAGAGGGAATTTGGGAATCGCGTGTGATTTAGGGTTGAATATTTTGGGTGTATTTATAAGAGGAAACTCCGGTGTTTTCGAACGCCATGTAGCCTAAAAACCCCACTGGCATTTGCAAAACGCCCGGATACCCCAACGCAACTACTCAAACACCGGGGTAGTTACATCGGGTTACCTCTGTTATTTTGTAGTGCATACATAATGACATGACACTAAGAAACCCAATTTTACATTAGTAGTTAATATCCAAATAAAATCAAAGAATACACAAATCCTATGAATGAGCACTAGCTAATATGGTGGTGAGACTAATATTTGTTGGGTTTTATATCTTACATACTTATTCGGTGTGAAGAGAAGATGGTGATACAAGTAGAGGGTTCGAAGTGAAGGATCAAAGAGAAGGAGAAACAGTCAGCAGCATTAGCAACCAACAGGAAAAGGGACAGTCGACTTTGTGGTTGACTGTCACCTTTTAGGGTTGATGGTCTGGGAGTTGCGATCGACCGTCTGCGACGCTGATGGATTTTTTGGGTACGAGTTTGTTGATTCGATTGAAGTCCACTTCATCTTCTGATTAGATTGTACGGCTCTAATTGTATGTTTATCTCTTCAGTATACATCGGATGATTATTGTATCAAGATATCTAAACTAGGATTTCTCTAGATCTATAGATACAATGTAAACGGCTCCTAGAACGATATAATTCTATTGAGTATCGAATAGAAGAAGAGAGTACTTTATATGAGAGGGTGAGAGAGTTTCTCCATTGTAAGCAGCAACCAAGTTCCAGTTAGGCTTGAAAGAGGGTCGTAGTGAGAATTATAATATTCTTGTATCTTCTCTAGTTGAAATAACATCTCGGTTCTTTCTCCCCCAGATTAAGATGAAAGTCCCAACCGGGACAATTCTTGTGTGCTTTGTGTGATTGGTGAGATCTAGTTTTACTTGGTGGTTTGTGTTGATTGTCTCGAAGACCTAATAAGATCCTCAGTTTTCCTAACAATGTTCTCATTAGATGCTTAATTTGTAGTCATAATTAAGAGTAAAGAAGAGAGCACGAGGGTGCATAATAATCATGCTTAAATTTGAGAAGATCCATACACCTTGTTCCTCGTAGGATTTAAGGAATATTCCAATAGGATGTGAATGTGTAGCGTGTTAGCTGGAGCTAATTCCCAACTGCAGACCCTTTGTAATCGAAGCTATAATTGCAAACTAGGGCCACCCTATATAATTTTTAAGACATATCCACTATTGAAAATTGCGGCATCGGAAATGAACTAAATGAACTGTGACCGTTGTTACCAACAATAGGAACCATTTTTTTTAAGAAGAAGCCGCAGTTCTCATCTGCGGCCTCATAAAAGTAGAAACCGCAGTTGACAACTGCGATCCTTGCTGACGTGGCACAAAAGAGATGCGTAAAAATAGTTTTGTGAAGAGCTCTCTATGGAATATAGTTTGAAAATGAAGCTTATTTTGATGAAAATTTTGAAGCAAAGAGATTCAACGTACAGCTCTTCCGTGATAAACATGAAAAGTGAGTCCTGTAAGATGCCAGTAACAAGTGGTTCCGCACAAACAATGGACTAATTATAACCAAATGGTAGATGAATGAGAATTTTGTTTACAAAGTTTTAAGTTTCAAGTTTCAAGTTTCAAGTTTCAAGTTTCAAGAGGTAAAAATTACACATAATTACAATTTTATATATCATTACAGGCATCATATCTTCATTGCATAAAAACATCAGTATATTATTAGTGTTACACTATGCAAATTGCACAGTCTAAAATAATTTGGAATGACTCATAAATTTATATAAAACTCTAAAAAAATATAAGAGAATTGGAAGAAACTTATGAATATCATTCTTACCATAGTTACTGAAATCTTCATTATCATCCTCAGATAAACGGATGGTTTAGAGAATCACTGTCAAATCATAAATGTTATATTATTAAATCTGCTGGGGGAGGGGGGGGGGGGGTTAAGATTTTGTGAGATTGGGAAAGTGAGAGGAGAAAATACTCTATTTAAGGAATTTGAGTTTTTATTTTGTTTTGATCTTTCTAATAAAATTATGCATAGTGCACATGTTAGTTAAATAAGAATCCATATATTTACTCTTCTTTTCTTTAAAATAGAGAAATGATAGATGGGATAGACTTTCTCTCCTATTAGTATAACTCTTATTAGTATAAGATATAGATATAATTACAGAAACCTTGAACCAATTGGTTTTGGTATTGCACATTTGTACATAGCACACGACACTTTTTCTTCGGTATCCATTCTAAGATCAGCACAAGTGATGTAATACTTCCTTTATTGTGAATAATTGATACAGATATCAATCAAACTGTATCAACACACGAACAATATGGAGCCCTACTCTCGCACTCAGACCAAACTAATAAAAGAATTGAAGTAGTCCAGCCATCTGAATGCCAATCTTCTTACAACAAGCTATACAATGTTAATCTATCATTTGCAGTGTTATCTACATAAAATGAAGAATGTCATCTGGTCTCAAAAATTTCTGAAGGATTTGGTCCAGTTCTAATTGCAGTCCAATCCGCACTCCTCAAGCAGTGGACCATCATCACTTCGCTAGGAAGGAATCTGATATGGGTCAGATGACGTGGCCCCTCCTGGACCACCAGATCCCTCAAAAAACCGCTCTCTCCTAATCATCGAGTCAACAGAGGTCAAACGGACCGTTACCGCCTCAGGTCCACAGGCAAACGGGTGCAACCCAGCCCACTCAGGTCCCAGACACGTTTGCACTGCCTATAAATACCAGGCCCTCTCCCACAGCCAAAAATAATCAATCTTTCCCCTCTGAAATCCTAACTACTGTTGCTCTTCAGTAACTGACTAGATCTTCAGAGAGCCTGCCACCGAGATCTCTCCCGATGTTTCTAGGCATAGTGCAGGTACATGAGACAGATCCAAGCCGAGCTTGCTGAATCCGAGCCGAGCATCCGACCTCCACCTCACTCCTGCCATTCTCGAGCCGCTCCCTCAGCCGAGGGTCGGGCGCATAGCCAGTACCGCGACTTCCACTTTACAACTTGAGAGAACTCACACCTGGTGCAGCCACCCCCAAAAACAAACTGCATCAGGTTGGCGCTGTCTGTGGAAAACCTCGATACTGACCTCAGTCCGACCCCGGCCATTAACGTCATCCCCTCAATCTGAGCTCTTACATGGCACCCAAGGCCAGAAAAGCTGTCACCTCTGCACGTCGTCCGGATGCTCCTCCCCAGAACATCCCCGCCGACACTCATGGATCCAACCATCCGAGGGTCAATGGCGGACCCGGACCGGGCGCTTCTCGCTCGGTCGCGACCGACCTGTGTCGGGTCATCTAGAACCGACAAGCCAGCCGAACTAGGGGAGGAGCCGCTTTCAACTCAGCCCCGAACCATCCCAGGCACCCATCCCCAGAGCGGGAGCCAGAGCTCAGTCGCACCGACCGGAGGCCGCCACCCCAATGCGACCCGGCCGGACGAGCTCCAGTCACCCGCCGTGAGTTCCAAAACATCCGGAATGAGATCCTGGAAGCCATCTTAGGGACCCTGTTGCGCCCCAAATCCCCATACCAGGAACCTGAGATCCTACTCCAGGAGTTGAACTTCAAATAGCCAAATCACAGAAGTACAGGAAATTTAAAACTTTTATTCCATATAAATGTTACATTTACAAGGGTTACAATGTCCAAATAAAAATTACAATATTTACAACAATATAACAGTACTTGTATATGTCCCTTGGATCCTTGGACTAACTCGAGCTCTGTAGTACCTGTAGATCGGCTCCGGATACCTACAAGGTGGGGAACGTCAATACTTCGACTGACGCAAAGCTGGTAATAACAGAGATCCTCTAAAATTCAATCACAACCAATAATTTATGCAAAATAGAAAGGTGATGTGCCAAAACAAGAGTTTAGTGGATTCGAGTTCTAGTGCAGTGTTATGACATGACCCTATGACTAGATGCAGCAAACTCACATGCCTAACTTCTAATGCAAGCAAGACTTTGGAGCACGAATGCATCCCATACTACATACACCCCCAAATCTAGCCGTCTTTCTCCACAATTTAGGGATTCGAACCCTCGCAATGCACCATACTCTTGTACACACTCCAGTTTCCAATAGATTGTCCGTCGCCCAAGGAAATTGCAGCGGTCGGTCTAATTCCGCCCTGCAGTGCCCAAGTGGTCACCGCCAGTTGGTACCTGCGCACGGACCTCCTCAGAAACCGCGTTGAACCTGGTCCTTACGACCCTTGGTTCCACATGTCCACTCATGGACTCTCACAGGCGTGTTAACTCCTGGCCCGGGTTATGAACATATATATACCAAGAACACAAAACACAAACCCGCGTTTTAGGGACGTGAGCACCATGGGAGGTCAATTCTTCCGGGCCTCCTGCACCTTACTTTGGCAAAACTTTGGGAATCAACAGATCGAGATACGAGCCGGGGACGCAATCCATTAGCGACCGAGAACGTATCCCTACGAATGGAAGATACAACACCGACTATGGTTTACTAGGACAAATGCAATTTTCCAACCCCTTAATAAACCATTCTAACCCCTACCTTACTCTAATTATTTCGGGTAAGAATTAACTGCTTTCACACTTGCCTATCAGCCTCTGGTCCCTGGCGACACCAGTCCGGTTTGCCACTTCTCCGGTTTGGACTCGTCCAGCATAATGGCCTACGCATGTCGCTCCTCCGGCTGTAAATATATAATTGTCCCGTGAGCTCCACTCGCTAGCATGCTCGGACGTCCTACGCTCGGCAGAAGTCTAATAATATAGGCTTGATAGGTGCAGGGTATCCTTTACCCTAGTGACTAATTCGAGTCACCCATACCACTCGGGGAGTCAACAACCTCAATACAGAGATCAACCATTCCTAGACACGAGTCATCGACTCAGATAACACACAAGGAAAAATGTCCTCACAATACTTAGTCAAAACCCAGACTAAGCGACCTACGGGCTTCTGCCCGAATCATAAAATGGTCATAACTCTCTTGATACAACTCCGACTGGAGTGTACGTGCCCAATCTAGAAAGGTGAGATCCTAGGCTACAACTTCATAGTTGATCATGAGCTTAAATTCAAACATCTAAGTCCTCGAAATAGCTTCTCAAGCTCCAGCCTGCGTACTTCCTGTGCACGGGCTGCACCTTACCAGTAACACAAAATCCTACTCGTTCATCAGAACGACACAAACTCAAATTCTGTAGAAGGGTGTAGGTGTCCTCAACAACTTTCTAGTTGGTCATAAGTCCAAATTATACCATTAAGTCACCCTAACACACTCATCTATCATCGATACACCAATTCACACAATTGGTCTCTCCCATTCAGAGCACTCAGCTCTACTCTAGTTCTCTGTCCAGTCTTACAAAAATCATAATAATTCAACCGTTTACTAAAACTGCCTCAAATTGATCTTTTTGGAAAGATCTAGGTGTTCACTACAACTCTCTAATGAGTCATGATCTCAAAATGTGCTCCTAACAAGTCTCAAATTCCAAATCTCTACAGAGTATCAAAACTGGTTGAAAACAGCACAGTGCTTAATCATAAAATCATAGTAAATTGCACACTTGTCTAAATGACATAAAATTTATAGTGGTGAAACTAGACATCATACCCAAAATCATGAAAAAGACCTCATGTCAAATTCCAATTTTACAGTGAGTAATATCTATTGCAAGTTAGCACAGAAACCATCACGTTTTCTAATTCAACATCAGCTACTGGTTGTAGATCGATTTTTATCATGCCTATAATCTCATAAAAATAATTTCTTGATTTTTTTACATAATCATAATGCATTCAGGAACATTGGGTAAAAATTTCAGATCAATAGCATGCTTCAATAAATCATGATAATTCCTACAATATCAGCCATCCTGGTATCTTTTTCTGAGTCTGCCTTACGACACAGATCCATCTCACGATTTTATTAATATATCAAATGATCATAGAAAAATCTGAAATAAATCATGAATGATTTTAACACATATATGAAAAAACTATTTTATTTTCAAGGTCTAAGTCATCATTTTTTGCTCTCAGAAAAATCTACAAAATGGTACTCTGAATCAGTTTTTCTAGTTCAATTCGAACTTCAACTTTTTACCTTTAGATGATCAACCCTATGCATCCTACCATACATGCATGCAATCAAAATCAATTAAAAGGCAAGAAAATCAAGTTTAGAGAAACTCCCCACCCTTGGTTGTAGTAGTGGAAGGAACTTCTTCAAGCTTCTTCTCTTGGAAATCTCCTCTTGATCTTTCTTCTTCACTTTCTTCTTCCTTCTCTCCTATTTCTCTTGAGGTGGCTTTCTGAAATTTCCAGAGCAAAAGGGAGATAATGATGTGGGAAATGAAGGAGAATGGGAGGGTATAGGCCGGATTTGACTGGGGGGGGGGGGGGGGGGGTAGGTTAGGTTATAAGTGGTTCTATAGACCAAAACCATGGCTCAAGCCCATTGGTTTTGTGTTTGCTATGTTGGCTGCCCAACATAGTCCTTAACGAGTTCCAATGAGTGCGAGACGAGTGTTTTATCGAGTACCCGCACGTATATTCACTGTAGTATCATACCGTGTTATATTTGCATGGGTATCGTACCGAAATCTAGCGTTTATACTAGTATCAGTCCTCCTCATTCTCGTGCATCTTTATAATGCAACTCTCCCAAGAACAGTCACCATCCACCACGATAGCAAAATCGACCCATAATATTACAATCAATTGCACGCCTACACATATACATATATTCAGGTATCGTACAAAATGATGTGTTACATCACTCCCTCCTAAGAATCGTTATGTACCCAGAACGTCCTTAGTTGGAGAAAGAAAAACAACAACCATAACAGAAAACATTCAAAATAAATCCGGATATAAGGCCTTCATGCGACCCTCCGGCACCCACGTGGCTTCTTCCACGAACTGGTTCCTCCAGAAAACTTTGACCATCAGGATGACCTAGTTTCTCAGTACCTTGTCCTGATGATCAAGTATCCTGACTGGTTTCTCTCTACAGGAAATATCTATCTATAAATCCTTCGGAACCTCTGGCAACCGATGGCTCGAATCCGGCACATACTTCCGTAGCATAGAGACGTGGAACACGTCATGCACTTGAGATAGCTCGGCCGGCAGCTCCAACTTATAAGCCATCCTGCCAATCCTCTTCAGAATCTTGTATGGTCCAATATACCTCGGAGCTAACTTCCTGCCTTTCCCAAACCTAATAACTCCTTTGGTCGGCGATACCTTGAGAAATACGGATTTGCCTTCCTCAAATTTCAACTCTCTTCGGTGGTTTTCCGCATAGCTCTTCTGCCTGCTTTGCGCTCCTTGAAGCCTCTTCTGAATAAGCTCGATCTGCTCTGACGTTTGTTGCACGATTTCTGGTCCATACATCTGTCGCTCTCCTACCTCGAACCAACAAACCGGCGTCCTGCATCTTCGTCCATACAAAGCTTCATACGGGACCATGCTAATGCTTGCCTGATAGCTGTTATTATAAGCAAACTCTACCAAGGCTAAGTATTTCTCCCAACTTCCTCCGAAGTCCAAAATGCATGCTCGTAACATGTCCTCGAGAATCCTGTTGACTCTCTGTCTGCCCATCCGTCTGTGGGTGAAAAGCTGTGCTGAAGTCTGTTCTAGTTCCCAATGCTGACTGTAGACTTCGCCAAAATTAAGACGTAAATTTTGCATCTCAGTCGGATACTATCGACACTGGCACTCCATGTAGCTTCACTATGTTCTCGACGTAGACCTCGGCCAACTTCTCGACTGTCCAAGTCGTCTTTAATGGAAGAAAATGTGCTGACTTGGTCAATCGATCTACAATCACTCATATTGAGTCATTTCCTTTAGGGCTCCTGGGCAATCCAGTGATAAAATCCATACCGATATTTTTCCATTTCCATTCTGAAATGGGTAAAGGCTGTAACAATCCTCCTGGTTTGTGGTTTTCGGCTTTAACTTGTTAGCACGTCAAACATTTGGCGACAAACTGTACTATATCTCGCTTCATCCTTGACCACCAATAGTGCAGCTTTACATCGCGATACATCTTGGTGCTTCCGGGGTGAATCGTAAGTAACGTAGAGTGAGCTTCCTTCATGATGTCTTCCTTCAACTCCTCGTTCTTTGGTACGCAAGTCGGTTACTAAGCCATAGTGAACCTTCTCTTATGCTGAATTTCGCCAATTTTCTTTCATGCACTTGCTGCATCATGTCTTCCATCTCTGGATCTTTGGTCTGAGCCTCTTTCACTTGCTCATCCAAGCTTGGTCGTAACACCAACTGTGTCAGAACTGCACTTATGTGTTGTGTAACCACTTCGATGCCTGCCTGCCTGATCTCTTCATCTAGCTCCCTCCGGGTCGCTATCAATGTTGCCACACTTCTCTTCCTACTGAGCGCGTCTGCTACCACATTAGCTTTTCCTGGATGATATATAATCTCAGGCCTGATTTCTTCGAGTACTTCCAACCATCTCCTCTACCTTAAGTTGAGATCCTTCTGTTGGTATATATACTTCAAGCTCTTGTGGTCAGTGTAGATTTCCACCTTTGCTCCGTAGATATAATATCTCCATGATTTCAAAGCAAAAATTATTGCTACAAGTTCCAAATTATGGGTTGGATAATTCTTCTCGTGTGGTCGTAGCTATCTCGAACCATAAGCTACAACCTTGCCTTCCTGCATCAGCACACATCCGAACCCCAAATACGACACATCACTATAAATGATGTAGCCCTTATCCTCCTGAGGTAAAACCAATATAGGTGCGGAGATCAAACGGATCTTCAGTTCCTGAAAACTTTCTTCACACTTCTCCGTCCAGTCGAAATTTTGGTTCTTTTTGGTCAAAGCTGTAAGGGGTACAGCTATCCTTGCATAATTCTGGATAAACTTCCGGTAATACCCAGTCATACCCAGAAAACTTCTTACTTCCTTCACCGTCTTCGGTTGTGGCCATTCCTTGACCGCTTCTATCTTCTGAGGATCCGTTGCCACTCCCACCTTAGAAAGGATATGGCCTAGGAATTCAACTTCCAATTTTCAGAACTCACACTTAGATAATTTGGCATACAACTGATGCTCTTATAACTTGCCCAAAACTGCTGTTAGATGTTCAGCATGATCCTCTTCTGTCCTTAAGTATACCAAAATGTCGTCGATGAAGACCACGACAAATGAGTCGATAAACGGCTGTAAAATTCTGTTCATTAAGTCCATGAAAATTGCTGGAGCGTTAGTCACTCCAAACGGCATTACCAAGAACTCGTAGTGTCCATGTCGAGTTCGAAAAGCTGTCTTAGGTACATCCTCTTCCTTGACTCGTATCTAATGATATCTAGACCGTAGATCAATCTTGGAAAATACTACTGCTCCCTGAAGCTGATCGAACAAATCGTCGATCCTGAAAATTGGGTACTTGTTCCGAATAGTGACTTTATTCAATTCCCGATAATCGATATACATCCTGGACGAACCTTCCTTCTTCTTAACAAGCAATACTGGTGCTCGCCAAGGCGATGCACTTGGTCTGATAAATCCTTTCTGCAAGTACTCTTCAATCTGCTTCTTGATCTCATTCTGCTCTACTGGTGCCATTCGATAGGGTGTTTTGGATACTGGAGCGCTTCCTGGTTGAATTGTGATGCTAAACTCGACATCACGGTGTGGGAGAATTCCAGGTAATTCCTTTAAGAATACAAGTGAAAAACTCCTCACCACTGGTATCTTGTTCACCTCTTCCGGTACCCGTACTTCACTAGCAGTTGCGAAAGTCATTGCCTCCGATCTCTGCTCCCCATGGAATACAAGTTCCACTCCTTCGGCTGAAATGATTACCTTCTTCTCCTTGCAGTTAATGCTTGCCTTGTGCCTCGACATCCAATCCATGCCAATAATGACATCTGTTCCGGCAAAACCCAACTCCAACAAATCGATACTAAGGATTTCTCCGCTAATCTGGAGCTTACATCCCTTATAGCATAGATCTGTAGTAAGGGTTGCCCCTGATGGCATAGCTACCATCAAAGCTAAATCTGGGATTGCTATTTGTGTGCATCTTAGTTTTCTTGAAAAAGATTTTGACACAAAAGAATGAGCCGATCCACTGTCAAACAAGACTGTTGCCAAAATTCATTTATATATATATATATCCTGTTACAACAGTACATCATCCATCAGCTCCCCAAACACCCAAAATACAACTTAAACTCATACACCATTTGCTTACATACTAGTAATTACCCTTCCATCCTTTTCAGCATCCTTCTTGGTCAAGGCGAATACTCTTCCTTGATGCATGGGCTTTTTCCCTTTGTCGGTTGCTCCCGACCCTGTCATGTGGTTGTTCCTTGCCAATTGGGGACATTCTAGCTTGATATGCCCTTCTTGTCCACACTGGAAACATTTCACTGCATTCTTCTTGGGGCATCAATCCATAAAGTGTCCCTGCTCTCCGCAACGAAAACAACTTTCGGGCTTGAATTCTCCTACATTGGGATTAATTTTCCGGAACTTCTGGCCTTTGCCTTGCTTCTTGAACTTTGTTGCTGGGGTGGTTCTCTTCCCTTTGTTCCAGAACTCTGTCCTTCCTTTATTCTGATTCATATCTGCCTCTGTCGCTGCGGCTCTTCTTACCAGCTTGTCGAATCGGCAAATGCCCAAGGGAACCAACTTCGACCTCAATCCAGGCCTAAGTCCTTGCTCAAACCTTTGGGCCTTCTTCGCTTCCTCCTGGACCATCTCCGGTGCATACCTTGACAATTGAGAAAACTTCGTCTCATATTCTCTGACGGTCATATTTCCTTGCTTCAAGCTATGGAAGTCCATTGCCTTCTCCTTTTGCACATCCAAAGGGAAATAGTGCTGTCGAAATTCCTCAAGGAAATCTTCCCAAGTGATCTATCCCTCTCTGAGACCACGCTTCACGGACTGCCACCAAACTCCGGCGTCCTTCTCTAGCAAGATTGTTGCGAGACGTACCTTGCTATCTTCGGGAGTCATCATCACCTCAAACACTGTCTCTACCTGACGTATCTAGTCATCAGCAGCTGTGGGATCAGCCTGTCCTTCGAAGACTGGCGGCTTCATCCTCCTAAATGATTCCACCATCTTCACTGGATCAGTGTTCACCGCAAATCCTGGTGCTCTTTTTGGCAGTGCTTGGTTCCTGCTAGCCTCCACAAATGCTCCAATCATCTGATATACCCGAGTAAATTCTCCCCTTACATCAAGTCCAGTACTGTTGGCTCCACTGCCTTCAGCTTCAGTCTGGTCACTCCGGTTACTTCTAGTCCTTCCTACCATCTGAAAGCTAATACAGACACCATCAACCAACAATTGTAATGCAAAACCCCATAACATACTAGCACTAGGCAAACATACTAGTTTCATTCATTTCAAAAAGGTTTTACAAAGATTTGTCAACACATGATCACATCATCATCATCCCATGGGTACATACTATACCCATCAAAACAATAGCAAGTCAGCCTAGCTATTCAAAAAGGTCGTCATCTATACACATCAAAAGAGATCCTATAACATTAGAGGAAGTCACTGCTCTCATGCTCCTGGCGAGTCACCAATCTCGGAGCTATCCCCGGTAGTCATACGGCCCAATAGATCCGGCATGTCGCAGACCTGTGCCCTCAGTGCCAGATACCTGCTCTGCAGCTGACCCAGCCTTTCCTCGTATCGGTGCTTCAACGGTACTACCCTCATCTTCCATTTCCTTTTGGCCCTCTCCAGCTTGACCACTCTCCTTTCTACGGTTATCAACGCCCGTGCGAGGTTCTCAAAACGATCCTCTAGCTGTCTGTGACTCCATTTATAGGCAGCCAGCTCCTGGGACATCATGGTGATAACTTGTACTAAGGCTGTGGGCTGTGGGGGTGGAGGTGGAAGTGGGGGTACAGAACCCTGTCCATTTGACCATCCGTTCGACTGTCCGTTGTCCAAGCTCGGCATCTGCAAGATAAAATGTAACGCCCCGAATCCCAAATACACTGAATTCGAGATGTTCTACAGGATCTTTTCACTTTCTTTAGTACAATTTTATAGGGAAATTAAAATTTTTCATCATACATCAAAGATTACATCATAATTACATCTTTCTTTTGCACAGCGGAAGTAAAATTTACAATAATTGAATAAAAGTACAACAGCATGATATAATCTTTAAGCATCCATTCCTCTTTAATCTTTAACATGACATTAACCTGCATATAAGACTGTGGGTACGTCAGTTTATTCAACCGACGAACATTATACACGGCCATCCTCTCTATGCCGGAAATAGTATAACTTAACTTTTCATATTTAGCAAACACAAACTTGTCACATTCAAACTAAGGGGACTACCCTATTGATGTCGTGTTGTGATTGTGCACTTAGTCCTTAATGCATTTATTAATGTTACATGACACTAATGCGCACTTGTTCGGATTCTATGCATCCCATACTACATAGGTCCGAGGGCAAGCCCTTATTCGCTCTTCATCTTGATAGGGTTCAATCCCCCGTTATGTCTTAGTCTACTACTGTAACTACGGTAGTGTCCTAGATGTCCTATGATCTATGAGCCCATGTCCAGGCAGTCTGGAGGGGAATCCCACGCACTGACACGACGCATCGAGCAGGCAACCTATGGACAATTCAGCCTCCGCCATGGAACAATGGCACCACCCATAGCCACTCGAACATCCCACGAGCGTCGCCACCGGGACGGTACTCGGGAGCCGTATCCACGCCTTGTCACGACGCATCGTGAAGGACCTGTGAATACCCTCTCGTCGCAAATCCGTTGGCCCCCATACCCGTGTTTTTCTTCTACTTTCATCACCTCTTCACTATGTACTAGTCCTTAGTTTTATTTAAAAATCATGAACAAAATAATCTCTAGAGTTAGCCTCTCCATCAACCGGACTTATTCATTTGTTCATCATGACCAACCTTGGTCTAATTTCATCTCAATTCATTTTTCTTTTTCAATGCCGGGGAGACTTAGCTACTCTAGTTCGAATTTCATTTCACGATCTTCAACCCATAACAATTTCCATGTCGAGTTCTCAAACTCACATGTATGTTCTCTTTCAATTCATGATTACACTTTGTTCACAAGTCCATAATGAATACTTTTAACTCATAAAATTCATATTTATAGCCAACAATTTCTTTTTCTTTCATCAACATGATTTCTAAGTTCCATAATCATACATGAACTCATGCAACTTCATAATATCACTAATAAACATTCGTACTTCATATTTTGCACTATATTCACAAGTGAGAATAAATAATATCATGTCACACAACAAGTACTTTTGCCAATTACTTTATAATAGCCTATTTCACTTAATCTTTATAAGTTATAAATTCCATAAGTATGTATCTTATAACCAAAGCTCTAATTATGCCTTTTGTTCACAAACCATATTGTATTTCATTCAAATAATACCCAAATCACTCTTATAAAATTCCTTGTATTTTTATGAGAATTACCATATTTATTTCATAATTTTTGGACTTCAAAAACTCCCAAAAAAATATTTTTTCATATATGCCGATCCCAAGAGTCGAACCAGGCACAGCACCGACACAGCACAGAGCCCAGACCGCTAGGCCGGTCGCCGAACACAGTATAAAAGCTACTGGGAGTTATAAATACTCCCAGTTCACTGATTTCTAGTTTTAAGGGAATTTAAACAAAAGAAGTGTTGATCCTGGGATTCGAACTGTGCAAACCAGAGAAGCAAACCGCAGTCCAAGACCGCCTGAGCCACTGGCTCGGGCTGTCACAAACCCAAATAAAAATCCATATGTATTATATTCGTACTGCTTTAAAAACCACTCGATATTCAAATAACCATAGTTTCTTATTGCTTTCGTAAAAATTTCTAAAAACTTCCAGCTTAATCCCCATTCATATAAAGTTCATACCAGTAAGGAAAAATAATTTTTTGATACTAATGAAATGTATTTTTCACACACAAATCCAAGAGTTATTTATTAAACTACAATATATTGTATTTTCGACATTGCCAAATAATTGATCTACTAGTCCTTTTATTCAATGATTTCATGGTGATAATTTACTGATATTAGTTCTTAATTCAACCGATACATATGTTTGTAATAGTCCACAACCATATCAACATAAAGGTCTATTCATCACAAGTCAACTACTAATTTTATGAGTAGTACTTTCATTTATCAACCTATGTCGTAATGAAATATACTCACTTATCAATTGCATACATCACATCTCAACCATACAAGTATTTCATTTTTCTTCAAAATAAGGTGTACTCTTTCTTAATAAATTCCATGTTTCAATTTCACAATTAACAAGCATTCTTATTCATGCATTATGTTTTAAATCATACTAATCAACATTCTTAAATAAATTTAATCACCATCATAGCTTCATACTAATAATCATGGAGCATTCTACCCACATTTTAATTTTAATACTAGAGCCATATACAAATTGATCACCACATTTCAAACAATTCACATACTAACTACTCAATTCAAGTGGGCTCTTATTAGTATTTTTCATGCATCTTTGATGGTTGAAACTTAGCATGGATCTATATTAGAAATATGAAATGTTTTACCCACCTTGAATGGAGAGAAACACAAAAAGGCAACCAAGTCCTTGTAGATGAAAGCACCACCTCCTAGCCAAAAGAGTGCACAAACTCCAAGCCTCCTAGCACAAAGCCGAATGCTTCCTTTGCCCCACCGAATGCTTCCTAGCCCCTTGTGATGCCGGCCACTCCAAGCAAACAAAAGCCCACACAACTCTCTTATCTTTTATAACTCACACTATTACAATACTATAACTTGGAAATATACTTTGCATATGAAAATTAGCCATGAGAGGGGGGGGGGGGGTATTTATACTAAAAGATGAGTGAGATGGAGGGCCAAGATTGCCTTGGTGGTTGTAGAATGAAGGGTCTAGATCAAAGTAGGAGTTAGAAGAACTACCCACTTCCATGAAACTACCCCCATGATCACCATACCCAAAATCAAAATTCCCTCCAAAAGAATGAATCCCGGCCTCCCCCCCTAGGGTGTGCATAGCACGTGTACGTGTAGTGCACGTGCATGCAACTAGGCCAAATTTGTACATTTTTAAATTTGTATAAAAATAATTTAGTTAAAAAAAGTCTTCTACATGACAAGTTTAATTAAAATAGATTAATTCATGGGCTTTCTTTTTGGGCCAAAATAGTTTATAAAAATAAATAAAATAAAATACTTTTGGGCTTTTTAAGAAAAGGGCTTTTCATTAAATTAAAATAAGGCTTTAAAGAAAGGCTTTTTGTACTAAAATAATTTGAGAAAATATATTTAAATATACACATCATGACAAAATAAAACAAAATATTGCACGTGCATACTACGTGCAAAATAAATAATTTTTCATTAATTGAAAAATCAGGCTATTACAGCACTCCCTCCTTAGAATAGTTCCGTCCCCGGAACTACAATCAAGATCGAGAAAAACAAAAATACAACACACACAACAAGAACCGAAGATATAAAAATACAATCAAGCAAAAAGCTCAGGATAGTCCTTCAACATCCTCTCCTCAGATTCCCAAGTAGCCTCTTCAACCAAGTGGTTTCTCCAGACTACCTTGACCATCGGTATCGTCTTATTCCTCAAGACTTTCTCTCGACGATCAACAATCTCAACAGGAGACTCGATGTAATTCAGGTCTAATTGCAAACCTTCCGGCACTTCATGCAAATGATGACTCAGGTCTGGAATGTAACCTCTCAGCATAGACACATGAAAGACATTGTGCACCTGAGACAACTCTTCCGGTAATTCAAGCCGGTAAGCAGTTTTTCCGATCCTTTTCAATATCTTATACGGGCCTATAAACCTCGGGGCTAACTTCCCGCCTTTGCCAAATCGAACCACACCTTTACTGGGCGATACCTTCAGAAAGACGAAGTCACCAACCTCAAACTCAAGGTCCCTTCTCCGGTTGTCTGCATAGCTTTTCTGCCTGCTCTGAGCTTCCACCAACCTTTTCCTGATCAGATCAATCTTCTCAGAAGTTAGCTGCACAAGCTCAGGACCAAACAACTGACGCTCCCCTACTTCATACCAACAAACAGGGGTCTGCACTTCCTGCCATACAGAGCTTCGTACGGCGCCATCCCGATGCTAGCCTGAAAACTGTTGTTGTAGGCAAACTCCACCAAAGGTAAATGCCTTTCCCAACTGCCTCCAAAGTCTAGTATACAACACCGAAGCATATCCTCAAGAATACGGTTGACTCTCTCGGTCTGCCCATCGGTCTGCGGATGAAAAGCAGTGCTGAAATCTGTCTTGGTACCCAAAGCTGTCTGAAGACTCCTCCAGAAATGCGAAGTAAACCGCGCATCTCGATCAGACACAATAGTCGAAGGAACGCCATGAAGTCGGACAATCTCACCAACATACATCTCAGCCAACTTGTCCATCGAAGCAGTGAGTTTCATTGCCAAAAAGTGAGCGGACTTGGTAAGTCGATCGACTATAACCCAAATAGCATCATTGCCTTTGGAACTCTTAGGCAATCTCGTGATGAAATCCATACTGATGTTATCCCACTTCCATTCCGGAATAGGTAACGGCTGTAATAGACCTCCGGGTCTCTGATTTTCGGCTTTGACTTGCTGACAAACCTCACACTTCGAGACAAATTCAGCCACATCCCGCTTCAAACCTGACCACCAGAAATGCTGCTTGATGTCCTTGTACATCTTAGTACTCCCAGGATGTACCGACAAAAGAGTAGCATGCGCCTCCTGAAGAATACTCTCTTTCAGGTCCGCCTGATTTGGAACGCACAGCCTATCCCCGAACCACAGCACTCCATCCCTGGTCTGAAAACCGGGCAACCTGCCAGCACTGACCTGCTCCTTCATCTCCAAGATATTAGCATCAACTTCCTGACTTGCAATGATCCTGGCATTCAAAGTAGGCTGAAGCCTCAACTGAGCCAAAGATGCTCCCAATCCTTGCAAGACAACCTCAATACCTGCTCGATCCAGCTCCTCAATCAGATGCCTCTGAGTTGTAATCAAACTGGCCAAACTGCTCTTGCGACTAAGTGCATCAGCAACAACATTAGCCTTTCCAGGATGATACTTGATCTCAGGTCGCATATCCTCAAGCACTTCCAACCATCTCCGCTTCCTCAGATTGAGATCCCTCTGCTGATATATATACTTCAAGCTCTTGTGGTCCGTGTACATATTCAACTTCTCACCGTACACGTAGTGCCTCCATTGCTTCAAAGCAAAGATAATCGTAGCCAACTCCAGATCATGAGTCGGGTAATTTTTCTCATGCAGTCGTAGTTGCCTAGACCCATAAGCGATTACTCTTCCTTCTTGCATTAAGACACAACCAAGCCCCCGATGTGAAGCATCTCTATAAACATCATACTCAACACCTGCTCTAGGCAAAGCCAAAATAGGTGCAGTAGTTAGTCTATCTTTCAACTCCTGAAAACTCGCCTCACATTGCTCAGTCCACTTGAAGCTCACATTCTTCTTGGTCAGTCCAGTAAGCGGTACAGCTATCTGAGCATAACCTTGAATGAATCTCCGATAGTATCCAGTCATCCCAAGGAAACTTCTGACTTCCTTCACTGTAGTAGGCATCGCCCAATCTCTCACTGCCTCTATCTTCTGAGGGTCAGTTGCCACTCCCTCCTTAGAAAGGATGTGACCTAGGAATGCCACTTCAGATTTCCAGAAATCACACTTGGATAACTTGGCATACAACTGCTGCTCTTCCAACTTCTGCAAAACTGCTGCCAGATGCTCGGTGTGCTCCTCCTCTGACTTGGAGTACACGAGAATATCGTCGATAAACACCACGACGAAAGAATCAATAAACGGCCTCAGAACTCTGTTCATCAAGTCCATGAAGATTGCAGGTGCATTCGTCACTCCGAATGGCATAACTAAGAATTCGTAATGCCCATGCCGAGTTCTAAATGCAGTCTTATGCACATCTTCAGCTTTCACTCGAACTTGGTGGTAACCTGATCGAAGATCTATTTTGGAGAATACAGCTGCTCCTTGTAGACGATCGAACAAGTCATCAATTCGAGGAATCGGATACTTATTCTGAACAGTGACCTTATTCAGCTCCCGGTAATCGATGCACATTCTCATCGATCCATCCTTCTTCTTTACCAAAAGCACTGGTGCTCCCCAAGGTGACGCACTAGGTTGAATAAAGCCTTTTCCCAACAGTTCCTCAATCTGCCGTTTCACCTCATCCTGTTCCACTGGAGCCATCCTATACGGTGCCTTAGAAATGGGTGCACTTCCCGATTGAACAGTGATGCTAAACTCTACATCACGATGCGGAGGTAACCCAGGAAAATCTTCCAAGAACACAGTCGGATAGTCCCGAACCACAGGAATCCCTTGCACTTCCACAGGAGTCTCTTCCTTGCGGATAGTTGCCACCAGCTTAGAACACTTCTGCTTCCCTTGGAACGTGACTTCAGGTTCACCTGGAGCCTTCACTGTCACCGTCTTGGTCTTACACTCGATGCTCGCACTGTACACCGACATCCAATCAATGCCAATAATAACATCGACTCCCAAGATGGTCAGCTCGATCAGATCAATGCCAAAGATTCTATCCCCAATCACAATCTCGCAATCAGCATAATACCGATCAGTGGTTAAAGTTTCCCCTGACGGAGTAGCTACTGCTAAGATCTTGCCTGGGAAAATCTTCGGTTCAACTCCCAACACTTTAGCAAACTTTGGAGACACAAATGTATGAGAAGATCCAGTATCAAACAATACGACAGCTTTCATTCCATTAAGATAGAGTTCGCCTGTTACATAATACACACCATTACATAACAGTCTCACTAAACAAAGGGAAAAGAAATGACAAAGCTCTAAACACCAGCCCTCGTACCAGAGATGACCTGATCTGCCTCCTCAGCATCAGCTTCTGTCAAGGCAAATACTCGCCCTGATTGGTACGGCCTCTTCCCAGCCTGCTGCGTTGGTGCGCTGCTATTGTCATTCCGTAGTTTGGGACATTGAGATCGATAATGCCCCGCTTCACCACAGTTAAAGCAAGTCACCGCAGGAGGTCTCACCATATTGTTTCCGGGTCCTCCAGCCACATTAACAGCGTTCGCCCCTGTCGGTTTGAACCTCTGTGCAGATGGTTGCCCCCTGAAACTCCCAGAATGTGCAGGCCTCTTACCAGACTGCCAGTTGTTCCTCCCGTTCTGAACAACTTGGAACTGCTCCATATCCGCCTCCGTCGCTGCCGCCCTCTTGACCAGCTTATCGAATCTCCTGATACCAAGGAGTATCATACGAGATCTCAAACTAGGCCTCAGACCATGCTCGAACTTGCGAGCTTTCTTGGCCTCATCCATCACCAGCTCTGGAGCATACCTGGAGAGCTGAGTGAACTTGGTCTCATATGCTCTCACCGACATGCTGCCTTGCTGAAGCGACAGGAACTCCATCGCCTTCTTCTCCTGGACGTCGGAGGGGAAATAATGACTGCGGAATTCTTCCAGAAATTCCTTCCAGCCAAGCAACAGACCTCCCATGGTCCTCTTTATGGATTGCCACCAAACCGCCGCATCCTTATCCAGCTGCAAAGTCGCCAACTTGACCTTGCTACCCTCCGGTGTCTCCAACACCTCGAAGATTGTCTCCACTTGCCGTATCCAGTTGTCAGCCGCATCTGGGTCTGACTTTCCCTCGAATACCGGTGGTTTCATTCTCTTGAACGATTCCACCAGCTTAATCGCCTCGGGCACTGGATTCGCCGGCCCTCGACCTTGGTTCTGAGCCACTGCATTCAGTGTCTGGTAGACCCTAGCAAGCTCAGTCTCCAGATCCAAACCTTCCCCATTCCTAGCTCCTCTTCTCGACATATTCTGATGCAAAAGATCCGTCAAATTCGAAGTATACGACAAGAATTTAAACCAACTTGCTTTTCATTGAATTTAAAAAGTTTATACATTCGAATTTAAAAAACATTTTTGACATCAGAATGAAAGAAACAGAAGCTACAACAATCTAACTCCTACGGGTCCTCTTCGCTGCTCGAAGTTCTTCCCGCAGTTCATCAACCTCATCCTTCAGCACATCAGTTAGGTTCTTTTTCTTCTCAAGTTCCCAAATCCGATGGCTAAGAACAGAATAGTCAGCCTTCCGCTTTTCCAGCTGAGCCTCCAATAATCCAACTCTCTCCTTCAGGGTTTCCACTTGCCTCTGAAGAGAAGTCACAAGACCACTTGGAACTGGTACTTCTTCTTCGTCGGAAGAAGAATCATCAGATGAATCCGGAGGTGGGGTGATCTCTCGGGATTCAGGCCATTCTTCACCGTCAGAATCTGCTTGCCCAGGATAGTACTCGTCCTCAGAATCTGCCTGCCCAGGATGGTACTCTTCCTCAATGATATGCCAGTCGTCGCCTCCAGCAGGGTCGAAGTGATCAGCCATCTCAGAAATAGAGAGGAGAAAGCATAAATCTTAGAGCAACACAAATGTAAGTCACTTACATTTAAATCTCTAGACTCAAACACACACTCTAATGTCCACTTCTAGGGTGTCGTTCCCTATAAATTTGTACAAGTGTGAAAGTGTAGAAAGCGTGGCTCTGATACCACTCTGTAACGCCCCGAATCCCAAATACACTGAATTCGAGATGTTCTACAGGATCTTTTCACTTTCTTTAGTACAATTTTATAGGGAAATTAAAACTTTTCATCATACATCAGAGATTACATCATAATTACATCTTTCTTTTGCACAGCGGAAGTAAAATTTACAATAATTGAATAAAAGTACAACAGCATGATATAATCTTTAAGCATCCATTCCTCTTTAATCTTTAACATGACATTAACCTGCATATAAGACTGTGGGTACGTCAGTTTATTCAACCGACGAACATTATACACGGCCATCCTCTCTATGCCGGAAATAGTATAACTTAACTTTTCATATTTAGCAAATACAAACTTGTCACATTCAAACTAAGGGGACTACCCTATTGATGTCGTGTTGTGATTGTGCACTTAGTCCTTAATGCATTTATTAATGTTACATGACACTAATGCGCACTTGTTCGGATTCTATGCATCCCATACTACATAGGTCCGAGGGCAAGCCCTTATTCGCTCTTCATCTTGATAGGGTTCAATCCCCCGTTATGTCTTAGTCTACTACTGTAACTACGGTAGTGTCCTAGATGTCCTATGATCTATGAGCCCATGTCCAGGCAGTCTGGAGGGGAATCCCACGCACTGACACGACGCATCGAGCAGGCAACCTATGGACAATTCAGCCTCCACCATGGAACAATGGCACCACCCATAGCCACTCGAACATCCCACGAGCGTCGCCACCGGGACGGTACTCGGGAGCCGTATCCACGCCTTGTCACGACGCATCGTGAAGGACCTGTGAATACCCTCTCGTCGCAAATCCGTTGGCCCCCATACCCGTGTTTTTCTTCTACTTTCATCACCTCTTCACTATGTACTAGTCCTTAGTTTTATTTAAAAATCATGAACAAAATAATCTCTAGAGTTAGCCTCTCCATCAACCGGACTTATTCATTTGTTCATCATGACCAACCTTGGTCTAATTTCATCTCAATTCATTTTTCTTTTTCAATGCCGGGGAGACTTAGCTACTCTAGTTCGAATTTCATTTCACGATCTTCAACCCATAACAATTTCCATGTCGAGTTCTCAAACTCACATGTATGTTCTCTTTCAATTCATGATTACACTTTGTTCACAAGTCCATAATGAATACTTTTAACTCATAAAATTCATATTTATAGCCAACAATTTCTTTTTCTTTCATCAACATGATTTCTAAGTTCCATAATCATACATGAACTCATGCAACTTCATAATATCACTAATAAATATTCGTACTTCATATTTTGCACTATATTCACAAGTGAGAATAAATAATATCATGTCACACAACAAGTACTTTTGCCAATTACTTTATAATAGCCTATTTCACTTAATCTTTATAAGTTATAAATTCCATAAGTATGTATCTTATAACCAAAGCTCTAATTATGCCTTTTGTTCACAAACCATATTGTATTTCATTCAAATAATACCCAAATCACTCTTATAAAATTCCTTGTATTTTTATGAGAATTACCATATTTATTTCATAATTTTTGGACTTCAAAAACTCCCAAAAAAATATTTTTTCATATATGCCAATCCCAAGAGTCGAACCAGGCACAGCACCGACACAGCACAGAGCCCAGACCGCTAGGCCGGTCGCCGAACACAGTATAAAAGCTACTGGGAGTTATAAATACTCCCAGTTCGCTGATTTCTAGTTTTAAGGGAATTTAAACAAAAGAAGTGTTGATCCTGGGATTCGAACTGTGCAAACCAGAGAAGCAAACCGCAGTCCAAGACCGCCTGAGCCACTGGCTCGGGCTGTCACAAACCCAAATAAAAATCCATATGTATTATATTCGTACTGCTTTAAAAACCACTCGATATTCAAATAACCATAGTTTCTTATTGCTTTCGTAAAAATTTCTAAAAACTTCCAGCTTAATCCCCATTCATATAAAGTTCATACCAGTAAGGAAAAATAATTTTTTGATACTAATGAAATGTATTTTTCACACACAAATCCAAGAGTTATTTATTAAACTACAATATATTGTATTTTCGACATTGCCAAATAATTGATCTACTAGTCCTTTTATTCAATGATTTCATGGTGATAATTTACTGATATTAGTTCTTAATTCAACCGATACATATGTTTGTAATAGTCCACAACCATATCAACATAAAGGTCTATTCATCACAAGTCAACTACTAATTTTATGAGTAGTACTTTCATTTATCAACCTATGTCGTAATGAAATATACTCACTTATCAATTGCATACATCACATCTCAACCATACAAGTATTTCATTTTTCTTCAAAATAAGGTGTACTCTTTCTTAATAAATTCCATGTTTCAATTTCACCATTAACAAGCATTCTTATTCATGCATTATGTTTTAAATCATACTAATCAACATTCTTAAATAAATTTAATCACCATCATAGCTTCATACTAATAATCATGGAGCATTCTACCCACATTTTAATTTTAATACTAGAGCCATATACAAATTGATCACCACATTTCAAACAATTCACATACTAACTACTCAATTCAAGTGGGCTCTTATTAGTATTTTTCATGCATCTTTGATGGTTGAAACTTAGCATGGATCTATATTAGAAATATGAAATGTTTTACCCACCTTGAATGGAGAGAAACACAAAAAGGCAACCAAGTCCTTGTAGATGAAAGCACCACCTCCTAGCCAAAAGAGTGCACAAACTCCAAGCCTCCTAGCACAAAGCCGAATGCTTCCTTTGCCCCACCGAATGCTTCCTAGCCCCTTGTGATGCCGGCCACTCCAAGCAAACAAAAGCCCACACAACTCTCTTATCTTTTATAACTCACACTATTACAATACTATAACTTGGAAATATACTTTGCATATGAAAATTAGCCATGAGAGGGGGGGGGGGGTATTTATACTAAAAGATGAGTGAGATGGAGGGCCAAGATTG
Organism: Hemerocallis citrina; assembly: GCA_017893485.1. Classification (NCBI taxonomy): domain Eukaryota; kingdom Viridiplantae; phylum Streptophyta; class Magnoliopsida; order Asparagales; family Asphodelaceae; genus Hemerocallis; species Hemerocallis citrina. The sequence goes on from CM030362.1 coordinate 281,922,853, forward strand.
CCTTGGTGGTTGTAGAATGAAGGGTCTAGATCAAAGTAGGAGTTAGAAGAACTACCCACTTCCATGAAACTACCCCCATGATCACCATACCCAAAATCAAAATTCCCTCCAAAAGAATGAATCCCGGCCTCCCCCCCTAGGGTGTGCATAGCACGTGTACGTGTAGTGCACGTGCATGCAAGTAGGCCAAATTTGTACATTTTTAAATTTGTATAAAAATAATTTAGTTAAAAAAAGTCTTCTACATGACAAGTTTAATTAAAATAGATTAATTCATGGGCTTTCTTTTTGGGCCAAAATAGTTTATAAAAATAAATAAAATAAAATACTTTTGGGCTTTTTAAGAAAAGGGCTTTTCATTAAATTAAAATAAGGCTTTAAAGAAAGGCTTTTTGTACTAAAATAATTTGAGAAAATATATTTAAATATACACATCATGACAAAATAAAACAAAATATTGCACGTGCACACTACGTGCAAAATAAATAATTTTTCATTAATTGAAAAATCAGGGTATTACATAAAATATGGGAATTAGTACAGATACGGAAAAATTATAAGGCATAAGTTGTAAAAGCAACATTAGGAATTATAACCATCAGCTATCTGACTAAACCCAACTCTCGCAATGCATCTAAGTTTTGATTTTCCTGTTGTGTTGGACTAATATTTGAAGTCTGCTTTGATACCAACTTCTGTAGCGCCCCAAATCCCCATACCGAGAACCTGAGACCCTACTCCAGGAGTCGAACTTCCAATAGCCAAATCACAGAAGTACAGGAAATTTAAAACTTTTATTCCATATAAATGTTACATTTACAAGGGTTAAAATTTCCAAATAAAAATTACAATATTTACAACAATATAACAGTACTTGTACATGTCCCTTGGATCCTTGGACCAACTCGAGCTCCGTGGTACCTGTAGATCGGCTCCGGATACCTACAAGGTGGGGAACGTCAGTACTTCAACTGACGCAAAGCTGGTGATAACAGCGATCCTCTAAAATTCAATCACAATCAATAATTTATGCAAAATAGAAAGGTGATGTGCCAAATCAAGGATTTAGTGGATTCGAGTTCTAGTGCAGTGTTATGACATGACCCTATGACTAGATGCAGCAAACTCACATGCCTAACTTCTAATGCAAGCAAGACTTTGGAGCACGAATGCATCCCATACTACATACGCCCCCAAATCTAGTCGTCTTTCTCCACAATTTAGGGATTCGAACCCTCGCCATGCATCCTACTCTTGTACACACTCCAGTTCCCAATAGATTATCCGTCGCCCAAGGAGATTGCAGCGGTCGGTCTAATTCCGCCCTGCAGTGCCCAAGTGGTCACCGCCAGTTGGTACCCGCGCACGGACCTCCTCAGAAACTGCATTGAACCTGGTCCTTACGACCCTTGGTTCCACATGTCCACTCCTGGACTCTCGCATGCGTGTTCACCCCTGGCCCGGGTTATGAACATATATATACCAAAAACAAAAAACACAAACCCGCGCTTTAGGGACGAGAGCACCACGGGAGGTCAATTCCTCCGGGCCTCCTGCACCTTACTTCGGCAAAACTTTGGGAATCAATAGATCGAGATACGAGCCGGGGTCGCAATCCATTAGCGGCCGAGAACGTATCCCTACGACTGGAAGATACAACACCGACTATGGTTTACTAGGACCAATGCAATTTCCCAACCCCTTAATAAGCCATTCTAACCCGTACCTTACTCTAATTATTTCGGGTAAGAATTAACTGCTTCCACACTTGCCTATCAGCCTTTGGCCCCTGGTGACACCGGTCCGGTTCGCCACTTCCCCGGCTTGGACTCGTCCAGCATAATGGCCTACGCCTGCCGCTCCCCCGACTGTAAATATATAATTGCCTTGTGAGCTCCACTCAGTGGCATGCTCTGACATCCTACGCTCGGCAGAAGTCTAACAATATAGGCTTGATAGGTGCAGGGAATCCTTTATCCTAGTGACTAACTCGAGTCACCCATCCCACTCGGGGAGTCAACAACCTCAATACAGAGATCAACCATTCCTATACACGAGTCATCGACTCAGATAACACACAAGGAAAAATGTCCTCACAATACTTAGTCAAAACCCAGACTAAGCGACCTACGGGCTTCTGCCCGAATTATAAAATGGTCGTAACTCTCTTGATACAACTCCGACTGGAGTGTACGTGCCCAATCTAGAAAGGTAAGATCCTAGGCTACAACTTCATAGTTGATCACGAGCTTAAATTCAAACATCTAAGTTCGAAATAGCTTCTCAAGCTCCAGCCTGCGTGCTTCCTGTGCACGGGCTGTACCTTACCAGTAACACAAAATTCTACTCGTTCATCAGAACGACACAAACTCAAATTCTGTAGAAGGGTGTGGGTGTCCTCAACAACTCTCTAGTTGGTCATGAGTCCAAATTATACCATTAAGTCACCCAAACACACTCATCCATCATCGATACACCAGTTCACACAATTGGTCTCTCCAATTCAGAGCACTCAGCTCTACTCTAGTTCTCTGTCTAGTCTTACAAAAATCATAATAATTCAACTGTTTACTAAAATTGCCTCAAATTGATCTTGTTGGAAAGGTCTAGGAGTCCACTACAACTCTCTAATGAGTCATGATCTCAAAATGTGCTCCTAACAAGTCTCAAATTCCAAATCTCTACAGAGTATCAAAACTGGCTGAAAACAGCACAGTGCTTAATCATAAAATCATAGTAAATTGTACACTTGTCCAAATGACATAACATTTATGGTGGTGAAACTATATATCATACCCAACATCATGCAAAAGGCCTCATGTCAAAATTTCAATTATACAGTGAGTACTATTTATTGCAAGTTAGCACAGAAACCATCAAGTTTTCTAATTCAACATCAGCTACTGGTTGTAGATCGATTTTTATCATGTCTATAATCTCATCCAAATAATTTCTTGATTTTTGTACATAATAAAAATGCATTCAGAAACATTGGGTAAAAATTTCAGATCAATAGCATGCTTCAATAAATCAAGAAAATTCCTACAACATCAGCCATCCTAGTTATCTTTTTCTGAGTCTGCCTTACGACACAGATCCATCTCACGATTTTATTAACATATCAAATGATCATAGAAAAATATAAAATAAATCATGAATAATCCTAACACATATATGAACAAACCTTTTTAATTTCAAGTCTAATTCATCATAGTTTGCTCTCGGAAAAATCCACAAAATGGTACTCCGAATCAGTTTTTCTAGTTCAATTCGAACTTCAACTTTTTACCTTTAGACGATCAACCCTATGCATCCTACCATACATGCATGCAATCAAAATCAATTAAAAGACAAGAAAATCAAGTTTAGAGAAACATTCCACCCTTGTTTGTAGTAGTGGAAGGAACTTCATCAAGCTTCTTCTCTTGGAAATCTCCTCTTGATCTTTCTTCTTCACTTTCTTCTTCCTTCTCTCCTATTTCTCTTGAGGTGGCTTTCTGAAATTTCCAGAGCAAAAGGGAGATAATGAAGTGGGAAATGAAGGAGAATGGGAGGGTATAGGCCGGATTTGACTGGGGGGGGGGGGGGGGGGGGGGGGTAGGGTTAGGTTATAAGTGGTTTTGTAGACCAAAACCATGGCTCAAGCCCATTGGTTTTGTGTTTGTTATGTTGGCTGCCCAACATAGTCCTTAACGAGTTCCAATGAGTGCGAGACGAGTGTTTTATCGAGTACCCGCACGTATATTCACTGTAGTATCATACCGTGTTATATTTGCATGGGTATCGTACCGAAATCTAGCATTTATACTAGTATCGGTCCTCCTCGTTCTCGTGCATCTTTGGAATGCAAGTCTCCCAAGAGCCGTCCCGTAGTCCTAACCATCCACCACGATAGCAAAATCGACCCATAATATTACAATCAATTGCACGCATACACATACATATATTTAGGTATCGTACAAAACGGGGTATTACATCCCATCAACGCGACATCCACCGCTCTCACTCGCAGTCGAATGCCAGAGCCAGCGCGTCTCGCGGCCTAACCCGCCCGCCAGAACATGAAGAGGATGTCCTGCGATGCCTACAAGAAATGGAGAACTGCCTCGACCACTTCGGCGAGGGCGGCCCGAGGTCGACCTAGGATCACAGGCCAACCCGACCTCCTTTCTCCGTCGCAATCCTACAAGCAGAAATACCCCGAAATTTCCGACCTCCCCAGTTCGAGACCTATGACGGCGAGGGTGATCCTGCTGATCACATGGAGGGGTTCTAGACCCTCATGATGATTCACAGCGCTTCGGATCTCCTCCTATGTCATGCCTTCCCCGCCACCCTCTGGGGTCCGACTCGGGAATTGTTCTCTAAGCTCATCCCCGGCTCGATCTACTCGTTCGACTAGCTGGAGGCCAACTTTCTGGCCGACTTCGTGACCAGCAGGAAAGCTGAGAAGACGAGCACATCCTAATGGACCTCTGACAGAAGGAAAGGGAGTCACTCCGTCAATTCGTCCGGAGGTTCACCGCAGAGGCAAGGTCTGTTTCCTCCCTCGATGTTGGGGTCGCCTCGGCAGCCTTCCGACACAACATCCAACACGGCCAGCTAAAGGCATCCATGGCCAAAAAGCCTCCCCTCGATTTCCCCGACCTACTCAATCGGGTCGAGATGTACATTCGGGCGGAGGAGGCTCTAAATTCTGAGGACGCCAATGAGGTCTCGGGGAAGGGGAAGCGCAGGGCCGATGAGGCCAAGCCAGCCAAGAAGGTTCCGAAAGAAAGGACTGGCATGAAGAGGGTCCCTCCAATCCCGTGTTTCGAGAGATACACGCCACTGATACAAAACATGTCGGCCATCCTATTAGCGATCGAAGACAGGGACCTCGTCCAGATGTCCCCTCGACCAACCAGTAATAAGAAAAGGGACCAGCAGTTGTACTGCCGCTTCCACCGAGACAACGGGCACGACACTAACTACTGCCGGGCCCTGAAGGACGAAATTGAGGCCCTCGTACAACGAGGGTATCTCCGGGAATTCACCTGGGAAGACGCTCGGGACCGAAGGGACACGAGGAACCGAAGACCATCTCTTCCTCCTTGCACCCCCAAATAGCATCCCAAGCGGGACCCCGAGCCTAAAGAGACCGGAGGCCAAGCCATTCTACACTGCATCCATGGGGGGCCTATGGGAGGGGATTTTACTACTTCCCGCAAGGCATTATTTCGAGAGGTAATCATCGTCCGAGACATCCCTTCCCCCAAGGTCCAGCAGCTCCCTATCTCCTTCTCAGGGGAAGACCTGGAGGGGTCCGGCTCCTGCATTGCGATGCGCTCGTCATCAGCCTCGTCATGGCAAACTACGGGGTCCGTCGGATCCTCGTGGACAATGGGATCTCGGTGAACATCCTCTTCATGGAAGAGTTTGAGAACCTCAAGCTCCCCCAAGATAAGTTGAAGCCAGCCGGATACACCTCACGGGTTCTCTGGCATCCCGGTGCCAATAGAAGGGATCATGACCAAGGATTTCACTGCTGGTACGACCCCCCATAGATGGACCAAGTCGATGGACTTCATGGTTGTGAACGTCAGAGCAGCTTACAATGCCATCCTCGGCCGACTGGGGCTCTGCTCCCTCCAGGCTGTTCCCTCGGCCTACCACATGAAATTGAAGTTCCCCACCGAGTCAGGTGTCGGGGTCGTTCGGGGAACCAAGAGGTGGCACGATCATGCTATATGATGACAGTCGGGGGTGGTGTGTTTCCCCTGGACACTGTCGAGCAGCAACCCGAAAGGAGCCAACCGGAGCCCGAACCTGCGGACGAATTAGAAGAAGTCTCGTTCGAGACGGGAGAAAAATCAAAGTGGTTCCGCATGAGCTGCTCCCTCGCGCCCGACCTAAGGTCCGACCTAATCAGCTGCATTCGCCGCAACGTCGACCTCTTCGCTTGGAAGCCATCCGACATGCCCAGGATCTCCGAGGACCTGATCATGCACAGACTAAGCATGATCCCTGGCTCAAAGCCGATCATCCAAAAGCAATGTAAGTTTGCCCCGGAAAGGTAGCAAACTGTGAAAGCAGAGGTAGACAAACTGCTGTCTGCCCGGTTCATCCAAGAGGTCAGCTACCCCAAGTGGCTCGCAAATGTCATGATGGTGAGAAAGGCGAGCGGGAGCTGGAGGATCTACATAGACTTTACCAACCTTAACAAGGCAAGCTCCAAAGATCCATTTCCTCTCCCCAGCATCGATGCTCTGATCGACGCAACGTCGGGTCACAAGCTCCTGTCCTTCATGGATGCCTTCTTGGGCTACAATCAGATCCGAATGTTCCCCCCTGACATAGCCAAGACATCCTTCGTCACCGACCAAGGTCTTTACTGCTTATGCCCTTCGAGCTGAAGAACGCCGGTGCTACCTATCAGAGGCTCGTCAACCGAATCTTCAAGGACCAGATCGGTCGCAACATGAAAGTGTACGTCGATAATATGCTAGTCAAAAGCCAGCAAGGACAGGACCATGTCGCAGACCTGGAAGAAGCCTTTGGCGTCCTTCGAACCCACAATATGAAGCTCAATCTGGCGAAGTGTGTATTTGGCGTCTCTTCGGGAAAATTCCTCGGGTTCGTCATTAGCCAACACGGCATCGAGGCGAACCTCGAGAAGATCCGGGCCATAATCGACATGGCCCCTCCGATGAACATCAAGGAAGTCCAATGGCTTACGAGCAGACTAACGGCCATCGACCGTTTCCTCTCCAAGTCCGGAGAGAAGTCCCTCCCATTCTTCAAAGCCCTACGCGGAACCGGAGGCTTCGAATGGGGCACTCGGCAGCAGGAGGCGTTTGCCCAATTAAAAGAGTACCTCACCAATCCTCTGCTCCTCAGCAAACCTAGGCGGGCGACCCTCTCTGGCTTTATCTCTTGGCCTCGGAAAATGTGTTCAATGCTGTTCTCATTCAAGAAGAAGACGAAGTCCAAAAGCCGTTGTATTATGTGAGCAAGGTTCTACTCTCGTCCGAGACCAGATACGCGAAATGGAGAAGGTGGCATATGCCTTGGTCATGGCCGCGCGCAAGCTCCGTCCTTACTTCCAAGCGCACTCAATCCAAGTCCTCACAGACCAGCCTCTAAAGGCCGTCCTTCACAAGCCTGAGAGCTCCGGCCGCCTGGTCAAGTGGTCAATCGACCTCAGTCAATACGACACCGGCTATCAACCAAGGACAGCAATCAAGAGACAGGCCCTTGCCGAGCTCATCACAGAATGCACTATCTCCGAGCAACCCGAAAGTGGGGAGGCCGTCCAGACGTCAGTAGTTTACGTCGACGGCTCTTCCTGCGAAACGGGTAGTGGCACGGGCATCATTTTGTGAGGACCTGACAACTTCCTTCTCCAATATTCCCACCGCCTCAACTTTCCAGCCTCCAACAATGAGGCCGAATATGAAGCTATGATCGCGGGGCTCACCCTAGCACACCAAGCAGGCGCCATGCAGATCAGGGCCTTCTGCGACTCTCAGCTTGTGGTCAATCAGATCACCGGAGAGTACGAGGCCCGTGACGATCGGATATATCCGGTATTTGGCCGTGGTCCAGTGGCTCTTGACATCCTTTGACGATTCCACAGTCTTAAGGATCCCAATAAAGCAGAACGCCCAGGCCAATGCCCTATCAAAGTTAGCCTCCTCGTCTTTCGAAGGTCTCGACCGTACCGTTTTGATCGAAGTACTCCTGTAGCCGAGTCCCGACCTCCCCGAGACCCTCTATATAGACGACAGGGCTCAGCCTGAAGATTGGAACACTCCCATCTGAAAGTTTCTAATCAAAGGAAAGCTCCCCGAAAATTGAGCCGAGGCAAGGCAGATCAGGGTCTGCTCAGAGAGGTTCGTTATGATCAGCGAAACCCTCTTCAAATGCTCGTACACCACGACAGACGGAAGACCCTATCTCCGTTGCTTAACCCCTAATGAAGCAAAGTACACTTTCAAGGAGCTTCACGAAGGAATTGGCGGGTGCCATTTAGGGAGCCAATCGCTTATCCGAAAGGCTCTGAACCATGGGTATTACTAGCCCATGATATTGCAAGATGCCCTGGTCCTGGTCAAAAAGTGTGGTCCTTGTCAAAGATTCTCCTCGGTGAGAATGGTTCCATAAGCAAACCTCTGCTCCCTGGCCAGTCCGACCCCCTTTGCTATGTGGGGGATGGACCTAGTAGGCCTCTTCCCGAAAGCGACGGGCCTAAGGAAGTTTCTTATAGTAGCGATCGACTACTTTACCAAGTGGATCGAGGCCGAGCCCCTGGCCACGATCACCGAGCAGCAGACCAACAATTCTTCTAAAAACACATCATCTGCCGGTTCGGAAATTCTGCACATTCTCATCACAGATAATGGGACCCAGTTTGCGGGTAAGAATTTTTGAAAGTTCTGCCAGGATCTCGGAATCCAGTAACACTTCTTTTCGGTGTGCCACCCGCAGTCAAACGGTCAGGCCGAGAATGCGAACCGCCAGATCCTTGACGGTCTGAAGAAACGACTTGATAATTCTTTTAAGGGATTATGGGTTGACGAGTTGTCGAGCATTCTCTGGGACCATCGGACGACGAAGAGAATCCCTACAGGAGAGTCGCCATTTAATCTAACTTATGGCGTGGAGGCGGTAATTCCCCTCGAGATCGGGCTCCCTTCACCTCAAATCATGGTCTTTGATGAAGAAAGCAACTCGACGCAACTGCGTGCCAATCTGGACCTCATAGACAAGGTCAGGGAAAAATCCGCCATCAGGAGGAACACGTACCAGTAGAGGATCTAGAGGTTCTACAACAAAAGGGTGCGTCCCACCAACATCAAGCTAGGCGACCTCGTCCTCCGAAAGCTGGTGGTATCTAACCCCGGCCAAAAGAGGAAGCTAGCTCCAAACTGGGAAGGCCCATACAAGGTTTCTGAAGTTGTACGTCCCGGCACCTACCGCCTTACCGACCCGGAGGGCAAGGCTGTCAAAAAACCCTGGAAAGCGGAGCACCTTATCAAATTCCTCGAAGGGGAGGATTAGCCCTTGTAGACACCCTCATGTAAATTATAAGATGTAATCGGCACGTCGTGCCTTGTTTTGTAAAGTCAATATGATGTAATAGTTTACCCCTCTTGGCCTCGTGCCAGCTTTCTTAAAACAAGTTTTGGGCTCAGCGTTCGGATGGAACCGCGAGCCATAAAAGCTTCTCTTACAAGCTTGCGGCTCAGCGTTCGGATGGAACCGCGAGCCACAACAGCTTCTCTTACAAGCTTGCGACTCGACGTTCGGATGGAACTGCGAGCCACAAAAGCTTCTCCTACAAGCTTGAGGCTCGGCGCTCGGATGTCACCGCGAGGCACAAAAGCTTCTCATACAAGCTTGTGGCTCAGCGCTCGGATGTCACCGCGAGCCACAAAAAGTCACTCCTAAAGTATAGGGGCTCGACATCGACCTCGAGCAGGGCCTAGGATTTTTCAAGCCCTGCGACCTATGCGCTCAGCGATGACCTCCAGCTACACTCGTACTATCTACCCGAGGACAGGTATGGGGGCTCGGCATCGACCTCGAGCAAGACCTTGACTTTTTCAAGCCCCGCGACCTTTACGCTCGGCGATGACCTCCAGCTACGCTCATAAAAGCTTCTCCTAAGTTATGGGGGCTCGGCATGGACCTCGAGCAGCGCATGGGCTTTTTCAAGCCCTGCGACCTATGGACTCGGCGATGACCTCCAGCTACACTCGTACTATCTACCCGAGAATAGGTATGGGGGCTCGGCATTGATCTCGAGCAAGGCCTTGGTTTTTTCAAGCCATGCGACCTTTACGCTCGGCGATGACCTCCAGCTACACTCATAACAGCTTCTCTTAAAGTATGTGGGCTCGGCATCGACCTCGAGCAAGGTCTTGGCTTTTTCAAGCCCTGCGACCTATGTACTCAGCGATGACCTCCAGCTACACTCGTACTGTAACACACCGTGTTATTTCAAAATATTATATATATATATATATATATATATGTGTGTGTGTGTGTGTGTGTGTGTGTGTGTGTGTGTGGAGTATATAAGAAGTTGGTTATGTATAATGCATGCATGGAGGCATTTGGTAATATATTGAAATGGTATTAACATGGGGGGGGATGGGGGGGGGGCACAACAATGGAATGAAATAGCAAAGGCTTAGGCTTTGGGAGTCACCTAATCGGTTAACCAACTTTTGAGAGGCAGCCTGTGATGGGTAGTTGTACTACATAGTATCTAATTTGTCTTATAAATTGTATAAATTGTCTGAGCTAAGGGCAGGGGCATTACAAATGGTATCAGAGCCGACTTTCGACACCGAGTGTGGGGCATATAGTCGGGCAGTGTACTCCGGGACTATAGACCGAGTCGGGCGGTGTACTCCGGGCTGTGGTCAGCCCTCAATTAAATTCGGGACTGTTAATGATCGGGAGGTGTACTTCGGGATCATAATTAGTTGGGCAGATAGGAGGGCGGCCCAATTAAAAATCTGGGACTATGATTGATCGGGCGGTGTACTTCAAAATCATGATTAGTCGGGCAGGTAGGAGAGCAGATGCTCCGCATCGGCTAGAAAGGAGATCCTGTACTAGATTGTGCATGCCCGTGCTCAGCGAGGATGCTGATTTCTGAAGGGGGTGTCTGTAACACCCCGTGTTATTTAAAAAAAATAATATATATATATATATATATATATATATATATATATATATATATATATGGAGTATATAAGAAGTTGGTTGTGTATAATGCCTGCATGGAGGCATTTGGTAATATATTGAAATGGTATTAACATGGGTGGGGGGGGGCACCGCAATGGAATGAAATAGCAAAGGCTTTGGCTGGTGTTGACTTGGGTCAAAATCTACTAGTGACATGGCATTTGTGAATGGGCCCCACCCGGATGGCAATTCAGCTGTACAAAGGTGAGAGGGTATGGGAATATAATCCCATATCGGTAAGTAATAGAATTAAAATAATATATATATAATAATGCCTATGATCAAGAGTCACCTAATCGGTTAACCAACTTCTGAGAGGTAGCTTGTGGTGGGCAGTTGTACTACATAGTATCTAATTTGTCTTATAAATTATATAAATTGTCTAAGCTAGGGGCAGGGGCGTTACACGTACAATCTACTCGAGAACCTGTATGGGGGCTCGGCATCAACCTCGAGCAAGGTCCTGGCTTTTTCAAGCCATACAACCTTTATGCTCGGTGATGACCTCCAGCTACACTCATACCAGCTTCTCTTAGGGTATGGGAAATCGGCATCGACCTCGAGCAGGGCCCTGGCTTTTTCAAGCACGGTGACCTTTACGCTCGGCGATGACCTTCAGCCACACCCAACCCAAAAAATTTTATTAAAGATTTAGGGCGCTCGCCTTCGGCAAATGCTCCGAATCCCAAACCATTGGTTGACCCCCCTCTCACCCGCGGACAACTCGGGGTTAACGACCCTCAGAGACAAAACTCCGAATTGTTCAAGGGTGGCAGGGGAGCCACCAACCCAGGACTCTCGCCCAAAAACTCCCCAAACCCTCGGACCCTCAGACCTTGGTCGGCACACCTCTCACCCACTGGCAATTCGGGTAAACTGCCCTCAGAGCTGTCTACCCGAAATTGCTAGAGGATGGCAGGAGAGCCACCGATCTGGAACTATCGGCCAAGAATTTCAACTTGTGAGCACCCGCCTTCGGCAGGCACCCCAAATCTCACCCCCGGGATCGACCCACCTCTCACCCACTGACAGCTTGAGGTAAACGACCCTCGGAGCCAAAACCCCGAATTGCCAGTGGGTGGCAGGTAAGTCACCGGCATTTCTTGGTGAAAAGTGATGAGGGGGTGAAGATTATATAGTCTTCCGGAGAGGCGCATTTATGACATCGCGGAGTCCAAATGGCGAAAGATGAAGCATCTCCATTAATTTTTATCAGAAGGCAAAATGTCTCTTATTAAATGCTACCTGCAAGTCGTAACGGTTCGGCTCCCGAGCAAAGCCACAACTCAACGACTCTTTCTGCCTCGGCGACGACCTCAAGCAAAGCCATACTCGGCAAGGGTCTCGAGCTGTACCCCTACCGGTCTCGCTTAACAAGTTCTCAAAGTAAAGAAATGAAGTTTTGTTACTCATGAAGCGCCAAAAACGGCCACACAATACAATGAAGATATTACAAATCGCTCGGCTTAAAACTCAAACTCAATGCTTCCCACAGGATCCTCCGCGTGCTCCGCCTGTCCGGCCAGCAAGGACGCCTTGGCAACGGAGCTCTGTGTTTCGGCAGGCCTCGCCGCTTCCAGATAAAAGATCGGAGAAGGACCCAATACGGAATGGCTCACTCCCTCTTGCAGACCAGTGCCTCGCATGAGCTTCAGCCATCGAATCTCCAACTCCTTCTCTACAACAGCCTCACAAAGAAAGGACTCCGAAGCCGGTCGCCCGGTGGAGGCATCCGAGATTGACCAGTTTGTCTCAACTCTTCACCAGTCCCGGTCGGCTATGGCCTTCTTCAGACGAGCGACCTCTAGGCTGAGCTCCTTAGACTTGTTCATGAAATAATTCACCGCGGCTTCTCGATCCCGAGCCTGCTTACGATGGTGAGCCAACACACTCTCCTTAGACCCCAGCTCATTTCAGAGCCAAGAGACCTCAGTAGAACAAAGGTCGGCGCCGAGGGACTCATGTGTCTAGCAAGAAGATGGGAAAAACAACGGATCACAAAAGAGTGGTGAAAAACTACAGGTCATGGAGGATCAGCCAAAAATCTTTGCTTTTATAAATTCAAAAAATTTGGATTACAAAAGGCGGTAGCCAGTCCGCGTAAGGCAAGTACAAAGTCAAAAGAGTAAAAATCCTAAACTACTGATTAGGGAGGGACGGCACCTTTTCGTTAACAGGGTCGCCCCCAGCCTCCTCTTGATGAGGGTCCCCCCTCTCCTCCTCCTCCCCACCGCCGGGCGTCGGCGGATGCACGGGAAGCCGCCAGTTGTACTGGAGGTGGTCGACCCGAGCGTCCGGGTAGATTTGCCAGAAGTGATCCTTGGCCTTGGCGTAGGCCTCGTCCTGGGCCATGATTAGAGTGTCCTCCATGGTGATCTGCATCTTCGCCATGGCAATTTGCGCCTTCTCTGCCTCGTCCTTGGCCTTAGTGCGGAAGTGCGCCAGCTCGTTCACATGATGGTCTTGCAGTGAGGCCATATGACCTTGGCCGACCGCCTGGGCATTCCGAACCTCCTTCAGCTCATCGTGCAGACGAGTAAGCTCATAGAAATACTTGTCGGTGTTCTTCCTCTCGACAAGGATCTCCTTTTCCAATCACTTGTAGAAGTGCTGCCCATGAAGAAACGCCTAGCCGAGAAAGGACAAGTTAGAAAAATTCCCAAGTTCTACGCACATAGCAAATACCAAACAATTACCGAGAGCTACGCCTGAGCCCACCTCATGCAGGCCGTCCCGGACGTCTTTGTTGCCAGAGCCATCCGATCGTGCTCCATGGTGAGATGCTCCACCACCTCCAGTGCCACCGGTTCCTCGAGCAGGGTATCCCCTACCTTGACCCCCTTGTCTGGGATGTGCAGCCTCAAGCCCTGCCTGCCTACCATCTCCACGGCATCGGGGCAAAGTGGCGGGAGCCTCTGCTCCAGAACCTTGGCTCCGTTCTTACTACCAGAGCTCGCCCACGGTTCCTTCACTGACCTCGACGTGCGGTGGTGCTTCTTTGTCCTCTTCGGGGATTGCTCCATAGGCACTAGCGCCGGCCCTTTACTGGAACTGCAGCCGAGGTGCCCTTCTTCTCCTGATCGGCCTTCTTCTCCTGATCGGCCCTCCTCTAGGCGACTAGGGCCAGCAAGGCCTTTCAGTTGTCGAGCTTCTTGGCAGACATTTTTACAAAAAGATAGCATGAAAAACTGTTAACACGAAGGCAGGAAGATAAACAAATTCAAAACAAAAACATACTAGGGTTGGCTGGGCTCAGTCCGGCTCGGGCCGGGTGCAACTCCGTGATGCGTGGCCACCCTATGCTGTGCCCTCCCACAATCTTCTCCATAGTCGCCCACTCTTTCTCAGTCAACTCACTACGCTTCGGGGGCTTGTGGTTCGGCTTACTAAAATTCCAAACAGTTGGAATCTTCCAAGGCTTCTCACTCGGGACAACAAAATACTTTTCCTTCCATCCTTTGATGGAGTCCGGATGACCGTGCATCACCTTCTTGTGGGGGTGCGGCGAGAGGTAAAAAATCCCCTCCAAGTCGCCAAGCGAGCTCATCCCTAGGATGGCACGGAAGTACGTGAGCCTCAGCTTAACACCCTTCTCCTGGAACTTTAGAACGAAGCAAACCAGGTGCTTCCATGAGTTGGGGCCATAATGCATTGGGCTCAGCCCCCCCCCCCCCACTTCAGAACCCTCACGATGAATAGATGCAACGGCAGCCTCAACCCCGAGATGAAGGCGTCCTCGAGGCACATGCAGAAGCTTGACTCCAATGCTGTGGTCGGACGGATTTCAGGGTTCGGCATCAGGAGTTCAAATTCCTTCAGGATGAAGTAAGCCGCCCTTAAGACATGCAAGTAGTCTGCCCTCAAAACACATTGGATGTTGTTGATCTTGATCATAGGCCGACCTGTGTCCTGCAGCAACGAAGTGAATGTGAGAATCCCCTCCACGTCGTCAGGGTACATCCTGATCGACCCCGGGTTTCTATGGGACACAGGGGAAACTCGAACCCTGGCTCAGGTCCGTATTTGTCTGGCGAGCCCGGGGTATCGGGGTGAGTCAACTGCCTTTTCTCCTACGGGGGCGAGGCTTCTTCTCCGGAGATGGGGTCGCTAACGGGGGCAGAGGCGGAAGATCTTCCTCTTCCTTGACTCAACAAACCCCTCTCCCTCGGGGTCTTCTCAATTGTGTTCCCCCGTAGGGTCTCCTTCTTCATGCTCCCCCTCCTCAACAAGCCCCGCTCCCTCGGGGTCTCCTCCCTTGTGCTCACCCTCCTCCACAGACTCCTTGCCCGGCCTACGGGATCGTAAAGGTTGCACATCATAAACTATGACACCATCTCCATCCGATCCTAAGTCTGACTGAACCTCTTCCTTCACTCCAAAATTACCTAGAGACCAAGACGTCGACGCCAACTAGACCTCCTCAGAACAACCTGAAGTGCTTGCCTCGGAGCCAGACTGAGAACGCGACATTGGAAATCAAAAATACTAACCTGCTATACTGAGAAACGTGAAGATCACCGAAGAGACGGTTGTCGACGATTATAAGGGGAATTCTTGTTTCCTTAGAGAAGTGAGCACAAAGTGAGGTTATGAAGGGGGGGGGAGATTTATAATAGAGGAAGGGACTCCTCGATTTTTGCGAGAAGATCTAACCGTTGATCCCAACGGCCAGCAAGGTCTAAAGCGCTTCGATTCTCACGCCTATGACATCAGCCTAGGGCGTGAAATTACCCATTTACTCCCAGCCCTATCGACCGGTACAACAGTTCAGAACGCGTGGCCAACTACTCGAGCACTGCACTAAGCCACCAAAGATTTTCCAACAAGCTTGGGGCTCGACGCTCAGATGGCACCGCGAGCTACAAAAGCTTCCCCAACAGGCTTGAGGCTCGGCGCTCGGATGACACCGTGAGCCACAAAAGCTTCCCCAACAAGCTTGAGGCTCGGCGCTCGGATGGCACTACGAGCCACAACAGCTTCCCCAACAAGCTTGGGGCTTGGCGTTCAGATGACACCGCGAGCCCTAAAAGCTTCTCCAACAAGCTGGGGACTCGGTGCTCGGATGACACCGCGAACCCCAAAAGCTTCTCCTACAAGTTAGGGGCTCGGTGCTCGAATGACACCGAGAGCCACAAAAGTTTCTCTAACAAGCTTGAGGCTCGGCGCTCGGATGGCACCACGAGCCACAAAAGCTTCCCTAACAAGCTTGAGGCTCGGCGCTCGGATGACACCACGAGCCACAAAAGCTTCCCCAACAAGCTTGAGGCTCGGCACTCGGATGACACCGCGGGCCCCAAAAGCTTCTCCAACATGCTTGAGGCTCTGCGCTCGGATGACACCGCGAGCCACAAAAGCTTCTCCTACAAGCTTGAGGCTCGGCGCTCGGATGGCACCGCGAGCCACAAAAGCTTCTCCTACAAGCTTGAGGCTCGATGCTCGGATGACACCGCGAGCTACAAAAGCTTCTCCAAAAAGCTTGAGGCTCGGCATTCGGATGCCACCGCGAGCCCTAAAAGCTTCTCCAACAAGCTTGAGGCTCGGTGCTCGGATGACACTGCAAGACACAAAACCTTCTCTTACAAGCTTGAGGCTCGGCGCTCGGATGGCACCGCGAGCCACAAAAGCTTCTCTTATAAGTTTGAGGCTCGGCACTCGGATGACACCGCTAGCCACAAAAGATTTTCCAACAAGTAAGGGGGCTCGTCTCCCGACCCTAAGACGCTCGGCTAAGTAAGCTCCTACTCCTCAGATCTCGACGTCCCCCATGCTTTTCCAACAAGTGAGGGGGCTCGTCTTCTGACCCTAGACGCTCGGCTAAGCGGACTCCTACTCTTCATATCTCGACGTCCCCCTACTTTTCCAACAAGTGAGGGGGCTCGTCTCCCAAACCTAGATGCTCGGCTAAGCGAGCTCCTACTCTTCATATCTCGACGTCCCCCCTGCTTTTCCAATAAGTAGCAGATTTCGTTCGTGGTTTTTGCTTATAGGCGTGTTTACATCGTTCTTCATCCCCAAAATAAGGCAAGTAACTTGTACTCCAATTTATTTGTTTGATACAAGTACCAAAGTTCACCTATAGTGTAGTTGGGTCTAAAGACAACCCTAGATTGTGTTTTTCTTGATGGATTTTGTCTCTATTGTGATATTTTGGCCATAGAAGACTCACGACACCAATATTGACATGAAGTAACCTAAGAATCGCCCGTTCTTGATTTTAGACGTGTATGTGAGGCTTGTGTGCAAATACGTGTTTTGTTTGATATCCATGTGAAATAATAGGCATTGACATGTTAATAACCCTAATTCATGATTTTTAGACACTTGGTAGGTTTTATTTCAAGTTTGGATGAGTTTGGATCAATATTCTTGAATCTATGTTGTTTTTGTGCTTGAGGATGAAATCTGTATTTTCTAGATGTCCTGTTTTGTTTGCTGTTTTCGGCTGTGATACAGTCAGTATCTTGATTTCGGTATAAAACCTGAGTTTTAGATAATTTCGTCTATTTTCAAACCCCTCTGACCTTGCTTGATTTTGATTTCTTATGAATGAGTTATGACTGTTTTAGTACAGTGATGTCGATCGTTTCCAGATTCTATTTTTCGTTAATTTTGTTAACAAACTATTTTCAAGAACCATGCTATACATATTATTTTGATCCAATATTTTAGTCAGTGTTTCTTTATTAAGTTAGGGATTGCCCAGAATTTTGATGAATTTTATTGATAAGTTTTATATGGTGTTTCATGCTCATTTCTAAAATCTATACATGCTGTATTTTGCTCGCTGTTCTGTAAAGAACCCTATTTTCACTATGATTCCTTTTACTGTATGAAAAATATTTGTGAAATGTGAAAGTTAGTAAATTATATCTATTTTCATATCCCTTTGGCAGAATTGGATTTCGTTTCACTGGTTGCGAGATATCTTAGTTTTCGTACAGCAGTGTTGAGATTTCCAGATTCGCTAAACTATGTTTTCTTGATGCTTTTGTATTTTTGATAACTAATCTACCTTTACTGGAAAATTCTGAAACTTTATATTTTGATTCTGGACATATAGGGGAATACCCCACATTTTTCGTTGATTTATTTAATGTGTTTTCATGCTGTTTTCATGCTCTTGAATTCGTTTCACTGATTTCTGGCTGAACCTAATTTCTGTATTCAAATCAATTTTGAACTGTGTTGTTGTGAATTAGTATATGACTTAATTATACTCGCTAGATTCGTGTGGATGTCTATTTTCCAGATCCTTTGACGGAGCTAGATTTTCTTATTTGTAACTCTTGGAATCACTATTTTACTACAGCATGTCTTGCCGTCCTGAACTTGAGATGTATTTATTTGTCTTTTATGAGATATCTTGCACTTGTACATGCTTATCTTGCTACTTGTACTTGTCACATGATCATGCCATATTATTCTTGATATATTTTGCACATATACATGCTTGTTGACATTAATAATAAATAACCAAGCTGGGATTTAAGGGACAGATCTAATAGTGGATAATTCAGATATGTGTACTCGGAAGGGGATCCACTGATCCTACGTGATACTTGACATGATACTTGATACTTGCACGCAAGACACGATACTTGCCGCTTGCACTACTTGAAACATGATTACATGATACATGATACATGATACATGGAGCTTGGAGCTCAATTACTTGCTTGTCCCCGAGTATACTGCTCTTTATGGTCCACTATGAAATCTAAAGCGAAACTGTTGTGATGTAGCAACCATGTACTATGGGCTGCATGAAGTGTTACCTAGATAGTAAATCACTACAAGACTTGAATATGATACTTGAACATGAGACTTGAACATAATACGTGAACATGATACATGCTTGCTTGATACTTGACTACATGATTACATGAGACTTGTACTTGATACTTGATACATGATTACATGAACACATGACACTTGACTCTTGATGCATGTTTACATGATTCTTGATTCTTGACACCTGATTTATGCCATGTACACTTGATCACTTTTACCATGCTAGTTGTTTACCTTGACATCATACTTATACCATGCGTTAGTTAGTTTCCCCATGTGCTTGTATCCTACATTATAAGTGACCCGTGACTTGCAATTGACGGATACTTGTGTTTTCTCTCTTCCTCTTTCATGCATTCGATGAATTGCAGATTTTGGAGAACAGGTTCCAGATGGTATCGGAGACTTGAAGTATTAGTGCTGCATTTATTATTATTTCTTGTATCGTGCTTGAACAATAATTGTATTCGTGAGACTTGGATTATTCATGTATTTTTAAGACTTGGTATTTTTCTTGTATTTAGGCAATGTGACCCAAGACTTGTGTTTTATTCAGTTCATGATTATTTGAGATTTATGTATTTGGTTTCAAGTATTCTTGATGGTATTTGACTCATTATGTGCATGTGGTTGATTAAATCGCTTCTGACTCTGTATATTTCTTGTGCATGATGTTAAGATTTCTTGAACAGCTTATGGATGATGAAAATCATTTGCTGGGCTTTTGTTACGTACTCGTATTCCGTATTTTTGGGAAGCGGGGCGTGATACTGATGCTCTGCCTTTACCTACCGGTAGATCAAACACTGAGACACAAACCGAGCCACAACCCTCTTCATACCATGACACCAAAAATACAGCTTCAAGTCCCAGTACATCTTAATACCTCCAGGATGAATAGAATATGATGACTGGTGGGCTTCCTCGAGCAACCTCTGACGAACTTCACCCTTCGGGACACACAAACTGGACCCAAAACGAAGCGATCTATCAGCATGAATAACCATATCCGTTCGGGAACCAGCCTCAACTTTTGCCCTAAAACCCTGCAACTGCTCATCACCAGCCTGAGCCTCTTTGATCTGATCAACAAGAGACAACTGAAGTTGAAGCACCAAACAACTCTGATCAGAACTCGGCAACAACACATCTAACTCCAACCTCCGCATCTGCTCAACCAGTATCTCTACTGAGTCAGGAACATAGCTCCTGCTCAAAGCATCTGGCACCAAGTTCACTCTACCAAGATGGTATTGCAAACTGATGTCATAATCGGCCATAAGCTCCAACCAATGCCTTTGCCTCATGTTCAATTCCTTTTGGGTGAAAACTTACTTGAGACTTTTGTGGTCTATAAAGATCTCCACTCGGTCTCCAAGTAAATAGTGTCTCCACAGCTTCAAAGCAAAGATCCCTACCGCTAACTCCAAATCATGAGTCGGCGGCCTCAACCGCCTCAATGCATAAGCAACAACTCGTCCCTTCTGCATCAAAACTACTCCAAGATCCTTGCCAGAAGCATCACAGTGAACTACAAATCCACTTGAATCATCTGGAATAGTCAACACTGGCGCTGACGTCAACCTGCTCTTTAACTCAGCAAAAGCCTCACTGCAAGCCTCAGACCAACAGAACTTCTCATCTTTCCTTGTCAGCTTCGTCAATGGTCCTTTTATCTTCGAAAAATCTTGTACGAATTTCCGATAATAGCCAACTAGACCAAGGAAACTCCTCACCTCTGAAACTGACTTGGGAACTGGCCAGTCCTTCACAGCTGCAACCTTGGACGGATCCACTGAAATACCATCGCCCGAGATAATATGACCCACGAAGGTAACTCTGTTGAGCCAAAACTCACACTTGCTGAGTTTCCCATAGAGTTTATTCTCCTTCAAGGTCTGCAGAACCAACCTAAGATGCTCAGCATGATCTTCCCGGTTCTAAGAATACACCAGAATGTCATCAATAAAGATCACCACAAATCTATCCAAGGACTGGGAAAAGACCCTGTTCATCAGACTAATAAATACAGCTGGTGCATTCGTGACTCCAAACGCCATCACGAGATACTCATAATGCCCATATCTGGTCCTGAATGCGGTCTTCTGCACATCAGTCGTCTTCACCTTGACCTGATGATACCCAGAACGAAGATCCAACTTAAGCTCCCCAAATCAAGAAACTCTCGAATCTGCACCTTAAGCTCTGCTAACTCAACTGGTGTCATCCTGTAAGGACTCTTCAATATCGGCACCGTACCCGGCTGAACTTCAATACCGAACTCCACGTCCCTATCAGAGGGTAAGCTAGGCAACTCCTCCAGAAAAACATCCAGGAATTCCCGCACTACTAAAAGGCGCAGCCTCACAGCCTGAATGCAATTCTATCGCACAAACCACCTGTTCAGCTGCAGCCATAGCTCGGCCAAGGGGCATCTCCCCGGCATGGAACTCAAACTCTGCGCGACCTGAAATTGGGAGTACCACTTACTTGGCACGAAAATCAATGATGGCGTGGGATTCACCCAACCAATCCATACCAAGAATGACGTTGAATCCTGAATTCCCAATTACAATAGGTTAGCCTTGAAATTTGCGCCACCAATAATCACGGGACTCTTCTTACACTCCTGGGAACAAATGACAACACCGCCACATGTGAGAATGTTCATAATGCTGCACTCCAACTGATGACGAGCCACAAAATAAAAAGAGATGAAGGAATGGGTTGCCCCGAAATTAAAGAGAACATGAGCAGGGAGGGAGCAAACAAGAACAATACCTGCAATAATACCTTCTGCTGTCTCAGCATCTGCATCAGTCAGGTTGTAAGCCTGACCTCTCCTGGGAACCGTGGTCCTCTGACCGACGATCTGGCACTGAAGGGGAAGCGGTGGCCTGACTGGATTACGAGCTGGGGCTACCAGCTAAACTAGACCCTCGGTTGGAAGAGCTGTTCCCTGCTGTGGACAATTCCGCACTGTATGGTTAGGAGCACCACAACCAAAAAAGCGGCAATTGGCATGCCTGCATTCCTTGCGCTCATGCCCAGTAAGTCGGCAAAAGTCGCAAAAACTAACCCGCTGAGGACCAGCAGAAGAGTAAGGAGCTGGCCTGACTAGATGGGTTGGGAAAGGCCTCCAAATTGGCCCATCAGAAGGCCTAGCAACAACAGCAGAGTACTGATCAGTCTGCTGGGGAGGAGCCAACCTGCCACGAGCCTGCTCCTGAGCTCGAGCTGCCTCAAAAGCCTCAATATAAGTACGCAAGTGAAGGAAAATGAGATGCATCTGAATATCTCGCTCAAGTCCTAGAATGAATCTACGAGCCATGTCCTCTTCGTTCGCCACAAGAACGGCTGCAAAGCGGCTAAGTCTGGTAAATTCCGCCGCATACTCATCCACTGACCTGGAGCCCTGTTTCAAGGAAGTTTCGTGTCACAACATTGCATGAACAATATGTAACAAAAATTCCAAAATAGAACAACGACCAACCTGTTTTAGGGCCAAGAATTGCTGCTCCATTTCAACCCGAGTGCTGTTAGGGAAGAACTTCTCCAAGAAGCTCCAAGTGAACATAGCCCAAGCAATAGGCCGCACGAGCCTATCGAACTCGGTCCTCCACCAAATGTGGGCCAGGTCCACCAACTGGATGGTCATTACATCCACTCTAACAGCATTGGCAACTCACACTGCCAAAAGCAACTACTCTGTCTGGATCAACCACTGTTCGGCCTCCAAAGGCGTCTCAGTGCTAGAAAATATATCAGGGTGTAGCCTCATGAAATCAGTAACTGTACCCGAACGGGGAAGGAGAGCTGCCTGTGTAGGCACAACGGAATTCGGAACCTGGACAGCTTCCAAAGCAGGCATTACAAGGTCACTGTGGTTTTGCTGCATATTGATCAACCGTTCCAGCACATTGGTAACTGTCTCAAACCCGGGCTGATCTTCCTGAGAACGAGAAATGGAACCTCTACGAGCTAGGGTCTGCACAAGATCAAAAATAGTTTAACATCCATATCAAAGTTGATTATAATTCATTCATGTTATTGCATGATTTGTACATTGCTGAGCCAATCCTTGATCAAGCTAAGCTTGTCTAATATATCAGTCAAACTAATACATTAGCCAAACCGGGCTCTGATACCACTAAAAACCTTGTCACGCCCCGTTTTCCAAAAAGGAGATACAAAATACGGATACGTGACTAAGTCTAGCAAATGACTTTCACCATTCATAAGCTATTAGGATCTTTACAACGAGTAAAAGTATAACAAGAGATATACAAGAGAAATGGTCAACCATGCATGCATAACTGAATTAATATAGTCAACAAGATTTACTTAAAACAAAACAAATGAATCTCAAATAAATCAAATCTGGAATAAGTTATAAATCCTGGGACAAACTGCCCAATATAAATAATCCATGTAGCAATACATTTATTCAAAATAAGCAATAGGAAATAATAATAGCATGAACTCCAGCTAACTAGAATCTTTGATCACCTACTCCATCGGGCAGCTGATCGCCATAATCTGCAATTTAATAAATTGCAGGAAAAAGGAAAGAGAAACAAAATGCCCGTCAATGCAAGTTACGGGCCGCTTGTAGTACAAGCGACAAGTACAAGAAAGATAAACAAGAATAGAGTAACAGCGGAAGCATGTATACCATGGAAAGGATATAACAGCAAAATAGAGCAACTAACTCTAATCAAGAACAGAAATAACTAGCATGGTAAGATGAACGGATGCAAGTGACATGTAACAAGTGTCAAGTATCAAGTAAACGAGTAACGAGTAATATGTATCAAGTAATCAAGGATCATGTACAAGTAACAAGTAGCAAGTGTCAAGTAATCATGTTCAGGTCTTGTATCTAGTCCTAACTAGGTAGCACTTCATGCGTCCCAAATTTTTTAACATGGTTTCTACATTCAAACAATTACGTTTTAGATTTCATAGTGGATCGTAGAGGGCAGTGTACTCAGGGACAAGTATCAAGTATCAAGTATCACACTCCAAGTATCAAGTATCACGTATCAAGTGTGCAAGTGTCAAGTAATCATATGTCAAGCTCCAAGTACCAAGTATCAAGTAATCACGTAGGGTCTATAGATCCCCTTCCGAGTACACATTTCTGCATTTTTCCACTATTAGATCTTTCCCTTTAAACCCCAGCTTAGTTTCTTGTTATTATTATTTAAAGCAAGAATGGATGTACACAAACCAATCAAGAAACATGGTAAGACAACAAGGGACAAGTACAAGTTGAATAAAGGACATGAACGAGTGCTGTATGTCCCAAAATAGACTAAGACAACGAAAATTCTAGTTCTGGACAGCAAGACAGTACTGCACCAAATCTGGAATTTTCGTTGCCACGGACATGCAAATCTGGATCCATCAGAAAATATAGAAAATAGACTTCCAGCCAAATCCAGCAAATATATATAAGTCATATAGTAATTCACAAAAACGGAGCTCAAAACAGAATTGCATCCAGAAAACATGTTCAGTCAGAAATCAGAAGTTTGTATTCATAAACAGGAAACGGCATAAAAACTTACTGATTAAATCTTTAAAAAAATCTGGAGTATTCCCTAGTATGTCTAGTATCAGAAAATATAATTTCATAATATTCCAACATAGATAGTATAGTCAAATAAAATCAGAAAATAGCAAGATACAGTAAATTTATAAATCTGAAACTCTGAACACAGCAGTACTAAAACAGTAATAGATTACAAATATAAATCGAAATTCAGATCCGTTAAAAGGGTGATAAAATAGATACAGTAGGCTATATTTCGTGTTTACAAAGTTTTTATCAACAGCAAATAGAATCAGGTTAAAATTTAGGTTCTTTACTGAATAGCATAGAAATTCTGCAAGTATAGTAGTTGTTTACAAGCATAGAATAGTTTATAAAAGTCATCAATTAAATCCACAAAAATTAGGAGTTAATTCCAATCAAGTCCAGTTGTACTCAGCAAAATACTGGATCAAAATATTATCTTTAACATCATTATAAAAATAAATAACTTTAAAGAATTCATATAAAACCGAATCTGAAACTTTCAACACATTTGTAGTAAAACAGCAATAACTTGCAACTCACAAATTAAAATCGAAATCGAAACTGAGATATGTCAGAAATTCTGGAAAATAGACAACAGTGTCTACGATTTATATTCACAAGTAAATTTGATTTACTGGCCTTAATAGAGTCTAAACTACTGAACAAAACAGGGCAGCAGCAAAAACAGAAATCTTCTTCATGCATAAAGTCAACTAGTGCATGTGTAACAAATCCAAATCAAAACAAAATGCGAAATATGGTATACTAGATGTCCAAGCAATATGGTATAGGGTATTTAACAAATCTACAACAAGTTATACTACGACTAACACATCAAGCATACAAGATCACATGACACCTCATAAATACTCAGAAAAAGAAAGAAATACATCCCAAAATACAGAGAACAAAAAACAGGGATTACAATTTTTCTCAACAGCAGACATCTCTTCTCGCCTAACCTAGCTCCAACCAGGATGTAACATTGCTTCTAATAATGACTTAGGAACCTGGTGAATGTCCAAAGTAGAGATAAAAGCATAATGGGCAAATGCCAAGTGAGTATATGAAAGACGGATGTATAAAGGATGTGCAGTGAAGCGATTCCCTTTACGTAAGGCAATGGGGATCAGAATGCTCACTAGAAGAAGGTGTGGGTGCAGTGGAGGAAACATGGTGTACTAGTAGGCTTAGACGGTCGTGTCTCGTTGACTTGGGGTGATAGGATAATGGGCACAGTGGTGTGATTTAAGGGAGTGGTGTCCAAACGTCGTTTATACACTTGAGTGATTGCAGGCCGTTCGGGCATTGCTGGAGAGCACTGTGTTACAGAATCAGTAGATGTAGATACCACAAGTTTAGGGTAGGTTAGAAATTTAGATTCAATCGCATCGGAGGGAACCGGGGGTAAACCAGAGGAAGTGGTAGACAAATAAGGTTATGACTCATGAAAGGTAACATAAGCAAAAATAAAATAATCTCGCAACTCAGGACTATTATATCTATAACATTTCTAGGAGAGATGGTATCCTAGAAAAATACATCGGATAGAACGGAGAGCAAGCTTGGAATGACCAGGACAATGGTCATGGACAAAACTAACACATCCAATGATTTTGGGAGGATGGGGAATATGTCAATATTTGGAAATAAAATGGAAAATGGTGTATGACCAGCTAACATAGATGAATGCATGCAGTTAATTAGGTGACATACAGTAAGAACCGCATTCCCCCAAAAAATACTGAGAAATTTGTCTATGAATAAGCATTTTTCTTGCAACCTCTAACAGGTGAAAATTTTTTTGCTTGGCAACCCCGTTTTGTTGAGATTTATAAGGGCAAGTGGACTCATGAAGAATACCACAAGAAGACATAAAACTAGTGAACTCAGAGGGGAAAATACTTGTTGGCATAATCACTTTGCAAAATTTGAACAGAAACATCAAACTGGGTTCTTACCTCAGCATAGAATGATTTAAAAAATAGACATAACTTCAAACCGAGATTTCATTAAATATAACCATGTGGCACGAGAATAGTCATCAACAAAAGTAACAAAATATCTAATATCACTGAACTGAGACAGGACAGGGCAAGGGCCCCACACATCAGAATGAACTAAACTAAAAAGTCGACTCGACCGTTTATTAACTCTAGGAGAGTAAGACATACACAAGTATTTACCTAATTGGCATGACTCACAAGATAACTTCTTAAGAGAAGATAATTCAAGTTTCAACTTCTTCAGATTCTGTAACGACGAATGACCCAACTGACAATGCAAATTCAAAGGCACAATGCAAATCCAAAGGCACACTCAAGCATGCAAATGAGGTAGGAACACTGTCAAGCTGATAAAAACCTTCTGACACACTCCCTGTGGCAAAAAAAATCCCCGTCCCAAGTTCCTGAAACACACAGTAATGAGGGAAAAAAGTAACAAAACAATTCAGTGTTTTGGTAATTTGTTTAACAGACATTAGGTTAAAGGAAAATTTTGGCATATGAAGAAAAGAACTAAGTGGTAAAGTGGAAGTAAGATTTACGTGTCCAACTCCCCCAACTGGGAAAGTAGAACCATCAGCAAGTTTAACAGATGAATGAAAAGATCGTTCACGGAAACGTGTTGTAGGCACGTGTCTACGGGCAAACCTAGTACATCTATATACTACACTAAAAGGGTTATCTTCATACCAGATAGATGCATATATATACAGATGTTTCATATCAGTAAAAAGGGATCTTTCTAAATCACATATATACACATATACTTCATGTCAGTAAAGGGATTTCAATGAAAGTGATTTTTATATCTTGTATATGTCCTGTGTGTACTTCATAGCAGTAAAGAGATATATATATATACTAGGTTTGCCCGTGGACACATGCCTACGGCATGTTTCCGTGAACGATGCAGCATATAAAAATGCCTGTAAAAAGTTAAATATATGTACATCTTTGTGAAGAAAGATTTATATAGATGTGTATTTGGCTGAGACAATGATGTATTATGAATTAAGTTGTTTATTAATTTATATCTTGTAGGATCATTTGTCAGGAGCTCGAAATTGAAAAAGAGTATTGTGAATCTACAACATCGAAATTAGTTGCTATATGTGACTTAAACATAAGAGATTTCAAACTGCATGAGTAGCAATTCAGTTGGTAATGCAGTTATCGCATCAAACTGCATGAGTTAATTCCCCGTTGTTATATTTTTATGTAGTTAACCATGTATGATTTTAAAAGATGTTAAAAATAAGAGAGAGAGAGAGAGAGAGAGAGAGAGAGAGCTTGTTGTGATGTAAATGTGAAGACCTTTTGTTAAATGTGATCAAGTACAATTACATCTCCATATTAATATATTTAGTATCTAGATACTAGAAAACTTACTGCAAATTTGATTTGAAACATGCTTGTTAGACACAATTTTTGATATATCTCAATGTATAAGATATTTGACATGTTTTTTTTTTAAATCTATAACTTACATCAAAACACATAAGCCAAACTATCAGACATTTCAAACATTAAGAGAACATGAAGATTACAGATTGATTGACGACTCAACCCGCCAAAAATTACGATCAAGGATGAAAAATCATTATAATGATAAAGGAATCAATCAAATCAAAACCAATGGTCATTTCTATTGTAGAATACGAATATAAATTTTAGAAAAAATTTCGATAAAATTGCCCTTAAAATATTAGCTCTTTTACAGCAATTCATTACAGAATTCTGCTAACAATTAAAAATATAACATCACAGGCAGTTAATATCAATCCTCCCCAGGCCAATCCAAGTAACATCACACAGCCATTATATATATAAGGTTCTGGGGGGAAATCTTGATATGATGCAAGATACAAAATAAAAACTAATATTTCGTTTGAAAAAGTAATGGAATTGTAGGAATTTTGGTAAAAATTTTGACAGAATCTCCCCTAAAATATTAGCCATTTTACAGCAATTCCTTGCGGAATTCTGCTAACAATTTAAAATATAACATCACAGGCAGTTAATATCAATCCTCCCCAAGCCAATCCAAGCAACATCACACAGGCATCATATATGTAAGGCTCTGGGGGGAAAAATTTTCATATGATGCAAGATACAAAATAAAAACCAAGAATTCGTTTGAAAACATAATGAATTTTTAGAAAAACCGTTGAAAAAACCTTTGAAAAACAATACACAGAATCCAATACTCCACAACTTTGCAGGTATGGGTTTTAACATCACTATATTATATCATCATCCTATACAGATACTTCATCTCCCAA
Source organism: Hemerocallis citrina (assembly GCA_017893485.1). Classification (NCBI taxonomy): domain Eukaryota; kingdom Viridiplantae; phylum Streptophyta; class Magnoliopsida; order Asparagales; family Asphodelaceae; genus Hemerocallis; species Hemerocallis citrina. Next base: position 281,951,256 of record CM030362.1, read on the forward strand.
AATCCTAAATATTACACAGATTTACACAATCCTTTATTCTACATAAATTAAGGGAACAAAAAAATACAACTAATACATCATCCACGAACCCTACTACAAAAAAAAAAGATTACACGATTGTTACAATAGGGACCAAACACAAAGCTTCGAATCTTCAATATGGGACGAAATAGTGAGCAGACACAAACAGTAAGAGTTTTCAAAAATCAATCAAAACCAATGATAAGAAACAAATAGTAAAAGTATATAGATTTATGCTTATTTCTAATTACCTAGAAAGAAAGCAATTACATGAGATTCTAATAAGAACTCAATTCGCAAATGAGATACTAATAACAACTCAACTTGCAAATCATTTAATTCAAATCACACATACACAGTGTCTTGACTTTGATTTTCTAATTACGATGCACAGAGGAAATAGCTAATATAAAGCAATCTCAGGTTAATAGCTTCCAAGAGTATAGTTAATACACTATCGTTTGGCTTGCACACAATGCAGATCATAGGTATTTCATAATGACAGTTGATTGAGGACTAGCTAACAGTTCTATGCAAGCATGCAAATTTTTTACACTTAACAAACTCCAAATATATGCAACATACCAAATTAACATCAATGGTGAGCAACATTTACAACTATGTACTCTTGACACAACTGAGTAGAAATTGCAAATCCCCAAGCCTATATTAAATTATTGGACCGGTTCCTTTTCTGCTCGAGAGCCTGCGTCTGGACCGGTTCCTTTCCTCTTCCATAACAATCTCTATTTCTCTCATCATTGTAAATCAGTTGGGCTAGCATCATCTTCCCTAACCCTCCTATCCCAAGTTCCCAACAATAGAGACAACCGGTACATCCTCAAAACCATCAGTGCTAATTAACAGATCCATTATCTTGTCCCTCTCACCTTCCTTTCCATAAACCTTAGATCTGTACACAAAAGAATGAGTTTCATGTATTTCTTCCATTCTAATCTTTTTCCAGACTACTCCTTCTCCCAAATGAAATTTATACCTCTCCCCTGCGACTTCATCAAGTCTCTCTCTAACTCACTTGATTCTATTCTTCATACTTAAGCAATAAAAACGTGGATTATCAGATGAAAAGAACTTGCATACCTTCGTCTTGAAAGTATGGCTTCTCCCATATCGACCTTCAGCTGTAAGTTCATCTACTATGTCATCAACTTTGTAAGCTACATCTCTGAGCTTTTCCAACCAATTCTTTGTTGCCCTATCTATCGGTTGACACTCATCAGAGTCTTCAAGGACAGAATGCAAGGCCGATAGTATACAGCGAAGCTTCTGAAGCTCTTTGTTGATACCCCACAATAAACTACACTCCTTTAGGATTGGAGAAGCAACCTTCTCAAACATCACTTACAGGACTGCACATATGGCTGCTCTTTCCATGACTTCCTTCAATCTTTACTGCAATGAATATAGTTCTTTTTGGGAATAATGTTAGAAGGGGGATGATACTCACCTCTTTGCAGAGAAGAGTAGTGCATAAGCAAAAATATTAGGCCATCCTGATAGTGATACATGCCAAAAAGATATGTATATAATAAATTACAAAGAAAGCTATCAAGTGGCTATACTTCAATCTCCCCTAAAATCAATGATCGAGATTGATTCCCACAAAACATATTTTTCCGCCCAAAATTTCAAACCCAAAAATTTCAAATCCCAAAACCAATTTCTCTTTCTATGTCTCAACTCAGAACCCCCCCCCCCCCTCTCTTACCGCTTCTCTATCTCTTTCTCTCTCTCTCTGTCTTCTCCCGATCTCTCTCTCTCTCTCTCTCTCTCTCTCTTCCACCTCTCTCTCCGTCTCTCTCTGTCTCTCTCATCCCGAATCCCCTCTTTCTTTCTTCCCGAAATCCCGAACCCCCACCTCGTTGCAACCCCACCATCCCCCATCCCCGCCACCTCACTATGCACCCGACCAACCTCCACCCACTTGCAACCCCGACCTCCTTCGAAGCTCCGTCAGCCTCGCCTCATCGAAACCGCAACTCGAACCTCCACCTTCTTCAAAGCTCCGTCAGCTCTGTCAACCCAACCTCCACCTCAGCGAAACCCTCACTCAAAGCTCCGTCACTCTCATGTAAGTTCACCTTAGTCAAATTTTAGGATTTCATGGTTAAATAATTTTTATGCGGATTAAATGCAAGATTTAGTGTTAGGATTTTTGCTGATTTTTATGGATTGGGGGTTATGTAGGAGGTGGAGGGGGAGGAGGTGAATGGGGAGACGAGGAGGACGTCGGTGATGATGTTGCATATATTCTGCAGTTGGGTTTGCAAATTACAAAGTTGGGTCATGAACACAAATCTATTACTACTTCTAAAATTTCATTTCTAATAGCAGCAGAATTAGGGGTTTATTCTTAATACATTCAAATTTACCGTTTCCTTCTTAGTTGATTGCAGATTTAAGGTTTGTTGATTCCTTGCAGAATCCTGGATGGGGCTTCTGGGTGGTGCTTCCCTTTCTTACGGTTCTTAGAACGGAGCATCCGTGTGGCTTTTCAGCATCTTCCTAATCATATGAGGTAATGTGTGTTCATCTTTTACTGTGAAATTTTAATAATTTTTGTTTGTTTGTTTACGCTCTCTTCTCTAATGATATTTCATGTTTCTTAGTTCTTGATAATTAGATCTTCATATATTCATTAAGTGTGTTAGGTGAATGGGACGCCCAACAAGCACAGTCAATGGGTCAAAGGTATGAGGGTTGATGACTTTACTTTCTTCATGTTTTTCTTTCTAACCTGATATTTGTGGGTCATTAGAAGTAGGTTGTGTTTGAATTCTCAATATATGCTTATATATTATTTTATTTTATTTATTCTTATTTTTAGGATATTTTTTGAAACACATTAGGGCCACTCCGCATCATCTAAAGAGATCACGCACTAACCCCTCGAAAGGTAATTTTATTATACTTTTACTTTCTGTACTCATCATATTCGATAAGAGGTGCACAAATGAAATGAAACATTTTTATTGTAGGAACTGAAATTGGATGGGTTGAATCAGATGGATTTCTAGGTTTGGAGCGGATCGAGATCCTCTGGTTTATGTGCGGCTTTGGCGTCGCAGGTTGAATTCTCCAATCTTTGATTTTTGTTTTTGTAGTTAAAATTTTGAAAATCCTGATGTCACATAATGACGAGGGATTTGAAAGTTTAGGTATGAAGCATGTTAGGGATCAGAAAGTTTAGGAGGCAGTGTATATATACAGTTGTGGATATACAAGTACATGATTTTCTAATTTAACAACAATGCATGATTGATTTACACATTTTGGCAGTTTAAAGACAATGCAAGATTGATCTAAAACTGTTCTGAACTTATGATCTCATGTGCTATTATATGGTTGTTTAAGTCTTTAAGATGATGGAAGTTATAGACCAGGAATTGGAAGAAAAAAAAAAAGAAAGATAAATTCTTAATGGCAAAAAGATTATGAAGACTGGCATATGTTCACATATATATAATCACCCATTACACATAACTAAATCATATAGTGGAATTCATAATCATTGATTTGTCATTACACTATATGAGCAGATGGTAATAGTAACAACAACCTCAATGACCACTCTCCGTCAACCATCAAAATCCCACCCCTCCTAGATGCTGATATTAGCAAGACAGTAACAACAACCCCCTTAAGTTCTTTCCCTAGACTAGAAGGAAACCACTAAGGTAGTTATCTTATTTTTTACTTTATGTGCTCATTATGTTCGATAAAATGCATAAACTGAACTGAAACATTTTAATTGTAAGAGCTGGATGTTAGGGATTTCCGAAGCTGAAGTGGATGGGTTGACCCAGCTGGATTTTAGGTTTTGGAGCGGATTGAGATCCTCTGGTTTGTTATGAGCATCTTCATCTTCCCACGTTGAATTCTTCAATCTATAATTTTTGTTTTTGTTGCTAAATTTCATATAATCTCAAAGTTTTTTTAGATTCCCTGTACTCTTAGAGGCATGTTGCTAACTTAGCTCTGTTTGACACTATTTTTACAGTTGAGATTACTCTTGGGAGATTCTGTCGAAATTTTTACTACAATTCCTAAAAATCTTACGTTTTTCAAACGAAATCTTGGTTTTTATTTTGTATCTTCGCTAATATGAAAATTTTAGGGGAGTATTAATATTAACTGCCTGTAAAATTTTAGAGGAAGCTGTCGAAATTTTTACTAAAAAACTTAATTAATTAATCATTCTTCGTGATGACGTGCCGTATGCAACAATTTAAAGGGGATTGTATTAGAAAATAATTAGGAAACAATAAAATTTCAAAGGTGGGTTGTATAGAGAAAATGAATGTATTAGAAAGATGGTTGTATTTGTTTACACTCAAAAAAAAATCTGGCATGGTGCATATTTTTAATAGATGTGCTCACATTGCTTGAAAAATAGCTCTATTTTTGGAGAATTGGATAAGTCAATATTGAGAAATTTAAGGGCAATAAAGATGAAATAACTAAAAAACTGAAATAATTTAACGAATAATTATTAAAGAGGTATAGTGAATGACTTTTGATCTTAGCATGTATAATAAAACACAAAGAAAGCTATCAAGGGCTCTCCTTAAAATCAAAGGAAGCTATGTACAACCAAATTTTGCTGATTTATCAAAAAAGAATGATTTGTTAGGAAACACAATGTTTCACCATGAAGTTTGGGAAAATGGATTGCATGATTGAGGATGGAAATTTAGAAGAAATGGACAAGATGTCTCTCTCATAAACTGGAAGTTTAGAAGTCTTCGATGATTTTTTTTATTTTTTGGCACGTATCACTATCAGGATGGCCTAATATTTTTGCTTATGCACTACTCATCTCTGCAAAGAGGTGAGTATCATCCCCCTTCTAACATTATTCCCAAAAAGAACTATATTCATAGCAGTAAAGATTAAAGGAAGTCATGGAAGGAGAAGCCATATGTGCAGTCCTGCAAGTGATGTTTGAGAAGGTTGCTTCTCCTATCCTAAAGGAGTGTAGTTTACTGTGGGGTGTCAACAAAGAGCTTCAGAAGCTTCGCTGTATACTATCGGCATTGCATCTATCCTTGAAGATTCTGATGAGTGTCAACCGATAGATAGGGCAACAAAGAATTGGTTGGAAAAGCTTAGCGATGTAGCTTACAAAGTTGATGACATAGTAGATGAACTTACAGCTAAAGGTCGATATGGGTGAAGCCAAACTTTCAAGACGACCGTATGCAAATTCTTTTCATCTGATAATCCACATTTTTATCGCTTAAGTATGAAGAATAGAATCGAGCGAGTTAGAGAGCGACTTGATGAAGTCGCAGGGGAGAGGTATAAATTTCATTTGGGAGAAGGAGTAGTCTAGAAAAAGATTGGAATGGAAGAAATACATGAAACTCATTCTTTTGTGTACAGATCCAAGGTTTATGGAAAGGAAGGTGAGAGGGACAAAGATAATGGATCTGTTAATTAGCGCCGATGGTTTTGAGGATGTACCGGTTGTCTCTATTATTGGGAACTTGGGATGGGAGGGTTAGGGAAGATGATGCTTGACCAACTGATTTACAATGATGAGAGAAATAGAGATTGTTATGGAAGAGGAAAGGAACCGGTCCAGACGCAGGCTCTCGAGCAGAAAAGGAACCGGTCCAATAATTTAATATAGGCTTGGGGATTTGCAATTTCTACTCATTTGTGTCAAGAGTACATAGTTGTAAATGTTGCTCAGCATTGATGTTAATTTGCTATGTTGCATATATTTGGAGTTTGTTAAGTGTAAAAAATTTGCATGCTTGTATAGAACTGTTAGCAAGTCCTCAATCAACTGTCATTATGAAATACCTATGATCTGCATTGTGTGCAAGCCAAACAATAGTGTATTAACTATACTCTTGGAAACTGTTAACCTGAGATTGCATTATATTAACTATTTCATCTTTGCATCGTAATTAGAAAATGAAAGTCAAGACACTGTGTATGTGTGATTTGAATTAAAGGATTTGCGAGTTGAGTTCTTATTAGTATCTCATTTGCGAGTTGAGTTCATATTAGAATCTCATGTAGTTGCTTTCTTTCTAGGTAATGAGAAATAAGCATAAATCTATATACTTTTACTATTTGTTTCTTTAATTATCATTGGTTTTGATTGATTTTTGAAAACTCTTACTGTTTGTGTAGGCTCACTATTTCGTCTCATATTGAAGACTCGAAGCTTTGTGTTTGGTCCCTATTGTAACAATCGTGTAATCTTTTTTTTTTTGTAGTAGGGTTCGTGGATGATGTATTAGTTGTATTTTTGTTCCCTTAAGTTTATGTAGAATAAGGGATTATGTAAATATGTGTAATATTTAGGATTTTGGGATATGAAGTATCTGTATAGGAGGATGATTTAATATAGTGATGTTAAAACCCATACCCGCAAAGTTGTGGAGTATTGGGTTCTGTGTGTTGTTTTTCAAAGGTTTTTTCAAAGGTTTTTCTAAAAGTTCATTACGTTTTCAAATGAATTCTTGGTTTTTATTTTGTATCTTGTATCATATGAAGATTTTTGCCCCCAGAGCCTTATATATTATGACTGTGTGATGTTGCTTGGATTGGCCTGGGGAGGATTGATATTAACTGCATGTGATGTTATATTTTAAATTGTTAGCAGAATTTCGTAAGGAATTGCTGTAAAATGGCTAATATTTTGGGGGAGATTCTGTCGAAATTTTTACCAAAATTCCTACAAATCCATTACGTTTTCAAACGAAATATTGGTTTTTATTTTGTATCTTGCATCATATCAAGATTTTTCCTCCAGAACCTTATATATATAATGGCTGTGTGATGTTGCTTGGATTGGCCTGGGGAGGATTGATATTAACTGCCTGTGATGTTATATTTTTAATTGTTAGCAGAATTCTGTAATGAATTGCTGTAAAAGAGCTAATATTTTAAGGGGGATTCTGTCGAAATTTTTACTAAAATTCATATTAGTATTCTACAATAGAAATGACCATTGGTTTTGATTTGATTGATTCCTTTATCATTATAATGATTTTTCATCCTTGATCGTGATTTTTGGGGGGTTGAGTCGTTAATCAATCTGTAATCTTCATGTTCTCTTAATGTTTGAAATGTCTGATAGTTTGGCTTATGTGTTTTGATGTAAGTTATAGATTAAAAAAAACATGTCAAATATCCTATACACTGAGATATATCAAAAAGTGTGGCTAACAAGCATGTTTCAAATCAAATTTGCAGTAAGCTTTCCAGTATCTGGATACTAAATATATTAATATGAGATGTAATTGTACTTGATCACATTTAACAAAATGTCTTCACATGTACATCACAACAAGCTCTCTCTCTCTCTCTCTCTCTCTCTCTCTCTCTCTCTCTCGCTCTTATTTTTAACATCTTTTAAAATCATACATGGTTAACTACATGAAAATATAACAGCGGGGAGTTAACTCATGTAGTTTGATGCGATAACTGCATTACCAACTGAATTTCAACTCATGCAGTTTGAGATCTCTTATGTTTATGTCACACATAGCAACTGATTTCGATCCATTATTGTTGTAGATTCACAGTACTCTTTTTCAATTACAAGCTCCTGACAAATGATCCTTCAACATATAAATTAATAACAACTTAATTCAGAATACATCAATGCGTCAGCCAAATACACATCTATATAAATCATTCTTCACGAAGACGTGCATATATTTAACTTTTTACAAGCCTTTTTATATGCTGCATCGTTCACGGAAACGTGCCGTAGGCACGTGTCCACGGGCAAACCTAGTATATATATGATATATGGAAAACCCCTTTTCACTGATTATGAAATATATATATATATATATATATATATATGATACATAGAAAAGATCTCTTATTGAAGTGTAGTATGTGTGTGTGTGTATATATATATATATATAAAGATCTCTTATTGAAGTGTAGTATGTGTGTGTGTGTGTGTATATATATATATATATATATATATATATATATATATATATATATATATATATATATATATATAATCCCCCTTTTACTGAAGTGAACAAATATGTGTATAACTGATATATAGAAATCCCCTTTTATTGAAATTAAGCAAATATATGTTATATAATAGATGATCTGTATGCAGGTTATAGAAGATGAAACATATGCATCTATATATAGAAGATGACCATATACAGATATATAGTAAATGATCTTCTATTGAATTTAAGTATAAGCAGAAATATAGTAGCTGAACTATATGCAGGATATAGAAGAGAAGCTCTTTTGTTGAAATGAAGTATATGCAGAAATCATGGAAGTTGGTCATTTATTCAAATGAAATACATATATGTATGTACAAGATGTAGAAAGAAATCCCCTTACACTGATATTACAATATATACATATATGTATTTGATACATAGAAAGAATTATTGATATAAAGTATATTTGCAGTTATAGAAATTTGAACTCTAAGCATGATATAGGAATTTAACAATAAACAATATGCAGGTTAGAGGAAAGTGATCTTTATAAGAATCTAAGTATATGCAGTAAACATAGCAATTGGTCTGCAGGTTGTAAAAGATGAGCTGTATGTAGATGCAAATATATATATATATATATATATATATATATATATATATATATATATATATATATATATATATATATAAGCTGATCTTTTATTGAAATGGAAGCATATGTGTCTTTATATAAGATGGTCCATAAGCAGTCACAAAGAACTACTTAGACACTGGATGAATAAGTGAAGGTGAATGTGCACATGCACAATAGTGCAGTAGTGGGAAACTGCAGTTGGAAGAACTGATACCCAACCCAAACCTTAGCAACCTATTTCTTAATCTAAACCATAACTAGGTTCCCTGATGATTGATAAGTATATTAGGTCTTTCAAATGCATCAGTATTCATACCCTGATATGTTAATTCTATAAATGTATATTTCCATATAGGTGTAAACAGTGGCCAAAGTTCATATATGACTTAATAGTAGGGTTAGTTTTAATTTGACAGAAATTACTTCTTAAAACTTGTAAATTTGTCGATCGTAAAGTGCGTAGGCACCAAGCTCAAGCTGTTAATCACCCCAGTCCTCATATTGCCACAAGAACAAACAGAAACATGCACAAAATCCCCAAAATTACTCATTTTCAACTATGCACATACTGAAATTGGTTAAACTCAATCTGCACTTGAATGTTGATGCCAATCTATTGATAATCAGTTATACTTGTTTGGGTACTCAAAGCCCCATCATCAATCAAGTGTTAATTCAATAAAGAGTTCAAAAAAAAAAATTTTAAAGCCCCAGGTATGAACAGTAACCCGGATCTTAAAAAAACACATTCTTATTTCATTTACTCATTAACTATCACAATCAAAAATTATAGATCCCACATCTCGTGGGTATTACTAGGTCTCTACAGATCACAAGTTGTTCACAGCACAAAGATTATTCTTGATTTCCTATTTTTATCACATATCCTGCTTTTTAAAAAAATCTTCATTCAACACAATACCCATCACATCAATATTTGATTTCTTCTAGCATGCATCTACTACATAATCATCATCAATAGCACATATACAACCAAACAAGAGAGTAGAGTATCACTCACCTTATTCGAGAAATCAATTGAATTAATAAAGAATGAGAAAAAACTCTTCTTTTGCAAAATTCAAGATCATCGTTTTAAAACTCCAAGAAAATAATAATAAGAAATCCCTTTGAGATGGCAGCACTCCACCTTTAATAGGCCGCGATCCAAGTAAATTAGGGTTTTGAATAGATTTGCAAAATACATCTTTTAAAATATATCTTTACATATATAAATCCTTATACTTAGAAATGGAATACAACCAACTTAATTGAGCTTTTAAAAACAAAAACAACCAGCCGGCACTGTTTGAAGACCCAGAAAAATGAATTTGCACTTTTATCCCTCCAAGTGGTAATTTTGCAAAAAGACCCTTATTTATCAAAACTTGCAAAATAAACCAAATATATTAAAACAAAAAGTAAACTCTTTACCTCTGAGTTGACTAGGCATCATGCCCAGTCCAAAATCCAAAAATCTGGAATTTTTTACTCAAAGTGGTAATTACACAAAAGTCCTTTTTTTGTAATATTTGCAAATAGGTCGAATATTAATTATCAGAAAAATTCAGAAAATTCACAAATAATATATAATAATAATTAATGAGTTTTACCCAAAAATATTTTTGATTTTGAACTTCCCAAAAAAATATTTGCACGTGTTTTGCACGTGTAAAAAGATAAATTTTCAGAAAATATTTATTAAATCACAAAAAATTATTTTAATTCATTTATAAATCTTAAAAACATTATTTAAAAATTCAAGGTATTACACAACTCAAGTAATAAGATTGGATAACAAGTAACAAGTAGGCATGTAGTTGTATCAAGTATCAAGTGACAAGTATCGAGTGACAAGTATCGAGTAACATGTATCACGTAACTAGTGTCAAGTAACAAGTATCAAGTAGGGTATCAAGTGTGTACAAGTGACAAGTTATTCTTAAGTCTAATGTTTAATTCTATCTATATAGCACTTCATGCGTCCATACTTTTACCACATGGTTGCTACTTACATATAGTTACGTTTAGGCCTAGTAGTGGATTTTATAGGGCGGTATACTCAGGTATCAAGTATCAAGCAAGCATGGTTCATGAATACAAAAATAATGTAACAAGTTCACGAACCAAGTTCGTGAATGCACTAATAAGTTCAAGAACCTACCGTGGGTTCATGAATGCTCTGACGATACAACAAGTTCATGAGCCAAGTAGTGGGCTCATGAATACACTCAAGATACAATAAGTTCATGAACCAAGTGCTGGGAAACACGGGCTCTCTTCCGAGTACACTTACCTATATTGTCCACTACTATGGTCTTTCCTTAAACCCCGGCTTATTATTTATTATTATCATCAAGCAGCATGAAAGTGTACAAAACAGGTCAAGTAAACATAATCAAGAACATAGAGCAAGTTTAAGATAATTAGAAGGCATATTCGAGGGTCAACACAATTTAAAATTATCAAGAACTACGAGAATACCAATTCTGGACAGCATGACGTCGCTGCACCAAGATAGCAAATGTGGATCCGTCAGAAGGTCTAGAAACTAGACTTCTGTCCGGTTCCAACTCATATAAATAAGATACATAAACGTTGTAGCATCATGTATCAAAACATCAAACTACACAGGACTTGTGTTCAGCCAGAATTTGTAAAACTGAGGTTATATATATGAAACAGGTTCGAAACTTCATTGATTAATTTCAAGAAAATTAGGGAATGTTCTCTAGGGTGTCTAGTATCATCATGCAAAATTTTAAGTCATTATCTTACTGTTAGAATAGTTAATTTAATTGTAAAACAAAGTGATGCAGCAGTTTTTATGAATCTGCGATTACAGACACAACAGCAGTAAAACGGCGATATCTCACAAACCGTAACTCGAAACTCAATTTCGTTAAAAGGGTAGTAAACTAGACATCTGGGGCTACATTTCATATTCAGGACTCAAGTCTAGATTCTGATATTATCGAGGTTGAAACAGCAAGTAAATACAGGAATAACAGCAAACAATGATAGTTTTTGCATGAAAAGTCTTATGATTATTATTCATATGGGTCTAAATTAACATGTGATGCAAATCAAAGTGTAATAGGTATCAACAAAAGGTTGTGACTCTTACATCATGTAATTGATAAGGCATGGAATGAGATCATCAAATGATAAGCCAACGGGAAGTCACAACTATAACCTACTTGCAGTATTTTCAAATAAGAGCTTGTACTAGAACAACAAAATGTACAAGAAGATACTTGCCTTAATAACGGTGAATCCGAACACGAACAATTAACGAGGATGAGAATCCCGAGAGGCAAGGCACACAGCACGGACAAACACAAGCACGTGCGAACAACGGAGAATACCCACACAACAATCAAGCAAAACAACAGCAAATCTATCCCGAATCTCCTCTCCCATAACAGCAAAACAGCAATCAGATTTGATCCCGATCGCGATGAAATCAGACGATTGAGATTCAAACAACCCAATCACCTTCTTCCTTCTCTCCTTTACAGCGACAGAGAGAGAGAACGGTGGGAGCTTCGACTTCGACGGCAGGCTGCGACGATTATGGGTGACTCCTGTGGCGAGAGAGACTCGACTGGGGAGCAGTCGACAAAGGGTGACGACGGCTTTGGGGTGGAGGCGATGGAGCTTGGCTCGAAGCTCTGTTTTGGTGGAAAAATAGGGGAGCGAAGCAATGGCGGGAGCTCAGGGGTTCTAGCTTGGACGAGGTGACGGAATGGTGGGTGGCGAGGAGGACGGGGCACGGGCGATGGGGTAATAGGTTTGGAGGTCGACGAAGGTGGATGGGTTCACGAGCTTTGTCAAAGTCGAGGATGAAGAAGATGATGGGTAAACGACAAAGGCGTGGCAACTCAACGACGGGGTGATGGGGAGGCGATGAGGTAGAGGGAGACGAAGCGATGGGAGGGCCGATGGAGTTCGAAGAGTCGGGAGGTGAAAATGGGGAAGACTGAACAGTGAAAAGGGGGGTTGGCGGCTACAGTGGGGTTTGCACAGTAATAGGGTAGGTAAGGGTTAATTAGGGTTAGGGTTAATAGTGATTAGGGTTCAAATAGTATAGGGTTATTGGTTAACGGCTTTGAGTGGGATCCAACAGGAGATTGAGTCAAAATTCACTATAATTAGGAAAATGCAATAGGTGAGATGAAACAGTCAATCCCCATGAAGAACAACAAATTAGAGTGGATAGGAAAGATGCAATTGAAATAAATATTGGCACAAAAATGAGTCAAAACAAAAGAAATGAGTTTTAATAGAACTGGAACAAAAATACAGAATCTTGGATTGATAAAAGAGTACGATGAAATGAAATATAGAAAAATACAAATATAGGGAACAGGGGTTACAAATCCTACCCACCTAACAAGCAGAATTTTGTCCTCGAAATTCAGACAAGTGGTACATAGGGCAACCCCTGAAAGAAAAGAACGACAAGGAGACTACACGAACAAATGGGGAAACTTCTTCTGGATCTCCGCCTCTAATTCCCAAGTCGACTCACCCGGTGAGTGAGGATTCCAAGAAACCCAAACCAGGTTGATAACCTTGTTCTTCAACACTTTCTCACGCCTGTCCAAGATAGTAACTGGCAGGAATTTCACAGGACAAATCCGGCTGCACAGATAACTCTGAATAGTCGATCACATGGCTCTCATCCCTGATGTATCTCCTGAGTTGGGAGATGTGAAAGACATCATGCACCCCAGATAGAGCCGGCGGAAGTGCAAGTCAATAGGCCACCTTGCCTACTCGTTCTACAATATCGAACGGCCCGATGAACCTGGAGCTTAGCTTGCCTCCACCTCAAAACCGGATAACACATATCCACGGCGATACCTTAAGGAACACATGGTCTCCCACCTCAAACTCCAAGGGCCTTCTATGGACATCTACCCATTTCCTCTGCCTGAAGCATCGCAGTGAATCACGAAACCACCCGAACCATCCGGTATACTCACCACTGGCGCTGACGTCAACCTACTCTTCAACTCTGCAAAAGCTTCACTGCACGCCCCATCCCAAGCAAACTTCTGGTCCTTCCCTGTCAGTTTAGTCAATGGTCCAACAATCTTCAAGAAGTCTTGGATAAACTTCCGATAATACCCTGCTAGCCCGAGAAAACTTCTCACCTCTGAAACCGACTTAGACACTAGCCAATCTTTCACTGCAGCAATCTTGGACGGATCAATAGCGATTCCCTCGCCTGAGATAATATGCCCTAAGAATGTGACCCGGTCAAGCCAAAACTCACACTTGCTGAGTTTTCCAAAGAGCTGATTCTCTCTCAGAGCTTGCAAGACTAACTTCAGATGCTCAGCATGCTCTTCCCGGTTCTGAGAATACACCAAGATTTCATCTATAATGACCACCACAAATCTGTCTAGGAACGGGGAGAAAACTCTGTTTATCAGGCTCATAAACACTGCTGGGGCATTCATTACTCCGAAAGGCATCACTAAAAACTCGTAATGCTCGTACCTGATCCTGAACGCAGCCTTCTGCACATCTGCTGCCTTCACCTTCACCTGATGATACCCCGAGCGAAGGTCCAACTTTGAAAAAACTGCAGCACCGCCCAACTGATCAAATAAGTCGTCGATCCTGGGTAGTGGATACCATTTCTTCACTGAGACACTGTTCAGCTCTCGATAATCAATGCATAGTCTACGGCTTCCGTCCTTCTTATTGATGAATAGAACAGGAGCTCCCCACGGTGAAACACTAGGCCTGATGAAATCCAAGTCCAACAAACCCTGAATCTGCACCTTCAGCTCTGCTAGCTCAACGGTGCCATCCTGTATGGGCTCTTTGATATTGGCACTATCCCTGGCTGAACCTCAATGCTGAACTCTACTTCTCGATCTGGAGGTAACCCGGACAATTCCTCTGGGAACACATCCAGGAATTCCCGCACTACTAGAGGTGCAGTCTCACAGCCTGTGTGCAACTTCATTGCACAACCTTCCTCATCTGCCACCTTCTTACCACGCCCAAGGGGTGTCTTCCCAGCATGGAACTCAAATTCTGTATGGCCCGGAATCCTGAACACAACCTTCTTCGCTCGGCAATCAATAACAGCATGAGACTCTCCCGCCAATCCATGCCGAGAATCACATCAGACCTGGAATTCCTGATCACTATCAGATCTGCCTTGAAACATGTACTCCCAATAACCATAGGGCTCTGCTTGCACTCCCTAGAGCAAACGACAACACCGCCACCTGTGGTGATGTTCCAAGCTGCTGGCATAGCACTGCACTCTAACTGGTGCTGATCCACAAAGCGGGAGGAGACAAAAGAATGGGTCGCCTCGGAATCAAATAGGACATGGACCGGAAAAGAATAAACTAGAATGATACTTATGATAGAATCAAAAACATGGGAAGAGATGAAATCTTCAGGATAATAAGGAATAAGGAATACAGATGTGAAAAAGAAAGACTACACAAATGTATGATGCAAAGATAAGCAAATAAAGCAGGGAACAAATAATAAAATAACAAAACACAAAAATACCTGCAACGACCTTCTCTGCGGTCTCGGCTTCCTCTGCTGTCAGGTTGAAGGCCTGACCTCTCCTCGGGGCAGCGGTCCTCTGACCGATGATCTGATGCTGGGGAGGAAGTGGTGTGCTATTTACTCGATCGCAGACATTTCCCATTTCTGGGGACAGTCCCGAACTGTGTGATCACCAGCACCACACTTGAAGCATCGGCAGTTGGTCCGCCTATAGTTCCTACGCATATGCTCTGGAATCTGACAGAAGTCACAGTACCCCTCTCTCCGTGGAGTAGTAGAAGGGTAAGGAGCTTCCCTAGCAGGGTGAGCTGGAATTGGCCTCTTGATTGGCCCTCCAGACGGCCTAGCAGCAACAGGATGCGGAGCGGACCGCCGAATGGCGCGCTTCCGCCTACTAGTTTGTTCCTGACTTCTAGCAGCCTCTAGGATGTCAGCATAGGATCGGAGTCGCAAGGCAGCTAGGCGATCCTGGATCTTAATGTCCAAGCCCAAGAAGAAATGACGGCCCTTATCTTCATCATTCGCCACCATGGAAGTGGCAAAGCGACTCAGTCGGGTGAATTCCGCAGCATACTCTTTTACGGTCCGACTATCTTGGTTCAAGATAGTATCTTAGTTAAACATTGATATATCATGAATTAACAACGAAAATTGCATAATAAACACTATCTGACGAACTAGAGTAAGCGCGACAAATTGCCGCTCCATTGTATTTCTGGTGCCATCGAGAAATAACTTTGTGAGAAAGCTCTCTCTGAAGATGGCCCAGGCGATGGGACGCCCTAGCCGTTATATCTCAGCTCGCCACTAGATGTAGGCGAGATCAACAAGCTGGATGCTCACGACATCCACACGATCAACATCTGCTATCCTTGTTGCGATCAATAGCTGCTCACTCCTGATGAGGTACTGCTCGGCTTCCAGTGGACCTTCAGTACCCGAAAATTTGTCTGGGTGTAGCTTCATGAAGTCCGTCGTATTGTCAAGTCTCGGTGGCAGCACCCCAAGCGCAGGTACAACGGGCTCTCTATTGGCAGCTTCCAGAGCTACCCTCATCAGTTCACCATGTTCCCGTTGCATCTGCATCATTTGTTGCATCAGCAGCTCATTCTGTTCACGCTGCACTTGCAACACCTGCACAATAGTGGGCTCCTCCGACTGATCGCCCCCAGTTCCGAAGGACAAAGCATTCCTACGAGCCATAGCCTGTACAAAACCAAAAACAATCAGTATCCAGATCAAGTTGATAATCAATTTTTCATGCAATGGCACAGCCTGTTAATAGTTGAGTTAATCCCGACTGAGTCAAGCCTGTCTAATGTATTAGTCAACTAACACATTAGCTAAACCTGGTTTTGATACCACTCAAATATAGCCATGTACTGTTGCGAAATCGTCAAAATATGCATAAATAGCAAACGACTGCAGCGTTTCGTTTGCTATAAAATGCATAAAGTGGATAATTAGCAAATGATTGTGGATGGTCTAAGTGTTGGGAGTTCAAATTCCAATTGTATCAAAATATATGCAGTGCACACCTCAATAACAGTACAAGTTATAACAAATGTTTTAAGAAAAGAGTGAAACCCAAATGATGAATGGGATCAATAAAAGCTCGTAATGCGCGTGGGCAAACAACAAATAACAGAATCAGAGAACAGCAATCACACAAAACCAATCACAGAACGGAGCAGTGTTGTCCAACATTTCAAAGCCCTATTTTTCTTATATCCATTCTCATATATAATCATCTACTGTTGCGAAATCATTAAAATATGCATAAATAACAAACGACCGTTGCGTTTCGTTTTCTATAAAATGCACAAAGTGAATAATTAGCAAACGATTGTGAATGCTCTAAGTGTTGGGAGTTCAAAGTCCATTTGTATCAAAATATATGCAGTGCACACCTCAATAACAGTACAAGGTATAACAGATGTTTTAAGAAAAGAGTGAAACCCAAATGATGAATGGGATCAATAGAAGCTCGTAATGCGCGGGGGCAAACAACAAATAACAGATTCAGAGAACAGCAATCACACAAAACCAATCACAGAACGTAGCAATGTTGTCCAACATTCAAAGCCCCAGCATTTCCCCTCCCCCAAACCCCTCCTCAAACCCATCACCACCAACACCACCAATCCCAACCCCATCATCACTCTCCTCACCTCAACCTCGCCTCACAAAGCCCTCTCCCTCTTCAACCACCTCATCTCCACCCCCCAGCCCCAAACCCAACTCACCCACCTCTACTCCGCCATAATCCACATCACCACCTCCGCCAACCTCTACCCACTCGCCACTTCCCTCACCAAACAACTCATCACCTCCACCACCCACAATTCAGCCCTCATTGCTCTCCGCAATTTCTCGGGCCCCAAATCCACCCCCTATGCCTTGAACATCCTTGTTATCGCACTTTCGCAGCTGAAACTCATCAATGAGGCTGCCCATGTGCTCTACCAGTTGAATGGCATTCCGGCTTTCCCGGCATTTAACTGTCTTTTGAGCAGTGGGGTTAAGTTGGGTCGAGTTGGTTTCGTATGGAAGGTGTTCGATGAAATGGTGAGGAGAGGGGTGAGGCCTAATGTGGTTACGTATAATATTTTGGTCAATGCATGTCGGTTGGAGGGGGATATTCGGAAGGGTCTTTTGTTGTTGGGTGAGATGGTGGAGAGAGGGATTGACCCGAGTGTTCATACGTACACGGTTGTTGTTTGTGGGTTTTGCGAGAGTGGGGATGTTAAGGGGGCGAGCGAGATGTTTAGAGTGATGAAGGAATCTGGTGTGGAGCCAAATTTGTATACATGTAATGCTTTGATGGATGGGTATTTTAAGGAGGGTTGTGTTGGGGTGGCACTTGCTTTGTATGGGAGTATGATACGGAGTGGTTTGGTGTTGAATGTTGTTACGTTTGCTAGTTTGATTGATGGGTTTTGTAGAAATGAGAGGATTGAGGATGCAAGGAAGGTGTTTTGTGTGGATATGGTCGACTATGGTGTTGTTCCGACTGTGTGGATTTTCAACTGTTTGATCAATGGGCATTTGGAGTTGCGTAATTTTGATGAGGGATTCGAACTACTTGTTGAAATGAGAAAGGTGGGATTGCCTCCTGATGCTATAACTCATGGAATATTGATCAAGGGGTTGTGTGATGCGAAAAGAGTGGGAGAAGCAGCTGATTTACTTTCGAAATGAAGCAAGATGGGATTGTTGCTAACTCTGTAATTTACAATACTGTCATTGATGGTTACTGTAAAGAAGGAGATTTAAACAAGGCAATGGAAACTTGTTCACTAATGAGGGAGGAGGGAGTTGAACCCAATTTAATCACCTTCTCTTCATTGATTGACGGAGACTGCAAGAAAGGTGAGATGGATGCTGCAATGGGAATATACTTTGAAATGGTAGCTAAAGGATTTGAACCGGACGTTGTAACTTATACTAGTTTAATTGATGGATTCTCTAAAAGTGGGAGCCTTGACAAAGTGTTCAGACTAGAGAAAGAAATGGTGGAGAAGGATGTACCACCTAATGTGGTTACTAATACTTGTCTGATTAATAGCCTTTGTAGGGAAGGATTGACATTACATGAAGAAAACTAGCCCTTCAGATTTTAAGCCTAATAGCAAAACTTATTTTGCCTTAATATACGGTCTGTATAGAACTGGGCACTATTTTAAGGCTGGGAGATTTTACTTGTCCATGAGGGAGTCTGGCCTTGTTCCGGATGTGGTTACTTTCTTTTGATGCGAGGGCAATGTAAGATCGGGTATTTACTGAATGCAATGTTGCTGCAAGCTGATATGTTAAAAACTGGAGTTATGCCAGAGGATTGGTACAGATTATGCCCTGATGAGTGGTCATTTAAGGATCAATCAATTAAGAGCAAATTGATTCAGACATTTGATAGAATGAAAGCAAGTTCAGAGCAGGCTTGACCAGGTATTTTATGCTTAAATACCTTACTTTGTAAGTCAGATAATTCAATTACTTCATAAGTATTCTTCACAAGATCGTGAATCTGCAACTTTGAATCACATGTTGCTTCTACTAATAAATTATTTTTTCCACAAATCCACACAGATTGACAAGATACTGGATGTCTAACTTGGAGTATGAACAAATGAATGGAGATATAAATGAGTAGATTTTGTGAATCTATCTAGCTTCAAATTATCGACGTTTTCTGGTGAATTAGTGTGGGTCACAGGGTAAGAATGTTTTACTTGTACCATTTAATGGATGTCCTTTACTTTTATAGAACAAAAAACCATTATCTTTCTAATGGTTAGACAACTTTGTGAACCAATCAAAACAATGAACAATTGTGTTGACTGTTGATATAGAATACAGTCCAAGTGAGTTTCCTATAATTAGATGCTCAAGATATTACTATGCCATAAACAATCTTACAACATTTTATACTGATAATTATGACACGGTTGTCTATCTATTTTATTGAAATGATTGTTTACATGCAACTTTAAATAGACTGAGAATATTTAATCTTTATTATTACGAATTTTTAACGAAGTCAGCATTAAGTCCTCGTCTATGCACAATATGGGTGTGTTTCTAAGCATATTGATTAGGAGGTCTTGTGCTAAAATTTTGTTGATGTCATTATATTAGTTGCTGAGAGTTGTGATTCTAAAGCAAAAAATTACTTGTAAATAGTAAAAAAGTGGAAAGAGTCATTAGGACCTGAAGGATATAAATTAGTACAGACTAGAGAGAAAAATAAAAGAGTGTAATTATGCAAAGAATTGGGTATATATTTCAATTGTTGACAGTTGCTCAAGAAATACATATGTTACTTCAACTGTTCATTTATGTTTCTTTGCCTTTCTTGGCATTAAGTTGTAGGCGGGAAGAGGGCGGCGGCACTAGATCTATGGAGTGCCTCAATTCTTAGAAATCCTCATTGCTTCTGATTGCGAGTCCGAAGCCATAGAGGATATTGTAAGAATGAGAAGATGAGTGCTTCCACTAGAGGGTAGGCATAGTTTCAGCGGAGAAAAGATTAGGGATAAGACAACTGATTAAGTGGTTGATAATTTCCAGATGGCTAGATGACCAAGGCCGCTAAAAAGCCATATATGACCTAGAAGCACGGACATATACATATTGCCATGGATGGACATGATGCAGCCTACCAAATCACAAATTTTTTTTTTGAAAATAGTACATTGAAATTGGTACCGTCGTGTCCAATACAGTGTCTTACACATCACGGCTTCCAGGTAGAACAGTTCGCGCTTCATAGTAAATGAATAGGCAATGCATCTATCTCCGTAGGTGTTTGACAGATATCTGATTTTTTTTAATTCATTTGTTAGATATTTCAATCTTCTCTGTAAGAAATTTTTACTGACACATGATGATGAGGCAGGACCTCGTCATTAAATACAGATCTCCAAATTATTTGGTGGAAATGTTATACTTCAAAATCATACCCTTGTCAATCATCTGACTCCATGTTCTCTATTACTAGCATATATTTAATTTCCTCAAAAAGAATACGTAAAGCATTTCATTGTATACTTGTATTCACATGTCAGATGCAGCGTGCTTGCATTGTTTGCAAATGTTTTCTAATTGTACATACACAAGTGACAGAGATAAACATTTGGTCTATACACTCCAACCAGTTGATAGAAATTACGTCGAAACGAGGAGTTCAAAGAGAAATTTTCCCTTAGCCCTATGTTTGATGAAAATGATACACTTCAATTCTTCCACTCACTATAGTCACCAGAATATAACTTTGATGTGAATCTTCTTCGTTAATCTTCTTGTTAACATATTTTTTTCTGGTGTACATTAGTTGGTTTACTTATCAATCAGGCTTAGTTGCGATCTGTTTGCTCCAAGGTTTAAGACTTTACTGTTTTATTCTTTTTCCATAGACTCCATTACAGAAGCTTGTTATGTTATTGATAATATTCGAATCAGATTCTGACCGAATATGAGATTGACAGCCAGTAGAGGAAGTATTTAGAATAATAAATTACTAATATAGGAAAACAAGAAATTAAATAAGATGACATCTTCTCAACCATCCAAGGAGTCTGGCAAACATGGAAAGAGCTTCTGATATTGGAGAATCTTTTGTTCAGCAATTCAATAGGGGCGATGTTACGTATAAATTTGAACTTGAAAATTTTATCCTTAGTTCAATTATAATATTATCTATTACCAATGGCTCTGAAAACTCAACTCAAAACTCAAACTCTGTTGATGATAGCAATGGGTACCATTAAGAAGAGAGTGCGGACCCTTGACACTAATAAAATTTTAATCTAGTGAGGAAGCAAACCGAGAGTATCATTATGAGC
The DNA here is from genome assembly GCA_017893485.1 of Hemerocallis citrina. Lineage (NCBI taxonomy): Eukaryota > Viridiplantae > Streptophyta > Magnoliopsida > Asparagales > Asphodelaceae > Hemerocallis > Hemerocallis citrina. Next base: position 281,972,780 of record CM030362.1, read on the forward strand.
AATGTTGAGAAGATAATTGAGATTGAATTTCTATGTTTAAAATGTTTGAAGGGAAAAATTAAAGTTCTTTATTCCACTGAGTATATTATTAGTGAAAGATTAGACACATATCTAGTGAGTGCTAAAAGATAAAGAAGGATGGACAAGAAGCAAGGATCAAATAAGAATTGGACTGTTACTTTTAAAAAAAAGGACTGTTACTTAAAAAAAAAAAAAAGGATTGACTAACCATTTCCCAGATGTCAAATGCAGTGATTGAACAGAGTATTTTATCTCTGTTAATAGTGCACCAGAATTCCCAAGCATTTGTCTTATCTTCATATGGATTCTGCTAGGCAAATATTTACTGCTGATAATATTGCTCCGAGGATACTCGCTATTGACTAAGTGGGAGAGGAAGACTTTGCCTTGTAATGCTAAGTGAAACTCGTTATGTACTTTATGATAAATGGTCTTTTGTATAAGTGTTTGGAGAAAGAGTTCAGAACTTTATGATAGTGGCCAGCAGGTGTTGATTTTGATTGCAGTAAAAATCTTAAATATTCAAAAAGTTTGGAGCTGATGTTGCAATAAAACACTTGACCTCCTGAATGAATGATCATACGCTGTGTGCCAGCCAAGTTAGTACGGAGAGTAGATTTGTCAGGACTAATCATTTGACCCAGGGCATACTCATAGAGCTTAAATAAACAGTGAACTTGTCTCTTCAATGCTTGTTTCACCAATGATAATTGTGTCATCTGCAAACGAAAGGGGCTACTTAGTTCTTTCATATTTCCTAAGTCGAAATCCTTTTAGTTGACCAAGAATGTATATTTGTCAAGCAAAGTGGATAGTGCCTTACAGTGGACAGGAGATAGAAGAGGTGCAAGGGGATATCCCTGCATATGAACATGGGAGGAATGCGTGGTAGAGGAATGACATTGTAAATGAGCATCCATTGAAATAATTTTGTTAGATAATTCCAACTAATTCTGTCAAGACTTCTTCCTTCTCGAGCTCAAGTAAGAAGTGGTTTTTCTTCTTGCTGCTCGAGTGTTTCAGTGTCCAGATTTTCTGACTGTTAGAATGGTATCGTATCTTTCAGATAAAAAAGTTACTTGTTTTCTTAAGAATGATTTTATGTATGATAGAATTCTGTCATTTGACTGGAATTCTTGAATAGCTCTAATGAACAGAGTTACAAAGACTGATAGTATGACATTTCTAACCGTTTGAGGATTAGAGATGTTCGGAATAAGAGCTACGTAATCTTTTTCAATGTCTAACATTTTTTATAATTTTTAAATTTAGTGGATATGATCATTATGATCTGGGAAAGAAGATGTGCATGTTTTTATTTCAGTTGGTTCTATTCATTATTAGTATATTTCCTTTTTCACTAACATTTTAGACTTGGAGCTTATTCATGGTACTTATTGAACCTGTTAATCTGTTGCCACAGGTTGCTCAACTACATTTCATGGGTTCTTCTTCACCAACATTGTCTCCTATATTCTATTGTTGGAGAGTCACTCGGCAATCAATGTTCTGAAGTGAAATAAAACTGACTGCCATAAGAGGGGGAATGCTTGTCACAATACATACTGAAAAATATTACTTGGTCGGTAATCTCAGACGACATGAAGACGAAGAGGGAAAAAATGCTGCAAAACAATCACAAATACAGCCAAAATATTGTACAGATTTGTGCTAGTAACCGGGGAGAAGATCGATCTAGAAGGTTGAGTCTGATCTCTGTGTATAGGATCTCATCTCAGCTCGAGAAAAAAGGAACTGATGTGGATGATGAAGATATACCCGAAGAGTACAGAAACTCCAGTGCCTTTGGCTGCACCTTCAGTGGGGTACCATTTAGAAGGTTTTCTGTTGAATTATATATAGGATTTCATTTGTAAGGTAGTCTTTCTGTTGATATCAATGGAAGTCATGTAACATTTAAATATATTCCTATTTTTTCAATAAAGATTGGCTTCATATTCATTGATATGGTTTGTAAAGAATGCACGTAAGATATAAATGAATCTTTTGACAGAGAACTAATGTTGGAGTATTTCCCTGCAGTGACGAGGATATTAGGGTGGTACTTTGTGTTACGTGCTTTTGACCAAATCCTCTCTTAATAGTTTTTTTGGAATTGTACTCTTTCAATTTGTTAGGTAAATTTCACTAACCGCCCCCGGTTTTCACGCTTTGGCAGAGAACTCCCCATTTTTAAACTGACATCGAAATCCTTCAAGAACTATTTTTGTTTCGAATGTAATACTTTTGATAAAGAACATCCCTCGTACTTTTTTCCTCACGGTCCAGTCTTTTAGCGACAAGTATCTAGGCGGTTGATGTTGTATAGATGATCCGGCTCAATCAAGATCGTCAGATCTTCTCAAATTTCGCTCATCCCAGATCATCAAGTCAACAGGTCCAATGGGCCTTCTGCCAGTTCAAACCCATAGGTAAACGGGTCCGTCCCGGTCCATTAGGGTCTGATACCCATTTACCCCTGCCTTTAAATACCAGACCCCATCCTCAAAGGTAATGAATCTTTCCCCAACTGAACCCTAACTGCCCAGTCTCTTTCCAGTGACTGACTAGATCGCTGGAAGGCCTGTCGCCGAAATTTCTCCCAGTGTTCCTAAGCCTTTTGCAGATACTCCGGCCGTCCGAGCTTCCAGCCTCTCTTCTGAGCCGACCTCAAGAAGTCGACCCTAGCCAAGGTCGAGATACGTCCCTTCTGCTTTCCAAATTACAAGAACTCACACATGTGCCCCCATACCGAAAACAAGCAGCATCATGTTGACATCATCTATGGAATACGACTGACTCGATCCTAAGTTCGGATCTCTCTTGAAGCTAAGCCCTCTCATGGTTCCCAATGCCAGAAGAGCCTTCACTGCTGGACGTCGTTCAGACCCTCCTCCTTCTTACAACCATGTGAACACCCAGGGCTCTAACCAACCACAAGCCAATGGTACGGCGGGACTGGGTCCGAGCACCTCACCCTCGGTCGTCAGGAACTTACGGCATACCATCAACCGCCGGCTCTAGCTCAGCCAATCAAGGAGTCGGGCTGCTCCTTCCGACCCAACTCCGACTCATAGTAATCTCCCATCTAGAAGCAGGGAACACCACCGTAGCTGCTCCCCCAGGGATGGTTCACCTCCGCCTGATCAGGGTGAACAGGCTCCAGTCACGACAGGCGAGTTCCCGGACTTCAGGCTCGAGATCCTCCGAACCCTCGGAGGCGGCCCCGTATTCGAGCAGCAAACCACCAATCTAAGGCGCGAAGAGGGTCGGGGTCCCAAGTCTCACGATTCGTCCCAGCCACCTCGGCAGAATGAAGTCGTCTTCCACCGCCTCTAGGAGATGGAGAATCGCCTCGCCCGCATTAACGAAGAAGGACCACAAACCGATCGGGCACATCATGTAGCGCCCCAAATCCCCATACTGGAAATCTGAGACCCTACTCCCGGAGTCGAACTTCAAAATAGCCACAATCATAGAAAGTACAGGAAAATTAAAAACTTTTATTCCATATAAATGTTACATTTACAAGTGTTACAATCTCCAAATAAGAATTACAAGATTTACAACAATATAATAACACTTGCATATGTCCCTTGGATGCTTGGACCAACTCGGGCTCTGCAGTACCTATAAATCGACTCCAGATACCTACAAGGTGGGGAACGTCAGCACTTCGACTGACGCAAAACTGATAATAATAGTGATTCTCTAAATTACAATCACAACCATAATTTTATGCAAAAGAAAAGTGAAGTGCCAAACAAAGGTTTAATGGATTCAGGTTCTAGTGCAGTGGCATGTCATGATCCTACTAATAGATGCAACAAATCACATGCATGACTCTAATGCAAGCAAGATTTTGGAGAATGAATGCATCCCATACTACATACGCCCCCAAATCCAGCCGTCTTTCTCCACAGTTTAGGGATTCAAACCCTCGCCATGCATCCTACTCTTGTACTCAACCTGTTCCCAATAGATTGAGATACGAGACCGTGAACTCAATTTTGAGAACCGAAAACGTATCCCTACGACAGGAAAGTACAACACTCGACTATGGTCTGCTAGTACTAATACAAGTTACAAAACCCCTAATACACCACTCTAATCCCAGCCTTACTCTAATCACTTGGGTAAAAATATAATTGCCTCCAAAAATACTCTACTTATCGACCTCTGACCCTGGCGACACAGTTCGGCATGCCACTCCCCCAGGCCTGGAATTGTCCAGCTCCACAGCCTGCATTCACCCCTAACCGGGCAATGAACTGAGCGTTACCCCTACCCGGGCAATGAACTTATATGTTTAGCCCAAACTGGGCAAAGAATTTGTGCGTTCACCCCTAACCGGACAATGAACTGTGTGTTCACCCCTAACCGGGCAATGAACTATATGTTCACCCCTAACCGGGCAATGAACTTATGTGTTAGCCCTAACCGGGCAATAAATTGTGCGTTCACCCCTAACCGGGCAATGAACTTATATTGATAGCATGGCTTGGACGTCCTACGCCTCAGTGGAAGTTCATAACTTAGGGTCGACAGTTCTAGGGCATCACCCTACCTTAGTGACTAACTCGAGTCACAAACCCACCATGGGAGTCAAACAACTGGCAATAGGCACCCATCGTCCCCAAACAGCGAGTCATCAACTCTAATGTACACAGGGGAAAGGTTCTCTCAATACTTAGTCAAAAATCCAAGACTAAGCAAGGTGTTTCTGCCCGAAACTTAAAAAGATCATAACTCCCTCAATACGACTTTGATTTGGGTGTACAAGCCCAATCTGGAAAGCTAAAGACCTAGGCTACAACTTCCTAGTTGATCATAACCTCAGATTCTATCATCTAGGTCTTCAAAATGGTCTTTCAAGCCTCAACCTGTGTACTTCCTGTACATTAGCTGCACTTTACCGGTAGCATAAATCACTACCTACTCATCAGAAGATACCAACCCAGGTTCTATGGAAAGGTGTGGGTGTCCTCTACAACTCCCTAGTTAATCACCAATCCAAAATATGCCATTTGATCACCCTAAAACATGTATTTCTCTCAGGTGTACCCAAGCACACACTAAGTTTTGCTCAAAAGAGCACTCAGCTCATATCCTGGTCTCTGTCCAGTCTTGTAAAAATTATATCAAATCATCCACTCACAGGAATAACCTCAAACAAGGCTTGTTAGAAAGGTCTAGATGTCTACTACATTTCTCTAAGGAAACACTTCCTCAAAATTTGCTCTTACAGAGCCTCAATTGTGTCATCTCTACAGGGTGTCTAATCTGACTGAATTCAGCACAGTACGTGCTATAAAATTCATCATAAAACCTATACTCATCCAATAGTCACCAAATTTACAGTAAAGAGAATAGACATCATAATGAACAACAAGCAAAAGGTTTCATGTCCAAATTCCAAGTATACACTGAGTTCTTCATGTTTCAAATAAGCATAAAGATCATCATGTTCTTCAGTCACAGTTTTAACTACTCTTGATAGACTAATTTTGAACATGCATGTAACTTCATCCAATTAATTTCTTTATTTTTCCATAGTGTCTAGATACTTGTGAGAAAACATGGTAAAACTTTCAGTTTAAGATCATGCCAATTAGTTATGAGAAATCTCTCAATCCCAGGTATCACAGTAAATAAATCCTACTACTGCCTTACGACACTGTTCCAAAAACGGATTTTATTAAAATACCAAACAACCACAGAAAAATCCGAAATAATTCATGCATCATCTAGACATGTAAGGGAACAATTTGTGAAAATTTCATCATCAAATTCCATATGGTTTGTTCTCGGGAAATTCTAGAAAGTGACATGCAGATCAAGATTCAAGGTTCTAGTTTCAGATTCAACTTCCAATCTCTTAAACAACTATTCTAAACTCCTACCACTTCACATGCATACAGAAATTAACAATAATTAATAAGAAAAGTTTAGAGAAACTCCCCACCTGAATTGGTTAGAGTGTAGATGATGGTCATGAGCTTTACTTCTCCAAGAATCCACTCCAAGAGAGCTCCTCTTCAATCCTTCTTCTTTTTCTTCTTTTCTTTCTTTCTTGGGCTTGTGTTCTGAAAATTTCGGAATTTGGGAGGAGAAATGAGAGGGTTTTAATGGGAAAAGAGTGAGGAAAGATGGGGGAAGGGGGGCCGGATTTTAGGGTAGTAGGGGGTAGGGTAGACTAGGTGGTTTTGTGTAAAACCATGGTCTTAGCCCTTGGTTTTAGGGTACAATGCTTGGCTAAACTTTTTAGCTCTTATTTGGGTTCTTGGATGAGAGATGAGAGGTTTTTATAGAGTGTACGCAAGGTATACCCATTGTAGTATCATACAATGATATATTTGCATATGCACTGTACCACAACTAGTGTATATACTAGTATCGGTTCTCATCATTCTCGTGCATCATCTATAACGTAACCACCCTCATGAAATGCCCCACAAACCTAACCGCACACCAACAACAGTATAATCAAACAAAACACTGCAATCATATGCACGCATACAGACAATATATATATATATATATACATAAGTATTATACAATCTGGGGTATTACACATCAGCCAAGCCGACCCCCGTTCTCCCCCCAAATTCTAGATGCTAAAATTCCCATGAATTTCATGCCACCTCAGTTCAAGACTTACAATGGCAAGAGTGATCCAGCTGATCACATGGAAGGGTTCAAAACCCTCATGATGATTCACAGCACATCGGATCTTCTCCTATGCCGCGCCTTCCCTGCCACCCTGCGTGGCCCAACTCGAGATTTGTTCTCAAAGCTCGCCCCCACATCGGTCTTCTCATTCGACCAGCTCGAAGCAAACTTTCTTGCTCACTTTGTGACCAGCTGGAAGGTCGAGAAGATGAGCGTGTCCCTTCTGGACCTCAAGCAGAAGGAAGGAGAACCCCTCCGCGAGTTTGTGTGGAGGTTCACAACCGAAGCCAGGGCAGTCTCGTCCTTCGACGCCATTGTCTCCTCCGCCGCCTTTCGGCACAATGTTCGCCACGGCCAATTGATGGTTTCTTTGGCCAAGAAACCGCCCCTAGAATTTCCTAACCTTCTCAACAGGGTCGAAAAGTACATCCGAATAGAGGAGGCCCTGCATCCCAAAGACCTGAAGGAAACCCCAGGCAAGAGGAAGAAGAAGGCAAAAGAATCGGAACCTATGAGGAAGGCCCAGAAAGATCTGTCTGCCCAGAAATGCTCTCCGCCAGTCCCCCCTTCCGAGAGATACACACCGCTGACACAAAAAGTGTTGACCATCCTCCTGGAGATCGAGGACAATGGAATAGTCAGCCTCCCTCCCCGACCTAACAGTAACAAGAAGAGGGACTGGAGGTTCTACTGTCGCTTCCATCGGAATAATAGGCACGATACCGATAATTGTCGCGCCCTTAAAGACGAGATCGAAGGCCTCATCCATAGGGGATACTTGAGGGAGTTCACTCGAACCACCCCCAGAGATCAGAGGGATCCACGACCACCACCTCCTCCTTGGACGATCAGCAAGCGGCTCGAGCCCGAGCCTGAGCTCGAGGATGCCGGTGCGCCAGCCATCCTTCACTGTATCCACGGCGGGCATATGGGAGGAGAATCGAACAACTCCCACAAGCTTTCATTCAAGAAGTGAACTCGGTCCATAACTATCCGCCCCCCGAAGACCAAAGGCTGGTAGTCTCTGTAACTTCCCTGAGAAATTTTAGAATAAAATGCATTTTTTCATTTTTGCACGTGCAACACACATGCAATTATATTTCATCCTTTGGTTCTAAAACTTTTCTAAGTTATGGATGAATTTTGCCATATTTATTTTGTCTCATTTTATTCTTTCCTAATGAAAAGCTCCATAGGCCTAAAAGATTAATTTGAACCCACTAGAAAAGAAGCCCATAATTAAATCATTTATTAAATACACAATTAAAGAGAAAGTAAAGTGCAACCATACATGTCATGTAACAAACTAGTAACAACTAATAAATAAAAATTAAATAATAAAATGAGAGGTGTGCATGTGTGTAGCACGTGCACGTGTGTGTGCTCCATAGGGGAGGCCGGCCATTCAAGAGAGAGAGGGAGAGTGGAGGGAGAATGTGTGAGAGTGGGTGGTTGTTTGAGTAGCGGAGATCATTCTCCACCACACAAATGTCCTATAAATACATACACCTATTCATTAACAATTGCACTAAAATTAATCAAATCAAAAGATCAAAAAAAGAGAGAAAAAGAAAGAGAGCAAGAGAAAGGCCGGATTCTTCTTCATTGGAGCTAGGAGCTTGCGGGTTGCTTGGAGGAGGAGGACTAGACCAATGGTGTGGAGCTAGGATCTTTCTTTCTAGGATTTTTTCATCTTTTGCAACATAAGAAGTGGGTGTCTCTTCTTATTTTCTAGATAGTGTAGAAATCATGCATAGGTGTTTTATGGTTGATTTTGGTTGATTTAATGAATCCTATTAGTTAAATTGATGCATGTTGTAGTGATCAAGAATGCTAATGGTAGAAAAATCATAGAATTCATTGTATGTTAGTATCAAGTATATAAATTGATTGGTAGATTAGAATAAAGAAAATTTAATTAGAAGCATGTGTAGAATTGTTAGGCACAAATGAACAACTTGATTGTTGCATGCAATTTTGTCTCTTACAATTTGGTTAAAATTGTGTATGAAATGTGGATAAAAAGAAAGGAAAAATGAGAAACAATTTTGGGAGATGAAATAGTCATAGTAGAACCAAAGAAAAGTTGTATTAATTGAGTAGAAAAATTAACTAGTTGAAATTTTGTATTATAATTCATATAAGAAAAAGAAAGGATTAATTTGGGGGAATTGAAGTTAAATCTTCATCAATGTGAATAAAATCAGTAAAGTGCTAATTTTGGAGAGCTATCAATACAAAGTAATAGAATTAATTTGAAGGAAAGAGATAGTTGCTAATAAATCAAATTTTATGTTTATATGTTTTAAAATAAATATGTACATGAAGTGGGGACAAATCCTCTCAATTATCATTAAAATCAGTAAATGGGGAATCCTGGAGTCTAGAACAATATTTTCATAATATCTATTTTGGGGGGAAAAAAGAATGGAAATTAAAATAGTTGAAAATGTAGAAAATGAGATTTAACAGAGAACAAATACTTAAGGAATTTTAACCCATACTATATCAGTTAGTTATTTGGCCTGAGTGGCTAGCGGGGGCGCGCTGCGCTCACGCACTGCCACGTGGCGCTCGATGGGGTCTGGGGTCTGGGGTTCAAACCCTCTTGTGCATAAAAGGTGCATTTTTGGTATTTTTGGTTTTTTTGGGGTTTTAAAAATCCAGAAAAATTATATAAATATTTTAAAATATTATGGGGACAACTGAAAGTATTTCTCACTGTTTTTAAATATATTTTGGAGATTTAAGAGTTATATTCTTGTAATAAATGAGATTGATATTTAAGAAGAATGTATAAAATTGAGGATATAAAAGTTAATTTGTGATAAAAGGAAGGTAATAAGATTTAGATAATGAGTTTCTAATGATGAGTCTCAAAGAGTTGGTGTTTAATTCTTAATAAACTTTGGATTGGGAAAGTTTAAATGAATATTAAAGAAAAGAGCTTTCTGAAAAAGAATAGTTTGAGATTGTTATTCATGTTTGATAAATACAAGAATCCGATGAAAGAATTGAATAAAATGTGAAATTGGTAATATGTATTATAAGGGTCTGAGTACCCATGATTATGGAACATGAAAGGATGTGATCTAGAGGCTTAATGAGACCCTGGTACCGGAAAATGTTGGAAAAATGATTTTGATGTGAGAATTGGCTATATGGGCTATCTCGGTATTTCGTTTAAGTCCGGTAGGAGGGTAAGCTAACTCTAGGCATTACAATTTATTCATGTTTAAGCATAAGGATTAGGCACTAAGTGGAGATGTAATAAATTTGGGCAAACGTAAGTGGGTTGCCTCTATATAGTCTGACGGTGGACTCCGGGACTATAGACCCAGTTGACGGTGGACTCCGGAACTGTGGTTGCTTGCGATGGAGGAGAGCCGTAATTAAAATCCGGGACTATGATTGGTTTGACGGTGGACTCTAGGATCATGAATAGTCGGGCAGATGGGAGGTCATACTCCAGTGTATATGCGTATACCGGGGCTAGAGGGACACTTTCGGGAAGTTCACACGACGAGGATTTCCCTATAAGCTTGACGGTATACTCCAGGGCTGGAATCCGTACTTGTGAAACGTCTAAAACTTGATTTATTACTGGGTAATTTTCATAGCGAGGGATTAAACCCTTTAATGTGGAATACGCTTGCCCTCGGACCTATGTAGTATGTGATGCATAGAATCCGAACAAGTATGCATTAGTGTCATCGTAGTGTAAACACTTGCATTAGGCATTATGACATTGCATACACCGACATATTGAGGATAGTTAATTTTTACACATTATGATGCATTCAAGTTTGTGGTTGCTAAAGTAAGTGAGTCGCTATATTACGGCATAGCGAGGATCGCCTGTATAGTATTGCGTCAATTGTATGTAACTGACGTGCCCACAGTATTCAATGCAGGGCTTGGATTGGCAAAGGCTTAAAGCTGAATTTGAAGCAAAAGACTGTTTTAAATGTTGTTGATTAAATTGTACATGTTTTGTATTGTAATCTTTATTTTTCCGCTGCGTTGATATAAAATGAACAGTGTTGTACAAATAAAAGAATTTTAAATTTCTTGTAAAATTGTATGAAATGAAATAAAGATCCTGTTGTACTACGAATTATCGTGTTAATGGAATTCGGGGCGATACAGAGTGGTATCAGAGCCCAACTTCAATTAGTAGTACAAATTTACAAGGACGACACATTAGGGTGGACATTAGAGTGTGAGTTCAGTTTATAGAAATTTAAATGTAAGTAGTTTACATTTGTGTTACTCTATACACTGATGTTTCTCCTACTTTTTCCTATAAGATGGCTAATCATCATGACCCAGAGGATGAAGTAGAATGATTCTATCCCGACGAAGAAGAACCCATAGAGGAAGAAGACCCAGAAGAAATAGAGGAAGAAATGCCCAAATCCCGAGAGATTACTCCACCTCCACCGGATTCCTCAGATGAATCCTCAGACAAAGAACTGATTCGAGATGACCAGGACTGCATTGTTACTTCTCTTCGGAAGGAATTGACTACCCATAAGTGGAGAGTAAACCACTTTGAAGCACATCGTGCGGAGGACAGGGAGAGCATCGTAGCACTGAGTTACCGAGTATGAGAACTTGAGAAGCTCCGACACAGGTTTACCCGGCACTTCACCCAACTGGAAAACAAAACTCGTTGGGTAAAGCAGGAATGTCATCAGAAGTACGATGAGATGAAGAAGGAGATCAATGAACTACGGGGAGAACTCAGAGAAGCCAAGAAAAACCGTAGGATCTAGGCTATCTTTATGTTGAAGTTATGTACTGCATGTATGAGCAAGTTTATTTTCTAAATGTATGAAGTTTAACTTTTGGAAATGAATAAAGTTTTGTTGAAAGAAGAATGTAATTGTGCTATTCATGGTGATTAATGAAACATTTTATGACCCAGAAATGGCTGGACGGAAGGCCCGCAATGGCAAAGGACCTAGTGGTGAGAACAATGGGCTCGATCTAGAAACAAAACTGGCTTGAGTATACCAAATCCATAATGCCTTCGCCACAAATGTTGCCGGGAACACCAGAGTGGGACCAGCAGGACAAGTCCCGGAAGCGATCAGATTGGTGGAGTCGTTCAGACGAATGAAGCCACCTGTGTTTAAGGGCCAGGCCAATCCAGATGCAGTAGATGACTGGATCAGGCAAATTGAAACAGTAATTGAAGTTCTGGAGACTCCCGAGGCAAGTAAAGTGAAACTGGCCACTATCCAGCTGGAGAAAGATGCAGGGTCTGGTGGCAATCGATGAAGAGGACCCTGGAAAATGTACAGATCTCTTGGGAGGAATTCCTGGGAGAGTTCTGCAGCCACTACTTCCCGATGGATGTACAAGAAAAGAAGGCTATGGAGTTCTTGAGACTGCAACAGGAAAGCCTGTCAGTGTGAGAGTATGAGACAAATTTCAATCAACTCTCCAGATATGCACCAGAGATGGTTATTGACGAGGTTAAGAGGGCGCGAAAGTTTGAACAGGGATTGAAGCCAAGCATGTGGTCACGAATGATACCCCTAGGTATCTGAAGGTTTGATAAGCTGGTCCGGAGAGCCACAACCACTGAGGCTGACATGGAGCAGAAGAGGAAGAACACCTGGAACACTGGTAAGAGGCTTGCAACACCAAGCAATTTCAGGGGGCAGCCCTCAGCACAGAGGTTCAAAACCACCGGAGCCAATGTTGTTGCAGTGACTGGACGGCTAAGCACTTGCTACAGATGTGGAGAGACAGGCCACATTGCAACTGGGTGCACAAAGCTGCAAAATGCCAAGACTTGTTTCTACTATGGCAAGGAGGTTCACATCAAACTAGACTGCCCTCAGTTCCAGCAGGAAGGGCCAAATCAGAAGCAGGCCGACCCAGGGCAGAAGCCATACCGGCAGGGGTGAGTATTCGCTCTGACTGAAGATGATGCGGATGATGCAGATAACGTTATCACCGGTATGGAAGCAAATGAATAAAGTTTACTACTTTTATTTCTAGTTTGTAATTGAGGAGTGTTATGTAATGAAAGCATTTATATGTAACAGGAGAACTTCTCATTAATGGAATAAAAGCCACCGTTTTATTTGATACTGGATTGTCTCATACATTTGTGTCACCTTTATTTGAAAAATGATTAGGAGTTGAATCGAAAATTTTTCCTAGCAAAGTTCTAGTTGTAGCTACTCCGTCAGAAGAAACGTTGACTACCGACCGATATTATGAAGAGTGTGACCTCGAAATCGGAGGCAGAATCTTTGGGATCGACCTCATTAAGTTGGCAGTCTTGGGGGTCGATATAATCATCGGCATAGACCGGATATCGATTTACAATGCCAGTATCGAGTGCAAGAGTAAGGAGGTTGTGGTAAAGGCACCGGGAGGACCAATAGTTACATTTCAAGGGAAGAGAAAGTGCGAGCAGTTGATTGCAGCTATGTCTAAGCAGAAGGTTCCTGAAGAAGTGAAGCAGATTCTCGTAGTCCGGAATTTTCTAACAGTGTTCTTAGAAGATCTTCCCAGACTTCCACGTCATCAGGATGTAGAGTTCAGCATCTCCATTTAGCCAGGGAGTGCACCCATTTCTAAGGCCGTACAAAATGGCGCCAATGGAACAAGATGAGATCAAGAAACAAATTGAAGAGCTATTAGGCAAAGGATTCATCAGGCCGAGTGTGTTACCTTGGGGAGCGCCAATTCTATTGGTAAAGAAGAAGGATGGATCGATGAGGATGTGCATCAATTACAGAGAATTGAATAAGGTGACAGTGCAGAATAAATATCCGATTCCACGAATCGATGATCTATTCAACCGTCTACAAGGAGCAGCCATTTTCTCTAAGAGATCTATGGTCGGTTTATCATCAGGTCCGAGTGAAAGAAGAGGATGTGCACAAGACGATGTTTAGAACTTGGCATGGTCACTACGAGTTCTTAGTCATGCCGTTCGGAGTGACAAATGCACCTGCTATCTTCATGGACATGATGAACAGGGTTCTGCCACCGTTCATTGATTCTTTCATCGTAGTGTTCATCGACGATATTTTGGTCTACTCTAAGACAGAAGAAGAGCATACTAGGCACTTAGCAGAGATACTGAATAAGCTACAAGAACAGAAGCTATATGCGAAGTTTTCTAAGTGTGACTTTTGCCAAACCGAAGTCGCCTTCCTGGTCACATCCTTTCTAAGGAGGTAGTGGCCACTGATCCGCAAAGATTAAGGCAGTGAAGGATTGGCCAAGACCAACTACAGTGAAAGAAATCATAAGCTTTTTGGGTTTAACTGGCTACTATCAAAGATTTATTCAGGGCTACGCCCAGATAGCTGTACCACTCACGGGGCTTACAAGGAAGAACGTGAGTTTTAAATGGACAGAATAGTGCGAGGCTAGCTTTCAGGTGTTGAAGGAGAGGTTGACTACCACTCCCATACTAGCTTTGCCAAGAGCAGGAATCGACTATGATGTCTACAACGATGCTTCCCATTGCGGGCTGGGTTGCGTGTTGATGCAAGAAGGAAAGGTAATAGCTTATAGGTCTAGAAAACTGAGACTGCATGAGATGAATTACCCAACTCACGATCTGGAGTTGGCGGCAACTATTTTTGCATTAAAACAGTGGAGGCACTACGTGTATGGAGAAAAAGTCAACATGTACACGGATCACAAAAGTCCGAAATACATCTACCAGCAGAAGGATCTGAACTTGAGGCAGCGAAGATGGTTGGAAGTATTGGAGGATATTCGTCCCGAAATAAAGTACCATCCGGGCAAGGCCAATGTGGTGGCTGATGCGCTCAGCCGGAAAAACAGCTTGTCTTGTCTGATCACGACTCAAGAGAAGTTGGCAAAAGAACTCCATCGAGCTGAAATTGAGATGGTGTTGCAAGGATTGGGGGCATCCTTAGCTCAGTTGAGACTTCAGTGCACCTTGAAAGAAAGAATTATTGACAGTCAGAAGACCGATCCAGAGATCCAAGGTATGAAAGAGCAAGTTGGCACCGGCAAGTTGGAAGAATTCTAGGTGAAAGATGAAGTACTGTGATTTGGAGAGCATTTGTGTGTACCGAATCAAACATAACTGAAGGAAAGTATTCTACAGGAAGCACACGCCACTCTATTATCTGTACATCCAGAAAGTACCAAGATGTACAAGGACATTAAGCAGTATTTCTGGTGGTCAGGGATGAAGCGGGATGTGGTTGAGTTTGTTGCTAGATGTACAGTATGTCAACAGATCAAGGTCGAGAATCAGAAACCCAGGGGTTTATTGCAGCCGTTACCCATTCCGGAGTGGAAATGGGATAACATCAGCATGGACTTCATTACTGGATTACCCAGGAGTTCCAAGGGAAATGATGCAATTTGGGTGATAGTGGATCGACTCACCAAATCGGCTCACATGGCAATGAAGCTCACTTGGTCTATGGAGAAGTTGGCTGAGTTATATGTTGGGAAGATCGTAAGGCTACTTGGAGTTCCCTTATCTATTGTATTCGACCGAGATGTGTGATTCACCTTGCATTTCTGGAAAAATCTTCAGGCAGCTTTGGGGACCAAGATCGATTTCAGTACTGCCTTCCATCCTCAAACTGATGGGCAGACTGAGATGGTAAACCGGGTACTGGAAGATATGCTAAGGTGTTGTGTTGGACTTTGGTGGCAGTTTGGAGCGGCATTTAGCTCGAGTGGAATTTGCCTACAACAACAGTTTCCAGGCAAGTATCGGTATGGCACCGTATTAAGCTCTATATGGAAGAAAGTGCAGAACACCAGTGTGCTGGTATGAAGGGGGAGAACGTCAGATGTATGGGCCGAAAATTGTGCAGCAGACCTCAGAAAAGATCGAGTTGATCAGGAAGAAGTTAGTTGACGCACAGAGCAGGCAGAAAAGTTATACTGACAACTGGAGAAGAGATCTCGAGTTCGAGGAAGGTGAATTTTTCTTTGTGAAAGTGTCTCCAACTAAGGGAGTGATTCGTTTTGGAAGAGGAGGAAAATTAGCCCCGAGATACATAGGTCCTTATATGATATTGAAGAGAGTTGGGAAGACGGCTTATCGGTTAGAACTACCGAAAGAGTTAGCCTAAGTACACAATGTATTCCATGTATCTATGTTACGAGGTTATATTCCGGATCCGAGTTATCATTTGCCCGAAGTGTTAGAGGGTCTGCAGTTGGATTTGAGCGACACTGAGCGTCCAGTTGAGATTGTGGATCAACGGGAGAAAGTCTTGAGAAATAAGAAAATACCTATGGTCCAGGTTGTATGAAGAAATCAACTAGTTGAGGAGGCCACCTGGGAATATGAGGAGAGGATGTTGAGAGATCACCATGAACTTTTTAATTAAATCTGTAAATTTTCCTTTCTTTTGTTTTCTCACTCTTTAAGTATAGTTCCGATGATGGAACTATTCTAAGGAGGGAGTGTTGTAACATCCCGGAGAAATTTTAGAATAAAATGCATTTTTTTCATTTTTGTACGCGCAACGCACGTGCAATTTTATTTCATCCTTTGGTTCTAAAATATTTCTAAGTTATGCACGAATTTTCCCTTATTTATTTTGTCTCGTTTTATTCTTTCCTAATAAAAAGATCCATAGGCCTAAAAGATTAATTTGAGCCCACTAGAAAAGAAGCCCATAATTAAATCCTTTATTAAATACACAATTAAAGAGAAAGAAAAGTGCAACTATACATGTCATGTAACAAACTAGTAACAACTAATAAATAACAATTAAATAATAAAATGAAAGGTGTGCATGTGTGTAGCACGTGCACGTGTATGTGCTCCATAGGGGAGGCCGGCCATTCAGGAGAGAGAGGGAGGGTGGAGGGAGAATGTGTGAGAGTGGGTGGTTGCTTGAGTAGTGGGGATCATTTTCCACCACACAAATGTCCTAAAAATACATACACCTATTCATTAACATTTGCACTAAAATTAATCAAATCAAAAGATCAAAAAAAAAAAAAAAAAAAAGAAAAAAGAAAGAAAGAAAGAGAGCATGAGGAAGGCTAGATTTTTCTTCATTGAAGCTAGGAGCTTGCGGGTTGCTTGGAGGAGGAGGACTAGACCATTGGTGTGGAGCTAGGAGCTTTCTTTCTAGGAGTTTTTCATCTTCTGCAACATAAGAGTTGAGTAACTCTTCTTATTTTCTAGATAGTGTAGAAATCATGTCTAGGTGTTTTATGGTTGATTTTGATTGATTTAATGAATCCTACTAGTTAAATTGATGCATGTTGTAGTGATAAAGAATGCTAATGGTAGAAAAATCATAGAATTCATTGTATATTAGTGTGAAGTATATAAATTGATTGGTAGATTAGAATGGAGAAAATTTAATTAGAAGCACGTGTAGAATTGTTAGGCACGAATGAACAACTTCATTATTGCATGCAATTTTGTGTCTCTTACAAATTGGTTAAAATTGTGTATGAAATGTGGATAAAAAGAAAAAAAAATAGAAACAATTTTGGGGGAAGATATAGTCATAGTAGGACCAAAGAAAAGTTGTATTAAGTAAGTAGAAAAATTAACTAGTTGAAATTTTGTATTATAATTCATATAAGAAAAAGAAAGGATTAATTTGGGAAAATTGAAGTTAAATCTTCATCAATGTGAATAAAATCAGTAAAGTGCTAATTTTGGAGAGCTATCAATACAAAGTAATAGCATTGATTTGATCAAAGAAAGATGTAGTTGCTAATAAATCAAATTTTATGTATATATGTTTAAAAATGAATATGTACATGAAGTGGGGACAAATCCTCTCAATTATCATTAAAATCAGTAAAAGGAGAATCCTGGGGTCTAGAACAATATTTTCATAATATCAATTTTGGGGGAAAAAGGAATGGAAATTAAAATAGTTGAAAAGGTAGCAAATGAGATTTAACAGAGAACAAATACTTAAGGACTTTTAACCCATACTATATCAGTTAGGCATTTGGCCTGAGTGGCTAGCAGGGGCGCGCTGTGCTCACGCGCTGCCACGTGGCACTCGATGGGGTTTGGAGTTCGAACCCTCTTGTGCACAAAAGGTGCATTTTGGTATTTTTGGTTTTTTTTTGGGTTTTAAAAATCAAGAAAAATTATATAAATATTTTAAATTATTATGGGGATAACTGAAAGTTTTTCTCACTATTTTTAAATATATTTTGGAGAGTTAAGAGTTATATTCTTGTGATAAATGAGATTGATATTTAAGAAGAATGTGTAAAATTAAGATAATAAAAGTTGATTTGTAACAAAAGGAAGGTAATGAGATTTAGATATTGAGTCTCAAACAGTTGGTGTTTAATTCTTAATAAACTTCGGATTGGAAAAGTTTAGATGAATATGAAAGAAAAAAAGCTTTGTGAAAAAGAATAGTTTGAGATTGTTATTCATGTTTGATAAATACAAGAATCCGATGAAAGAATTGAATAAGATGTGAAATTGGTAATATGCATTATAAGGGTATGAGTACGCATGATTATGGAACATGAAAGGATGTGATCTAGGCTTAGTGAGACCCAGGTACCGGCAAATGTTAGAAAAATGATTTTGATGTGAGAATTGGCTATATGGGCTATCTTGGTATTTCGTTTAAGTTCGGTAGGAGGGCATTACAATTTATTCATGTTTAAGCATAAGGATTAGGCACGAAGTGGAAATGTAGTAAACTTGGGCAAACGTAAGTGGGTTGCCTCTATATAGTCTGACGGTGGACTCCGGGACTATAGACCCAGTTGACGGTGAACTCCGAAACTGTGGTTGCTTGCGATGGAGGAGGGCCTTAATTAAAATCTGGGACTATGATTGGTTTGACGGTGGATTCCAGGATCATGAATAGTCAGGAGGATGGGAGGTCGTACTCTAGTGTATATGTGTATACCGGTACTAGAGGGACACTTGCGGGAAGTTTGCACGACGAGGATTTCCCTATAAGGTTGACGGTAGACTCCAGGGCTAGAATCCGTACTTGTGAAACATCTAAAACTTGATTTATTGCTGGGTAGTTTTCATAGCGAGGGATTAAATCCTTTAATGTGGAATACGCTTGCCCTCGGACCTATGTAGTATGTGATGCATAGAATCCGAACAAGTATGCATTAGTGTCATCGTAGTGTAAACACCTGTATTAGGCATTATGACATTGAATACACCGACATGTTTAGGATAGTCAATTTTTACACATTATGATGCATTCAAGTTTGTGGTTGCTAAAGTAAGTGAGTCGCTATATTACGGCATAGCGAGGATCGCCTGTATAGTATTGCGTCAATTGTATGTAACTGACGTGCCCATAGTATTCAATGCAGTGCTTGGATTGGCAAATGCTTAAAGCTGAATTTGAAGCTAAAGATTGTTTTAAATGTTGTTGATTAAATTGTACATGTTTTGTATTGTAATCTTTATTTTTCTGCTGCATTGATGTAAAACGAACAGTGTTGTAAAAATAAAAGAATTTTAAATTCCTTGTAAAATTGTACGAAATGAAGTAAAGATCCTGTTGTGCTACGAATTACCGTGTTAATGGAATTCGGGGCGTTATAGTCTCATTCTCTAATGAGGACCTCGAAGGCGTCCGAGTGCCCCATTGTGATGCTCTGGTGATCAGCCTCGATATGGTGAACCATGAGGTCAGACGTATCCTTGTGGACAACGGAAGTTCGGTCAATATTTTATTTTTGGCCGCGTTCGAAAGCCTGAAGCTCTCCCGCGAAAGGTTGAAGCCAGCGGGGTTTACGCTTCATGGACTCTCTGGCATCCCTTCCAAATCGAGGGAATTGTCACACTTGACGTAACGACCGGCACGGCCCCGGCCCTTCGGAACGAAGTGATGGACTTCATTGTTTTCAATATCAAAGCGTCCAATAATGCTATCCTTGGCAGAACCAGCCTTCGCACACTCCGGGAGGTTCCCTCCGCCTACCAGTTGAAGCTTAAGTTTCCCACCGATCACGGGGTGGGTGTAGTCCGGGGCACTCAGGAATTGGCATGTTCGTGCTACATGACCACAGTGGGGGGCAGGGTCTTTCCTCTTGACGCAGTGGTGTGAATATTTGCAAGTGTACAAAATCGCAACAAGTAGTATAGTTTTAGTGAAAAAAGTGTCGAACCCACAAGGACTAATTATTTTATTGAGTGCCAAATTTACTAGATGAATCACTATTTGGAAAATCGAAATTAATAAAGAAAGCAACTAAATTAAACTAATCTAAAGAACTAACTAAATTAATTAAGAGGGCGAAATCTGAAAATTGTTATTTATTAATTGCAAAATAAATTCTAGGGCTTTTGATTTCACATAGTTTATCCCACACAATTTATAACTCCATATGAATAAAAAGATTGTTTTTCAAAGTTGTAGACCAAAATCCCCAGATTATTTAATACTTTCTCTCGAACAACACCAAAAATATCTCCAACTAACAGTTTGTCATATCTCTATGCAAATTTAATTAATCGAAGACTCATTAAGTTCTGTGGATTTCTTAATGGTTACATCAATCGCGGTAAATCATCTCTAATTTTGCTCAATCAATGGTGCTTAATTTTGTAGTTTTAAATCACAAATTACCTTTCGGTCTCTCCATGATCCAATAAATCATACAAATGTCTGTCCACCAATTGGACTCATAAAGAATAAAAATCAAACACACAACCGTGGAAAAATAGAAAAATAATATGGAATTAAAATTGTGTCCTCAAAACTAGGCTACATCAAAGCCCTAGAAAAATAAATTTAGTTTATAATAAATTTATTGCAACTAACAAATACAGTCTTGGATTGCATTATAAAATTTATAGAAAGAAAAGAGATACAAAAAGAACTGTTTTGTAATAAAAATTGCAAACCGAAGTCTTGATAATCGCGTGGAACAATAAAAGTCTTTCTCTCTCTTTCTATCTTGAACACTGCACCCAAAAAAACCCACGCCACACCTGTAGTTTTCCGCGCCATGTCAGCTCCTGTTCCCCCTCTGTCTTGCTTCGAGAACAGCGCCACCTACTGTCTTGTTTCGAGAACAGCAACACCTACTGTCTTATTTCGAGAACAGCGACGCCTGCTGTCTCAGCGTATGCTCTGGGTCCCACCGCAAGACACTTCAGTGCTTTAGCTGGTTGTCCCTCGAGTCCCATGCATGACCAGAAGCCCACGTCAGCGCCTTCAGCTTTACGCCGCCTCTCTCTGATTTTATTATTATTATTATTTATTATTATTTATTTGAACTCAGCCATCTCTTAGTGTGTCTCTTCTCTCTCTTGGTCTTGTATTTATAGGCATACGGATAGGAGAATTAGGGTTTACTTTTGCAGAAAACCCCCTCTTCTTCATTTATTTACTTCCTTCCATGATTTGCACTTTATTTCTTTCTTCTTTTTCTTCTCTTTCCTTGTCTTGAAAACTCGTGCTGCATACACAAAATAAAATCAAAAATTAGGGTTTTAAAAATAAAATTAATTAGTTTAAAATTAATTAAACTAACTAAAAATCATATTAGCTTATTTAAACCCTTTTAAAGTTGTTTATTGCACTTTTAGCTCAATTGGCAAATTAAAATTTATATTTTATTTTTCTCATGGCCAAATTGTAAAATTTAAATTCAACAAATCAATAAAAATAAATAAATCATTGTGTTTGTTTTGTTTGTTGATTTTTACTAAAAATATTCACATTTTGCATCAAAAATCTTATTTCTTCAAAAATAATTAATTACTTGAAATCTTATGGAAATAAGATGAATTAAACACAATATAGACGAATACAATCAATTTTAATGGGTAAATGAGTACAAATAATTATATGAAAATTAGACACAACAAATACCCCCAAACTTAAGATTTTGCTTGTCCTCGAGCTAAAAGTAAAATCATGAATAAAGGAATAATAATCAATAATAGCTCAACTCATCACACTAAGAGATCTTATCATGCAAGCATCAAAATTTTAATTAAAAATATAAACAATAGCAAAGAAAATAAAATCAAGCATACCCACTTTCCCTAGTGCAATTATTTATTCATAATTCCAAACCCAATTAATGTAATTATAGTATGTAACAACTTCATCTGTAAGTACCCCTTCTCACTCCTACAAACCGAGTAGCAAACTAGAGTTTTTTTTTTTTTTTTTGGTGAAATTTTTGAATTTTTTTATTTTAGTCTCTTCTCTAAGTTTTCACTTACCTTTTGACGTGAATGCAAATATTTGTGATGAATTCACCCGGTTACTCAACAAGTCACAAACTTAGAGTGTTTTGCATACTCATATTTCAAGTTGCCGTTTGACGTAAAAGTAAACATTGGTGATGAATACCCTTAGTTACTAAGCAACTCAAAACATTGGAGTAGATGGACATTATTCATTCAATTATTTGATCATTAACACTCTATTTACTTAAATTCTGTTTAGGACTAGATCAAATGGAACAATCACAAGAAAAAGCATCACATTTTTTTTCTTTTATGTATAATCACATGACACATACAATTTTGTAAGGAATTGTGAAATTCAATAATTCTAAAGTAAATAAGTATGCTTAATCTTGCTTTATAAGATATTGTCTATCTAAAAAATTATTTCAATATTTTAGCACAATAAAGAACTCAAAAACGTAATGGTGAGCCCAATTGAAATCCCTTTTTGTTTTGTTTTTCTTTTCAAAAATATATAAAATAAAAATAAATTTGTAACCCTTCTCCCAAACTTGAATATCACATTGTCCTCAATGGGAAAGGAAAAAAAAAGAAAAACAAAAAGAATGCAAAAAGTTCAGAATTTCTTCCCTGATTCGTCTTAAAAATTCTGCACGCGCAGTATTTTTGCGATATCTGGATTTATAGATGTCCAAATTGGCTGAATAAGCCTCTAGAATCAACATCTTTCCATGTTCAACAACTTGGGATACTCATCCCCTTATAATTCATATTCTCAAATTTAATGTATTCATAATTTATTCAAATTCTTTTATGCATTCTTATTCATTCATCAATAGGTACAATCTCAACCTATTCATTTTCACAAATATTTTTCATATTCATCCAAAACTTTCTTGAATCAATTTAATTAAGATTAAGACATAATTTCTTTCAAATTTATCTTTGAAAATCAATCTCATCATCTTCCTTTGATTTATTTTGAACTAATCTTAACATCTTAATCCTATATATATATGTCTTTCTTAAGTTCACATTTCATCTACTCATGAATATGATCTTTACTTTTCCAAAATATAACTTAAAACAGCGAGAAAATATTTTCA
Organism: Hemerocallis citrina; assembly: GCA_017893485.1. NCBI lineage: Eukaryota > Viridiplantae > Streptophyta > Magnoliopsida > Asparagales > Asphodelaceae > Hemerocallis > Hemerocallis citrina. The sequence continues at coordinate 281,995,739 of CM030362.1, forward strand.
ATCAAGTCGTTTAAGTAACATTGCAAAATAGTAAATTCAAAGTTAGAAAACTGCATTTCATGTTATTTGTAAAAATCATAGAAAATTGTATACTTCACGAAACTTAACGTTCTTTATATTAAACTGAAGGTATACAAGTCTAATTTCATTTTGTAGTTATAAGTTTTCTCAAAATACCATATTTATAACCCTGAATTTTTCAAAATATACAGTGGGGTCGAGATACTGAAATACTGCTACTGTATACTCTTGTAAAATATATATAAAATCCAATCTTTATGAAAATTTGGGTTCTTGGACTTTTCAGAAAGGTTAACGTGTCTACTATAATTTCTTAGATCTGACTTTTATCCAAATATTTTATTTACAATGCTGAATTAATCAAAAACCGAAAGGAGTGCAGAATTCCTGCAACCAACCAACTACTAACCAGTTTTGAGTTTAGAATTTATTAAAATAGTAAACAAACTCCAAATCTTATGAAATTTTAAAGGGATGCTACTGACATATACAAGGTGCTCCCCAAAAATTTTTAGTTCCGGATTCCAACTATTTTATTAGATATGATTTTCTGAAGTGTAAACAAAATTTAAAACAGTAACTTTCTTTGCATGAATTAGTAACTTTGTGCACAAATCTATTTTCATATCATTTAATCTAATCAAGATGTACTACCATGCAATTAAACAACATCAATTCAACTTATCTTCATGAAAATCTTTCAATTAGCATGCATCTTCATTCTAAATATCATCATTTCAATTTAATCACTACTCATATGCATATCAAGTTTATCTATCAATTTACCTACATATACATGATACTATAAATTAGAAAGCTCAAGAAGACACCCACCTCAAATGAAGATTCTAAAGTAGAAGAAGACTCCTAGAAGTTGCTCCTAGCTCCAAGAATGAGACTTTCTTCTTCTCCTAGCAAGCTCTCCTTCCTCCAAGTAAGAACTCAAACAATTCTCTCTTTCTTTTCCTCTCTTTCTTATTTTTATCTTTTGTTTCTTTTGATCTTTGGTGCAAGATTATGAAGGAAAGGGGGTGGTATTTATAGGGTTTTAGAAGGCTCTTCTACTACTCAAATTAAGTGTTCTAATTCATAGCCTACATAACCCCCTTCACTAATTGCCCACTCACCATTACTCTCATGAACTCCCAACTCTTCCTATTCTTATGCATGGCTAACTCTTCTTGTACTTTTGGGTTGCACTACGTGCACGTGTAACCCACAAGCACACACTCTCATTTGTTAGTTGTTATTTATTTATTTGTACATGTTGTTTATATGACAGGTGTACAACTAATTGTAGGATTTTTCACAGTGGGCTTCCTCTTGTGGGCTTGGTCTATTTTTATTTATTTAATTTATTTTAATAGACTTAGAGTCTTCTACTAGGCCTATGGGTTCTAATATGCAACAAAAATGAATGAATGGAAATTGTGCATAACTTTTAAATAAAATTGAGAATAAAAAATCATAAGATGAAACTGCACGTGCGTTGCACGTATAAAAATAAGAAATATATTTTTCATTTAAAATTTTTATACGGGATGTTACAACACTCCCTCCTTAGATAGTTCCGTCCTAGGAACTACACTTAAAGAACAAAGAAAGTGAGAAGAAATAATAATAATAATAATAATTTACAAATTTTTGTTGAAATGCTCAGGGTGATCTTTCATCATTCTCTCCTCAGATTCCTAAGTGGCCTCCTCAACAAGTTGGTTCCTCCAAACGACCTTGACCATAGGTATAGTCTTATTCCTCAAGACTTTATCCCGTCATTCCACAATCTCTATTGGACGCTCAGTGTAGCTCAAATCCAACTGCAGACCTTCTGGCACTTCGGGCAATGGTGACTCGGATCCGGAATATAGCCTCGCAGCATAGACATGGAAGACATTGTGTACCTAGGCCAATTCCTCTCGTAGTTCTAACCGATAAGCCGTCTTCTCAATTCTCTTCAATATCTTATACGGACCTATGTATCTCGGGGCTAATTCCCCCCCCCCCTTCCAAACCTAATCACTCCCTTGGATGGAGACACCTTCACAAAGACAAAGTCACCTTCCTTAAACTCCAAATCTCTCCTCCGGTTGTCGGCATAACTTTTCTGGCTGCTCTGGGCGTCGACTAACCTCTTCCTGATCTATTCAATTTTTTCTAAGGTTTGTTGCACAATTTATGGCCCGTATAGCTGCTGTTCCCCTACTTCATACCAACACACCGGTGTTCTACACTTCCTTCCATACAGAGCCTCATAAGGTGCCTTCCCAATGCTTGTCTGGAAACTATTATTGCAGAAAAACTCCACTAGAGACAAATGCCTCTCCCAACTGCTACCAAAATCCAACACACAACATCTTAGCATATCTTCTAGTACCCGGTTGACCCTCTCGGTCTGTCCATCATTCTGAGGATGGAAAGGAGTACTGAAATTAGTCTTCGTCCCTAAAGCTGCTTAAAGACTTCTCTAGAAATGCGAGGTAAATTGCGCATCTCGGTCGAATACAATCGATAAAGGAACTCTATGTAGCCTCACGATCTCCCCGACATACAATTCGGCTAACTTCTCCATAGACCAAGTAAGCTTCATCGCCAGAAAGTGAGTCGTTTTGGTGAGTCGGTCCACTATCACCCAAATTGCATCGTTGTCCTTGGAACTCCTGGGCAATCCTGTAATGAAGTCCATACTAATATTATCCCACTTCCACTCCGGAATGGGTAATAGCTGCAACAAACCCCCGGGTTTCTAATTCTCGGCTCTGATCTGCTGACAGACTGCACACCTGGCGACAAACTCAGCCACATCCCGCTTCATTTCCGATCACCAGAAATACTGCTTTATATCCCGGTACATTTTGGTACTTCCTGGATGTACGGATAATAAAGTGGCATGTGCTTCCTGTAGAATGCTCTCCTTCAGTTCTGCTTGATTTGGCACACACAGCCGCTCTCCAAACCACAATACCTCATCATTCACCTGGAATTCTGTCAACCTGTCGATGCCAACCTGCTCTCTCATCTCCTGAATCTCCAGATCGTTCTTCTAACTATTGATAATCCTGTCCCTCAATGTGGGTTGAAGTCTCAACTGAGCTAATGAAGCCCCTAATCCTTGCAACACCACATTAATCTTTGCTCGATCAAGTTCCTCTCCTAACTTCTCCTGAGTTGTGATCAATCGGGACAAACTGCTCTTCCTACTGAGCGCATCAGCCACCATATTGGCCTTGCCTGGATGGTACTTAATTTCGGGTCGGATATCTTCCAACACTTCCGACCATCTCCGCTGTCTCAGATTCAAGTCCTTCTGCTGGTAGATGTACTTTAGACTCTTATGATCCGTGTACATGATAACTTTTTCCCCATATACATAGTGCCTCCACTGCTTTAGTGCAAAGATGATTGCTGCCAACTCCAGATCGTGGGTTGGGTAATTCTTCTCATGCGGCCTCAGCTGTCTAAACCCATAAGCTATTACCTTCCCTTCCTGCATCAGCACATAGCCTAGTCCATGATGGGAAGCATCGCTGTAGACATCATAGTCGACTCCTGCTTTTGGCAAGGCTAGGATGGGAGCGGTAGTCAACCTCTCCTTCAACTCCTGAAAGCTAGCCTCACACTATTCCGACCATTTAAAACTCATGTTTTTCTTTGTAAGCCCCGTGAGAGGCACAGCTATCTGGGCGTAGCCCTGAATAAACCTTCTGTAGTAGCCTGTTAACCCCAAAAAGCTTTTGATCTCTTTCACTGTTGTAGAACCCCGTATTTTCAAATATTATTTTAATTATTTGAAAATGAATTTAAACGAATTTTGAGGATTTAATTGATATTTTCCTAGAAGGTTTATCTTTTGTACACGTGCAAAACACGTGCAAATGACTTTTGAGATGTTTGAAAAATTAAGATTTCTTTATGAAAAATCATTATTTATTATTTTGGAATTATGTAGTATTTTTCCGGATTTTTCTGAATTTAATTAGTACTATTTGCAAATTTTAAGAAAAGAAGGACCTTTTTGTAAAATTGACATTTTTAAGGGCTAAAGTGCAAAATTGGCATTCTGGACGTTTTAAACAGTATTGGTTAAGATTTAGAAGTATATTTTCTATTAAATCCTAATTTTAATGAATTTTGGATGAGTTTCCAAGAGTAGATAGATATATATAAAATTGTATTTTGAAGGGATTGTTTTGCAAATGTATTTGGAAACCCTAGAACCTAATTCCCGGCCTATATAAAGAGAGTTTGCAGCCGTCATTCGCTGCACAACTCAGATCTTATTGTATTCTCATTCTTTTGGTGATTGAGGAAGAAGCTTTTGGATCTAGCAAAGGAAGGCTTTTTGTGGATCTTCTTGCTTCTAAAGGTGAGTGATATAGACTTGCTTTGTTTATGTGTATGATTGCCTGCTGTTTTGTTTGATGTTTTCGTATCGTGTATGAAATCGATGCCATGGTTTTTATTCGTAATATGCATGTGAAATCCATGAAAGATTAGTAGATCTCGATTGACAATTCTTGATTGCTTGAAACATGTTAAGATTTGAGTATAGTTATGAAAATAAGAAATTGGATGGATGAATCTCTGGATCTTGTGATTACGAACCGGATTAGGTTTGAGTTGAGGAAGAGATTGGTATTGAGATAGACTCCAGTATTGATTATTGATTACAGACCTAAATTATGCAAACTGTAGGCCGACAGTCGACTGGTCTACTATTCAGTCGACTGGTACGACCCCAGCTGCTGTATCTTTAGTTTTTCTCAAAAATCTGTTCTGGACAGTCGACTTAGACCCTTCTCAGTCGACTGGTACACTTAGAATTTATTTTTCAAAGTTATCGTAGAATTTCTCTCGGGTAAGTCGACTTATGTTTTTATAAGTCGACTTATGTTCTTATAAGTCGACTTATGTCTCCTTTAAGTCGACTTATGTTTTGATAAGTCTACTTATGATTATTATAAGTCATCTTATGTTTTGATAAGTCTACTTATGATTTTTATAAGTCATCTTATGTTTTGATAAGTCATCTTATACTGTTAGCACTTGGAATGTTTCTTGAGAATTATTGATAATTGTCTCGGGTAAGTCGACTGATGGTTTTCTTGAGTCGACTTACTGCACTTGTTATAATCTTGGATATTGGTTCTCGGGGCAGTCGACTTACTGTCGCATAAGTCGACTGGTTCTGATGAGTTTTCATAATCTTGAGTGTTCTTTCAGTCTTTAGTTTGTTTGTAGATGAATATATTCGTCGGTGTTTTGGCATACCGGGTTCGTATTCGATCTATACCTTCTTAGTTTGTTTGTAGATGAATATGTTCGTCGGTGTCTTGGCATACCGGATTCGTATTCGATCTATACCTTCTTAGTTTGTTTGTAGATGGATATGTTCGTCGGTGTCTTGGCATACCGAGTTCGTATTCGATCTATACCGTCTTAGTTTGTTTGTAGATGGATATGTTCGTTGGTGTCTTGGCATACCGGGTTCGTATTCGATCTATATTATCTTTGGTCTTGTAGATGGATATATTGTTATCCGATCTATGGCATTATTGGTGATCGATTGTTGGACATACATTGTGGTACTGAGAATTGTTGACAGTTGGACATATTCTGAGTTGTGAGGATTACTGTTTGTTCAGAACAGTCGACTGGTTCATAAGACAGTCGACTGTACCGTACAGTTAAGCTGTACATATTTTGAGAGAGATTGATTGATTGATACTTGATCGTTGGTATTGTTTCTTGACTCGGCTTCACTCATGTACTGGCCTATCGTTCTTGTTTTCAGATTACATGTTCAGTTTATGTATTTTTGTTCAGTACATGTTGCTTATGTTTAGTTGTTTTGTTTATGTTTGTTGTTTATATCACTCACACCATTTATGGCTGACCCCATAGTTTTGGGGGTTAGGGTTCAACTCTAGCCTCATGTGATGCAGGTTGCTTAGAGTTGGAGGCTTGGATTAGCTTTGGATTTTAGAGAGTGATATAATAGAGCCTTGGGTAAATTTGTAAAGAAAAAGGGTTGTAACAGTTAAATGTATTTTAAGGTGTTTTGTATTTCCGCTGCAATTGTAAAAGAATGTTGTAATAAGAATTTGGAATAAAATGATTTGAGTTTTTGGGCTATGCATATTGTTACATTGAAGTGGATTGCTGGGAATGTGCCACGTATTTTCTAAGTTCTCATATTAGAAATTCGGGGCGCTACAACTGTAGTCGGTCTTGGCCAATCTCTTACTGCCTCAATCTTTTGTGGATCAGTAGCCACTTCCTCCTTAGAAAGGATGTGACCCAGGAAGGCGACTTCGGTTTTCCAGAAGTCACACGTAGACAACTTTGCATATAGCATCTACTCCTGCAACTTCTTCAGTACCTCTGCTAGGTGCTCGACATGTTCTACCTCTGTCTTGGAGTAGACTAGTATGTCGTCAATGAACACAACTACGAAAGAACCGATGAACGGCCGCAGGATCTTGTTCATCAAGTCCCGGTACATTTGAATAGCAGGTGCATTGGTTACTCCAAACGGCATGACTAGAAACTTATATTGGCCATGTCGAGTTCTGAACACCTTCTTGTGCAAATCTTCTTCCTTTACTCGGACCTGGTGATAACCCAACCGTAGATCTATTTTAGAGAAGCCAGCTGCTCCTTGTAGACGGTCGAATAGATCATCGATTTGAGCAATCGAATACCTGTTCTGCACTGTTACCCAGTTTAATTCTCTGTAATCGATGTACATTCTCATCGATCCATCCTTCTTCTTTACCAAAAGAACTGGTGCTCCCCAAGGCGACGCACTCGACCTGATGAATCCTTTGCCCACAATCTCTTCAATCTGCTTCTTGATATCATCTTGCTCAATCAGCGCCATTCTGTATGATGCCTTAGAAATTGGTGCACTCCCTGGCTGAACGGATATACCGAACTCTACATCCCGCTGAGGTGGAAGCCCGGGTAGATCTTCTAGAAAACTTGTTGGAAAATCCCGGACTACCGGAATCTGCTTCACTTCTTCGGGAACTTTCTGCTCAAATAGTGCTGCTACCAACTGTTTGCTGGTCCTCCTAGTGCCTTTATCACAACCTCCTTACTCTTGCACTCAATAGTGGCACTGTAGATGGACATCCAGTCTATGCCAATGATGATGTCGACCCCCAAACTGCCAACTCAATAAGGTCAATGCCCAAGATTCTACCTCCGATCTCAAGATCACACCCTTCATAATATCGGTCGGTAGTCAAATTTTCTCCTGACGAGGAGAAAACTTGCTTTTACATCCATTACATCACTTCAACATAAAGATATCCTAGATTCTACATTTTCTCTTGGCTTCTCTGAGCTCTCCTCGTAATTCTTGGATTTCTTTCTTCATGTCTTCAAACTTTTGATGACGCTCCTGCTTGTCCCAGCGAGTAATGTGATCCAGCTTAGCGAAGTGTTGAGCATTCACATACCGGAGCTTTTTGAGTTCCCATACTTGGTGACTCGGTTCATGAATGCGTTCCCTGTCCTCTGCATGCCGTGATTCTAAGTGGTTTACTCACCAACTCCCTTCGAAGAGAAGTAACAACACCACTTTGGTCATCTTGAATGGGTTCTTCATCTGAGGATTCTTCTGGGAAATCAGGTGGAGGTGGAGTAATCTCCCTGGACTCGGGTAGTTCTTCTTCTATTTCTTCTGGGTCTTCTTCTTCTTCGAAAGGAACGAACCATTCCATCTCATTCTCAGGGTCATGATGATTGGCCATTTTATAGGGAAAAGGAGGAGAAACATCAACGTATAGAGCAACACAAATGTAAACCACTTACATTTAAATTTCTATAAGCTGAACTCACACTTTAATGTCCACCCTAATGTGTCGTTCTTGTAAATTTATACTACTTATTGAAGCGTGGATCTGATACCATTTATAACATCCCGAATACCAAAATATGGTAATTCATAGATCAACAGGATCTACACTTCACTGCGTACAATTTTATAAGAATTTTGAAACTTTTATTACATCATTGTTCTTTTACATCAATAACGCAGCGGAAAATAAATGAAGTACATTATGATAAATATACAATTTCAACAACTTGAACATGTAACTAATCATCAGCATCAAATTCATCTCTATATCTCCTTGTAAGATTCAAGTCCTGCATATGAAACTATGGGCACGTCAGTTGCTTACAACCGACGCAATGTTACAAATAGCGATCCTCTCTATGTTGTATTATAAAGAAAACTCTTACTTTAACAAATCACAAACTTGAATGCATATAAAAGTGTAAAGAGTGAATACCCTAGATATGTTAGTGTATGACATGACTTAATGCCTAATGCAGGTGTTATACTACAATAACACTAATGCATACTTGTTCAGATTCTATGCATCCCTTACTACATAGGTCCGAGCGCAAGCACCTACGTACTCCACATTAAAGGGTTTAAACCCTCTCCATGATAACTACCCAGTAATAAAACAACGTTTACACATTTCACGAGTACGGATTCCAGTCCCGGAGATCCACAGCCCGACTATACAGAATCCTTGTCGTGCGAACATCCCGCAAGTGTCCCTTTTGCCCCGGTATACACATATACAGTGGAGTACGGCCTACTATCTGCCCGAGTATTCATAATCCCGGAATCCACCGTTCGATCAATCATAATCCCGAATTTAATTAAGGGTCGCCTCCATCGCAAGCAACCACAGTTCCGGAATCCACCGCCCGACTGGGTCTATAGTCGCGGAATCCACCGCCCGATTATATAGAGGCCCTCCACTTACGTTTGCCCAAGTTTATTACATCTTCACTTAGTGCCTAATTCTTAAGTTTGAACATGAATAAATAATACTACCTAGAGCTAGTTTACCCTCCTGCCGGTCGTACACAAAAATACCGAGAACGACATCCTTATTGGCCACTTCTCAAAAATCAATTATTCATTACCATTACTCTTTCTGGTACCTGGGTATCACTAAGCCTCTAGAATCAAAATCTTTCCATGTTCAACAACTTGGGGCTACTCATCCCCTTATAATTCATATTCTTAAATTTCATGTATTCATAATTTATTCAAATTCTTCCATGCATTCTTATTCATTCATCAATAGGTACAATCTCAACCTATTCATTTTCACAAACACTTTTCATATTCATCCAAAACTTTCTTGAATCAAGTTAATTAAGATTAAGACATAATCTCTTTAAAATTTATCTTTGAAAATCAATCTCATCATCTTCCTTTGATTTATTTTGAACTAATCTTAACATCTTAATCCTATATATATATGTCTTTCTTAAGTTCACATTTCATCTACTCATGAATATGATCTTTACTTTTCCAAAATATAACTTAAAACAGCGAGAATATATTTTCAATCAAGTCGTTTAAGTAACATTGCAAAACAGTAAATTCAAAGTTAGAAAACTGCATTTCATGCTATTTGTAAAAATCATAGAAAATTGTATACTTCACAAAACTTAGCGTTCTTTATATCAAACTGAAGGTATACAAGTCTAATTTCATTTTGTAGTTATAAATTTTCTCAAAATACCATATCTATAACCCTGAATTCTTCAAAATATATAGTGGGGTCGAGATACTGAAATACTGCTACTGTACAGTCTTGTAAAATATATATAAAATCCAATCCTTATGAAAATTTGGGTTCTTGGACTTTTCAGAAAGGTTAACGTGTCTACTATAATTTCTTAGTTCTGACTTTTCTCAAATTATTTCATTTACAATGCTGAATTAATCAAAAACCGAAAGGTATGCAGAATTCCTGCAACCAGTCAACTATTAACCAGTTTTGAGTTTAGAATTTATTAAAATAGTAAACGAACTCCAAATTATGAAATTTTAAAGGGATGCTACTGACATATACAAGATGCTCGCCAAAAAGATTTAGATCCAGATTCCAACTATTTTATTATATATGATTTTCTGAAGTGTAAACAAAATTTAAAACAGTAACTATCTTTGCATGAATTAGTAACTTTGTGTACAAATCTGTTTTCATATCATTTAATCTAATGAAGATGTACTGCCAGGCAATTAAACAACATCAATTCAACTTATCTTCATGAAAATCTTTCAATTAGCATGCATCTTCATTCTAAATATCATCATTTCAATTTAATCACTACTCATATACATATCAAGTTTATCTATCAATTTACTTACACATACATGATACTATAAATTAGAAAGCTCAAGAAGACACCCACCTCAAATGAAGATTCTAAAGTAGAAGAAGACTCCTAGAAGTTGCTCTTAGCTCCAAGGATGAGACTTTCTTCTTCTCCTATCAAGCTCTCCTTCCTCCAAGCAAGAACTCAAACAATTCTCTCTTTCTTTTCCTCTGTTTCTTATTTTTATCTTTTGTTTCTTTTGATCTTTAGTGCAAGATTATGAAGGAAAGGGGGTGTTATTTATAGGGTTTGAGAAGGCTCTTCTACTACTCAAATTAAGTGTTCTAATTCATAACCTACATAACATCCTTCACTAATTGCCCACTCATCATTACTCTCACAATCTCCCAACTCTTCCTATTCTTATGCACGGCTAACTCTTCTTGTGACTTTTGGGTTGCACTACGTGCACGTGCAACCCACAAGCACACACTCTCATTTGTTAGTTGTTATTTATTTATTTGTACATGTTGTTTACATGACAAGTGTACAATTAATTGTAGGATTTTTCTTAGTGGGCTTCCTCTTGTGGGCTTGGTCTATTTTTATTTATTTAATTTATTTTAATGGGCTTAGAGTCTTCTACTAGGCCTATGGGTTCTAATATGCAACAAAAATGAATGAAAAGAAATTGTGCATAACTTTTAAATAAAATTGAGAATAAAAAAATCATAAGATGAAACTGCACGTGCGTTGCACGTGTAAAAATAAGAAATGTATTTTTCATTTAAAAATTTTATACGGGAAGTTAAAGGACATACCGAAGACCGCCTTCATGACCGAACAAGGCCTCTACTATTACTGGGTCATGCCCTTTGGGCTGAAGAACGCTGGCGCCACATATCAGAGGCTAGTCAACCGGGTCTTCAAAAACCTGATTGGCAAGAACATGGAAGTGTATGTTGACGATATGCTTGTCAAGTGTCACAGGGGGAAAGATCATCTCAGCGACCTGAAGAGGCTTTCGGGGTCCTGCGATCTCACAACATGAGGCTCAACCCCTCCAAATGTGCTTTCGGCGTCTCCTCGGAAAGGTTTTTCAGATTTCTGGTGAGCCAATGCGGCATCGAGGCGAACCCAGAAAAGATTCAGGTCCTATTCAACATGGCACCTCTGATTAAGAAGCTTCAAAGAAATATAAAGGCTCACGGGACGACTGGTGACCATCAGCCGTTTCCTCTCCAAGTCAGAAGAGAAGTCACTCCCATTCTTCAAGGCCCTCCGAGGGGCAAAATTTTTGAGTGGGAAACCTCTCAACAAGAGGCGTTTGATTAGCTTAAATCTTACCTTGCCAACCCACCACTCCTCAGCAAGCCAGAACCGGGCAAACCCCTATTCCTCTACCTCGCTGCCACGGAAGACGCGCTCAGCGCCGTGTTGGTTAGGGAGGAGGATGGGGAGTAGTAGACCCTCTATTATGTCAATAAGGTCCTGCATGATGCCGAGGTCCGATACCCCAGGACGGAAAATATTACCTATGCATTGGTGATGGGTGCACGGAAACTCCAACCCTACTTCCAGGCCCACTCCGTCCGCGTCCTTACGGACCAGCCTCTCAAAATGGTCCTCGACAAGCTTGAGAACTCTGGCCGCTTAATCAAGAGGTAAATCGAGCTCAGCCAGCACGACATCAGCTACCATCCTCGGACGACCATCAAGGGCCAAGCTCTCACCAAGTTCATTACGGATTGCACCATCCCCGAGTTCCCAAAAATTCTGGAAGACGTCCCGGCATGGGATGTCTATGTGGACGGATCATCATGCGAGGATGGGCGCAGAGCTGGCGTCATCCTTAGGGGCCCCGACGACTTCATCCTCCAGTATTCTCTCCAACTCAATTTCCCGACCACAGATAATGAAGCAGAATATGAATCTCTGATTGTTGGGCTCACACTGGCCTACCGAGCAGGGGCAAGGAAAATACGAGTCTTTAGTGATTCCCAGCTCGTGGTCACTCAGATCACAGAGGAGTACGAAGCCCGCATCCTTAGGATAACCCAGTACTTAGCATGCGTGAAACAACTCCTGGAGCTCTTCAAGCAGGCGGAGGTCTGGCGGACCCCAAGAGAACAAAACTTTCATGCCGACTCCCTATCTAAACTCACATTGTCGTCCCTCGGAGGACTAGACCGTACTATCCTAGTTAAGGTCCTTCTCAAACCCAGCATCGAAGAACCTGAAGTCCTTTGCCTCGCCACTGGCAACCCAGCTGAGACATCGATGGATCCTATACAAAAATTCCTGACCAATGTCAAGTTACCGCAGGACCGTGCTGCAGCACGGACTACAAGGATCCGGTCTGCAAAGTTCACCTTAACAGGGGATGTGCTCTTTAAGCGCTCCTACACCAAGGCTGATGGGAGACCCTATCTCCGCTATCTGAAACCAGACGAAGCTAAGTACGCCCTGGAGGAGCTACACGAAGGGATTAGGGGATGTCACATGGGTACCAATTCGCTAGCACAAAAAGCACTCAGCCACTACTACTACTAGCCTACTATGCTGCAAGATGCTCAAGACCTAGTAAAAGGGTGCGGCCTCTGCCAAAGATTCTCTCCCATTAGACGCTCGCCCCAAGCCGAATTGAAGTCGCTTGCAAGCCCTACCCCCTTCACCATGTGGGGAATGGACCTGGTCGGCCCCTTTCCATAGCTATCGTGGTTGTCGACTACTTCACCAAGTGGGTCGAGGCAGAAACCCCTAGCCACGATCACGGAACATCAAGCCCAATAATTCTTCTAGAAGCACATCATCTGTCGGTTTGGGATCCCGAGCGTGGTAGTCACCGATAACGGAACCCAGTTCGACGGCAAAAATTTTCAAAAGTTTTGTGAATACCTCGGCATTCAACAACGCTTCTCGTCAATCTCTCACCCCCAATCAAACAGCCAAGCGGATAATGCCAACTGACAAATTCTTGACGGTCTCAAAAAGCAGCTAGACCAATCCTCCAAGGGTCTATGGGTCGAAGAGTTATCAAGCGTCCTCTGGTCACACCGGACTACCAAGAGAATCCCGACCAGCGAGCCCCCGTTCAACCTGGCATACGGGACTGAGGCGGTCATCCTTCTGGAAGTTGGCCTCCCCTTGCCTAGGTACATGAGCTTTGACGACGAATCAAACTCAAGCCACCTCAGGGCAAACCTGGACCTCATTGACGAAGTCCGGGAAAGATCCACCATCTGGAGGGCCATATATCAACAGCGAGTTGAGAAGCTTTACAACAAGAAAGTCTGCCCGACCAACTTCAAGGAAGGGAACCTCGTACTCAGAAAACTAGCAATCCCCAGCCCACAGCCAGAGGCAAGCTCGCCCCCAATTGGGAAGGCCCATACAAAGTCTCCCAAGTGGTACGTTCTGGTACTTACCGCCTCGAAGCCCTGGGGGGCAGGATGGTTAAGAGGCCCTGGAATGCAAAGCACTTCATCAAGTTTCAAGAAGGAAAGTGAGGGAGATTCCACTATTGTAAGCACTACACGCCAATTGTCTTGTAAACGAACAAACATGATATAAAGGCAGAAGGTTTTGTTTAACAAATCAAAGTTTGTGGATTCTTCAATCCCTCACGTCCTCACCACTTGACTTGGACTTTGACCACCTATGAGGAATTCTTCAATCCCTCAAGTCCTAGCTCCTCGGCTCGGACCTCGGTTACTAACATCATTGCCGCTCGGCATGGACTTCGAGCACCTATGAGGAATTTTTCAATCCCTCAAGTCCTAGCCCCTTGGCTCGGACCTCGATTACTAACGTCCTCCCCGCTCGGCATGGACTTCGACCACCTATGAGAGATTCTTCAATCCCTCAAGCCCTAGCCCTTGGCTCAGACCTCGGTTACTAATGTCCTTGCCGCTCTGCATGGACTTGACCACCTATGAGGGATTCTTCAATCCCTCAAGTCCTAGCCCCTCGGCTCGGACCTCGGTTACTAACGTCCTCGCTGCTTGACATGGACTTCGACCACCTATGAGGGATTCTTCAATCCCTCAAGTCCTAACCCCTTGGCTCGGACCTCGATTACTAACGTCCTCGCCGCTCGGCATGGACTTCTGTAATGCCCGAATACCATTTACATGTAATTCATAGCACAACAGGATCTTTTACTTCAAATTCGTACAATTTTACAAGGAATTTAAAACTTTTCATTGTACAAACATTGTTCTGTTACAAAAATACACAGCGGAAGTTACAACAGAAATATACAAATCTAACATTCAACAACTTTAACCTGGAAGTAATCATCAACTCAAATTTATGCCCTTTTGCTAATCCAAGTCCTACACTGGAAAACTATGGGCACATCAGTTGCATCAACTGACGCAATGCTATAATACGCTGATTCTCTTACATTAGCAAACACAAACTTGAATGCACAATAAAGTGGGAAAAGTGACTATCCTAAACATGCCACTGTATGATATCCCTTAATGCATAATGCAGATGTTTACAGTCCAATGACACTAATGCATACTTGTTCGGATTCTATGCATCCTATACTACATAGGTCCGAGGGCAATCCCTTACGTACTCCACATTATAGGGTTCAATCCTTCGCCATGAAATCCTACTCGGTAACAAAACAAGGTTCAGACATCCTACACGTATGGATTCCAGCCCCGGAGTACACCGCCCGACTATACAGAATCCACCTCATGCGGACATCCCGCAAGTGCCGCTCTAACCCCGAAATATCAAAGGTCCACCTCCCATCTGCCTGACTATTCATGATCGCGGAGTACACTGCCCAATCATTCATAATTCCGAATTATATTGAGGCATGTCCCGTTCCATATCACAGTCCTGGAGTAAACCGCCTGACTAGATGCAGGGCAATTACAGTCCGAAGTACACTGCCCGACTGAATCTATAGTCCCGAAAATACACCGTCTGACTATATAGATACGCCACACTTATGTTTTTCCAGGTTTAATCACATCTTCTTCTAGTGTCTCTCCGTAGTTTTAATTATAATCATCACAATCTAAAGCTAGCTTACCCTACCGGACTTAATCAACACACGAGAACATTAGCCCACACTGGCTACTTCTCAAATATCTTTATTCATAAATTGCTGGTCACTACGAGTCTCGCCTAGCCTCTAGATTCCAACAATCATCTCACTATAGAGATCAATTAGGTTACATCTAAGCTCAACATAAACATTTCATTCATTATCCATCATTACTTTGTTATCCACTTTCTCTATGTTTATAGATCATGAAGTATTCACTTCTTATAACAACATTCGATAACAATTTATCAATTCAAAATCTTGTAGATAAATTCTTGGTTAAAAAACCAAACCATTCACTTTAATAAATCTCAATGTTCTTTTAATTAATATAACTCTTTTCATGTTTATCTATACTTCAAGTATATTTCTTAATACAAAAGTTCTTTAAGACTAAATCATTATTTCTTAATACACCATCTCTTTAAGATTAATCACTAGAAATTTCCAATTTTAATCTCCTAATCATGTGTTTGATTTTATTATTAACCAACTCTCTTTAATCGTGTGAATTTTCTTTTAAATCTTGGATTCAAAAACTCACCTATTACATGAACATGACTTTTAAGTTCTCAAAATATCCCTTAAAATAATATGAAATAATTTCCAAGTGTTCTAATAATTTTCTAAAATATTTTTATGAAGTTTTCTCAATTTTTAAAACATGAAAAACCAAAAAATAAAAATAAAACTCAAAATGTGTTCTCCAGGATTCGAACCCAGAGCCAACATCAAGCCAAACCGCAACCCAAACCAATGAGCCACTCGCTAACTATGACACAAGCCTCTCTGAGTTCTTTTTGTAACCCAGAGGCGCCATTTCATTTATTTCAAAATAAAACACAAAAGAGGCAGAGCCTCCCAGGCTCGAACCCGCGACCAAACACCCACACGCGCGACACGTGGCGGCGCCAACGCATGTGCTAGCCATTAACCCAAAGCTCTATTCTGATTATATATGGGTTTAAATTCTTTTAACCCAACTTGCTATTTCCATCTCATTTTTAACACAATCATTTATTTTTGATTTTTAATCTGTTTTCTCAATTTAACTGTTCATAAAATACATTCCTAGATTTTCATAAATGATTTCTCACTAATTTTATCCATATTAGAGTGAAATTATACACAAGTATTGTAAATAGTAATTTTTTAGAACCTTCATAAACATATACTTTTATTAATCATCAAGTCTACCTTTTTATAACCACTAACATGAACATATTTTCTTTTAGCAATTGTATGGAGAATTCTCATCTCCCTATTTAATTATAATCATCCCCAATATTTACACAATTTCTTATGCATAAGTTAACAACTTTATGTATATATATATACACAATTCATATAATTTAATCATGGCATACTACTATGTGCCTAACAATACTACAACTTGCTCTAAATAGAATTTCAATTTAACAACCTAACAATTCTATATTGAAACTTTCAACTAGCATGCATCATTTCTCATATTTCACTAATACTAAGAATTCTAGATAACATCACAACATGCATTACAAAAGTAACTAAAGAACTCATACCAATTGTCCATTTCAAGCATAAACTACCTAAGCATGCATTCTACAACAATTTAGAAAGTAAAAGAGACACCCACCTTTTTCTTGATGTAAATTGTAAATAGAACTCCTAGAAAATTGCTCCAAGATCCAACACAAGATGACCTTCTTCTCCTCCTAGCAAAAACCAAAGCCAAACTCCCTTTCTAGCAAGAATCCGAAACTTCATTCTTCTCTCTTCTCTTTTAATTTTGTTTTGATCTTTTGTGTGTGTTCATGTTAGAGGGGCGTATTTATAGGAATATTGTGTGGTTGAGATGACTCCCACTCCCTAAAATAACTCTCCACTTTCTCACACAGACCCCTACTCCCCCCTCTCTCTCACATGTGGCCGGCCAATCCCCTATTGCACAACACGTGCACGTGCACCCTATGTGCACACTACTTCTCATTCTATTATTAATTGTTATTAAATTAAATGTAGGTGTATGTTACATGACAAGTGTACTAGACTTTAAAATGTGTATTTAAAAGTAGAATTAATCATGGGCCTCATTTTATAATTAATTTTTAGCGGGCTACAAAATAGATTTAGGCCTAATGGGTTTAATTAAAATAAATAACAACAGTTTGACAAATAAAATGAGAAGAAAAATGTGCATGACTCTTAGACAATTTTAGAGACTAAAATGCATAAAATTTTACGTGCAATGCACATGCAAAATCTGAAAGTTAATTTTTCCGGAATGTTACAACTTCGACCACCTATGAGGAATTCTTCAATCCCTCAAGTCTTAGCCCCTTGGCTCGGACCTCGGTTACTAACGTCCTCGCCGCTCGACGTGGACTTCGACCACCTATGAGGGATTCTTCAATCCCTCAAGTCCTAGCCCCTCGGCACGGATGTCAATTCACCACTTACCCAAAGTTTCAGTTCGATTTGTGGTCCTGCCCACGGCGTGGACCTCCGAGCCCCATACACTGAATTGACCCCCCTTTAACCCACTGATAGGCAGGGGTGGTGCAGCTGTTATCGCTGCTACCCCTAATTGTCAGCGGGCGGTAGGAGAGCCACCGGTCACTGGAGCCCTCGAACAAGATTTTCATTTTGGGCACTCACCTTGAGCCCCGTTTTCCGAGCTGACCCCCCTTTCACCCGCCAACAGCCAAGGGTAGAGCAGACTTCATCGCCGCTACCCTTAACTGTCCGAGGGTGGTAGGAGAGCCACCAGTGGCGAGAGCTTACAGTGAAGTGAGGAATGATCTGATGGAGGGGTGAGGATTATATAGCCCTCATGTGATGCGCAGTTATGGCATGGGAAGTCGAAACGTCTGATAGGCAATTATGACATTGGAAGACAAAACATCCTTCATTGCCAAGTGTTAAGGGTCCTTCAATCTTGTACTCACTCCTCGGCTCGAACTCCCCCTCGGCCCGGGTGCCGAAGACCTATCCTCGGAGATCGGAAGTAGGCGCACGACAAAACAACCAATCAAAGTGATACAGTCATGTTCTCTCATTATTATTTCAACTAAAGAAAATGCATCGTTACAAGGGGAGACTTTATTACATCGTTCACAATCGGCCTAGGGCTCCTGTATCGGAGTTGCAGGATTGATACAGGCAAATTCAAGGCCGACCGAGCGAGTTGGGTCCTCCGTAGGTTCGCCGGGTATGGTCAATGTAGACACACCTGCGATCGAGCTCTGTGCATCACAAGGCCTCACCGACCCGATTCTCGAGGCTGACAAACGAAGCTCCGGCGGAAGGGCAAGCGTTCGCAAAAGAGATGGATCGAGATCCAGACATCCTGAGCATGATCTTATATCGTTGTACCTCCAATTCCTTCTCCACAATAACCTCACGAAGAAAAGACTCAGATGACGGCCGCCGAGCGAAAGTGCTAGCCATCGAAAATACAACTTCCGCACTCCCCAAGTCATGGTCAGCTA
The DNA here is from genome assembly GCA_017893485.1 of Hemerocallis citrina. Taxonomy (NCBI): domain Eukaryota; kingdom Viridiplantae; phylum Streptophyta; class Magnoliopsida; order Asparagales; family Asphodelaceae; genus Hemerocallis; species Hemerocallis citrina. The sequence goes on from CM030362.1 coordinate 282,014,441, forward strand.
TTAGTTTCTTGAAACGCGCCAGCTCTAAGCTAAGTCCCTTTGACTTATCCATGAAGCATTGGATAGCCGCCTCTCAATCGCAAGCCTCTTTTTGGCACCGGGTCAGAGCGAACTCTAGGGCCGAGATCTTACACCTAAGCCGGCTTATCTCAGCACGATCAGAGTCTACTATCAAGGTCGCATCTATCTGGCAGGAAAACAGAGAAACATCATTCTGAGCCGTATATACTTTGCTCAAAATCATGCCCAAAATTCATATATGTCAAGAGGTTCGATCAAAACTCTTTTCATTACTCAAAAAGTAAGCTTACAAAAATACGGTGGCCAGTCCATGTTCGGCGACTACAAAAATACTAACAGAAAAAAAAGAGGAAAAGAAAATAGCAAAAACTACTGCTATCCAACCTCTTCCTCGGCAGGCAGCTCAGTGCTGGGGTCGGCCGCCACAGTGTCGTCGTCACCACCACCCCCGGGAGTCGGCGGGTGTTCGAGCAGCTCCATGTCGTAATGGAACTTGCTCAGATCCAACTCAGGGTGGTAATACTTAACATGCCTGATCGCCAGGGCGTAGACTTCGTCCTGGGCCTCGATGAATTTATCCATCCCGGCCTGCTTGACCTTCCTAACTTGCTTCTCGGCCTTTTTCCTCAGCTCGGCCATCTGCTTCATGTGGGCATCGGCCTGGTTAGCCAGCTCTGGCTGAAGGGCATGGTTGCGGCCCTCGATCGACATCTGTGCTATTTTGAGGTTCTTCATCTCCCTGCTCATAGCACTGAGCATTCCTCACCTCCTTCCTCAGCTCCTGCTCATGCAGCTTCATCATCTGAGTGCCCTCCACGCAGACCTATAGTCGAAGAAATCAGATTTAGACGAAATACAAAAAATATAATACAACAAACAAGCTACAAAAGGGTCGTTACAGAGCGAACATTACCTACACGCTCGCCAGCGCCCACTTCATATAGCTGGACTCGACGGTGTCACACTCCCGGACCTTCCAGTCCCGAGGTGGAACGAGCTTCTGGACCACCTCGATAGCCACAGTACCATCCGACAAGGTGTCTTCGGCCCTAACGGCCCAGTCCGAGGTCCATGGTTGAAGCCCCACCTCGCCGACGATCTCCTCGGCCGATGGAGCAATAGGGGGGAGGCCGCTCTTCACCACTTCCATAACCCTCTGACTACTAAAGCTCGGGCCCAACTTGGAGGCCCTTTACTTTTTCGGTGTCGAGTGGGGAGGTTCCTCCGCAACCCCCTCAGAGGGGACCCTCCCCTACCTCCCATGCTCAGCCCGCTCGACCTTTCTCTTCTTCAGCAACGCCCTCCTCTCAGCGATCTTCGAGGCGTCCATATCTGCAAAAAAGAGAAGCTCATAAGATGAGGAAAAACACTTTAAGGAAAATTAGACAAAAGACATACTGGAAGGCATGGGGCTCAGTCCGATCCGAGCCAAATGCCTCTTCGTCACATTCGGTCAACCAATGCTGTTGCCTAAACATATCCGCTCAACATCTGCCCACTCTTTGACCGTTAAATTAGACATACGGGGGCCCTTAAGGTTGGGCTTATAAAATCTCCAAGTTGTGGAACGATAAAATATTTTGCCTTCCACCCATTGATAGATCCGGATGCCCGTATACAACCCTCCTCCCTCGGCGTGGCGAGATAAAGTAGATCCCTTCGTACTCGCTAGACGAGCTAATGCCCACGATCGCTCGGAAGTATTTCAGCTTTAGGGGAATACCCCTCTCCTCGCAAAGAAGCATGAAGCACACGAGCTGCTTCCAGGAGTTGGGTTCGTATTGCATCAGACTCAACGACGCCCAGTTCAGAACCTTCTTAATAAACGGATGGAGTGACAATCACAACCCTGAGCAAAAAGCGTCCACCAGAAATATGCAGAAGCAGGGAGCCAATTTGTCCATGGGGCAGAGCCCGTAGTAGCTCGTATTCCTGACCGATGAAGTAGATGGCTCGGATAACCGGAAGATCGTCCGTGGCCAATACAGTTGGCATTTTGTCCATAGATATTTTCTGTCTACCAGGCAAGGATGCCTGCACATCGTCATCATCCCTCCCCTATATCGGATCAACTCCTCAGCATCGTCGGGTACATTCTGATGGAGCTCGGCTAAACGGTGAACGGGACATCGAGTCTGACTTCAGGAGCCGTCTCATCCGGGCTATCTGGCAGGATCTACTTCGTTTTTCTCCGCCGGATGCAACGACCCCTCGGGGGAGAGGGCATCGCCAAAGGGCCCAGATTGTCTTCCTTTATCGATGCATAGTCCCCTCCTTCCTCGTCCACCTCGACGACTTCGACCTCTTCATCACCCCCCGCTCCCTCAATCAGCTCATCCTCCTCGACGACTTGACCTCCTCATCATCCCCCGCTCCCTCAATCAGCTCATCCTCCTCCACCCTACCAGTAACCTCCTCCTCGTCACCCTCTTCCATGTGCACGATCCCTTCTGAGTCGCTCGACTATACTACGAAGGGTTTCCTACTGTGGAGCGGCGTGACTTCATAAACCCTCTCTGCTGAATCCCGAGACGTTGAATCGGAGAGACGCGGGCCATCATCCTGACTCGAGGTAGTGGCGGATGAACCAGACTGAGCCTTCGACATAATGAAAAGAAACTAACCTGTTCGAAATGCCGGGAAGTGGTCGCAAAAACTCGCCGCCTGTGGCTGAATTGCACTAAGTGAGAAAACTTGGGAACTTAGAGAAAGAAAGGAAAGGTGAAAAATGAAGAGAGGGGTGTGGGATATATAGTGAATCCCGTGACTCCTCAATTTGTGCAAATCCTGCGACTCATCGATATCCTCAAACCTGATGTCATCATCACACATGTCACAACAAGAGTGGCCCACGTGTGACACAATCTCTCCCCAAGACAATTCTTCCCCAAGTCCAAAATGCTCGAACCTCGGTGTGCACCTCAGACACGCCAAACACAGAGACAAGGATTTGGCCAATCAGCAAGGCCACATGGCTTGATGCTTGGTATGAATATTGAGCATCGATGCAGCTTTTTCTCACCAAATACCACTATCGAGGCGCTCGGAGCTCGACATGGACCTCGAGCATCGATACAGTTTTTTCTCACAAAATGCCTCTATTGAGGCGGCGCCAACCCAAACTTAGAGCTCGGCATGAACCTAGAGCATCGATATAGCTTTTCCTCACAAAATGCCTCTATCGAGGCGCTCGGAGCTCGGCATGAACCTCGAGCATCGATACAGTTTTTTCTCACAAAATGCCTCTATCGAGGTGCTCGACGCCGACCCAAAACTCGGAGCTCGATATGGACCAGCTTTTCCTCACAAAATGCTTCTATCGAGGTGCTCGGAGCTCGACATGATCCTCGAGCATCGATACAGTTTTTTCTCACAAAATTCCTCTATCAAGGCGCTCGGTGCCGACCCAAAACTCGAAGCTCGGCAAGGACCTCGAGTTTCGATACAGCTTTTCCTCATAAAATGCCTCCATCGAGGTGCTCGGTGCCGACCCAGATCTTGGAGCTCGGCATGAACCTCAAGCATCGATACAACTTTTCCTCACAAAATGCCTCTATCGAGGTGCTCGAAGCTCGACATGAACCTCGAGCATCGATACAGCTTTTTTCTCACAAAATGCCTCTATCAAGGCCCTCAACGCCGACCCAAAGCTTAGAGATTGGCATTCGAGCATCGATGCAGCCTTTTCCTACCAAATGCCACTATCGAGACGCTTGGAGCTCGGCATGAACCTCGAGCATTGATACAGTTTTTTCTCACAAAATGCCTCTATCGAGGCACTCAGCGGCGACCCAACACATGGAGCTCGGCATGAACCTCGAGCATCGATACAGCGTTTCCTCACCAAATGCTTCTATCGAGGCGGTCGAAGCTCGACATAAACCTCGAGCATCGATACAGCTTTTTCTCACAAAATGCCTCCTATCGAGATGCTCGGTGCCGACCCAAAGCTCGGAGCTCGGCATGGATTACGAGCATTGAAATAGCTTTTCCTCACAAAATGTATCCAGATGCTCAGAGCTCGGCATGAACTTTGACCATCGCCACCGCTTTCCCTCATATAGCTCCTCGCTCAACAGGCTCAGCCTCGACCCTCCTGGCTCGACGCTCGGTACCGACCCCTCAAGATCGGAGCTCGGAATGAACATCGAGCATCGCCACCTGTAACCCCTTTTTTTCATTTTCTGTATTTTGGATAAATTTTTATTTTTTTCTGTGTATTTATTCATATTGTATTCTTCTACTCCTTTTTGAACCATGTATTTGATCTCCATTATCAATATATTCATCTATTTGATTTGTCGCCTTTAAATTGATCTTCTTGATTCAATTGTCTCCTATGGTTCGTCTCTGATTGATCAAGCTATTATTTTGATCCTCTTTATTTTTAATTGTTCATGCCCTATTCTATTTATTTGTTTTTGTTCCTATTCTATTTTCTTGTTGGATCTATTTAACCCTAAATAAAACCATATTCTATTAAATCCCTAATGGATCTTGGATCCACTACCCATTATAAACCCGTTACTCCTACCCGTTTAACCCTTTCCAACCCATCAGCCGTCCTAACCCTAATAATCCTTCTCCTCACATATATATACCCATATTCATACCCCTGTTCTTGAACCCTAGCTGCTGTTTTCATCAAACCCCATCATCCCGACTTCCTACCCTCTCTCGATCTCTCCCTACACCCTGTGCTCAACCCCGACCACCAACATCCCCTACCTCCCGATGCTCCAGACCGCAACCCCTCCTACAGCACTGCATGAATACGCTTGCACCTCCCGTTCTCCCTATTGCTACTCCACAGCAACACCGCACCCTCACCTCGACAGCCCGATGCTCCAGTGCCCTCCTCCCTGTCGCTACTCCACATCGGCAGTACAGCACCCCTCCGGCGCTCCCCGTGCTCCTATCTCCGTCGACTGCAAGCAGCAGACAGCACGACATTGTGCTACCTCCCCTCGCCCACTTTTCGTCGCCGTTCTCTCAATGCGTGCACCCGGTTTGTGTTGGCTTTGATCTTGTGTGTGAGTGTTGCTTTTGGGCGCATGTGATCGATCTCAAGAGATTGTGATCGTAGTTTGCAATTCATTCATTAAGTTCATACCCGAGAAATCATTCCCGTTATTCTCGTTCTTGCATCGTTTCTGTCGTTGATTATAAGACAAGTAACTTGTATTCTTTTTTGTTGTGTAATATAAGTACTAAATACCGCATGTAGTTTAGTTGCTTCAAGATCTATTCTCATAAAAACCCTTGTTATATTGTCTCTAGGTGTTGATCCGCCCGTAGTTGTCTCATTACACACACGACATGAAATAACTTAGATCTAATAAATTCTTGATGTATACATGCATGTTGTTCGTGAGTTATGAGGTGTTCTATGAATCTTGCGTGCTTGATGTGTTAGTGATAGTATAATTCATTATAGACTTGTTAAATACCTTATACCAAGTTGCTTGGATATCTAGAATACCATATTTTGCTTTTGTTATGATTTGGATGTGTTTCGTATAAACTAGTTGATTTTATGCATGAAGAAGATTTTCATTTTTGTTGTTACTCCGTTTTTGTTCAGGATTTTAGACCCTATTAAAGTCAGTATATGAAAATTATTTGTGAATATAAATTATAGAGAATTCTGCCTACTTTCTAGAATTTCTGATGGATATTAGTTTCAATTTGTGAGTTGCAAGTTATTTCAGTTCTACTACAGATGTGTAGAAAATTCCAGATTCTGTTTATCTGAATTCTGTATGGTTATTTATTTTTGTACTGATGTTAAAGATAATATTTTGGCCAAAATTTTGCTTAGTACAACTAGAACTGATCGAAATTAACCCCTAATTTTTATGGATTTAATTGATGACTTTTAGAAACTATTCAATAGTTACAAACAACTACTATACTTGAGAATTTTCATGCTATTCAGTAAAGAACCTTAATTTTAACCTGATTCTACTTGCTTTTTATAAAAACTATGTGAATATAAATTGTATCCTGCTATATCTATTTTATCACCATTTTGATGGATCTGGATTTTGATTTATATTTTGTAAGATATTGTTGTTTTAGTACTGCTGTGTTTATGATTTCAGATTTACAAAATATCTGTATCTTGTTGTATTCTGATTATATTTGACTAAACTATTTATGTTGGAAAATTATGAAAATTTATTTTCTGATACTAAACATACTAGGAAATATTCCAAATTTTTCTTGTATTTAATCAGTAAGTTTTTATGCCGTTTCCCTGTTTATAAATACAAACTTCTGATTTCTGGCTGAACATGTTTTCTGTTTATAATTCTATTTTGAGTCTTATTTTTGTGAAATACCATATGACTTAAATATATTTACTGGATTCGGCCGAGATTCTACTTTTTAGATTTTCTGACAGATCCAGATTTGCATGTCCGTGGCAACAGAAATCCCAGATTTGGTGCACTACTATCTTGCTGTCTAGAACTAGAATTTTTGTTATCTTAGTTTATTTTGAGTCTTTCTTCACCTGTTCGTATCCTTTGTTCAACTCGTACTTGTTCTTTGTCATCGTACCATGTTTCTTGACTTGTTCGTGCACGTCAATTCTTGCTTGAATAATAATAACAAGAAACTAAGCCAGGGGTTTAAAGGGAAAGATCTAATAGTGGAAAATACAGAAACGTGTACTCGGAAGGGGATCTATAGATCCTACGTGATTACTTGATACTTGATACTTGGAGCTTGACACGTGATTACTTGACACTTGCACACTTGACACGTGATACTTGGTACTTGGAGCATGATACTTGATACTTGATTACTTAATACTTGTCCCTGAGTACACTGACATCTGTAATCCACTATGAAATCTAAAACGTAATTTGCATGAATGTAGCAACCATGTGGTAAAAATTCGGGATGCATGAAGTTCTACCTAGTTAGGACTAGATACAAGACTTGAACATGATGACTTGACACTGATACTTGTTACTTGTACATAATACTTGTTTACTTGACACTTGTTACTCGTTACTCGTTTACATGACACTTGTTTACTTGACACTTGTTACATACCACTTGCATCCGTTCATCTTGCCATGCTAGTTGTTCATGTTCTTGACTAGAGTTAGTTGCTCTATTTTGCTGTTACATCTTTTCCATGCTATACTTGCTTTCGCTGTTACTCTATTCTTGTCTATGTGTTTCTTTCCTGTACTTGTTACCTGCACTACAAGCGGCTCATAACTTGCATTGACAGGCATGTTGTCCCGAAGTTTTACTTTTGATCCAGATTTTGTATTTATTTGGGAAGTTTATATTTGTTCAAATAATTTATGTTGATTAATAATTTATTCATGCATGCGTGGTTGAGTATATTTTGTTATATTTTATGTTATGATGTTGAGTCGATTCTACAGCTTATGAATGGTAAAAGTCATTTGCTTGACTTAGTCGCGTACCCGTATTCAGTATTCCTTTTTTAGGGAAGCAGGGCATGACAAAGTTTTTAGTGGTATCAGAGCCCAGGTTTGGCTAATGTATTAGTTTGACTGATATATTCGACTATCTTGGCTCGATCAAGGATTAGCTCAACAATGTACAGACCACAATAACATGAATGAATTATAATCAACCTTGATCTGGATGTTAACTATTTTTTATCTTGTGCAGACCATAGCTCACAGAGGTTCCACTTCCCGCCTCAGGAAGATCAGCCCAGGCTTGAAGCCATTACAAATGTGTTGGAACGGTTGATCAATATGTAGCAAAACCACAACAACCTTGTGATGGTTGCTTTGGAAGCTGCTCAGGTTCCAAATCCCACTGTGCCTACACAGGAAGCTTTCCCTCCTTGTCCGAGTACAGTTAAAGATTTCATGAGGCTGCATCCTGACAGATTCTCGGGCACTGTGTCGCCTTTAGAGGCAGAACAGTGGCTGATCAGGATTGAGCAGTTGCTTTTGGCAGTGCGAGCTGTCGATGCTGATCGAGTGGATGTAGTGACCATTCAGCTGGTGGATCTGGCCCACATATGGTGGAGGTCTGAGTCCGAAAGGCTCGTGCGGTCTATCGCTTGGGCCACGCTCACTAGGAGCTTCTTGGAGAAGTTCTTCCCTTGCAGCACTCGAGTTGAAATGGAGCAATGGTTCCTGGTCCTAAAACAGGTTGGTAGTTGTTCTATTATTAGAATTTTGTTACATATTATCCATGCAATGTTGTAACATGAGACTTTCTTGAAACATGGCTCCAGGTCTGTGGATGAGTATGCAGTGGAATTTACCAAACTTAGCCGCTTCGCAGTCGTCCTTGTGGCGAACGAAGAGGACAGGGCTCGTAGATTCACGCTGGGACTTGAGCGAGATATTCGGGTGTAGCTCGTCTCCCTTCGCTTGCATACTTATGCTGAGGCTCTTGAGGCAGCTCGAGCTCAGGAGTAGACTCGTGGCAGGTTGACTCCTCCCCGGCGGACTGTTCTGCACTTTGTTGTTGCTAGGCCTTCTGGTGGGCCTATTCGGAGGCCTATCCCAACCCATCCGATTAAGGCAACTCCTTACTCTTCTGCGGGTCCTCAGAGGGTTAGTTTTTGCGACTTTTGCCAAATTCTTCGGCATGAGCGCAAGGACTGTAGGCATGCCAATCGACTCTGTTTTGGTTGTGGTGCTCCTGATCATGCTGTGAGGAATTGTCCACAGCAGGGGATGGCTCTTCTAGCCGGGGTTCCAGTTCAGCAGATAGCCCCAGTTCATGGTCCAGTCAGGCCACCGCTTCCTCAGCACCAGACTGTTGGTCAGAGGACTGCTGCCCCCAGGAGAGGTCAGGCTTTCAACCTGACTGCTGTAGATGCTGAGACAGCAGAGGGTATTATTGCAGGTATATTTTGTATTTTGTTGTTTTTGTTGTTTCCTTTTAGCTTCTTCCATTTCACTTGCATTGTTCTTTCTGCATTGTGTTTTCCTCACTCTTGATCACAAATTCTTTTTCCCTGTCCTTTTGATTCTACCTTAGGTGTTGTCCGTATTTGTTCTTTCCCTGATTATGTTCTCTTTGATTCTGGGGCAACCCATTCCTTCGTCTCTTCTCGGTTTATGGCTCGGCATCAGTTGGATTGCAGCATCATGGTGGAGGCTTGGAACATTGTGATAGGTGGCAATATTGTGGTTTGTTCCCAGGAGTGAAGGCAGAGTCCCGTGGTTATTGGTAGCGTAGATTTCAAGGCCAACCTGATTGTAATTGGAAATTCAGGATTTGACGTTATTCTCGGTATGGATTGGTTGGGTGAGTCCCATGCCATCATTGATTTCTGTGCTAAGAAAGTTGTATTCCGAATCCTAGTTCGTGCAGAGTTTAAGTTCCATGCCGGGGAGATGCCCCTCGACCGAGCTAAGACTGCAGTTGATCAGGAGGTTTATGCGATGGAGTTGCATTCAGGCTGTGTGGCTGCGCCTCTAGTGTGGGAATTCCTGGATGTTTTCCAGAGGAATTACTGGGCTTACCCCATGATAGGAATGTGGAGTTCGGTATTGAAGTTCAGTCTGGTATGGCACCGATATCGAAGAGTCCTTACAGGATGGCACCGATTGAGTTAGCAGAGCTTAAGGTGCAGATTCAGGAGTTGCTTGATTTGGGGCTCATCAGACCCAGTGTTTCGCCGTGGGGTGCTCCAGTCCTTTTTTTCAACAAGGACGGTAGTCATTGACTGTGCGTTGATTATCGAGAACTGAACAGTGTTACTATGAAGAACCGGTTTCTGCTGCCCAGGATCGATGACTTATTTGATCAGTTGAGCGGAGCAGCTATTTTCTCGAAGTTGGATCTTTGTTCTGGGTATCATCAGGTTAAGGTGAAGGTAGCAGATGTACAGAAGACTGCATTCAGGACCATATATGAGCAATATGAGTATCTTGTGATTTCGTTCAGGATCACAAATGTGCCAACTGTATTTATGAGTCTGATGAACAGGGTCTTTTCCCCGTTCCTGGATATATTTGTGGTGGTCTTCATTGATGACATTCTGGTGTATTCTCGGAACCGGAAGGATCATGCTGAGCATCTTAGGTTGGTTCTGCAGACCTTGAGGGAGAATCAGCTCTATAGGAAACTCAGCAAGTATGAGTTTTGGCTTGACAGAGTTACCTTCTTGGGGCACACTATCTCGAGCGATGGTATTTCAGTGGATCCTTCTAAGGTTGAAGCTGTGAAGGATTGGCCAGTTCCTAAGTCAGTTTCGGAGGTGAGAAGTTTCCTTGGTATAGCTGGCTATTATCGTAAATTCGTTCAAGATTTTTCAAAGATAGCAGAACCATTGACTAAGCTAACTGGGAAGGATCATAAGTTCTGTTGGTCTGAGGCTTGCAATGAGGCTTTTGTTAAGTTGAGGAACAGATTGACGTCAGTGCCATTGTTGACTATTCCAGATGGTTCAGGCGGATTTGTAGTTCACTGTGACGCTTCGGGCAAGGTCTTAGAGCAGTTCTGATATAGAAGGGCCGAGTTGTTGCGTATGGATCAAGACAGTTAAGGCCGCATGAGAAGAACTGTCTGACTCATGATTTGGAGTTAGCAGCAGTGATCTTTACTTTGAAGCTGTGAAGACATTATTTACTTAGAGACCGAGTGGAGATCTTTACTGACCACAAAAGTCTCAAGTACGTAGCATTGGTATAAATACCCAAAACCCGGACCCGACCCGGACCCGACCCGGACCGGAACCGACCGGGCTTATCTGGGTCCGGGTTTGGGTCCTAAAATGGGACCCGTTGTACTTTCGGGTCCGGGTCCGGGTCCGCTCAAAAGAGACCGGACCCGGACCCGGACCCGTTGAAAAAAAACCCAAAAAATCAACATAAAAATAAATAATCTATCCTCATCCCTCCCCTCCTTCCTCCTCAATTCTAAATATTCACCTTCCAAACTCAAAACTCATACCTTTTTCTTCTATCCTCTATTCTAAATCTTCAACTCACCGCCTCCGCTCACTGCTCACACTCCTGCTCTTACCCGAATGGATAGGAATAATTTAATAGGACCCGGACCCAGAACCAGACCCGGTCCTTACAGGTCCGGGTCTGGGTCCATTTTTTGGACCCGTAGACGATCGGGTCTGGGTCCGGGTAGTGAAGGACCCGACCCGACCCAACCCAACCCGATACCAATGCTACAAGTACGTCTTCACCCAGAAGGAATTGAACATGAGGCAAAGGCGATGCTTGGAACTTATGGCCAATTATGACATCAGTTTGCAATACCATCCTAGTAGAGTGAACTTGGTGCCAGATGCTTTGAGCAGGAGACCGACATTTATGTTCCTGACTCGGCAGAGAGATTTGGTTGAGCAGATGCAGAGGTTGGAGTTGGATGTGTTGTTGCCAAGTTCTGATCGGAGTTTGGTGCTTCAGCTTCATTCATCTCTTATTGATCATATCAAAGAGGCTCAGGCCGGTGATGAGTAGTTGCAGGGTTTTAGAGCAGAGGTTATGGCTAGTTCAGAATGGATTTGGTTATTCATGCTGATGGATCGCTTCGTTTTGGGTCCAAGTTGTGTGTCCCGAAGGGAGAAGTTCGTCAGAGGTTACTGGAGGAAGCCCACCAGTCATCGTATTCTATTCATCCTGGGAGTACTAAGATGTATCGGGACTTGAAGCCTCATTTCTGGTGGCATGGTATGAAGAGGGTTGTGGCTCAGTTTGTGTCTCAGTGTTTGATCTGCCAGTAGGTGCAGAGCATCAGAGAACCGCCGGACTTCTTCAACCGCTTCCCATTCCGTAGTGGAAGTGGGAACACAACTCTATGGATTTTGTGACTGCTTTGCCGAGAAGTCCTAAGGGTCACAATTCCATTTGAGTGATTTCGAACGACTGACGAAGAGTACTCACTTCATTCCCTTCCGAGTTGGACAGTCTACTGAGAGCCTAGCTGAGAAGTACATGCAAGAAATCGTCAGACTTCATGGGGTTCCAGTCAGTATTGTATCCGACAGGGATACGAGATTCAGGTCTCAGTTTTGGGAGAGTCTTCAGAGTAGTTTGGAGAGTAAATTGAAGTACAGTATAGCTTTTCATTCCCAGACAGATGGACAGTCGGAGAAGACCATCCAGACTCTTGAGGACATGTTGAGGTCCTATGTTTTGCAGTTCGGTGGATCATGGGAGGACCATTTGCATCTCGTAGAGTTCTCGTACAATAACAGCTTTCAGGCCAGTCTTAAAGTTGAACTTTCGAGGCACTGTATGGGCGGAAGTGCAGATCACCAGTGTGTTGGGATGATAATGGTGAGAGGAAGTTGTTGGGTCCAGAGTTGATCACCAGGACAGTTGATGCGGTGACTCAGATCATGAAGCATCTTCAGGCAGCTCAGGATAGGCAGAGGCGATGGGCTGATGTCCATCGGAGAATTTTGGAGTTTGAGTTTGGTGACCATGTTTTCCTAAAGGTATCGCCTTGGCGAGGTGTCATTCGGTTTGGTGGTGGGGGCAAGCTTAGCCCTAGGTTTATTGGACCGTTTGATATTGTGGAGTGAGTAGGCAAGGTGGCCTATCGTCTTGCACTACCGCCAGCTTTATTAGGAGTGCACAATGTTTTCCAGGTCTCACAACTCAGGAGATATATCCGCGATGAGAGCCACGTGATCAACTATTTTGAGTTGACCGTGCGGTCAGATTTGACTTGTGAGATTCCGCCAGTTGCTATTTTGGATTGGCAGGAGAAAGTGCTTAAGAACAAGGTCATCAAGCTGGTTCTTGTTTCTTGGAATCGTCACTCGCCGGGTGAGTTGACTTGGGAGTTGGAGATGGAGATTCAGCAGAAGTTTCCTCATCTGTTTGAGTAGCTTTTTGTTTTGTTTTTTCTCTTCTTTCTGGGTTACCCTATGTACCTCTTATTTGAATTTCGATGACGAAATTATTCTTGTTAGGTGGGTAAGATTTGTAACCCCTATTTTTCATTTTCTGTATTTTGGGTGAATTTTTATTTTTTTTCCATGTTCATATTGTATTCTTCTACTCCTTTTTGAACCATGTATTTGATCTTCATTATCAATATATTTATCTATTTGATTTGTCGCATTTAATTTGATCTTCTTGATTCAATTATCTCCTATGGTTCGTCTATGATTGATCGAGCTATTATTTTGATCCTCTTTATTTTTAATTGTTCATGCCTTATTCTATTTATTCGTTTTTGTTCCTATTCTATTTTCTTGTTGGATCTATTTAACCCTAAATAAAACCTTATTCTATTAAATCCCTATTGGATCTTGGATCCACTACCCATTATAAACCCGTTACTCCTACCCGTTTAACCCTTTCCAACCCGCCAGCCGTCCTAATCCTAATAATCCTTCTCCTCATATTATATATATATATATATATATATATATATATACCCATATTCATACCCCTGTTCTTGAACCCTAGCCGTTGTTTTCATCTAACCCCACATCCTGACTTCCTACCTTCTCTCGATCTCTCCCTACACCCTATGCTCAACCTCGACCACCAACATCCCCTACCTCTCGATGCTCCAGAACGCAACCCCTCCTACAGTGCCGCCCTGAATACCCTTGCACCTCCCGTTCTCCCTATCACTACTTCACAGCGACGTCGCACCCTCACCTCGAGAGCTCGATGCTCCAGCGCCCTCCGCCCTGTCGATACTCCACAAAGGCAGCACAGCACCCCTCCGGCACTCCCCATGCTCCTGTCTCCATCGACAACAAGCAGCAGACAGCATGACATTGTGCTGCCTCCCCTTGCCCACTTGTCGTCGCCATTCTCTCGACGCGTGCACCCGGGTTGTGTTGGCATTGATCTTGTGTGCGAGTGTTGCTTTTGGCCGCATGTGATCGATCTCAAGAGATTGTGATCATAGTTCGCAATTCGTTCGTTGAGTTCGTGCCCGGGAAACCATTCCCGTTATTCTCGTTCTTGCATCGTTCCCGTCGTCGACTATAAGGTAAGTAACTTGTATTCTTTTTTGTTGTATAATACAAGTACTAAATAACGCATGTAGTGTAGTTGCTTCAAGATTTATTATCATGAAAACCCATGTTATATCTTGTCTCTAGGTGTTGATCCGCCCGTAGTTGTCTCATTACACACACGACATGAAATAACTTAGATCTAATAAATTCTTGATGTATACATGCATATTATTCGTGAGTTATGAGGTGTTGTATGAATCTTGCGTGCTTGATGTGTTAGTGGTAGTATAATTCGTTATAGACTTGTTAAATACCATATACCATGTTGCTTGAACATCTAGTATACCATATTTTGCTTTTTGTTATGATTTGGATGTGTTTCATATAAACTAGTTGATTTTATGCATAAAGAAGATTTCTGTTTTTGCTGTTACTCCGTTTTTGTTCAGTATTTTAGACCCTATTAAGGTCTATATATGAAAATTATTTGTGAATATGAATTATAAGGAATTTTTTTACTTTCCAGAATTTTTGACGGATCTCAGTTTCGATTTGTGAGTTGCAAGTTATTGCTGTTCTACTACAGATGTGTAGAAAATTCCAGATTCTGTTTTATATGAATTCTGTTTGGTTATTTATTTTTATACTGATATTAAATATAATATTTGTTGATTCTTGATTTTGATGATTCCAACACAATGCAAAGTTGTTGTGCTACATCTTATATATTGCAGGTTGTATTACACAAAGACAAAAGCTACAAACAAAGCTCTTAAAGCAAGTTGATCGAGCAAAGCTACAAACAAAGCTCTCAAAGCTAATTGATCAAGAAAGCTACAAGTTTGTCAGCTTCAAAGATAAAGACAAAGGCTAAAGCTCCATCTCAAGACTCAAGACTCAAGACAAGATCTATGCTTCAATGTGTTGTATTAAGTGTCATGTAACAAATTGTAACTTTTTATTCTTTGAGTCTTAGAATTCTATAATAGCCTTGTCACACACACTCACACATATCTTTAAATAATTGAGTGTTTTACAAACTTAAAAAGATCGAAACAAGATTGAAAAAGCTCAGCTATTAAGTACCAGTCAACTGCTATTTGGCACCAGTCGACTTTCCTAGTATGAAACTGTCTGAACTCATTCAAACTCTGACCGGTCGACTCATTATGGCAACACAGTCGACTGTTCAAGCCGTTTCTGTAACGCCCCGAATCCCAAATACAACTGAATTCGAGAGTTCTACAGGATCTTTCCACTTCATTTAGTACAATTTTACAAGGAAATTTGAACTTTTCACTTTACATCAGAGTTACAAGTAAAACATTACAATTTACACTGCACAGTGGAAGTAAAAATTACAACATTTAAATAAATGTACAATGTTGTGCAATCTAGTCACCTAAATAAATAGATAAAACTAGACACAAATTATAAAAACCTCGCAAGTGCACGAATCGTTTGAAGAAGCGTAGCGGCAAGCAAGGGTCGATCCCACAGAGATTGTAGATTTCAACTTACTAATTAATAAAACCTAAGAAAATACCAATCATAAGTTTTGTTCTAAAAGTCTAAAAGAAATGTAAAGATTAAAACTAAATTAAGAAGTGTCACGATTTGAGTCACTAATATCTATTTAAGTAGTTGGGCATTGATTTCCACCTATAGTCAGTAATGCGAAGTTATCCACTACTCTTATTACTCATGTTTGTTCCCTTCAAGGGCATGGTATCTACTCCTTAAAGTACTGTTTCCCTAAGCCAAGAATTAGGCATGGTATCTACTCTAACTCGTTTCTTTCATTAAGTGTTTAGCATGGTATCTACTAAGTTGTACTTACAGAAAACATAAGATCAGTGGAAACGAACAAACACTCAAGGTCCTAGAAATTGGTATCAGATCTAGATCCCTTAAGTTGATTAAACCAAGAACCCCTAGAGATTCCCTTGTTACAAGTTATGAGCACGAGATACGGGTCGTCTCAATATGCTCACATAACAGATTCAGATCTACAATACACAAACTTAAAATCCCAGGTTCGGATCAGTCGACTGGCTGTCACTTCAGTCGACTGCAATCTACTGGCTGTCACTTCAGTCGACTGCCCTAGGTTTCTGAACTAGTTTGATTATTATAAATCTATTCCAATACTCTCAGGTTTAATCAATAAGCAATAAAGTAGCACTTAGAAAAATATAAGCATCACATGACTACGGTTTCAATCTACCCAACTATTAAATTAGTTGTACATAATACAACCTTTATTGATTAATATAATAGAGTTCATGACTACAATGAAAATGAAGAGAAGAATAGAAGAACACTGATTTGTATGATATTGATCTTGAGCCCAATCAGCAATCGTCTTCCTTCTTTGATGCTAGCTGTTGATGGCCTTTCTTGGTCGGTCCAGCCGTCTTGAGATATTCCGAGCATCCTCCTATCCCCTGTATCTTGGTTGGTATTTATAGAACACGGCTAGAGATTTAAGGTTTTTACTCTTTTGCATAAACGCCCTCTTCTTTTATTTATTTCTTTCCTTATCTGATTGGCGATATATATATATCTTTCTCTTTTCTTCTTTCTTTCCGTATCTGCTTTGATTTGTATTTGGATTTGGATGAATCTTTAATTATCTTATCTGTTGACTCTGCTGCCGATCAGTCGACTGGTGTTGGAGATAAGTCGACTGTGTCGAGACTTTAGTAGTTTCATGATTCATCAGCGCAGTCGACTGTTGTTGGAGGAGTCGACTGTGCCGAGCAGCTTCAGCTTCTCTGTCCAGTCGCCTTTTAGCATGATCAGTCGACTGATCTCTTCAGTTCCTTATGTGTCATCCTTGAAATCCTGAATTTGCTTCGTTTCGCACTTTTATGCTGTTTCCTGTGGAAAAGAGAAAATGAGAGTAAAATACCATATATAGAGCATTTAAATGTCTAATTGCACTAAAGTTATTGCTCTAAAATGTGAATAATATTGTGTTCATCAAATACCCCCAAACTTAGATTTTGCTTGTCCTCAAGCAAAGAGTGAATTTATGAACAAGGGAATAGTAATAATAGACTCAACTATCAGACCAAGAATTCTCATGAGCATCAAAGTAAAAAGTATAAACAATTTCAAATGAAGTAAAACTAAGCATACCCACTTTCTCCAGTGCAATTGTTTAGTCATAATCCCCAGACTCAATCATATTTGTCATGCAATTAATGTAAGTATAGTATGCGATTACTCAATCTGTGATTATCCCTTTTCTCTACTACAAACCGAGTAGCAAACTAGAGTTTTTTTTTTTTTTTTTTTTTTGTAGTCTCTTCTCTAAAGTGGTCACTTGCCTTTTGACGCGAATGCAAAACATTTGTGATGAATCCACCCGGTTACTCAACAAGTCACAAACTTTAAAGTGCTTTGCATACTCATATTTCAAGTTGCCGTTTGACGTAAAGGTAAACATTGGTGATGAATACCCCTAATTACTAAGCACTCAAAACATTGGAGTAGATTGACTTTATTCAAATATATATATTTATATATATATATATTTTTTATCACTCTATTTACTTAAA
Organism: Hemerocallis citrina; assembly: GCA_017893485.1. NCBI lineage: Eukaryota > Viridiplantae > Streptophyta > Magnoliopsida > Asparagales > Asphodelaceae > Hemerocallis > Hemerocallis citrina. The sequence continues at coordinate 282,031,937 of CM030362.1, forward strand.
CTCAATTTAGGACTAGATCTAAAGGAATAATCACCAGAAAAAGGTATCACATTTGTTTATTATGTATAATCGCATGACTTATATAACTTTGTAGGGAACTATGAAACTCAACAATCCTAAAGTAAATAAGTATCCTTCTTCTTACTTTATAAGAAATTGTTTATCCTAAAAAATTCAAAAGACTCTATATAACTAAATACCCCTAATACCCCCAAACTTAGATGGAACATTGTCCTCAATGTTCGCACAGAAATTTAAAATAAATAAATAGGCATGTGTTACCATCTAGTAAGGAGAGTAAAAATAACTAAAAATAATAATGATTAACTGAAAGAAAATAAAGGGAAAGTGTAAATACTCCCCTGAAAAATTGGGTTACCTCCCAATAAGCGCTGTGTTTCTTGTCTTCAGCTAGACTTGATGAGTTTGTGCAATGTATTGAATGACTTGCGGCTTAAAACTCATCTTACTATAAGGTTTCCCCCTCTGCCCATTCACCTGGAACATTTGATTATTCACCAATGCTCCATGTGGGGGAAACCTGTGCAACAATTCATGGACCATACCATCTTGACATCAGTTTATCAGCAATGGTCCATCTTAATGCACCATTGTACTCCTGCAAGACCCCCTGCAGCCTGGCTTCTTCATTCATCCTAAAATTTGCAGCAACTGTCACAGGTAATGTCTGATTGTTCCCCAAATATTCATGTATTGGCTTCAGCTCCTCCTCTGGTTGCTTGGTAGCAGTCGACTTAGTCCATTCTCCAGTCGACTCATCCCATTCAACAGTCGACTTGTCCTGTTCATCAGTCGACTGGTCTGCAGAAACACAAGTTTTATCAGACACAAAATTTTCAATTTCAGGTGCAAGCTTACCTGAAGATGACTTTGGAGTTTCAAGGTGATGTTCTGTCTCTGCAATCCTCCAGTCATAGTGTTCCTGTTCATCATGAGATAATGTTAGAGGGTGTGTAGTTGTTTCTTGTACTAGATCAACACTATTTTTCTGAAATGTTTGGTCACAAATTTCCTGAACCACATCAACATTACAACATTCATGATCATCATGTGGAATTTGTGGTGTATCAAACATTTTAAACTCAATCTCTTCCTCTAGTGTTGTCCTTAATTGGAGCTGTTCTTGTCCTCTAGGGTTGGGTATGGTTTGTGATGGAAATTCTCCTGCCTTTCTTTCACTTAACTCCGTAGCAATTTGCCCAATTTGAATTTCCAATTTTTGAATGGCCTATCCTTGTTGATTGCTTGTTTGTTGTTGCTGTTGGAGTAATTGAAGAATGGTGGTTTCGAAATCCAACTTATTCTTTTCTTGTGTTGGCCTATCATACCCATTCCCACCCTGGAATTGCTGCGTATGCCCTGGTGTGAATTGATTGCCGTGATGGTTTTGCCACCCTGGGATATACGTGTTTGAAAAAAAATTGTTCTGGGGCGGGTACATTCCCTGTTCTTCGTAGTTTGTGTGCTCCTGATCTGCGAAAGAAAACATGGGACATGCATTAGTTGTATGGTTAGATTGAAAACAATTTGCACAAATTTCTTTTGGTTGGTTTTTTACACCATCCAACGTTGAATTCACAAGCATATCAATCTTTTTGTTCATGGTTTCCATTTCTAATTGCATGTTATTATTATGAGAAATTTCGTATACTCCCTGTTTTTTCGAAAGACCCCTCCTTGTTGAGAATTGTTGTGAGTTCTCGCTGAGTTCTTCAAATAACTTTATTGCCTCCTCAGCACTCTTCCTCATCAACATTCCATTGCAACCTGCATCTACAATTGCTTTGTTAGTGTCATTTAAACCCTCATGAAATGATTGTACCTGGTCATCCTTAGGTATGTTATGCGTAGGACACTTGAAAAGCTTATTTTTAAAGTCCTTCCATGCCTCGAAAAACAAATCGCCATCTTTTTGTTGGAAAAGTAGAATCTCCCTTTTTAGTTGTCTGGTTTTCTGGGCTGGAAAGAACTCTTTCAAGAATTTTGTCGCCAATTGCTCCCATGATTGAATTGATCCTGGTTCCAAAGAATTATACCATAATTTAGCATTAAATTTTAATGAAAATGGAAACAAGATTAACCTGATTTTTTCAGGGGTAAGCCCTTGGATACTTTGTGTCCTGCAAAGATCAAAGAAGTCTTGCAGATGTAGGTGCGGATCTTCATCTAGTCTACCATTGAAGTGGGGAACCATGCTGAGTAATTGAGGTGATAGATGCATATTCCCGTGACATTAGGTTGAAAAGCTATGCAAGACGGTTGCTCAATATTCTTTGGAATGAATTTGTCTTGCATTGGTACTCGATTCAATATTCTTTCGCCCATTGTTGCTTTAGGAATTCTTCGCTGTACAGTCGACTAGTCCTTGGGGCAGTCGACTGGTCAGAGTCTGTTTGTGCAGAAAGTAAACTAAAAGAAAATGTTAGAAAAGAAAAGGAAGAAATAAAATAAAATAAACAGAAAAAGATTTTACTGATTTGTAAGTTAAAATACTAAACAATCCCCGGCAACGGCGCCAAAAACTTGTTGTGCAATCTAGTCACCTAAATAAATAGATAAAACTAGACACAAATTATAAAAACCTCGCAAGTGCACGAATCGTTTGAAGAAGCGTAGCGGCAAGCAAGGGTCGATCCCACAGAGATTGTAGATTTCAACTTACTAATTAATAAAACCTAAGAAAATACCAATCATAAGTTTTGTTCTAAAAGTCTAAAAGAAATGTAAAGATTAAAACTAAATTAAGAAGTGTCACGATTTGAGTCACTAATATCTATTTAAGTAGTTGGGCATTGATTTCCACCTATAGTCAGTAATGCGAAGTTATCCACTACTCTTATTACTCATGTTTGTTCCCTTCAAGGGCATGGTATCTACTCCTTAAAGTACTGTTTCCCTAAGCCAAGAATTAGGCATGGTATCTACTCTAACTCGTTTCTTTCATTAAGTGTTTAGCATGGTATCTACTAAGTTGTACTTACAGAAAACATAAGATCAGTGGAAACGAACAAACACTCAAGGTCCTAGAAATTGGTATCAGATCTAGATCCCTTAAGTTGATTAAACCAAGAACCCCTAGAGATTCCCTTGTTACAAGTTATGAGCACGAGATACGGGTCGTCTCAATATGCTCACATAACAGATTCAGATCTACAATACACAAACTTAAAATCCCAGGTTCGGATCAGTCGACTGGCTGTCACTTCAGTCGACTGCAATCTACTGGCTGTCACTTCAGTCGACTGCCCTAGGTTTCTGAACTAGTTTGATTATTATAAATCTATTCCAATACTCTCAGGTTTAATCAATAAGCAATAAAGTAGCACTTAGAAAAATATAAGCATCACATGACTACGGTTTCAATCTACCCAACTATTAAATTAGTTGTACATAATACAACCTTTATTGATTAATATAATAGAGTTCATGACTACAATGAAAATGAAGAGAAGAATAGAAGAACACTGATTTGTATGATATTGATCTTGAGCCCAATCAGCAATCGTCTTCCTTCTTTGATGCTAGCTGTTGATGGCCTTTCTTGGTCGGTCCAGCCGTCTTGAGATATTCCGAGCATCCTCCTATCCCCTGTATCTTGGTTGGTATTTATAGAACACGGCTAGAGATTTAGGGTTTTTACTCTTTTGCATAAACGCCCTCTTCTTTTATTTATTTCTTTCCTTATCTGATTGGCGATATATATATATATCTTTCTCTTTTCTTCTTTCTTTCCGTATCTGCTTTGATTTGTATTTGGATTTGGATGAATCTTTAATTATCTTATCTGTTGACTCTGCTGCCGATCAGTCGACTGGTGTTGGAGATAAGTCGACTGTGTCGAGACTTTAGTAGTTTCATGATTCATCAGCGCAGTCGACTGTTGTTGGAGGAGTCGACTGTGCCAAGCAGCTTCAGCTTCTCTGTCCAGTCGCCTTTTAGCATGATCAGTCGACTGATCTCTTCAGTTCCTTATGTATCATCCTTGAAATCCTGAATTTGCTTCGTTTCGCACTTTTATGCTGTTTCCTGTGGAAAAGAGAAAATGAGAGTAAAATACCATATATAGAGCATTTAAATGTCTAATTGCACTAAAGTTATTGCTCTAAAATGTGAATAATATTGTGTTCATCATACAACAACATTGAATAATCTTTAAGCATCCGTTCCTCTTTAATCTTTATCATGTCACTTACCTGCATATAAGACTGTGGGTACATCAGTTTATTCAATCGACGAACATTATACACGGCCATCCTCTCTATGCCGGAAATAGTATAACTAATTTTCCATATTTAGCAAACACAAACTTGTCACATATCAAACTAACGGGACTACCCTATTAATGTCGTGTTGTGATTGTGCACTTAGTCCTTAATGCAGTTGTTTATGTTACATGACACTAATGCACACTTGTTCGGATTCTATGCATCCCATACGACATAGGTCCGAGGGCAAGCCCTTAATCGTTCTTCATTTTGTAGGGTTCAATCCCTCGCCATGACTTAATCTACAACTGTCACTACGGTGAGTATCCTAGATGATCTATGAGTACAAGCACGTGTATAGAAAACCTGGAGGGGAATCCCACGTCATGTCACGACGCATCGTGAAGACAGCCTGTGGCAATTCAGCCTCCTTCATGGCACACGATCCTCTTGCAGTCACCAAACATCCCACAAGCGTCGCCACCGGGACGGTACTCTGGAGCAGTATCCACGTCATGTCACGACGCATCGTGAAGACAGCCTGTGAATACTCTCACGCCGCCAATCCAATGGCCCTCATACTCATGTTTTTCTCCTACTTTCATCACGTCTCAACTATGTACTAATCCTTAGTTTTTATCAGAATCATGAACAAAATCAAAGCTCTAGAGTTAGCCTCTCCACTAAACCGGACTTATTCATTCATTCAAACATGACCAACCTTGGCCTTTCATTTCAAATTTCATTTCATTTCTTTCCAATTGCTGGGGAGACTTAGCTATTCTTTTGTTTCAATTTCAATTCACAATTTCCAAATTGAGCATTTCCAACTCATAAATTCATTTTCATAATCATAACAGATTTCTTTTTCAATAGCATGATCTCTAAATTGTTCGATAGTCCATAATCATACATGGAATTTTATACTTCATCAAATATCAATTTCACATTGAAATCACATCACTAAATGAATATTCACATTTCATATTTCTCACCTTATTCTCCAATGAGAATAATTCACATCCATCACACAATATAATTTCTTTTTTTGCTATATTAATTTTCTAATCCTTCATTTCAAGTTCTTTTTGCAAGATATAAATTCACAAAAAAATATCAATGTGGAACCATAGTTCTATTTACACATTTGTTCTCAAATCATATTTTATTTTATGTAAATAATTCTCAAATTATTTTTCATAAGTCCCATATATTTTTTGAAGAATAAACATATTTTTTCCATAATTTTTCAATCAACCAAACATTCAAAAAAATATTTTTTCCAAACTTGCCAAAGCCGAGATTCGAACCCAGAACCACATGGAAACCAACCGAAGGCACAACCACTAGGCCGAGTGCTATTTGCGTTAGGATGAGGGGTTGAGAGCATTAAATGTTCTCGGCCGCTGATATCCTTTATTTTAAAAATTCATGAACAAAAGTGTGTTGCCCAGGGGATTCGAACCAGCGACCTCAGACCGAAAGCCCACTGTAGCGATTTAAGCCATCCCGACCACTTGAGCTACGCGCTCAGGTTGTCAATAATGCAAATCAAAATTTATTTAAACCAATTCTCTCTGTTATTAAAACGTTTCGATGTTCAACTAGTCCTCATTTCACTTCGTTTTAAAAAAAATTACTGTAAAATTCCAGATTGATTCTTCCTCACATAATTTACATACCAGTATGAAAAAAATAATATTTTTAACAATTAAAACATATTTTTTCATACAATTAATTCGGATTCTACATTATAACTACCACATTTCTTCTTTCGACATTTCTTAACAATTAACATCTCAAATCTCTTTACTAGCAATTCTTCATATTAATTTCTGTTTTTAATCGTTTACCAAACATACAAATCTATATTTTAATTCATTCATTTCAATAAAACACAAAGATTCAATTAACGCATAAAGTAGCATTGTTAATCTACTAACTTTTGTGTACATAATTTGTGATGTAGATAATGAAACTTTCTTCAATAATTTATGGCTATAATCAATTCACACACAATTTTGCCTTTACTAATAGAACCACATACAATTGCACATCCATATATCAATCAATCAATAAGTCATTTTCCAATTAAATGTGTACTCTTATTAATCTTTTTCATGCTTCATTCATTCAATTTAATCTAGCATGCATTCCTAATTAGAAACATGGAAAATTTACCCACCTTAAATGGAGAGAAATATACAACTAGCAACCTCCTAAACGAATGTCCTTGAAAACAAACGATCCTCCTCCTTGGACACGCGCGCACAAGCCAACCCGAGCACACCAAACCGAGAGCACTCCCTTTGATAGCCGGACTCTCCTTCTTCTTGTTGATGCAAGCACAATCCCACACAATCTCTCAATCTTTTACTCACTAAATAAACTACTAGATAATGTATTTTAACTATAGGTTTGGAAGAATTAATTTGCACAAGAATACTAGCCAAAGGGGGGGGGGGGGGGGGGGGTATTTATACTAAAAATCTAGGGAAATGGATGGCTAAGATTGAAGTAGGAGTTAGGAACAAATGGCTTAGATTTAAGGAGGAGTTACACTAACTACCCATGATCAAATAACCATCACCCCATGACTCCACTCAAAAATTTGATTTCCCTCCAAACTTCACAACCGGCCATGCTAGTGATGCTTTGCACGTGTACGTGCAATGCACGTGCATGCAACTTGGTCTCCAAAAAATTTGTACATTACATTTTATATAAAAATAAACTTTAAATTGTATTCTATATTACAAGTTGTATTTAAAAATAAATTAACTCATGGACTTTAGTTTATGGGCCAAAATAATAATTTTAAAATAAAATAAATGAATTAAATTTTGGGCTTTAAGAAAAAGGCTTTTTGTTTAATTGAAAGAAGGCTTTTATATAGAAGTAATTAAAAGCACATATTTAAATATCTATACTCATCATGATAAAAATAATTACAAAAATTATTGCACGTGCACACTACGTGCAAAATAAATAATTTTTCATTAAATGAAAAATCGGGGCATTACAGTTTCGATAGTTTTCTATTTTTAAACTTGTTTTTCAAAATCAAATCTTTATACTGCTGTTATAGGGCAGTTGGGACTCAACCTTTCAAAGTTCAAACGTCTCTAAACTCTATAAAAAGAGTACAGAGATCATTTGACAAAGGTTAACAACTTTCTCCAAGCATTTTGTTTCTTAAGTTCTCAAGCTTTTGGTTTTGACAAGAAAAAGCATTTTGAAAGCATTCAATTTCTAAGTCTTGGTTCTCTGTTTTCAGTCCAGCATAACAACAAATTCGTTTTGGACTGAATTCAGAAGTTGACCATATAGCCACGTACAAAATCACATTCACAACAAGGCTATAGGTTGATTGTAAACATTTTTATTGTTATTCTTCACTCTTGGTTGTGAGAGTGGTCCTCTCGGTTGGAGAGTAGGGCTCTAGGTTGTAGAATCAGTTTTTCATTCTTGGTGAAAGAGTGGGTTTGTTCTCTCTAGTGGTGAGAGAAGTCTATGGGTTGGACAAGGTTGTTGTCTAACACCGTAGGGTATTCTTGTAACTTTTTCAAGAATAGTGGAAAATCTCAAGTGGGTTGCTTGGGGACTAGATGTGGGTCGGGAGGACCGAACCAGGATACATCGTGTGTACTTTGTGGTTGTATTTCTTTGAACTTGCATTTCATTTTCTTGCTTTTTAAGTTCTCTGTGAAACTTGTATTGACAGTCGACTGTGTCTCCTTTTAAGTCGACTGGTCAGACTTGTGCTACATACTCTCTGAAAACTTGTCTGGTAAGTCGACTGGTTCTTCTATAAGTTGACTGACCAGACTCGTCTTAAAATAATCTTCTTAACTGTCGCCCCAGTCGACTGGTTTCTCTTTTCAAGTCGACTGGACAGAAAAAAGTTCAATTCCGCAATTTTTTTTATAAAACACTATTCACCTCCCCTCTAGTGTTTCTTGCCTTGCCTACAGGATCCAACACTTGGTATCAAAGCCTGGTTGAGTGCAATGGCAACTACTTTCAATACAAATCAATACCATGAAGGCCAATCTACACAAAGGCCACCCCTCTTCGTTGGAACCAATTACAACTATTGGAAGTGTAGAATGAAGATCTACCTTCAGTCCATCAACTATGAAATATGGAACATGACGGAGACCGAGTACACCGTTCTTACCATTCCATATGCACAATGGAACGACGACATAAGAACCAAACAATGAATAATGCAAAGGCGATGAATGCGCTATTTTGTGCCCTTACAAAGGAGGAGTTCAACCGTGTGTCCAATGCAACAACCGCACATCAAATTTGGCACACACTCGAGGTAACTCATAAAAGAACAAATAAAGTAAAAGAATCTAAAATATCTGTTCTTATTCACAGGTTCGAAATGTTCCGCATGAAGGAGAACGAGAATGTGTCTGAGATGATTACAAGGTTCATGGACATCACAAATTCACTTGTGGTGCTTGGGAAGACGTACACTCAAACTGAAATGGTGAGGAAGGTCCTCTGTGCACTTACCCCCGAATGGGAGAAGAAGACCACCGCCATAGAAGAGGTCAACGATTTAACACAACTTTCTCTTGAGAATCTTATAGAAAATCTCATGGCGTATGAAGTTCAACTTGAAGAGTGCAAGAAGGATCTTGAACCACAACAATCAAAGAAGAAGACACTAGCATTTAAAGCCATGTCGGACTCCGAGGATGAGGAAGAAGATGAGGAAGAGATAGCCTTGTTCACGAGAAAGTTCAAAAAGTTCCTAAGGAAAGGTAAGTTTAATTCAAAATCTAAGGAATCTAATGAACCTCCAACTTGTTTCAGGTGTAACAAAACAGGACACATGAAGAAGGATTGCCCACTAGAGAATGCAAAGTCTAATGGAAAGGCATCCAACTTCAAGAAGGAAAACTACACAAAGAACAAGTTCATAAAGAACAAAAAGGCATACCAAGCAACTTGGGATGACAGCGACTCTTCATTGGAAGAAGAAAATGAAGAGACAAATGGGGTTGCTAACGTTTGCTTTATGGCGTCTCAAAATCAAGTAAGTGATGATTATGATTCTAATGATTTACTTGATGCTTTCAACGAGATTTTTCAAAAACTTAAGAAAGAAAAAATTAGAGTTAAGAACTTGGAGAAAGTAAATCAAACACTTTTCCAAGAGAATTCTAACCTTGATAAAGAGGTGAAATCTTTAAATTCTCGTCTTTCTAGTTTAGATATAGATCTTGTGTCTCTAAAGAAAAATTATGAGGAGATGTCCAAGAATGTATCTAAATTTAATAAAGGAAAGGAGAATTTAAATGATGTTCTCCAAAATCAAGTGCAATCCAATAAAAGGTTTGGACTTGGTTTTCAAAAGTCTCTTAAAAAACCTCATGTTTCTAAAAACACTAGTGTAAATAAACCTGTACCTATTTCTAGTGTTAAGAATAAACGATATGAGTTTTTTGAAAAACCTAAAACTGTAAGTTTTAATGATAAAAGTAAGTCTGTAGTTCAGACCAGTCGACTGAACCCAATTATCAGTCGCCTGTCCAGAAGTTCTGAGTTTCATTCAAAGAAACAAAAACCTCAGATAAGTCGACCTAATCAACCTCCCAGTCGACTGAATTTAAGTCACAGTCGATTGAAAGGTAACATAAAGTCGACCGGACAGAGCAAAAATATATGGTTCTAGTCAACCTGAGTCTGAAAGATAGAACTACTTACATTTTTTGCTTCTTTTTTCAGAAAAATCCAAAGGGGTCATTTCTTAACCCTTCCTCTCCCTTGTTACATATATTATTATTATTATTATTATTATTATTATTATTATTATTATTATTATTATTATTATTATATTATTATTATTATTTTTTTTTTTTTTTATTTTTAAATATACATACATACATACATACATACACACACACACACACACAAATATATATATATATATATATATATATATATATATATACACACACACACACACACTATTATTATAATATATATATATATTTTTTTTTAGGTTAAAGGTGGAATAAGGCCACCCTGTTTCATTAATAAGAGGTTAATAAAACAACCCCGGCGTACCGGGAGAACACAAAAGTACAATGCAGGAAAAAACAAACATACTCCCCCAGCAAACCCTGGGGGGTGGGTCTAACTATCCAAACATCAAGCAACCAAAGAGTACAGTAGGTTGGTACAAAACACAAAGTGGTAGAAACTCTGACATGAATGGTGAAGCCAGCCCCTCAGTCCAACGTCGGGCCGAACTCTACCTCCTCATCGTCAAACTCCTCCACCTGGAAAACTCTGGCTATCCTTCCTCTTGCCCCCGTGGCCACAGCTTTGGCCCAAAAAGAGATAAGATGCATGATGTGAGTAAGGTTACCAGAAATACTATTACATGAAGCACGAAAATAAAAATTATTTCTGTCTAGCCATAACACCCATATTGTTGCCGCAATTGCGATGTACCACGCATCCTTCATTTCTTGGCGAATCGAGACAAATTTGGGGCCAATCCACAAATCCTCATATTCGCAGGGGTAGTCACCTGTTCCTAAGGCTCGGAGTACCTCTACCATAGTTGCCTTACTTCTTGGGCAGTGAATAAAAAGGTGATTTAGATCTTCCGCATGCATGTTGCAGAAACCACAGTTGGTTGCAATCTGTGGTTGTCTTTTGGCAAGGTTCTGTCTAGTGAGGATAGCATTATTGAGCACTAGCCATAAGAAAACTCTGACTTTAAGGGGGGTTTTCGCCTTCCACAACACCTGTGCCCAGCTGGGTCTGCATCCTCGATAGTGGATTCGATGATACAGAGATCTGACCGAGAAAGCTTCCGTGCTCTCGAGTCCCCAATGCATCTGATCTGGGCCTTGGGCGCACCTTGCGCCTGCCCGTGTGATGTGTGCTGCATGTCAAGCAATTGCTGACATAGTTCTGGGGTAAGCGTTCCTCGGAACGACGGCCTCACTTCCCCTTTTCCAACCCTCGGCTACGGACATATTCGGTCGACTCGACTTCTCATACAACTCTGGGAACGTGTCCTTCAGGGTATGGGCACCACACCACCTGTCCCACCAAAATCTAGTGGACCGTCCATTACCGATAGTCGACGTAACTGCTGAATTGAAGGGGCTGCTAGCCTTGGTAATTCCTTTCCAGAGTCGCGAAACTTTAGCCCCTACTCGGAAGCCTAGGCTTCTCATGCCTTTTCCCCTTAGGTAAGGTTGAATGAAGTCCTGCCATCCTTCCCCGCTATTGTGGAATACCTTCCACCACCATCTCCCCAGAAGGGTGAGGTTCATATCTCTAAGGTCGATGATGCCTAACCCTCCATGCTTCTTCTTCATGCAAGCGATACTCCATTTGATCAGGTGGTAACCTCCCTTATTCGAATCTGCCCCCTTCCAAAAGAATCTTTTTCGGATCCGGTCAATCCTCTGGATCACCCATTTTGGAAGCTCAAAAAGACATCTAGTAGATTGGCAGATTAGACAACACTGAGTTGATGAGAACCACTCTGCCCCCAAGTGACAGCGATTTACCTTTCCAACCAAACAATCTATCCTCCACCCTGTCTATGATAGGCAGCCAGTCTGATTTAGTTAATTTTCCATCTGTCATACAGTTCAATATAGTAGCATGTTCCCATGTTTCATCATCGGATAGGGAGATTGGAATCAGCGCACTCTTGTGAAAATTTATCCTGAGGCCTGACCAGGCCTCAAAATAGTATAGGGTCCCTTTAAAGCAGACTGTTTCTCGTCTAGACCCATTACCAAAAAGTAGGGTGTCATCTGCGTATTGAAGGATCGTGCACCCTTGAGTAGACGCGCTACTGGCCACCGGCGTGATCCAACCTTTTTCCTGACAATTCTCCAGCATACCCCTCAGCACATTCGCTACGATAGTAAATAGGAGTGGTGATAGCGGGTCCCCTTGTCTGAGTCCCTTCCTGCAAGGGAACGGCTGCCCAGACCGTCCATTCACTGATATTGCCGTTTTGCTAGTCTGCAAGCACTGCCTGATCCAGCTTATCCATTTATTCCCGAAGCCCCTTCCCCTGAGAGCTTCCAGCAAGCACTCCCAATCGACCGAGTCATAAGCTTTCTCAAAGTCCAGCTTTAGGAGGATGTTCTTAGAGTTGGTCGTATGGCAGCGGTGGATAACTTGCTCAGCCGTGGCCACACAATCTAGAATATTTCTGCCCTTAATGAAGCCCGATTGAGATTTGTTGATTAGGCTGTCCATAATACTCCCCAGGCGGATGGCTGGGATCTTTGTAATAATCTTAGCCGAACAACTTATGAGGCTAATCGGCCTAAAATCGCCCACTCTCGTCGACTCCTCCCATTTGGGTATCAGGACGACTTCCGCAGAATTAAACATGCCCAATCTGAGATTGTTGTTAAAAAAGTCATCCAGCAGCACCATATAGTCCCCTTTAATTTCTTCGCAGAAAATTTGGAAGAACAACATTAGGAAGCCATCTGGCCTTGGCGACTTGTCAGCTCCCATGTGACTGATGGCCTTTTTAACTTCCTCCTCCGAGAAAGGAGATTCCAGGGTGGATAAAGATGGCGATGACTCAATCTGGTATGTCTGCCAGAAATCATTCCTGAGTGGGACCCTAAGTCATTCTTCTTCCCCAAGAGATCCTTGTAGTATCCTTGGAAGGTTGTGGAAATCATATTCGTCTTACACTGTCCCCGAGCTTGTCTCTAAGGATAGAATAAGGTTGGACATGCGTCTTGCACTTGCCACTCGGTGGAAGTAAGCCGTGTTTGCGTCTCCCTCTTTGAGCCACGAAATCCTTGACCTTTGTTGCCATTTGATTTCTTCCAGCTTATAGAGATTGGCGATGTTCTCTCGGAGCTCGAGAAGTTTATTTCTTTCCTCCTGTGACAGGACTCTCGTTTCTTCCACTCTTTCTAGTTCATCAATTCCTTCCAACAAGGAATCTTTTGCGTGCCAGATGGTCGAAAACCTAGATCGATTCCATTTACGCAGGCACTTTCTTAATCTGCATATTTCACACCATCGGCCTGCAGCATCCGTGCCAGTCACTGGGAGCACCCAGTTTTCCATCACCATGTGGTGAAATCCCTGAATCTCTAGCCAGGCCTTCTCAAATCTGAATTTTCTATGCCGTTGGGCTCCCTGTATCCCAGTGTTAAGAAGGATTGGAGTATGATCTGACGTGGGTCTAGGGATCGATCTAGCGGTTGCTAGAGGGAACTTAGCCTCCCAATCCATCGATACTAATATCCTGTCCAGTTTTGCCATTATCGGAGCAGACTGCATGTTAGACCACATAAATAGTCTATCATTAATAGGGATATCAATCAGCTCTAGGTCCGTGATCACCCTATTGAACTCCGCTCTGTGCCTGTCGCTGGAACCTCTTCCCTTGTGCTCGAAAGCAAATCGGGTAATATTGAAGTCCCCCCCCGACAATCCAGGCCCCCGGCCAACGGAGTCGAATATTGACCAGCTCCTGACAAAAGGCATCACGCTCTGTTGCCATGTTTGTCCCATAAACGACAGTGATAGTCTGCATATACTTATCAGATCATTGTTCCAGCCGTGTAGTCAGGGAGAATGTACCATTATAAACCTCGGAACAAGTGAGCAGGTCCGGGTTGAAACCAATGTCAATTCCCCCCGAAGCTCCCGCGGATGGGCGCAAAACCCATTCCTTGATTCTGTTCCCCCCTATTCTCTTGAGTTTGGCCCCGTGCATAAGTTTGGTCTCCTATAGCCTAACCACTTCTGCCTTGGACTTAGTGATAACGTTCCTCACCATATCTCTTTTACCTTTATCCCCCAACCTCCGGACATTCCAGAATAGTGTATTCATTGAGGAACCATGTCCGAGATGACCGTGTGTAAGGGACTCGGGCGGGTTTCGCCCTCTGAGACCACTATCCCACTAGATTTGGTTCCAAGTTCCTTATGGTCACTAGATTTAACCCTCTCAGCTTTCCAACCCCTAATTTTATTGAGAAGTAACCCGTTGCGTTCTTTATCACAAACTTCCAAACCACAGGTTTTGGCTAAAAGAAAAACTTCAAAGTCTGACATGAAATTTAAAATATTAGCTAAAAAAAATTTTGTACCTCCATCGTCGTGTTTAGCCGCTTTAGCGGCCGCTGCTATTTCCAAAAAGTCATCCAAGGACTCCGCATGAGCCCTCTTAGGCGACCGCTGCACCCTGAATCCAACCTTCCTGAGAGACGATCCAGTACTGTATCCTGGAGCCGACTCTGGCAATGTGGACAGTACCATCTCTGGCAAAATCTCCCTTTGTGTATCAGCAATAAATTCTAAGTCCTTTGATTCCTCGTCTGTAAATGAGAAGTCAACGTCCAGGTTCAGGCGCCCTTCTTGGTCCTCATCACTATCTGTATGCTGATTTTGTAATTGTAGAGTGGACTCTCTTATTTTAGACTCCTCATTGAGCCCACAAAACGTCAAAGGCACCGTTTGCTCTCCAAGAATAGTGGTGTTTCCTGTGGTGGACCCCTCGATGGGCCCACAATTCTTCTGATTATGCAAAATTATAGCGTCACTTGCTGCAGGAATGAGGAGAAGCATCTTGGACCCCTCTATAGGCCCATTAACACCTATAGTATTCACTCCCCCAACTCCCCCCGCATAGGAAAATTTGCCCTCGATAAGCTTCGTTCCTCCACAGCGCAACGCACCGTTTCCCTCGAGTTTCGAAATGGTGCCGTATGCGGTAATCTCACCCCCCCCCCCCCCACACACACATGTGTCGCATGCGGATTGGAAGACTCAGCGGCAAACGCAGAGGGCGTGTGACTCGATGAAAAAGGCAGAGAGATCGAAGCTTTGAGCGCCAAAGTGCAGCTCATTTCCTCCTTAAGCCTCAGAGCCTTCTGGGTTTCTTCTTCTCCATTGGCATCTTTCCCATTTTTGGGCGCTCTCAAATCTCGAGCGCTAGAAACTCCATTCTTCTCACTACTCTTTGAGCCTTCATCTCTGTGCGTGCTCATCTCTTTCCCCAAACGAGCATCTGAGATCTGACTCCCTGGCTCCAAAGAAGCAACTTTTTGCCCTTCTGGTGCTTTCCACACCTTTTCTACCCAATCTCTGGTGGACTGAGCTTTCTCTGATGGCTTTTTCCCCAAGCTGGGCTCGTCTCTCACCAACTCTCTTTCCGAAGCACGCCTGTTGAAGCGGAGTTGGTGAATGCCCTTTTGGGGGCCTGCATGTCCTGTCCCCCTTTCCAGATCCACAGCCTGTCCCTCTTTGGCTTCATGCAAAGTTTGACCACTCTGCCACGCTCTGTTGCTGTTTTGGGTAATCTGCTCCTTATCCTTTTTCTGAAAAGCCCCTGAAGTCGACAGATTTACCAGATCTGGGTTAGGGACCTCTTGGTCGTTGGATCCCTTTGGCTGGCTCCGGAGTCGACCATCGGCGTCCCTCCCTACCCCAAACCTCTCTGATCCCTCCACGGTGGCCTCTTGGAGCGCTTCCATCTCTCTCGCCGCCTTTATCACCTCTCGATGGGCCCTCTCCACCTCGTAAGTGCCATCTATGGTGAGCTCCCATGTTGGCGAAGCCACTTGCTTGTAGCGTCTACCGTCTCTGAGAGAGGATGAAGCAGCTGGGGACATGATGGAGGTGTGATCTAACTCCCTGTTTGCGCATTTTTCCAGGACAAAGCGTAGTAAATAGGAGTCCTCGTATGAGAACACTGTTGCAAACCTCGGCATTAAGGCGATGTCCCTACATCTTATCAGTACCCTTGCCGATACAATTTTCGATCGGCAAACAGTCTTCTCATCGATTTCCTCCACTGTGCCGAAGTCGGAAACCATCTCTTGCAAGGCCTCCTTCTTCCAAAAGTGTAGTGGTATGTTATGAATCCACACCCAATATCTATTCCCTTGGGGTCTTTCAGCACCGAAGCTTGGTGACCAAGCTTCAAAGTCCAGTTTGAAATGCCCAAAGTCCACTGCGGCACCTCCGGTGATCTCAATCATCTTTTGCGGTGAAGGGAAGGAGACCAAAAACGGAAGGGGACACATTCTTTTGACAACCCTGTCACGATGTGCCTTCATCGGCCTCGAGCTCAAAGCTTGGAGAACATGGGTCTCCGATGGTCTCCTCGCAGTCACACGTGCCACTGTGCACCACTGCTTAAGCTAGTTCTCCTCCGCTTTTATAGTAGTAATACTGTTAGCTAGCTTTATGGTCGCTGGGTTGTCCAGAGATCTACCCCTGTAAACTCTCCTCTCTTCGTCATCGTTGGAGGCAATGACGTTTGTGCAAATGTAGGACAAATGCCCCCTCTTCAAACACCTTAGACAACGCACATCTTTGGTGCAGTCCGTCCGGAAATGTCCCAACTCTCTGCAATTGAAGCACGACACTGGTTTGCGCTTTCCCTTTCTCTGTTGCTTTTTGAATTCCTTTGGTGCTGGCGGTGGGGATTTTGATTTTCTTTTTCTTTTGTGAATCACTTCTTGCCAACTCTTCGCCTCTACCCCAATCGGAGGAAGACTCTCAACCTCCAAAGCTCCATCGTTTGGACCCCTTCTTTTGGCCCACACAATGGTGGACCTTGGATGGTTTGGGGTCGGCTTCCTTGGCAGTAGCTGGTGGGGGTTGTCAGAGAGGGAAGCAGGAGATTGGGGTTGGAGATGCACGTTGGGTTCCATGTGTGGATTGGTAGTTTTTGGAGGTAGGCGGTGTGGCATAGGCACAGTTGGTTTGGGTATGGTGATTGAGCGATCTTGCTCACTATAGTTGTGGTTATGTTGGTAGGGGTCATTGTGAAGTTTACTTGGTTCTCTGTGATGAGGGGGGTAGTGTGTTGTATCATGGTGGCTTCTGTTTCTTTCTCTTGCAAAATTGACCCTGTAATTATGCCTGTGAATCACTTCGGTGTTGTAAGGTTGATGTTGAGCGTGACGCCGGCCCAACGGGGGGGTTCTTTTGTGTCGATATTGGCCTGGAGGAGGACCTTCTCTTTGGGCCCGTCCTCTCGATAGCACCTCAGCCAAAGGGCGATGATGAATGGCGCCTCGCCCTTCACGCCGAGGTTGTGCATTTCGATGTGCCCGCTGAGGGGAGATGGCATCTCTGAGCCCCGAGGGTTCGCCTTCGTCGCGGCAAGGCTGTAGGTTAGCAGTAGTGTTTGGGATCAGTGTTGCCTTAGATGCTGTCGTAGTGTCAAGTTTGTGAAGAGTAGGTTCAGGTGTATCGGCTGTAGAAGGAGGGGGTGTTGGGGCTGTCGTGGTGTGGCGGACCCTCTCGTAGGGTCCACACCCACTGAGTTCCAATTCTGATAGCATTCTGGAATGAAGTTAGAGGTCCGAAGTAAGAAACTCCGTTGCCGTTGTCGGCGAGCACAAACAAGAGGAAGGGTTAACGGTAAAGAGGAAAATGGTGGTGTTCAACAGTTCTGTAAAGGTATAGGAGAGGAAGAAAGTAAGAAACAGAAGGTGGGGCTCAAGAGTTCAGGAGAGATAAAGGAGAGGAAGCAAGTAAGGAAGGAGGAGGGAAGTGGCCGAGAAGGTAGTCGGAAAAGTTGGCTGGTGGTGAGGAATGGGAGAGGAGAGGATGGGCTCTTGAAGGGATGTTAGTTTTCCAATATTAGCTATTTGTAAAATTGTACGGCCATTTGCATATAGATGACCTAATATATATTATTATTTCGTATATACTATTTTATATATACTATTATAATATTCTATTATTATTATAATATATATTATTATTATTATATATTACTATTATATATTATTATATAATTTATTATTATTATAATAAATTATTTAATATCTTATTATAATATATTATTATTACATATATATTATTATAATTATTATATGTTATTATATATATATGTATATAATTAAATATGTTTATTATAATAAATTATTTTAGATCTATATAATAAAACACAAAGAAAGCTATCATGTGGCTTTCCTTCAATCCCCCATAAAATTAAAGGCCCAGATCTAACATTACAAAACATATTTTCCCCCCCAAAGGTTTTCCCCCAAAACTCAAATTTAAATCCCCTACCCAAAACAACTCCTATATTTATTTAATTATTTTTTTCTCTCTCTTTCTCTCCCTCCCTCTTCTATTCAAAAAATTAAGAAAATAAAAATTTTAAAAATTAAAAATTAAAAACTAAAAAAATTAAAAATTTAAAAACTTAAAAAATAATTCAAAAAAATCATATAATATTTTTTTTGCTTTATGTTTGCTACTTCAATTAATTTGCTGGACCTCCAAAACTATTTTATATGATCAAACACGATGCACCATTTCGAAGACGTGCCGTAGGCACGTGTCACGGGCAAACCTAGTTATTAAATAATATACAATTATTATATTATATTATTATTTTATATATACTACTTCATATATACTAATATTATTATTATATTATTAATATATTATTATTATATTATTATTATATATATTATCATTATATATATTATTATTATATATATTATTATTTTATTTATACTATTTTATATACTATTATTATATTATATTTTTATTATATATATTATTATTTTATATATACTATTATTATATTATATTATTATTATATATATTATTATTATTATATATTACTATTATATATTATTGTATATATTAATATATAATATATTACAGTTATATATTATTATATATATTATTATATTATATACTATTATTATAATATGTTGTTATATATATATTTATAATATATTATTATTATTATTATTATTATTATTATTATTATTATTATTATTATTATTATATACATATACTATATTATTATTATAATATTATTTTTATTTTTTAATATATATATATATATATATATAGGGTTTTGCTCAGTTGAAAACGGGTCCGTTTTCAACGGGTTGGAAAACACCCATCTCCACCGTCGATCTGATCTTGATCTTGATCAGCGGATCAGATCAAGATCCGCTAAGTCTCCCACTAACGCGTTAAATAAGCGGAGGGGCATTTTCGTTACTTCACCCCAAAAAATATTTGGGACTTAGCATTTTTTTGGCGTGGAGTTTTTTTTTGTCGAAAAATTAACTTAGGCCGTTGTTGGAAACAACGGCCTAGGTTGTTTTTTTATTAAAAAAAATACCTTGGTCGTTGTTTCCAACAACGGCCTAGGTATGTACTGGTGTTTTTCCAAACACTTGTACATACCCAAATCTCCATCACTCTGTCTTCGTCACAAACACTCTCTCTCTTTCTCTCGAGCTCCCGATACCCATCCCCAAACCCTAGTTCACTCTCCCAACTCCTTGGCATCGATTTCTTTGCCTTGTCGATCTCCCCTCTTGTGGAAAGCTCTCTATCTCTCTCTTCCTCTCCCGAATACAGCAAACCCTACCTTCACATCCAAATTCCCAAATCATCTAAACCCTAGCAAAAATTTTCTTCCTTTGCCTACAACAGAGTGCAGCGTCTTCTCACATCTTCGCCAACTCTCTATCTCTCTCTTTGGACCAGTTATTTACTTAATCCCAATTTACTATAATAAACTATGTTAATTTATTGATTTTTTTTTCAATTTTGGAGTTGGGTTTTTTTGTATTATGCATAGTAGTCTAGTTTATAATTTAGATAGTATATAATTAGCTCTGGTCATGTATGTTGTATACATTTTGTTGACATTTTTGTAGATGTAGTGTTAGTTGTAGTGGTGGAATATAGGAGAAGCAAAAAAACGAGATGAAAAAATTCAATTTGTACGAGTAGGTCGGACTCGCCGCGTAGAAGGTAACGGAACTTGTAGATGCGATTTCCGTGTCACGATTTGTGAGATACGTTCGTTTATCATTTTTATTCAATACAACGGATATAAAGTGATACACGGCCGTACCTTTCGAACCGAGAGTCAGAACTCACCTCTGCAAGTTCTGCTGTCTCGTGTTTGGTGTGCCAGAGTTGACGCCCAAATTTAGGAAATTTTTCTTCTCGTTTTTGTTGTTTTGACGCGTATATAAAAAACCTTTAATCCACCTCGTAATTTGTGGAATACGTTATGAATAGAAAATTGCTTAAACGAAGTCCAAATAAAACGAAACTGTGCGAGTAGGTTGGTCTCGCCACTCACAAGTCATACCAACCTGTACAAGCGAGTTCCGACCCGCGGTTTGCGAGATACGTCAATGTATCGCTTTCCGCTCAGTTTTGAATAGTGAAAATAATACACGGCCGTATCTTTCAAACTGTGGGTCGTAACTCCCATATACAAGTTGCGTTGGCTTGTGTGCGGGGAGCCCGACCCAACGGCCAAATTTTAGATTTTTTGCATCTCGTTTATGTTGTTTTGACGAGTATATGAAAAAACTTCAATCTACCTCGAATTTTTTTTAGTACGATCTCAATACAAAAATGCTTAAACGAAGTCCAAAAAATACGAAACGGTGCACGTAGGTTGGGCTAACCATTCAAAACGCAACGGAACTTGTATTTGCGAGTTCCGACCCACGGTTTGCGAGATACGTCAATGTATCGCTTCCCGCTCTTTTTTAAAGAGTGAAAGTGATACACGGGTGTATATTTCAAACCGTGGGTCGGAACTCACTTCTACAAGTTGCATTGACTTGTGTTTGGTGTACCGTAGTTGACGGCGAAATTTAGGAATTTTTGCATCTCGTTTGTGTTGTTTTGACGCGTATATGAAAAAACTTCAATCTACTTCGAAATTTTTTAGTACGGTCACAATACAAAAATGCTTAAACGAAGTCCAAAAAATACAAAACGGTGCACGTAGGTTGGGCTAACCATTCACAACGCAACGAAACTTGTATTTGCGAGTTCCGACCCACGGTTTGCGAGATACGTCAATGTATCGCTTCCCGCTCTTTTTTAAAGAGTAAAAGTGATACACGGGAATATATTTCAAACTATGGGTCGGAACTCATTTCTACAAGTTGCATTATCTTGTGTTTGGTATGCCCTAGTTGACGGCGAAATTTAGGAATTTTTGCATCTCGTTTGTGTTGTTTTGACGCGTATAAGCGAACTTTTGAAATTTTTTCATCTCGTTGGTTTGTGTTTGCTAATTTTCAGTGAGTAATTAGTTTCATATATGCGAACTTTGTTATAGAAAAATGGCTAGAACGAGGGGAACCGGAAGGGGAAGGACATCCCAGGAAGCACGGGGGGAACATTCCACAGAGAATGTGAGAACTATTAATTTGTATTGTCCCTAATTTTGTATTTATTGATATTGATTTTAGACTAATAATAATTATGTTTTTTGGTTCATGTAGGTTGGTGCATCCTCTTCGATGACAGGATGTCGTGGTCCAGGACCAATATATCCCGGTGAACTGACCTTGCAAGATCGCCACAGATCCACGGCAGTGTGGGGTGGGACAACGCAGAGGTGTAATTTCCGCACCCACGAGACCATGAAGGTGCATCCACGTATTGTCGAGTACCTAGTAGCGACCGGTTTCTATGGAATCAGCATGATGGGGAATGTTAAACTCGACCGAGCACTTCTCTCGGCACTCGTGGAGCGTTGGAGGCCAAAGTCGCACACGTTCCATCTACCGGTCGGAGAGATGACAGGTGTCGCTACAGGATATAGCGATGATATCCGGTCTTCCAATAGATGGGTTGGCCGTGATGGGTAATATTAACTTTGATAAAATAGAGATGTGCAATGAACTGCTCAGTACAGAGTTTGATGAGGCGGCCACGAAAGATGATGACATTTTCCAAGGACAATCAATCCGACTATCTTGGTTGAAGGGACGTTTTGATGGGACGCTGACCAACGAATCGCCCGACGACTATGTACAGTCCTACACCAGGGTCTACATTCTAATGGTGATCGGAGGGGTTCTCTTGCCTAAATCATCGGGCGATGCGGTGCACCTCATGTACCTACGATTGCTCGCCGACCTAGGTTTAGCTGGCCGGTACAGCTGGGGAAGCTGCGCGTTGGCAACGCTATACAGGGCATTGTGTCATGTAGCGCTAGATGGGATGGAGATGACCGGACCGATGGTTTTGTTACAGATTTGGTCATAGGAGCGACTGCACTTGGGTCGTCCCCGCATTAGGAGACCGGCGGCCAGTTGGATGGCCCAACCAGAAAATCCTGCTATGTTAGCACCCTTAGGGGTATATTGAGCTGGTAGTCGGAGTTATAAAGACAACCCCAAGGGTGTAATAATGTACTACAGAGACAAGCTCGACCAACTACGTGAAGAGTTCGTGATATTGGTGCCGTATACACCCGAGCGGGTGGAAAGACTACCGCCGATGTGCACCACCGGGTCCAGTTGTGGCTGACGACGGCTCCACTCATCAACTTCGGTATAGTGGAGCATCCGCGATCGGAGAGAGTCCTTCGTCAGTTCGGTCTTCAACAGGATAGTCCCCTAAGCTGCAAAAACCTATACGATCATGAGTTACACGCCGTGAAGGGTACCGGTCGCATGCCTACTCATGACTGGGCAGATTTCAATCATGTTCACATTGCAGAATGGAACGAGCGACGGTTTCAATTTGTAATTACCGATGTAGAAGAGTACGATGGCAAGCTGCAAGGGAAGTACATGCAATGGTACAAATCAATGTCACGTCTGTACATCTCCCCCAATACAGAACTACCTGCTGGTGTTCAACGAGAAATTGAGGAGAGGGAGATTGAACCACCACCCGTCTATTCCAGTTCACAACCCATGTTCCAACCGAAGGCCACAGCTATACGTACAGTGGTAACTACAATCTTCATATTTCTTCTAATGTTGGTTATATTTAAAGATCATGAATTGTTTAATTTACCGAATTTGATGTAGATTGATAATACGATCGATATGGCAAAAGAATGTGCGGATGTAGCAAAAAGTAATGCGAGCATGGCTATGAAGAGGTTCGCTCAAGGATGCTCGCTTGTTGCCATACCAATTTGAATGTTTTGGGAGAGGCCGAACGTTTGGATCGAGCATTAAGTTCACCGAGGGGCCGACGTAAAAGCAGTGAGGGGTAGGCCAGCTGCATTGATGGGGCGACAACGGGAATGTGAGCTGAGAGAACAATAAGCTTCAACTTCACATCCATCTCACGAACAAGAGCAAGAAGAAGAGAGTGGGGATAGGGTTGATGGAGACGTACAACAAGAGGAGGGAGGAGAAGAAGAAATCCCCGAGTCGCCAGCCACGTTCCGGCTTCGAAATCCTACTCGGAAGAGGCGAGCACCACAGCCATACATGCCCGGTTTTTAGCTAGCACATTTTGTTTGTTGTAATTTTTTTATTTTTTTTTCCTTTGGTTTTATTCTGTTGTAACTTAACTAGTGGAAATTGTGGTTCGTTAGTTTAAGTGTAGTTGATGTTGTTGTTATTAATTGCTAATAGTCGATTATGGTTGGTGATTTTGGTGGCTGTAGATATGAATTTATTCGGAGAGTGTAGGTAATGGCAAAGTATTGGGAATTTTGTTAAATTTTCAAGTGTAGCAGCTTCAGCTGTTGTGTACACATGTAGTTTAATTTTTTTTTTTTAACCTAGGCCGTTGTCTCCAACAACGGCCTAGGTGGTAGGACTAAGGTAGAATGGAGGTTTGTCTTGCTCTCTGACTTTTTGGTGTTAAAAATAACAACAAGTCAGAGAGCACCCCAAAAATAATGTTTATACCCTAGGCCGTTGTCTGGCCTAGGTAGTAGGCCAAAATATTCGACAATTTGTCTTGCTCTCTGACTTGTTGGGGTTAAAATTGGCAACAAGTTAGAGAGCACCCCAAAATAATGTTTACACCTTAGGTCGTTGTCTCCAACAACGGCCTAGGTAGTAGGCCAAAATATTCGACAATTTGTCTTGCTCTCTGACTTGTTGGGGTTAAAAATAACAACAAGTCAGAGAGCACCCCAAAAATAATGTTTATACCCTAGGCCGTTGTCGGCCTAGGTAGTAGGCCAAAATATTCGACAATTTGTCTTGCTCTCTGACTTGTTGGGGTTAAAAATAGCAACAAGTCAGAGAGCACCCCAAAATAACGTTTACACCTTAGGCCGTTGTCTCCAACAACGGCCTAGGTAGTAGGCCAAAATATTCGACAATTTGTCTTGCTCTCTGACTTGTTAGGGTTAAAAATAACAAGTCAGAGAGCACCCCAAAAATAATGTTTATACCCTAGGTCGTGTCTCCAACAACAGCCTAGGTAGCACCCTAAAAAGATACACAATTTGGAGTGCTCTCGACTTGCTGGTGTTAAAAATAGCAACTGGTCAGAGAGCACCCCAAAATAATGTTTATACCCTAGGTCGTTGCCTCAAACAACGGCCTAGTAAGTAGGCCAAAAATTAATTGGTTGTTTGCCTTTTTCAATTTTCTCTTCACTCTTTACGAACAATCTCTGTGGAACTTTATACAAAAGATAGATGAGAACTTGGCTTGTATAACAATTTTATTTTTTTTTATTTTTCAATTTGAATACACCTAACTAACCACTACATAATCACGATGTTTTAATATGTACAGAACACCCCAGAAAATATTAAAATAAACTATATCATTCGTTAGGGTTAGGGTTAGGGTTAGTGTTAACGGGGGTTAAGGGTAGGGTTAGGGTTAGCAGGGGTTAGTGGTTTGGTTAGGGTTATTGTAGGGGTTTGGTCAGGGTTATTTGTAGTTGGGAGTTGATAGGTAATAAGTTTCCAATAAAGAGTTTATAGATATTTAAGTTCTATCATTAATCACATGTGTCTCTCCACTCTTTACGTACATTGTCTTCTGAACTCTACAAAATAGACGTTCATATGTATGTTTTTTTGTTTATGTTTTTTATTTATTTTCATTTCTAGCCACGTAACTGACGAATATAAAATCGATACCATCAAACGAATATAAAAATTAACACAAATTAATTGGTATTTTGTTTCATAAAAATCAATAAAATATGATTTGTAGGTTAGGGTTAGGGTTATTGTAGGGTTAGAAGAGTTGGGTTATGGGTTAGGATTAGGGTTAATGTAGTGTTAGGGTCTCCACTCTTTTTCTCTTCGTAGTAGAACAAGTCCAATATGGGAAAAACCTAAACTACATAGCCACATATGGATCCCCACATGTAGCCTATATATGGGAAAAAAACACATGTAGATTCCAACATGTAGCCAATATATCGGAAAAACCATATGTAGCTTCCTACATGTTTATAACCCAATAAGATAAGAGATTAATTCTTCTTTGTCTGGCTTGAATAATAATATATAATCTTCAAAATCCTCGTACGTTGTTTACAATGAAGACGTTCCTGAAGACATTCTCCAGACATGCAACTGGGAAGAATTCCACAAGATTGGGAAGAAGATGTGTGATCACATGTAGTAGAACAAGTTCATTATGGAAAAAACCAATAAGGTAAAACCCCACATATAAGGGAAACACCACATGTAGCTCCCCACATGTGGACCATACTTGGAAAAAAATCACATGTACAATGAAATAGCACACATTTTTTTGAGAATCTCAGATGTACATTAGAGAGATTATGAACAGAGTGGTGCAGATCCTCTGTTAATAGAGACGGAAGGGAAGGTGCAGATAGAGATGAAGAAGGATAATTATTGCAGACACATTAATATGGAAAAAACCTAAACTATATAACCACATGTACATCCCCATATGTAGCCTATATATGGGAAAAACCATATGTACATCCCCACATGTAAACCCATATAACAAAAAACCCCTAACCCTAACCTTAACCCTAACATTATACATGTAAACCTACTCCTTTATATTTTCTGGAATATTTTTTAAGCATATTACCTTTATAATTTTATATTGTTTAGATAGAGCAAAAAAAATGGAACGTAATAAAAAATTATAAATAATATATACGCGTATATCATTGTCTTTCGTATAGAGTTCCAGAGAGACTGTATATAAAGAGTGAAGAGAAAATTGTAAAAACACCAAAAAAATCATACCTAGGCCGTTGTTGTAGACAACGGCTTAAGGCATTCATATAAAGGGGTACCCCATGACTTTTTTCTCTTTTCAAGTATTAAGCTACAACGTAGACCATTGTCTCCAACAACGGCCTAAAGTATTTATTAGAAATGAGGTTGCTCTCTGACTTGTTGCTCCTTTTGTCTTCTCTAAGTCAGAGAGCACCCCCAAAATTACAACTTTTTTGACTATAACCTAGGCCGTTGTCTCCAACAACGGCCTAAGGTATTTATAAGAAATGAGGTTGCTCTCTGACTTGAGGCTCCTTTTGTCTTCTCCAAGTCAGAGAGCGCCCCCAAAATCACAACTTTTTTGCCTATAACCTAAGCCGTTGTCTCTAACAACGGCCTAAGGTATTTATAAGAAATGGGGTTGCTCTCTGACTTGAGGCTCCTTTTGTCTTCTCCAAGTCAGAGAGCACCCCCAAAATCACAACTTTTTGGCCTATAACCTAAGCCGTTATCTCTAACAACGGCCTAAGGTATTTATAAGAAATGGGGTTGCTCTCTGACTTGTTGCTCCTTTTGTCTTCTCCAAGTCAGAGAGCACCCCCAAAATCACAACGTTTTGACTATAACCTAGGCCGTTGTCTTCAACAACGGCCTAAGGTATTTATAAGAAATGGGGTTGCTCTCTGATTTGTTGCTCCTTTTGTCTTCAACAAGTCAGAGAGCACTCCCAAAATCACAACTTTTTGACTATAACCTAGGCCGTTGTCTAGGTTATCAAAAACATTGTTTTGCTCTGTGACTTGTTGCTCTTTTTAAACTAGTTATATTGAATACCAAACCAAATTCATGAAATAACTGAGGTCGTTGTCTCCAACAACGGCCTTGGTTTAAAAAAAATAAAATAAAATATTTACAAATACAAGTACAGCTACAGCTGATACAATTGAGTTACAAACCAACATTTACGTACAACAACAATATTAACAAACGACACAAACAAACGACACTTAAGTCTCAAGAACATTTACAGTTACCAATCAAAGGTAATTAACCAAGTTGCATAACGAGTTATAAATTTACCGAACAATTACATTTTAAAAATTACAATTCACAGTGGATCGTCATATCTCGACTCAGAACTGTCTTCTTCGGAAGGAATTACTTCTTGCCTTCATTGAAAGATTAGGTTTAGTTAGTAAGAAACTCATTTGCCACAAATAAAGTATAATAAATTTAAACAAGGGACAAACATAAAAATTACGAGTCATACCCCTCAAATAAAGTTGGACAATTTCTTGAATCATGATTCATTTGGACAATGCCGCATCTTCGACACCTTCTCGGTTTTTTTATGCGGAGTTGCTCTCTAATCGGCCTCAATCTTTTGGGGCGAGGCCTTCCCTTTGTCGTGCACTGCTGTGGGTCACTAATGCGTGTAGGTATGTGTCCACTCCCTTGATCATGAGGTTGTACACTACCATGCGGTTGTGAACTACCTCCAGGTTCGACACTGTCATGTGGTTGTGAGGCCTGTTCCGGTTGTTCACCTAATCCGGGTTGTAGCCAAGAAACCCCGTCAATGATCTTCTGCAAATTCTCCAACGTGTATTTGTAACTCTCATTGGAGGAACAACCGAGATCGACAATTTGTTTTGCATGGTAGCTTAACTCACAATATCGAGAAGCAAAATTCTCGGTATTGGGTTTGGTTGGAACTGATGTGTAACTTCTTCTCATCACATCCCCAGTCCATCTTCTTTTAATATATACATCAGGAAGGGATGTGTGATGGCAGAAACGAAGTACAGCTAAAATATGCTTGCAAGGAATGGCAACGAATTTGAACAAGTGACATGCACATGTAATAATTCCATTGATTTTGCATAATTAAAGAAGGCGAGCCGGTTCTGATTCTCCACAGAGTATCACATGGAAGGTTGAACTTGTTAAAAACCAATCAGTACAGAGTAATAAAAGCGAATTGTATACTGTGTAATATAAAGTAAATTAACAAACGATAATTTTGAAACAGGGAATTGAATCACCAATTTGGAATGATCGAGGCCTGGTTGACAGTGTCCTAAGACAGAAATTCGCCCGCACTCCCACCGAGATGCAAATGTCCGTCAAGAAAATACAACGATCTTCAGAAAATATTCTGACGGATTTACAATATGACTTTCTCAGAAAAATTCGAAGGAAAAATGGAAGAGAAGAGAATCGGTTTTTGTCTATGTTTCCAGACTTCACTTCATCTTCTATTTATAGAGTATTTTGACCACGGGCGGTTTCTTCAACAGTTATTACCAAACCTTCAACAGTTATTACCGAACCAACATGTCTGTTCGAGACATGGTCGGTTTCAGACATATCATGTCTGTTTAACAGACATGTCCGTTTCAGACCAATTCTTTGTGTCTGTTCGGCTTACTACCCATTTACTCTCTTTCCTTACTTACTCTTTATAAAGAGTATTTAATTTATGTACATTACCTATGTAGGATATTGTCCCTTCATATGCACATACATATTCCAACAATACCCTACATTTTCTATTCAAACTTCAATAATACCCTACATTTGAATAGAAAATAAGATATTTTTATTCCATTTCTAAGAACTTCGATAAGGTATGCATCAGAACAGGTGTCTTTTGGACTTGAACCTTTCTTAGTGTTTACTTATTGGATTTACTTTGTGAGATAGTGAACTTGAGTCTTGAACTACTCACGTTTTATAGTAAAACGACACAATAACTATCACACATACCATATCATGTCATATTTCAATCCTTACGGTTGTGTTCATTTTGGTCCTGAACAAATCCTATCTTCATGAGATGTTTAGAGAAATTAGCCATCTCATTTCTCATAGATGCGACCCGACATCAATCTCATATAGGTAATGCTAATTAAGAATAATCCGTATCTATCCCACTTGTCAAGCTATTAGCATTATTAAGAACTTCATCGTTCATCCCTTAATCATCAACGGATACACACTTTGATTCAGCATAGGAGTGAGCATAACTGTGTGTTTTGCATCTTGAGTCTTCCCCAACCAGTTTGCCTATTGAACCTTGACCATGGGATCTCCAATGTTGTCAGGTTAGGTTTCCGTCAAGTAACGACTCATTGTATTGGCTTTAAACCCATTCCCCTCACTGTAAATAATACTTGCTCTCTGTTTCTGCTATGTTTTCCTTTGATTTTACATGATCAAGGGAAATGATTCCACTCTTGAGCAAATCGCGTATCGTGTTGTGACGTCGCCTTATATGCCTTGATTTGCCATTGTAGATTTGGTTCTTAGCTCTTGTAAGAGCTGCCATACTATCACAATGTATGCAAACGGCTGTTACAGGTTTTTGCCACAACGGTATTCCTTCTAGGAAGTTTTTGAGCCATTCCTCTTCCTCTACAGCTTTATCTAAGGCTACAAATTCAGCTTCCATTGTCGATCGTGTGTTCATGGTTTCTTTTGATGATTTCCAAGATACGGCAGCACTTCCAAGTGTAAACACATATCCACTCGTGGACTTACTATCCGTATTGTTTGAAATCCAGTTCGCATCACAATATCCTTCTAACACAGGAGGATATCTTGTGTAATGTAAACCATAATTCATCGTATGTTTTAGGTACCTCAGAACTCTAACTAAAGCAATCCAATGATCTTTTCCTGGATTGTGAGAATAGCTACTCAGTCGACTTCACGAATATGCCAAATCTGGTCTTGTACAGTTCATAATGTACATTAGACTTCCGATGACTTGAGTATACGCCAATTGAGAAACACTATCACCTTGATTTTTCTTAAGATGACTAGATGGATCAAATGGAGTTACTGCCGGCTTATCATCGAAATGTCCAAATTTCTTGAGGACTTTTTCGATATAATGAGACTGTGTCAATATGTAACCTTCCGATCTTCTTTGAATTCAGATTCCAAGTATTACATCAGCAAGTCCCATATCTTTCATATCAAAACAAGAATGAAGCGTCTTCTTGGTTCGATTTATTACATCTTTATTCGTCCCCATGATTAGCATATCATCGACATATAGACATACGATTATATATGCATCTTTGTACGTGATATGGCTAAAAATGGGGTTAAATCGGAACCGTCCAAATCGGGCACGAATCTTGAAGCCCAGGGGTAAAACGGTAATTTCACCTACCAATGGGTCTGAGATGGGTACTGGATCTCTTCGTCAAAGATCTAATAACCCTCGAACAGATCCACCTCAATCGGGTGCGGGTTTCAACCAGCAGAAAGCCCGATCCAGAGATATAGAATTAGGGTTTCTGATTAAATCCTAATCAACGGCCCTGATTCATACCTATCCTTCTACTGGGAATTAGGGATTACATTCCTAATCGGTTTACAAGGAGTATATTCCTTATCAAATCACGGGGATTACATTTGTAATATCCCGATCGACTATTAATAATATTATTTTATTAGTATTCAACTACTTGATTATTTTTATTTTCTTTCATGTAGAGTTATCTTTTAGCCAGGACAACCTAATTGATAATTAGGAATTGTTAGATAGTTAAACTTAGGGTTAAAAGACACAAGGGATTAAGGAATTCTTCTAGAACTCTCTCTCTTCCACATCACCCTCCACCTCACCTAAAACACCATACCCTCACCATACCTCCACCTCATCCATTCCTCCCCTAGGCAAAACCGGCCCCAATTTGGGGGAGGACTTTTGTGCAATTGTGTGTGTGCACATTTGCACTCTCCACCTATAAATACCCCCTCCCTCCACCTTTGTCTCATTTTAGAAAGACAAAAAAGAAAGAAAGGAAAAAGAATGAGTGAACTACTAACTTGAGAGTTTTTCCTTGTAGGTTTAGTAGAAGTTCTAAGAGCTTAAGGGAAAGAGTAGGAGTGCTAGCTAGTTCTTCCATCAAAAAAGGGATTAAGGTGGGGGTTTCTCCTTTGTTTGTTTGTTTGTTTGAATTGTTGTTTTGATGTTTCTTCTTCTTCTTATCCTCCTTATTTACTTTTCTTTTGGTGTGGTTGTTTTTGTAGTAGTGTGGTTGTATGGGTTTCTTATCTTGTATGTTGTAGCATAACCACCTAAAAAGGGAAAAGAATGATAAGAACTTTCATGGAACATATAAGGAAGGAATGTTGTTAGTAGTTATTGTTTGACTAATAAAAGAACTAACTACTTGGACTATTTCACTAAGCATATGGAACAATGGCATAAGAAGGAGGAATGGTGGAGTTGATTGTGTTGTTGAATGAACAACTTGACATGAACATATGCATATGTGTGTACATACCCATTGAGATGTAGAACTCAAACTTGACATAAGCATAGTAGAAATTTTTATATGCATTGAAGTTGTAAACTCAACTAAACCCTTATTCTTTGCTATTTGCTCTCTACTTGAAATGCTAATTTTTGGTTACAAAAGAAAAAGGGAAAAGAAAGGAATGCTAAGTAGGGTTGCAACTCATTATGTGTAATTGTAAATCATAAAGAAAGAATGAAAGAAGGAAAGATAAATGGTCCTTGTAATAGCTAGTAACTAGTTAACCATGCTTAGATGATTAGAAAATACCATGCTTAATTGTTGTTTATGCTTGAGTTAGTAGGTATTCATGCTTAATGGTATCCATGCTTAATGATATTCATGCTTAAAACATAGTAGATACTCATGCTTAAGTTAAGGTAACTATCCATAGTTAGTTGTAGTAAATTTTATGTTATGTTCTATCCATACTAGAATTGTTGTAGAAACTCATGCTATGTTGCAGGTTGATACTTAACTAGTATACATGTCTAGAATGTTACTAAAATGTACACCATGCTTTATGTTAATGTTAAAGTAGCATACCATGTTTAGGAATGATGTATACCCATGCTAAGTTCTATATACATGCTTAGAATGTTGTAGGATTTATATTAAAAATCCCTACCATGTTTAGGAATGATGTATACCATGCTAAGTCTATATACATGCTTAGAATGTTGTAGGATTTATATTAAAAATCTCTACCATGTTTAGGGATGATGTATACCATGCTAAGTCTATATAAATGCTTAGAATGTTGTAGGATTTATATTAAAAATCCCTACCATGTTTAGGAATGATGTATACCATGCTAAGTCTATATACATGCTTAGAATGTTGTAGGATTTATATTAAAAATCCCTACCCTGTTTAGGGATGATGTATACCATGCTAAGTCTATATACATGCTTAGAATGTTGTAGGATTTATATTTAAAAAAATCCCTACCATGTTTAGGAATGATGTATACCATGCTAAGTCTATATACATGCTTAGAATGTTGTAGGATTTATGTTAAAAATCCCTACCATGTTTAGGAATGATGTATACCATGCTAAGTCTATATACGTGCTTAGAATGTTGTAGGATTTATGTTAAAAATTCCTACCATATTTAGGAATGATGTATACCATGCTAAGTCTATACACAGGCTTAGAATGTTGTAGAATTAATATTAGAATACCTACCATGCCTTGGAATGTTGTATGTTCATTGTAGTAACTATCCATGCTTAAGATTGTTACGAGTGCATGCTAAATCGCATTCATAATTAAGAATGTTGTAAGTTGATGGTTATGTCATATATACCATGATTAATTGTTGTAGATTGATGCTTACAATTGCATACCATGCTTGAATTGCCATAGGTTAAGTAATAAGAAAGAGCCATGTTGAAATTGTAGTAGTAACTACCTCGTTGTAGTTAATGTTAGTAAGGAGCCATACATGCTTGAATGGTATAGTGTAGCATCCTAGTTACATGTTGAAATGTACCCATGTTTTATGTTGTTTGGAAAAGAACCCATGGACTCTAGTCGGGTGAGGTTCTACTTTAAGATGGAATCATAGCATGTGAGCACTTTCATTTAGGGTAATAAGGGTTGGAAAGTTCTAATAATTGTTAGCTTGATAAAAAGCTAGTCTAAGGTCTTCAAATTACCCTAGGGGTCATCGACCATCAAGACCACATCCTACCACCTTAGAGTAAATGGATAGATCTCACCTCGGGCATCGACGGATCTTAACCGATGTAGGTTGACCGTGGGCCGAGAGTGTTGGTAGAATCCAAGTTAAGGGTAGGGATGAGTGAGAGTGATCTCGTTACTCGAGTCTTGGATCGAGGGACCACGAGTTGGACCATGATAATCTAAGTTGGAAATTATGTAAGCTTGCATAGGAGTAGTAACATCATTAGGGTAGTGACTTATAAAATCATTACTTAACCTTTTTGCCAGAAAGAAGGGGAGTTGGTAGTAGGGTGCACCGTACGACCAAACCTTTCTTTGGGGCCGATCTTAGGTGGTGTTATTGGGTTGCGCCTTCCTGTCAAAGGGATACGTACGGTGCCGTCTCACAAGTTGGGAGCACGGGTTGCGTATCTCGCACTGTTAATTCCTGAAGTACCGTGGCTTGGGGTGCCACAGGATGCATTGGGCAGTCCTGCGCTTGCGAGACCCCAGGGGTGCCACAGGGTAGGCTTCGCGCTACCCTGCGCTTGCGAGACCCTATGATTTTGAATTTTGGAATGACGCCCGATACATTGGGTTCGTCTAGTTTTGAGTGAGGTCCGGTTAGCCGGGTAGCAGTGGCGAACATGGACACCACTGGCGGACTGCATTAGTGGGACTTGACCACGTCTGCAACCTCATCAGTCACGTTGTATCTGTCAGGAACATGTTGTGTACAATTAGAATTCATAACGCGGGTTCAATCCCTATATATGGAGAAACGGCTTGAGAAGGGTCGCATGTAGTATGGGCTGCATGTTGACTTCGGAGACTTGCTGACATTAGAATAGGAGCATCCTAGTTTAGGGGACAATACATTAGAATAGGAGCATCCTAGTTTAGGGGACATTACATTGGAATAGGAGCATCCTAGGTTAGTTGACATTTTATTAGAGTCTGGTCACTGCACTCACGAACACTTAAACTACACCGACATATTTTACCATGTTTGTATATGCTTGTTTTGGAGATCCGCTGCTATGATATCAGCCTTAAAGCGTCAGTGAATACTGACGTCCCCACTTTAATAGGTTGTGGATACAAGATTACAAATTGGAAGGGCTCTAGTTGAGGCGCGATCTACAAGTGAAGAGACCAATGATTATCTTTTACATTCATGTATACTCTAATGTAATTTATTGTATTAATGGGAACATTCGGCCTGTAATATTGAGTTAATAAAAAGTTTTAAATTTTCCTGTTTCTGTGTATTGTGACTAATTGAATGAAAATGTCCTGGTTCGTGTCTCGGTTTCCCAGTATATGGAAATCGGGGCGCTACAGAGCGGTATCAGAGCCGACTTCAATTTATAGTCCAACATAGAAGGAAAATATACTTAGGTGCCTTGTAGGGGTTAGGCTTCCTTTTAGCTGGGTGTAGATAATTATAATTCATACTGTTGTTCCTTCAACTTATGTATTATGATGTTCTATATCTATGCTAATTTCCGTGTCCACTCCATACAGGATGTCGAACGGAGCAGTTCCCCCAGGAAATGGAGGAGCACACGGAGTTGCAGTCGAGGTGGACTCGGACTTGGAGCCCATCACAGATGGGGATGGGTCACCGGTTGGAGTCGGATTGGCCAATGGAGCCACCGCAGCTGCCGCAGCAGGGGGTGCCCCTGCCAATGGCCAGATCCCAGCACCACCACCCCCACCACCTCCCCCGCTTAACCCAGTACAGCAAGCTTTCGACCAGGTCTTTCAGGATCTGGAGAAATGGGGATGGTGCCATGTCTGCCTGGAGAACAGGATGGACTCATGTGAGTTCGTAGCCTTCAACAATGAGAAAGAAATAGTGGAGTTAAGAAGGGCAAGGGCAAGAGCAGACCGCAAGATAGTGATCCTAAAGCACACCCACCGTGTGCAATTTGCGCGCCTGGAGCGCAAATGCGCGGAGCTGCAGGCACAGGTCTCTCACAGCTACTTGCACTGTTGGCACCACCACCTGCTGAAGGGGACGGGACCTCTAGTAATACTGACTAGGCAGTTAGGTGCCCTAGACTATTTTGTTATTTTGGATATTTTGCTTCCTACTGTTTAATATAAATGTAAGGAAGGTAATGCTATGTAAGACTTGGGGTTATGATAAAATGAAGTTGGCTTTATGTTTTCTACAAATCTTATGTGCATGTTAAATTGGATGGATGTTATTATTATTACTATTTTTGTAACAAATATGATGCCCTGTGTATTCCATTACTCTCTTCTACCAGATGTCTCGCAGGACCAGGAGTGGTAGGACCGACAATCTGGAAGGCGAGGGCAGTGGAGGCAATGGCACAGGTCTTGATTTGGAGACGGAATTCGCTCGAATGTACCATATAAATGAAATCTAGGCAACTGTTTTATTTGATAGTGGGTCATCACATTCCTTTGTGTCTGGAGCATTCTCCAAGAAGCTGAAATGCACCCAGGAGGAAACTCCGGAATCAGTTTTGTTAGTAGGTACCCCATCGGGAGCAACCCTCCCTGCAAATTCATGCTACAAGGGATGCAATCTCCTGATTGGCAGAGAGACCTGAGTATAGACTTGCTAGAGTTGGGCTTTATAGGGACAGACGTGATCATCGGGATGGACTGGATGTCCCGGCATAAGGCTAGCATTGAGTGCAAGGAGAAGAGGGTAACCATTACCCCATCCGGAGGACCGGAGCTTGTGTTCCAAGGAAGGAAGAAGCAGAATGCGGAAATTCTTGCAGCTGCAACTGGAGTACTAGTGCCAAGTGAAGTCAAGAAAATACCAATCGTACGAAAATTTCCCCGTGTATTTTTGGAAGAATTACCTGGACTCCCACCACGTAGGGATGTTGAGTTCAGCATTACTATCTAGCCAGGCAGCGCACCAGTGTCAAAAACACCCTATCGGATGGCACCAGTAGAGCAGAAGGAAGTAAAGGAGCAAATTGAAGAACTGCTTGAGAGAGGGTTCATCAGGCCGAGTGCCTCACCCTGGGGAGCACCCGTGCTACTAGTAAAGAAGAAGGATGGAACCTCGAGAATGTGCATCGATTATCGGGAGTTGAACAAGGTGACTATTCGGAATCGGTACCCCATTCCCAGGATCGATGACCTGTTTGATCAGCTTCAGGGAGTAGCTGTATTTTCAAAGATTGATTTGCATTCAGGCTATCATCAAGTTCGGGTCAGGGAAGAAGATATACCCAAGACTGCGTTCCGGACTCGGCACGGTCATTACGAGTTTTTAGTAATGCCATTCGGGGTTACAAATGCTCCAGCAATCTTCATGGAAATGATGAACCGCATCTTGCGGCCATTCATCGATTCATTCGTGGTTGTCTTCCTAGACGATATCTTGGTATATTCAAAAACAGAAAAGGAACATGCTGAGCATCTAACTGCAGTATTGGTGTCACGCCCCGCTTCCCAAGAATACAGAACACGGGCACGTAACACAAGCCCAGCGAATGAATATAATCATCCTTAAGCTGTTTCAGAAATCTTTACAATATATATCACAGGCAGTATATCAGAGTCAACATAGATATCACAGTCGGAAGCAAAGAGTGGAACCAACATGCATCATTGAGATAATTTTACCAACAGGAATTAATTGAAACCAAATATCTTGTTCTCAACTAAAAACAGAGTCTAGAACAAATATTCTGGGTCACATCGCCCAAATACAAATAATACTCAAGTCTCAAGTATAGAAATATTCAAGTTCACGAATACAGAATAAAGTTCTAACAGGAAACAGAAATAATAATCAGCAACTAATACTGCGAACCACCAGTACCTTCTTGAATCTGTCCACCGTAATCTGCAATCATCGAATGCAGGAAAAAGGAAAAGAAGAAAACACAGTACCCATCAATGGCAAGTTCGGGTCACAAATAGAATAGGATACAAGCACATGGACACTATCTAATCACAGGATATACTAACAGGTAAAGGTAAACATATGTCAAGTGTCAACAGGTAAACAGGTAACATGTATAATTATCAGGTATTCAGGTAAATCTAGTAAATCTATATCAAGTATCAGGAAAACAGGTAACAGGAATATCAGGTGCAGGTAACAGGTATACAGGTAATCATATATTAATATCTTGTATTATTACTATCTAGGTAACACTTCATGTGCCATACTTTTATCACATGGTTGTTACAGTCAATGCAGTTTCGCTTTAGATTTCGTAGGGGATATTGTAAGGCAGTGTACTTAGGTACAGGAAATAGTAACAGTAACAGTCATCCGAGTACATTTTCCTATAGGGAAACATGTAGTCAGGTAATCAGGTAACAGTCATCCGAGTACATCTTCCTATAGGGAAACATGTAGTCAGGTAATCAGGTAACAGTCATCCGAGTACATCTTCCTATAGGGAAGCATGCAGTCAGGTAATCAGGTAACAGAACAGTTCGAACCCATTGGTCCGCCTCCAAGTACGCATTTCTATGCTTTCCCTCTACTAGATCTGTCCCATAAACCCCGGCTTGATTACTTTTATTATTAATATCATCCACATGCATGAGAGTGAGCTAAATAATGTCAAACTAACAGGTCATAATCAGGTTTAGACTCAGGGAATTAAATCAGCAAGTATAGGTACCAAACATTCACAAATACTAGCAACTTGGCGTATGTTTATAATCAGGACAGCAAGATCAGTCTGTACATAAACAGTAATCCAAAGATCTACAGGTATGCAAATCATGATCCGTCGAAGGATCTGGAAACTACACTTCCACACGCTTCTAACGGGTATAATAATTCTATATACTAGTTCACGACATCTCGACTTAAAACACATTTCAACACAATTTTCGTGTACAGCAAGAAAACAGGGGAAAAACTTAAACAACATGAAAACAGCATACAAAGTCATTAATATAACCCACAAAAATTCTGGGGTAATCCCCTATATGTATAGTCTCAAAATATAGATTTTCATATTTTTCCAGAAAGTATAGATATGTTTTCAAAAATAGAAAATAACACATAACACAGTTTTGATGGATCTGGAATTCTTCAACACCGCTGTACAAAATCATGCATATCTTGCACACAGCGCATCAAAATCCACTTCCACCAAAACGGGATGAAAGTATACACAATTACCCAACTTTCATATCTCACATGAAATATTCATACAGTAATTAGAAATAAGGTGAACACGGCATTCAACATACAATCACACGCAGTTTACAGCAAAAGCGATCTATAGAAAGGGATGTAAGGCATCACTCAAAACTCATCTTTTAATTATCACAAAAATCAGAGAACTACCTAATTATCATATTGAAACACTGGACAAAATCTTGTGGCATGAAATTAGGTCTAACTTGGATCTTGAAAATAAATTGGTGATAAAATCTATCCCAAAATAAATCTCGAACTACCGGCATACAGTTACTAAAATAATCATAACTAATTCATACGAACTCCAAATAGGGTGAAATCAGTGGGATTAGAAATTAGATTCAATTCTCTACAAATTACTCAGAAATAGTCACATTGAGATTCGGACTCTAATTCAGGTAAAAACAACAATTAATCCAGTTCAATCCAAATTTCCAGATTTCTCAACCAAACTTCAAAACGTCATAACTTCCTCAAAAATCATCCAAACTCTTCCAAATTCAAAACGCTGTCTACCCATGGTCCAAATGTCATAATGGAGGGTATCTAACATGTCAAAATCTAGTATTCCTCATATGGGTGTTCAACATACATCGGGTATACAATATGGCACATACGCGATCAAAATCGCGTTTGGGTGAATCCTAAGACACAAACCTATCAAACTCCATGTCCTAAGTCGT
This sequence comes from Hemerocallis citrina, assembly GCA_017893485.1. Lineage (NCBI taxonomy): Eukaryota > Viridiplantae > Streptophyta > Magnoliopsida > Asparagales > Asphodelaceae > Hemerocallis > Hemerocallis citrina. The sequence continues at coordinate 282,070,944 of CM030362.1, forward strand.
CTATGGCCTGTTTTGAACAATAGAGACGAAACCCACAATTAAAAACATGATCTTTGTCCGTCTCTAGTCTCAACCTATCCTATGTGTGAACTTTCTACTTGTATCAACCTAAGAAATTTAAGTACAAGTTACTTGCCTCGTTGACGATGAACACGGCGCTACGAAGCCTAGCAATGAAAACCCACGTGCAAAAGTCCTTCCACGCGTGATTCCAAGCGAACCCACGAACCGAAACTTGCCTACGATCGTCTTCTTGAAGCACGAACTCAACCGAATGATACCCACTTCTCCAAATCAGCAAAGGGAGGTGTAGGGGCTGTTATGAGATGGTTGGGGGCTGTTTTGGGTAGGGTTCGGCCACACAAAGGGAGGAGAGAAGGGTTGAAGTGAGAGATGTGCAATGGAGGAGGGCCGGTTTTGAGGTTTGGATGATCAGGCCGGGAGTGCAAGGAAGGGGGAAGCCGGTTTGGAGTCTTGAAGTGGAGGCCGGATTCAAAGAGTAGGGAAAAAGAGATTAGGGTTAGGGATTAATAGATGTTAGGGGTTATATATAGGAGATCAAATGTGGGTTAATGGGTAGTGGATATCAATAGGATTAATTAGGTATACAATTGGGTAATGGATATTGGGTAGATTTCAAATGAGGATACAAAATGCAATGAATCCTATAGCTCCTAAAAATCTCCTTAAAGGTCAAAACTCTTCTAAAAATCCACCATGACCCTAAAATAATATTTATACTTGAACGGAATCTAGAAATTGAGGAAAAGAGCTTAAAGTGTCGAAAAACGGCCAAACGGCGCACAAACAGCAAAAGGAGGTCAAAACTGCCAGAAAAATATTATAGAGTAAAAATAATTAAATTTATTTTTCCGAAAATACAATGGAAAATAATAATTCACAAAAATGAAAAATACCCTCAAAAAATACCAAAAGTGAAAAACAGGGGTTACAATCCTACCCACCTTACAACAAAATTTCGTCCTCGAAATTTGCGTAGGCGGTACATAGGACACGGCAAAAGCAAACTGGGGAAGGGCAACAAAGTAGAGACAATACCAGAAAAGAAGGAAGTTGGTATCAATGGATCAATGGCACGCAGAAAGAGAATGAACAGTAACAAAAGAAAATAATTAACACCAGATAACAAAGCAATAAAGGAGTAGTCAGAACTGAAATCAAGGAGAGAAAAGACAGGGAAGAATTAAATCAACTAATAAGTCAACGGATGAGAACAATTGCAAGAGATAGAGGGATCCAAACAATGCAAGGAAGGATAAGCACCAATATGATTCTGAGACCTGTGGGTTATGGGCCCACCACACTTCCGCTGCGCCACTCTGATGGTGATATTCCAAGCCGCAGACATATCGTTGTAGACCACGCGACACCCATCAACGATCCGAGCAGGAAGAAAAGAATGAGATAACATAATATAATTGGGGTTGAGATGAGGGATTTAATTGAAATAATTAGGTCAAAACTAATGGGCATTAACAAAAATAATATTAAAAATACAAAAATCAACACATAATAAAATAATAATAACAGAAATAATAAAAATAATAATCATCATAAATATACTGGTAAAAATAATAATAATAAAATATTAACAATACTGATAAGGATAATAATACAAGATAGAAAATAATTTGGGGTTCATCATTTTGGTGAAAGTAACTCAATATCAACATCAAAAAAATAAATAGTAAGAAAATACAACACTAATAATAGTAATAGTAATAACGAAAATAATAATAATACTAATAATAATAAGGAAAACGATAATAATAATAGTAGAAATCCTTTGATGTGGGTTCGCCTCATTTATATCCATCTGTAGTCTTGCATTCTCGACATCAAGTTGCAGGTTTGCCATCCCGACAACGGGTTGCAGCTTACCATCTGGATATTCGGTTGCACATTTTGCCTCACCGGTATCCAGTTGCAATTTGCCTCCATTGATGTCTAGTAGCATGTTTGCCATCTCGACATCCAGTTGCAACAAAACGATGAACGAAATGATGCGATCTTCCACACGTACTTAGATATTGATTGCTCAATTTAAGTACGAAGATACGTTTTGAAAATTTGTGATATTAAAATATACAGTTATTCGAAATAATAAAATTTTAGAAAATAATTTTATAGAAGATCCAAAATATAATAATTAATAATCGAAATACACAAAATATTCGAAAATATATATATATATATCTATACATATATATAAAGAAAGGATAGGCAGGAGAAGAATGAATTTTATACTCAATAAAGAGTCAACAAAGGAGGACGACTACAAGGGACGAAAGAAAATAAGAAATCAAAGAATTGCATATGAGGGAAGAGGAACAAGGAGGCACAAGCAGAATTTGAAGAGAATATGGAAGAAAAGGGATAACTAGCACGATACTCAAAATGAGTCAACAAATGAGGATGAATGAAAGAATCAAAGGAATATGGGTACGGAAAGAACGAAACTACACCCAATAGGGAATCAACAAATAAGAACGACTAAAAGGGACGGAAGACACAAGGAATCAAGAAAATCAAATAAGAAGGGATCAAATGAATGGAATAAGACTAGTATCCAGATCACTGTTGGTAATAATTCACTTATGCATGTATGGTTGGTGAAATGTTGCGCAGATCCCAGTTCGAGTCAAGCTTGTCTAATATATTAGTCAACTAATACATTAGCCAAACCTGATGCTCTGATACTACAGAAAACCCTGTCACGCCCCGCTTCCCAAAAATACAGAACACGGGCACGTAACACAAGCTCAGCGAATGAATATAATCATCCTTAAGCTGTTTCAGAAATCTTTACAATATATATCACAGGCAGTATATCAGAGTCAACATAGATATCATAGTCAGAAGCAAAGAGTGGAACCAACATGCATCATTGAGATAATTTTACCAACAGGAATTAATTGAAACCAAATATCTTGTTCTCAAATAAAAACAGAGTCTGGAACAAATATTCTGGGTCACATCGCCCAAATACAAATAATACTCAAGTCTCAAGTATAGAAATATTCAAGTTCACGAATACAGAATAAAGTTCTAACAGGAAACAGAAATAATAATCAGCAACTAATACTGCGAACCACCAGTACCTTCTTGAATCTGTCCACCGTAATCTGCAATCATCGAATGCAGGAAAAAGGAAAAGAAGAAAACACAGTACCCGTCAATGGCAAGTTCGGGTCACAAATAGAATAGGATACAAGCACATGGACACTATCTAATCACAGGATATACTAACAGGTAAAGGTAAACATATGTCAAGTGTCAACAGGTAAACAGGTAACATGTATAATTATCAGGTATTCAGGTAAATCTGGTAAATCTATATCAAGTATCAGGAAAACAGGTAACAGGAATATCAGGTGCAGGTAACAGGTATACAGGTAATCATATATTAATATCTTGTATTATTACTATCTAGGTAACACTTCATGTGCCATACTTTTATCACATGGTTGTTACAGTCAATGCAGTTTCGCTTTAGATTTCGTAGGGGATATTGTAGGGCAGTGTACTTAGGTACAGGAAATAGTAACAGTAACAGTCATCCGAGTACATTTTCCTATAGGGAAACATGTAGTCAGGTAATCAGGTAACAGTCATCCGAGTACATCTTCCTATAGGGAAACATGTAGTCAGGTAATCAGGTAACAGTCATCCGAGTACATCTTCCTATAGGGAAGCATGCAGTCAGGTAATCAGGTAACAGAATAGTTCGAACCCATTGGTCCGCCTCCAAGTACACATTTCTATGCTTTCCCTCTACTAGATCTGTCCCATAAATCCCGGCTTGATTACTTTTATTATTAATATCATCCACAGGCATGAGAGTGTGCTAAATAATGTCAAACTAACAGGTCATAATCAGGTTTAGACTCAGGGAATTAAATCAGCAAGTATAGGTACCAAACATTCACAAATACGAGCAACTTGGCGTATGTTTATAATCAGGACAGCAAGACCAGTCTGTACATAAACAGTAATCCAAAGATATACAGGCATGAAAATCATGATCCGTCGAAGGATCTGGAAACTAGACTTCCACATGCTTCTAACGGGTATAATAATTCTATATACTAGTTCACGACATCTCGACTTAAAACACATTTCAACACAGTTTTCGTGTACAGCCAGAAAACAGGGGAAAAACTTAAACCACATGAAAACAGCATACAAAGTCATTAATTAAACCCACGAAAATTCTGGGGTAATCCCCTATATGTATAGTCTCAAAATATAGATTTTCATATTTTTCCAGAAAGTATAGATATGTTTTCAAAAATAGGAAATAACACATAACACAGTTTTGATGGATCTGGAATTCTTCAACACCACTGTACAAAATCATGCATATCTTGCACACAGCGCATCAAAATCCACTTCCGCCAAAACGGGATGAAAGTATACACAATTACCCAACTTTCATATATCACATGAAATATTCATACAGTAATTAAAAATAAGGTGAACACGGAATTCAACATACAATCACACGCAGTTTACAGCAAAAGCGATCTATAGAACGGGATGTAAGGCATCACTCAAAACTCATCTTTTAATTATCACAAAAATCAGAGAACTACCTAACATCATATTGAAACACTGGACAAAATCTTGTGGCATGAAATTAGGTCTAACTTGGATCTTGAAAATAAATTGGTGATAAAATCTACCCCGAAATAAATCTCGGAACTACCGGCATACAGTTACTAAAATAATCATAACTAATTCATACGAACTCCAAACAGGGTGAAATCAGTGGGATTAGAAATTAGATTCAATTCTCTACAAATTACTCAGAAATAGTCACGTTGAGATTCGGACTCTAATCCAGGTAAAAACAACAATCAATCCAGTTTAATCCAAATTTCCAGATTTCTCAACTAAACTTCAAAACATCATAACTTCCTCAAAAATCATCCAAACTCTTCCAAATTCAAAACGCTGTCTACCCATGGTCCAAATGTCATAATGGAGGGTATCTAACATGTCAAAATCTAGTATTCCTCATATGGGTGTTCAACATACATCGGGTATACAATATGGCACATACGCGATCAAAATCGCGTTTGGGTGAATCCTAAGGCACAAACCTATCAAACTCCATGTCCTAAGTCGTCTATGGCCTGTTTTGAACAATAGAGACGAAACCCACAATTAAAAACATGATGATTCACACCCGAATGGTTAGGGAAGTAAATAAATGGAAGTATAGGGGCTGATGTGTAAAAGAGTAAATGTACATGTTAAGCACGTGTAATGAAACATTATAAATACAAATGGGCAGCTCATTCAGGGGCATGTCTGAATAATTGGGAAATCCTTTCTATCTCTTCTCCTCTCTCTGTTATCTTCTTCTTGTTCTTGATTCTTCTTCTCCTTCCATCTTGGAGCTTCCCCTCTAACCCTAGTTCTCTATCTTCTGCCCCGTTCCTTTCCTAATTCACTTGTTCTTGAGTCCAATTAGAGCGACCATGGCTGCGATGCGAAATCGAGCGCATCAATTGGTATCAGAGCCGATCGATTCTGCGGCTGCAGTTGAAGAAGAGAGTCCTCAAGACCCTGTTGATAATGGACTCCGTGGCTTGGCACCAGATCTGGAGTGGCGTCGAAGCCATCAGATCTTGAATGAAAGAGTAGTGATACTGGAGAAGCAGGTTAAAGACTTGGCATCGCAAACTTCCCAAATTCCCTTGATACTGGCGCAGTTGCAGTTGTTAACTCAGCGCATGGGAAAGTTTCAATCCAATCAAGAATCATCACAAGTAGTTTCACCGTCGAAATCTAATGCATCAGGTAAACCTCAACTCAATCTTGGTAGGGGTTCTATGGAAGAAAACCTGGGTTCTTTGCAGAAGAATGGAGAATGCGCACCAAGTGTTCGATCATATGGTCGTGAGAAATCAATGGTGCAAAGCTCGCAGTCCAGCCAATTAAAGTTGGGTGATGAAGAGATCAAGTTACATAGTGTTGAAAAGTCCAAGGAGGAATATGAACACAGTAATGGGAATTTGTCCAGAAACAGATTTTTGAGTTTTTCTGATCATGATACTTCCTGGGCATCATCGTCATCATCCTCTTCTCGGAGGAAGGTCTTCCCTTTGCTTATTGAAAAAATTTCATTTAAAGAGCAAGCTAGCCTGGTTTGGCAGTTATTGAAAAGTTCTCAGAAGCAGGTCTGTGCAGAACATTCAAGAATTGGGAAGAGGAAACATACGAAATCAGATAGCAGTACTATTGATTTTACTGGAATTGTATGTTGGTTACTTCTCAAAGATGTGGGTTACTCTTCAACGTTCTTCATTTTTGATCCAGGAGGAAGAAGCTGGTGTCCGAAGCTGAGAAGCTTGTTGTGCTGTTCCTTAGAGTTGGGTCTTGAGTTGAAAGAATTGCCCGAATTTCACCATTCATCTATGACCCTGCATTGGAGCTTGGAAGCTCTGTCTTTCTGCTCGCGGGTCACTCTATTCAAGGAGTTTGATTGCTTGCTTGAAGATGCTAATCAGTATCTGGAACTGTACAAGAGATCAGTAGAGGATTCCGCGGGGTTCTGGTCTGACATTGCGGATGAGTTTCACTGGGAATGGAAGTGGAACCCGGAGGAGGTGTATACAGAAAATCTTGATGTGAGCAAGGGGCCGATTAAGATCGAGTGGTTTAAAGGTGGGTTAACAAATATATGTTACAATGCTTTGGACCGAAACATTGAAAGGGGGATTGGTGACAAAATCGCATTGTACTGGGAAGAGGCTGAGTTGGTCGCAATGATGTTGAGATGGCTTCCTGAAGATATCACAGTTCATAATGATGATCTCGAAGTTAATGCATATGTGGAATGGGCCCCTGTTCCTGATCTTGCCAAATATGGACTTATTCATGGATACTATGATTCTGCAATGAGCATTGTCTTCGAGATCTTGATGAGTCTATCTCAAGATTACCTTGAAAGATCTAGCTCAAGTGTGGCTAGCATTGATGAAAGTGAATTCGAATTTGTGGAATGCATATGTGAGTATATGGTGGCTCTAGGTTCTTCTAATATGCAGTGCATTTCTGGAGATGCAGTCAAACTTTCAAAATATCTTCAGCTTATGCTCGGCTATTTCCAACATTTTAAATTTGTGCTACATTTTCACTCGTTGAACTTTTGGCTGGTTGTCTTGAGAGAGTCAGTATTTAAGCCGAAGGCTCCTGTAGTAACTGAAGATAATAATTTGGGCATTTCAATAGCTCAAGTGGATAATGAAAAGGAGAAAAGAGGGATTTCAGCTTTCATTAATGATGACGTGTGTGCTGTTATTTTGGATGTTTCTTTCCAAAGAATGCTTAAAGAGGATGCTTCACCCGGAACAACAGCATCAGTTAACTCTTTAGAATTGTGGAGTGATGAGTTTGATGAAAAAAGCGAGTTTAGTCAATATCGTGCAAAACTGTTGGGGCTTATTCGACATGTAGCTGCTCAAACGCCCGTGGTAGCCACAGCAAGAATGTCACAGAGAATTATTGCTATTATAACTAGTCCTCTTAGTGTGCCTATATCAGCTCAGGACTTAGCCTTAATGGAAAGCATGCAACTGGGTCTTGAAACGATCGTGAGTTCTGCCTTTGATGGATCAGCAGACTTCAGTTGCACTTCTGAATCAAAATTCCAATTACATAGAATTCTTGAAGGTCTACTTCAGCAATTTATTTCATTAAAGTGGACGGAGCCAGCAAGAGCTGAGTTACTTGGACGGTTTTTGGATGCATTGGCAGAGATGGAATGCATTGATCCAGCAGATAGGGTGGCCCTCACAGATTGTGTTGCAAAGCTGAGCCAATTATGGGGTGAAGCACTCAGCAGGAAAACAATTGCAGCCATAGGATCCAGAGGAAGCAAAACTTTCGTACCTGGAACTCGGATTTGACACTGAATGCAAGGGATTAAGAAATGTGAATGAAGTTTGCAGTGATGGGTTCACTTTTGCCAAAACAATTCCAGTGCTCATCATAATTTTTAGTTTTGCAAGGTTGTAGTGCACCAATTTAAGACACCATTTTGTATTTCAGTTTCTGTGTAGGTCTAGTTGTTTAGTCTTGTAGATCCAGAAGAACTGCTTCTAGTGCTTGAATGTTAACCATCTCGTGTTCAAAAACTTTCCTAGTTAGACCTTGAGGCAAGGTCTTATTGAAGGGGGGAGGAATTGATACACACCCGAATGGTTAGGGAAGTAAATAAATGGAAGTATAGGGGCTGATGTGTAAAAGAGTAAATGTACATGTTAAGCACGTGTAATGAAACATTATAAATACAAATGGGCAGCTCATTCAGGGGCATGTCTGAATAATTGGGAAATCCTTTCTATCTCTTCTCCTCCGGAGCGAAAAGTATATTCGGGCCAAAGAAGCTGAGCACCGCCGCAAGTTGGAGGGGTCTTCCTCCGGGTTCAAGAGAAAAAGAACAGAAGAGGAGGGAGCCAAGAAGCTCCAGAAGGATAATGTCGGCCAGCGCCGACCTCCCCCCAGATTTGAAAAATTTACTCCCCTTAACGCCAATATCTCCACAATTCTCATGGAAGTTGAGAAGGAGGGGGTGATACCTCCTATACCAAAAATAAACACCCCTGACAAGAAGAGGGATAAAGAGAAGTGGTGCCGTTATCACCGGGACCACGGCCACGACACCAACGATTGTCGGGCCTTGAAAAATGAGATAGAAGCCCTCATCCAGAGGGGGCAGCTGACCAGATTCGTGAGAAAGGACCGAGCCGACCTTCCTCCCCCGCCTCGGGGGGCTAATAAGCATCCGGAACGCGATGAAACGCCCGACTTCGAAGAGGAGCGTGTCCTACACCTCATTCATGGGGGCCCAATGGGGGGCTCCTCAAACTCCTCTCGAAAGGCATTTATAAGAGAGGTCAATTCGGTTTGCGCCAACCCTCCTCCCAAAGGCCTCGGAGTGCCCGTCACATTCTCAGACGAAGATCTTGAAGGTGTCCGCACCCCTCATTGTGACACACTCGTCATCAGCCTCCACATGGCGAACTTCAAAGTGGAGAGGATCCTAGTGGACAATGGCAGCTTCGTTAACATCCTCTTCCTCGCCGCTTTTAAAGGCCTAAAGCTCTCCCGAGACAGACTCAAGCCCGCCGGCTACACGCTCCATGGGTTCACGGGAGTGCCAGTGACTATTGAAGGGGTGATCACCCTCGACGTAACCGCTGGCAAAACTTCTAATATCCGAATGGAGTCGATGGACTTCATGGTCGTAGATGTCCCCGCAACCTACAATGTCATTCTGGGTCGGCCCGGCCTGGCCGCCCTTGAAGCCGTCCCTTCCGCCTATCACCTCAAAATGAAATTCCCCACCCGGGCAGGAGTAAGGGAGGTAAAAGGCAATCAGGAAATGGCCCACAAGTGCTACATGACCTCTACCCTCTTCCAGTCCTCTCCTTGGAAACTCTGGAAATCCCCCAAGATGCTGCCCAACCGACGTCCGAGCCGGTGGATGAATTGGAGGAAGTGCTCTTCTCCGAACAGGATCCAACTCGAACGTTCTTTATTAGCAAGACCCTCCCGTCCGCCCTATGCTCGGACATTGTACAGTGCATCCGAAGGAACCGAGACCTCTTTGCTTGGTCAGCTGCAGACATGCCCGGAATTTCCGAAGAGCTCTCAGTCCACCGCCTCAGCATTGTTCCGGGGTCCAAACCGGTTCAACAGAAGAGGCGCAAGTTCGCCCCCGAGTGCCAGCTAGCCATAAAAGAGGAGGTGGACAAGCTCTTGAAGGTCCGATTCATACAAGAGGTGAACTATCCCGAGTGGTTATCGAATGTAGTAATGGTGAAGAAATCCAATGGGACTTGGAGAATTTGTATCGATTTTACCGATCTCAACAGGGCTTGCCCCAAGGATCCCTTCCCTCTTCCGAGTATTGACACTCTGATTGATGCCACCTCAGGACATGAGCTCCTCAGCTTCATGGACGCCTTCTCAAGCTACAACAAGATCCGATGTTTCCTCCGAATATCCCGAAGACATCATTCGTGACCGATCAGGGCCTCTACTGCTATAGGGTTATGCCCTTCGGTTTGAAGAATGCAGGCACAACATACCAACGCCTCGTCAACAAGGTTTTCCAAGCTCAAATCGGCCGAAACATGGAGGTGTATGTTGACGACATGCTTGTAAAAAGCATCCGCGGAGCCGATCATATGATTGACCTACAGGAGGCGTTCGATGTTTTGAGAAAGCACAACATGAGACTCAATCCGAACAAGTGTGCGTTTGGTGTCTCGTCAGGGAAGTTCCTCGGCTTCATGGTCAGCCAACGAGGGATTGAAGCCAACCCTGAGAAAATCAAGGCCATATTGGACATGGCCCCTCCCAAGAATGTTAAGGAAGTTCAAAGGCTAACAGGCCGCCTAGCCGCCATAGGGCATTTTCTCTCGAAGTCCGGGGAGAAATGCCTCCCCTTCTTCAAGGCCCTCAGGGGGGCTAAAGGTTTCGAATGGGGATAGCAGCAACAGGAGTCGTTCGAACAGCTCAAGGCATACCTCGTCAACCCTCCTCTCCTCAGCAAACCCATTCCTGGTGAACCCCTTTACCTCTACCTGGTAGCCTTCGAGCAGACCCTCAGTGCCGTTTTAGTAAGGGAAGAAGACCGGGCTCAAAAGCCTATCTATTATGTGAGCAAAGTACTTCGGGATGCCGAGCTCCGCTACCCGAAGATACAAAAGATGGCTTATGCCCTGGTGATGGCCGCAAGAAAGCTTCGCCCGTACTTTTAGTCCCATTCGGTGGTCGTTCTTACCGACTAACCGCTGAAGCAAGTGCTCCACAAGCCGGAGACCTCCGGTCGTCTTATGAAGTAGTCTATCGAGCTGAGCCAGCACGATATAACTTATCAGCCTCGGACCGCGATCAAGGCTCAGGCCTTAGTAGAATTCATAGTTGAGAGTACCATCCCCGAGTCCAGCCAAATAGTGAAGGGACCACCCGTCTGGTCGGTTTATGTGGATGGATCCTCCTGCAACGAGGGAAGCGGGGCAGGAGTCATTCTGGCAGGCCCAGATGATTTCATCCTCCAATACTCCCTCCGTATCAACTTCAAGACCTCTAACAACGAAGCAGAATACGAGGCACTCATAGCCAGCCTTGGAATGGCTCGCAACGCGGGGGCGCAGCGCCTCAGGATCTTTAGCGACTCTCAGCTAGTCGTGAATCAGGTCCTCGGCGAATATGAAGCACGTGACGACAGGATGGTTAAATACTTAGCCAAGGTCAGGAGCCTCATGGCACTGTTTGAAGAAGCCCTCATCCAACGAATACCCCGGGAAGAAAATGCTCAGGCCGACGCCCTCTCCAAACTAGCCTCTTCCTCCCTTCAAGGTCTCGAGCAGACCATCTTGATAGAGGTCCTTCTGAAGCCAAGTATAGAGGACGAAACTTCCGACTCTATGGAGTCGTTGCCCGTCCAACTTGAAGATAACTGGATGAAACCCCTCGTTGAATTCTTGAGGGACGGGCTCCTCCCCCAAGATCCTAAGGAAGCTCGAAGAGTAAGAACCCGATCCGAGCGTTACACACTAATCGGGGGTATCCTATATAAATGCTCTTTCACACATGTAGACGACAGGCCGTACCTGAGATGCCTCTCCCCCGAGCAAGCCGACTACGCCCTACAAGAACTTCATGAGGGCATCGGCGGGGCACATTCGGGGTCCAGAGCTCTAGCCCGCAAAGTGTTGAATTACGGATATTTCTGGCCCACTCTCCTACGAGACGCCGAACGGCACGTTCGGCAATGCAGCTCCTGTCAGAAGTACTCCGACATCCGATGCCTCCCACAAGCTCCACTCACTTCCCTATCAAGTCCAATCCCCTTTGCAATGTGGGGGATGGATTTACTAGGGCCATTTCCACCAGCTCCCGGACAGTTCAAATTCCTAGTCGTGGCGATCGACTACTTCTCAAAATGGATAGAAGCCGAGCCCTTGGCCACGATCACCGAGAACAAGGTTGTTCAGTTCTTTTGGAAGAGCGTGATCTGCCGATTCGACGTCCCTCTGGTCCTGATAACAAACAACGGAACCCAGTTCACCGGGGCTACCTTCCGAGCACTATGTGAAGACCTTGCCATCCAACACCGGTTCTCCTCCGTTTCCCATCCCCAGTCGAATGGCCAAGCCGAAAATGCTAACCGACAGATCCTCTCCGGCATTAAGAATAGATTGGATAAATATTCCAAAGGCTTATGGGTCGATCAGCTTCCCAACGTGCTGTGGAACTACCGCACCACAAAACGGACCCCCACAGGAGAGAGCCCATTCAATCTCACCTATGGGTCCGAGGCCATCATCTCCCTAGAAGTCGGAATACCCTCTCCTCATCTAATAGCTTATGAAGAAGAGCAAAATGCCAGAGAGCTCCGAGCAAACCTAGACCTAATAGATGAGATCCGAGAAAGAGCTGCCATTCGTCAACAAAGCTACCGAAGAAGGATTGAGTTGGCATACAACAAAAAAGTCCGCCCTACGGACCTCAAAGAAGGGGACCTGGTCCTCAGAAAGTTAGCCAACTCATTCCCAGGCCAGAAGAGCAAATTTGCCCCAAATTGGGAAGGGCCTTACAAGATCGCCAAAGTAATCCGCCCCAGGACATACAAACTAGAAGACCTCGAAGGCAGAGAGATCCCTAGGACCTGGAATGTCGACCATCTTCTAAAATACCAAGAGAGAGCACCAACGCCTCTCTAAGTATTTCTAAGATGTCGAACTGTTCCTCTCCTATTACTTGTACTGTCTTTCTTTTATTTCTCTCTTGTAATGACGGCTTGCAACTTTAGAAGCAGCCGATCACTAGTCATCAATAAAGAAAACTTTTTCACATTTTACTTGAAAGAAATTTGTTTACATCTCCCTGCTTTTACTCTTCACTCTAACGATGGTTCGGAGTCCAACACTTGGCTCGATTCTACTTCGCAAGTTCGCTCCTAAGCGAGCTAGAAGTAGTTCGCCATTCGGAATTGCTCCCACAACCGTTAAACAACTCTAACGATGGTTCGGAGTCCAACACTTGGCTCGATTCTACTTCGCAAGTTCGCTCCTAAGCGAGCTAGAAGTAGTTCGCCATTCGGAATTGCTCCCACAACCGTTGAACAACTCTAACGATGGTTCAGAGTCCAACACTTGGCTCGATTCTACTTCGCAAGTTCGCTTCTAAGCAAGCTAGAAGTAGTTCGCCATTCGGAATTGCTCCCACAACTGTTGAATAACTCTAACGATGGTTCGGAATCCAACACTTGGCTCGATTCTACTTCGCAAGTTCGCTTCTAAGCGAGCTAGAAGTAGTTCGCCATTCGGAATTGCTCCCACAACCGTTGAACAACTCTAACGATGGTTCGGAGTCCAACACTTGGCTCGATTCTACTTCTCAAGTTCGCTCCTAAGCGAGCTAGAAGTAGTTCGCCATTCGGAATTGCTCCCACAACCGTTGAACAACTCTAATGATGGTTCGGAGTCCAACACTTGGCTCGATTCTACTTCGCAAGTTCGCTCCTAAGCGAGCTAGAAGTAGTTCGCCATTCGGAATTGCTCCCACAACAGTTGAACAACTCTAACGATGGTTCGGAGTCCAACACTTGGCTCGATTCTACTTCGCAAGTTCGCTCCTAAGCGAGCTAGAAGTAGTTCGCCATTCGGAATTGCTCCCACAACCGTTGAACAACTCTAACGATGGTTCGGAGTCCAACACTTGGCACGATTCTACTTCGCAAGTTCGCTTCTAAGCGAGCTAGAAGTAGTTCGCCATTCGGAATTGCTCCCACAACCGTTGAACAACTCTAACGATGGTTCGGGGTCCAACACTTGGCTCGATTCTACTTCGCAAGTTCGCTTCTAAGCGAGCTAGAAGTAGTTCGCCATTCGGAATTGCTCCCACGACCGTTGAACTACTTTAACGATGGTTCAGAGTCCAATACTTGGCTCGATTCTACTTCGCAAGTTCGCTTCTAAGCGAGCTAGAAGTAGTTCGCCATTCGGAATAGCTCCCACAACCGTTGATCTACTTTAACGATGGGTCGGGGTCCAACACATGGCTCGACTGTGCGCTGCGAACTCACTGTGGAGCGAAGCCCGACTCATCTTGCAAGTTCGCAAGATGGAATGACCGAAGCGCAGCTCGGCACCACCGGCCGAACGCTCATGTCGCCGACCCCCACACGAGCAAAAGACCAGCTCAGGGACCTCGGCACGACGAACACAGTCACAAACAAAACAACTACACAAAGCTACAAAGAACATGCAAGCCTGAGAGAGAAATATTATTAATAATTGGGACACAGTACAAAGCGACTCTTCCATACAACAAGATTACAAGGCTTTAAAGAGCAAAAATTACAATGCCGACTCACTACACTTAGACTAAATACAAAGGCTTCAAAAATGATCATCAATGCCTCCGTGGCGCAGGGATGCTCCTCTTCAAGGACACTCAAGGGTGGCGACGTTTACCTCCGGAGCTCGACCCCAAACCAGCGAATTGGGACGTGTCCTCGGCACTGCTCCTAGCAACCGCACCGACGGATGCCCCGCTCGACGAAATGGCCACCGAGCTTTGCGCATCCCTCGGGCTAGGATGGCCGAGAGGCGGACGGGTCGCGAGCTCATAAAACGTGATGCCCCGATCGCTCTCCGCGCGAGTACATGAAGTACTCCTGACGTTGATTGGCCCCGAGCACGGTTTGAGGCGAGCCACCTTCGCCTCTAGCTCTGAGATCCGCTCCCTCAGAGAGTCATCTTTGACATTGACCTCGAAGCGAGGAGGTATCGCGGAGCTCAGGACGCCGGAGCGACTCGCGATAAGACTAGGGCTGGTATACCGTACCGTACCGTATTATCATTACTCTACCGTCTACCGTACCGGAATACTTGGTACATAAATTTCTCTACCATTACCGTGCCAAGATTTTGGTACTACCGAGTTCGGTACTACTGGAATATTGGTACGGTATTGGTAATACCATGGTACTACCGGACATCAATTAGCTTAAAAAAATAACATTCATATAAATGGCAAATGAAGGATAAATAAGCTCAACATAAATATATATATGAAGAAGTTCCAACATAAATAATTTTATATATATATATATATATATATATATATATATATATATATATACTAGTATTATGCACGTGCTGTGCACGTGGAGAAAATTGGGGAATGAAAAGGGTAAAAAAAAATCTACCAGCACGTGCGTTGCACAGGTTGGGTTAAGGACAAATTACACTAAGGCCTTCTCCCATTATAGTAGTAGATATATATATATATATATATGAAGAAGTTCCTTAATCCACCCAGGCCAAACAACAAATCAGGGTTGTAGACTTTATTGTTGTACAATTTCAGAGATGTATAAGTTTCAATATAATGTATCTATATTGTATGAAAATTAGTTTCGATATTTCTACAATATGATTGATTTAATATGCTACTTTATTAGATTCAACATTCTGCAATATGCTTAATTAGATATAATTGGATAGCTTCAACATACAGGGAAAGAATGACAACAATTCCTGAAGTTAAGAAGATTCATATATAAAGAATGACAACAGTATTGTTATTTTCCGTTCATAACATTCATGATATTTGATGGTTCTTTCATTTCTGTGTATTGTTCCACTCCTTTTTTTTGTAGTATGTATCTCATTTAGAAGATTCATATATAAATCAATTTCAGGATTATGATACAAATATAATACATAAATAAGATTTCACCTATATTAACTCCTAAAAAAAATACAAAAATTAATTTGATAAATCAAATCAGACGATCTTTTACATTCTAAATTCCTAATTTACTTGTGAATAATAATACCCAAGATCTCAAGAAAACCCAACAAGAACAAGAAGAAGATGGATCTTATATTAATACACCAACTAAATTCTAATGTTTTCTAATTAGTCGAAAAAATCCTCCAAAAATACCGTACCGATGGGGCTGAAGAAGGTAGGCGGTGTCGCGACAGCGTGGTGCTTCGGCAGCGTAGTGCGTAGGTCAATCAGTGCGTGTGCCCTAGATTCAGAAAAAGAAAAAAAGGAAGAAGGAAAAATAGAAGAATAGTTGAAGTACTAGTATAACTGGGGTGAAAAATTGAAAAAGAAAATAAGAAAAATGGGCCTGGAGCTAGGTCTGAGCCTGGGTTTTTAAATATAAAAATTAAATTAAATATATATTAATTACTTGGTATGGTACGGTATACCATGGTATCAGTATTGGATACCAGTACCGTACCATATAATTTTGGTATGGTACAATACCGATATTTCGGTATGGTATTACCAAGATTTCGGTAATATATGGTATGGTAATGGTATGGTACGGTAATATGGTATTTTTTGACACCCCTAGATAAGACGGCGAAGATGAGTGACTTCGATGCTCTTGTCTACCGTGGCTCTCTTTAGTGCGTCGACCTCGGCCGTCAGTTCATCCCGTGCGGTCGTCAGTTTGGCCACTTGGGCTGTCAGTCCTTCTCCCTCCGTCCGAAGCTCCGTCTCCACAGTTTGCAGGTGGCGGATCTCAGAAAGCAAGTCGTCCCTCTCCGCTGTTATTTTGGATAAGGTGTGACGAATGCACTTGATCCGAAGGCCATAGCTAAATGCAGTAGACGAACCCTCATCCTCTCCTAAAGGGGTCATCTCGGCGATCCTGCTCTCCAGTCACCGGATCTCGATGTCTCGCTGACCCAGGATGAGTTGAAGGTGGTTCCGCTCGCTTTCGGCCCTGCGCAATCCCAACTCGACTTCGTAGAGCCGCTCCCGGCACCTCGCCAAGCACAGCCTCGTCGCCCCTAAGCCAGCCTCGGCCCGAGCATCGTCATACGAGCGAGTTGGCTCGACGGCTTGAGTTACTACCACAAGCTGAAAAGAAGTCGAGACAAACAACAAGTCTTTAAACGCACTGCCGAAGTCCTACACTTCAAAAATTTTCAAACAAGTTTTCAAGAATTGTTGGGAAAAGATAAAGACATAGAGTCGAACCCAAAAAGATGTGTTTTTCATTCATTACAAAAGGCGGTGGCTAGTCTGCGATTAGGCATTACAAAAAAAAACAAAAACAAAAGAAAAGAAAAAAGTGAGCGGAGTCAGGGCGCGACCTCTTTCCCGGGGCGGCGAGAGCGGGTGGGAGTCGATGTCTCTGAAGGGGGCACCACCGCCAGCGGGGTTACCACTGAATCCGGCGCCTCGGCGATGATTTCGACTTCAGTCTCGACTTCGTCCTTGCCTTCTTCTTCTTCCCCCTCGGATTCGGGGTCGAAGCCCTCGACGTGGCCCGGGAACAGTCTCCATCCCGAGCAGTCCACGTCGGGGTACGCCTTCGTCACCCGGGCAATGGCTTCGGCGTAGGCCCTGGCCATATTTTGGGCGAGGAAACCCTGCGCCTTCTCCATCGTCGCGTCCTCCGCCGCCTTCACAGCAGCAGCCTTGGCCTCTGCCGCCTCGGCCAATTGCTTGGTCGCCTCCTCCTGCTGGCGAAGAAGATCGCCCTCTAGTTTCGTGACCTGAGCTTCGAGGGACTCGACCCTCGCCTTCTTCCCTTCAAACTCGACCGTGAGCCTGTCGAGCCTGTTCCCCATCCGAGCCTTCTCTTTCCGAGCTTGGTCGGACTCTTACTTCAGCTCCTTCTCCAGAGCCGCCAACCTCTCGGTGAGGTGTCCAAAATGGACAATGATCTGCGACAAAGGAAGAAGAATTAAAAGAGTTAGAAAAATTATAGCCAAAGAAATTCAACGACGGCAAAAATCTAATACTTACCGAGACGGCCGAGCGAGCAATCTCGATGACGTCGTCACCTTCTTGCCCGGCCTCCATGGTGGCGCGATCCTTCGGCGTCGCCAGATGCTTGACGGCCTGCATGCTCGCCAAGGAGTTACCGAGGAATCCATCATGTTTCCGAACTTGCCAGTCCGGAATATGGATCCTCTTGTGCTCCTCGGTCAGGAGCTCTTCGGCCGCCACTGACAGCGGCGGCGTCGTCATCCCGAAGGCTGCGGCAATGGGGAAGTCACCAACCCCGGTTGACGCCGAGGCGCCTGCATCGGCAACGGCCGGACTCCGAAGGGTCTCCGTCTCCCCGATCGTCTCCGTGACCCTCGGAGTCTTTGGGGTCGGTAACTTGGTGTCCACCCTCTTGCGCTTCTTCGGCGCCTTACTGGCGAGCCCAGCTCTGAGAGCCAACACCGCATCGTAGTCCATCGTCTCTGCATTAAAAACGAAGTTAGTTAGCACAATACAAGTCATGAGAAGTAAAGTATGAAAAACAAAGCATAAAAGAAGCTGCGTACTGGGATCTACGCGGCAGAGCCCTCCCTTGAATAGGACAACCTCGGTCAGCTCCTTCCAATCATACTGCGGCCGATCGAGAAGTGTCCAGACTACCTCTTCTTCTTCAGGACGAAGCTTGGGCAGCGCCTTCGCCCTCTTCGGCACCCCTTCCACCCAACTGGAGGGGATCGGCCAGGCCTCCGGACTCCGCACTATCAAGAACTTTTCACGCCAGGTGCTTGATGGAGTCGGGGCATATGACGAGCCTGCCGCCATGCCTCGGAGCCAAATAGTATCGGTACTCGACCTGTTCCCTTGGTGTAGCCGATAGATTGTCCGAAGCACGTTCAGCTCCGGCTCGATCCCAGCAGCTTGGCAGTGAAGTACGAAGCCGTTTATGACTCTCCATGCGTTCGGCATGAGTTGGATGGGGCTGACCCCGAACCAACTCAGGATGAGGATAGCGAACGGATGGAGAGGTAGCCGAGCCCCAGCGATAAAGGTGTCAACCGACCAGCAACACATGGTCACTGGCAGCGGCGAGTTGGCCCTAACCCCGGGACCCGGTAGCATAAGCTCGTACTCCTCCAGGATCTGGAAACAGTCCCGGATCACTCCCAAGTCCTCTTCGCGAAGGATCAACACCGTCTTGTCCGCCTCCGTCGTCTCCCTCGCCGCATTCTCCTCGAAGGACCTCCCCCTCCCATGAACTATGCGCTCAGCGTGCTCCTCTGGAAGCTCCCGAACCCTGTGGAGTCCCGTCAGTTGCCCCGGCAATCTGCCGAACTCCCCCATACGCTTCGGCTCCTCCACGATCGAATCTTTGCCGAACACCTTCTTGCCCTTGTCTGGCCGACTCGGAGTGTGGGCTTCGACAACTTCAAGGGAGGGCTCGGACCAAGAGGTCGACTCGGAGACAGAAGCAAGAGACATAGTTTATGAAATAAACTAAGTATGAATTACCTTAAAAGATTAGCTGCCGGAAACTCCACCAGAAAACGAACGGTGATCACCGGAAATACTCGCTTAGCACAAAAGATGGGGGTAGGGTTTTATAGTGCGAGGCGCGCAAAACGAGGTTAATGGGCCTGTACTGTCGGCCCATTCGCACAAAACGACAAAAGCGACCTCAATCGTCGCCTTGCTTACCACGCCAAGCCATACATCGCATTAATTACTGTCCCATCTGGCAGAAGCTCAGAGGTCACAGCATTAAATGAGCATCTCATCCGTCAGAACTGTCAGAAGTTCAGAAGCCATCACATTTAATGGCTGCCACGTCAGCCAGGAGCACAGAAGCCACCAACTCCGCAAGGCATCCTACGCCAAAAACGACAAGTCTTAGGCCTCGGCACCAGCTGCCGAGCGCTCTTGACACCGACCCTGCTACAGGGAAAAAGTGGGGTACGGTACCAGCTGCTGAGCGCTCTTGACACCGACCCTGTTATAGGAAAAGATTGGGGTTCGGCACCAGCTACCGAGCGCTCTTGACACCGACCCTATTACAGGGGAAAAGTGGGGTTCGGCACCAGCTGCCGAGCGCTCTTGATACCGACCCTGTTACGGGGAAAAATTGGACCTCGGCACCAGCTGCCGAGCGCTCTTGGCACCGACCCTGTTACAGGAAAAAATTGGGGTTCGGCACCAGCTGCCGAGCGCTCTTGACACCGACCCTGTTACAGGGAAAAATTGGGGTTCGGCACCAGCTGCCGAGTGCTCTTGACATCGACCCTGTTACAGGGAAAGATTGGGGTTCGGCACCAGCTGCGGAGCGCTCTTGACACCGACCCTGCTATAGGGAAAGATTGGGGTTCGGCACTAGCTGCCGAGCGCTCTTGACACCGACCCTGCTGCAGGGAAAGATTGGGGTTCGGCACCAGCTGCCGAGCGCTCTTAACACCGACCCTGCTACAGGAAAAGATTGGGGTTCGGCACCAGCTGCCGAGCGCTCTTGACACCGACCCTGTTACAGGGGAAAAGTGGGGTTCAGCACCAGCTGCCGAGCACTCTTGATACCGACCCTGTTACAGAGGAAAAGTGGGGTTCGGCACCAGCTGCCGAGCGCTCTTGACACCGACCCTGTTACAGGGAAAAATTGGACCTCGGCACCAGCTGCCGAGCGCTCTTGACACCGACCTTGTTACAGGGGAAAATTGGGGTTCGGCACCAGCTGCCGAGCGCTCTTGACACCGACCTTGTTACAGGGGAAAATTGGGGTTCGGCACCAGCTGCCAAGCGCTCTTGACACCGACCCTTTTACATGGAAAGAGCTACCTCGGACCCCGCCGAACTCCACCTCCGCACTCACGACCTAGCCGAGGTGCCTTAGCTCTTCAACAGAGGACGCCGAACCACCTACGGACTTTGGCCTCCTCGACGGCGAGCGCACGAAGGGGTCGGTGATGAGATACAAGTATGAAGGCTGCGCAACGAAGGAAAACGTCCGAGCCATTCGCCAGAAAGTTGCGAAAAAACAATTAAAAATTCGGGAAATTAAGGAAGAACTCATGGAAAACAATTATGAAGTTGGGGAAACATTTCCTGATCCCCAAACAAATAATTGTCGCCAAGAACAAACTTTTAAGACCCCTGAACGACAAATTGACACTTCGCAAAGTTGAGAGAATATTCCTGCGGGAACACCACATGACCATAAGAGCTCAGGAGCGACTCAGGGTTCAACCAACTGGAAAAATCACCATACTACCTTCTTCAAGATTCAAAACCTTCCATTTGGACTCCGATACAACTCCACTAGCCATTAAAACAGTTAAACTACTCCTCAAAGGCTGATCAAACTCAGTCTTTAGGAGTGGGGGGCTCGTGATATGGCTAAAAATAGGGTTAAATCGGAACCGTCCAAATCGGACACGAATCTTGAAGCCCAGGGATAAAACGGTAATTTCACCTGCCAATGGGTCTGAGATGGGTACTGGATCTCTTCGTCAAAGATCCAATAACCCTCGAACAGATCCACCTCAATCGGGTGCAGGTTTCAACCAGCAGAAAGCCCGATCCAGAGGGATAGAATTAGGGTTTCTGATTAAATTCTAATTAACGGCCCTGATTCATGCCTATCCTTCCACTGGGAATTAGGGATTACATTCCTAATCTGTTTACAAGGAGTATATTCCTTATCAGATCATGGGGATTACATTCCTAATCTGATCCCTAAGACGCCTATAAATACCCCCCATCCATCTCCATTAAGAGGTAATCAATCTTTTGCCAGTTTTTATGCTCTTTCATAATCTTCTCTGATTACTGACTTGAGCGTCGGAGGGTGCATCGCCGGGAACAACCCCGGTATCTCGCACTTTTTGCAGGTGTACGGCAAGAGTCAGCGTCGAACTCCGACGGAACAGGTACACAGGTTTGCTATTCAGTTTTCCTAAGAATCCACAAATACTATCTGTTTGCCCCCACACCAAATTTAGCGGCAACAGTACTCCTTTACATAGACACATTTATCACATTCATTAATTTTGAATCCATTTGATAATAACGTGTTATCAAATTTTTCATGCCATTGTTTTGGGGCTTGTTTAAGTCCGTAAAGAGATTTAATCAATTTACAAACTTTTCTCTCTTGACCTTTGACAACAAACCCTTTGGGTTGTTCCATGTAGATTTCTTCATCTAACTCACCATTTAGGAATGCAGTCTTCACATCCATTTGGTGGATTTCCAAATTGTGAATCGATGCTATAGCAATTAATGTCCGTATAGACGTAATTCTAGTCACCGGTGAATAGGTGTCAAAGAAATCCATGCCTTCTTTTTGACGATAACCTTTAGCTACTAATCGAGCTTTGTACTTCTCGATAGTGCCGTCTGGTCTCATCTTTCGTTTGAAAATCCATTTGTGGCCAATGGTTTTATGACCCTGAGGTAAATCAACCAACTTCCACATGTCGTTTTGCACAATGGATTCCATTTCGTTTTGGACAGCCTCTTTCGAATAAGGTGCTTCCGAGGATTTCATGGCAGCCTTATAAGTCTGAGGTTCTCCTTCTAGAACAAAGGTCACAAAGTCAAGTCCAAAATCTTTGGCAATTCCACCACGTTTACTTCTTCTAGGTTCCACAATTTCTTGTTGAACGGATGAAGAGCTTGCCATCTTGTGGAGATAAATCTCCATATGTTCTTTTCACAGAAGACTTTTCTTTGAAAGGAAAAATATTCTCGAAGAACTCTGCTTCAACTGAGTCCATTACGGAATTCTTAGTTATATCTTCAACTTCGGATTTGTAAACCAAAAATCTATAAGCAGCACTATTCTTGGCTGGACCAATATATACTAGTATAATGCACGTGCGATGCACGTCTATAAAGGTATGTAGGATTTTGAGGAAGGGACAGGTCTATAATGCACGTGCGATTTTCCTTTAGTATAATGCACGTGCGATACACGTCTAGTAATTTACACATGCAATGCACGTTTTAATAAAATATATATTTTTTAAAGTAAAAAATTCAACATAATCTAATATCGAACATGATACCTTTTTTTATATTAGTTATGTACGGACAGTGCATGTCTTACTAATTTTTTTTAAAATATACAAACTTTGACGTAGTGAGAACTCGAACTAAAATCTCCTTCATATTAATTATATACGTGCATCACATGGGTTAATAGATTAACAAATTACACTAAACCTTTTCCCGTTATAATATTAGATATTAGAGATAATACTAATTATTATTTTATATGAATAACATTTTTATAAATAATTATATCATAAATAAATTTAAACTTTATAAATATTATAATAACTAACAACAATTGAATAAATAAAGGTTAACCAATTTTAAAATGAGTAATTGAAATTAAATGATTGGTTATCTATAGATAACATCACTAATATCTTTCATAGGAATTATACTTAAGCCTTAAAAAAAACATATATTGCAGGTGTTATTTTCCGGCAGAAAGCCAAATACAAAAATTTTCAACAATAATCATTATCTTTCATAGGAATTATCCTTCAAAAGAGTTATTACAATACTTAGAAGGGGGCAGTCATACTTATTTGTCAGATAACTTTCAGTTTTTAATATGAATGTCGAATGTCAACTTCCTTTCCATAATTGAATTTGTTATTTTTATCATAATCTATGCAGTGGTTGACTGGACATATATTGGCGTCATTGTTTTAGTTTTCTTCTACCTTATAGAACAGAGTTTCAGTCGACATATTTATAACTTTGATTCTGGGTTTGAGGACAGTATAGAACCTTCAAGAGTTTGCTGTTAGTATATGTGATTGAAGGCATTGTACCTTATGTTTGAATTTGCATCAAGAGCTTAAAGGGTTACTAATTATTAGGTTTTTGTTGTATTATGTAATTGTTAGATTAATTTATATCATTTTTGTTTCCTGCAGGTTCTTTTTGGGCTTTCCTCCTTCGTAAACTTGAATTTGCTTGCTAAAGATATATTGAAGGTGTTATTAGGAGAGGAAACTGAAGTTACTTCAACTACTATTGCTTATCCTGTTTACAAATTTAGAGCTACGGTTGGTTTCATTTTTGCAGATTTTAATTCTTGTCTCTTACAATCTACATATATAGTTGTTGCAGTGCTTGTGATTTATCTTTACTGTTGCTAGATCACCTGTACTTCATACTTTTACATTAAATTACATGAAAGTTTCAACTTTGTACATATATGTACCCTCAGGTTTTAGGAATATACATTAAACCTTCAAAATAAGGTGAAATTATACATTAAACCTTCAAAATAAGGTGAAATATGAGAGACTTTTTCTTGTTGAAGGCTAGGTACTCAATCCTTTGATGACCAAGTAACCTTGTCTAGGCAATTGCTGTTTTATTACCTTTCTCAACCCTAACTTGAAAATTAGAACTGCACCCTTGAAACTACAATCTAAATTTACACTCACATGAACTAAAAATCTCATTCATTCATCTTCTTCATTCTCAACTGCAGCTTCCTCCACTTCCTTCCCTTTCTCAACAACCGCCTCTTCTTCGTTATCTTCTTCATTGTTCTCCTCAACTTTCTCAGCATTGTACTTCTCCATTGCCTCCTCAAATCTGCCTTCAACTCCGCTGGTCAATCTGTATAAACCTTCTTCTCCTCACCGCTCATCGACCTCCACTTCTCTCCTCCGTCCTTGGCAATTGATGTTACACCCTTTGATGTAGGGTGAGTTTCTTTGTAGGTCTTCCTGAATTCGTCCATGAAGACAAAGAAGGCAGTGGGTGGGCGTTTGGGTCGCCGTAGCTCTTTGCTTTCTCGCTTTTCCTCTCATTGTTCACGGATGATGGTGCAGCTCTCTTCCTACCACACAAATGCACAAAACCCAATAGACAAAATGTCCTTTAAAATGTAATCACCACTTTTAAAGCACACAAAACCAACTTGACGAAATGCAAAAAAAACAAAACAAAACAAAACTAAACAAAACAAAAATCGCCAATTTTTAAGCACGCAAAACCCATTCGATAAAATTCCAAACGAAAATCAATAATTTTAAAGCGCACAGAACCCATTTGGCAAATTGCCAAAGCACCCAAAACCCAAAACCCATTTGATAAAATGCCCCAAATATAACAATCACCCATTTATACCTCTCAGGCTTCTTGATCTGCGTCTCCTTCTCAACAACTTGAGCCTCCAAATTCATCCTTATCTTCGAGTCGAAGCTACAACCGTGCATGTCAATAAGCACAACCGGCACATCTTTGTTACACTCTTCACTAAAAACACGTTAAAAAAAACTAATTTGAATCAATAAACAATAAATGAAGGAAGAAAGTAAGAATCCCAAAAAAGAAAAGAAAACACCACTTGAAAGTTGCTACTTACCGTCGGGTAAACGCGCTGCCATCTCTTGCTCGTTTGAGAGAAGCCGTCTCAGCTTCCACCCTCTTCCTTGGCCTTGCTGGGTTCAACTTGGTTGATCCCACCATTGATTAAAGATTCCTCCTCCGAATCCTCATGGGAGGACTTCGGCGACCCCGACGACGACCACGACCCCGGCTCTTAGGGTTGACCAGGAAGAAGAAGAAGAAGAAGAAAAAGGGGAAATAAATGAAAACGAATGGGTTGAAGAGGTATGAATGGGTTGCTGTTAATAAAGGTGTTAATAAAGGGGATGAAGAGGTATGAAGGGATACAAATGAATTTTAATTGCCTTGTAGTAGGCATCTTTCTAGTAATCACACAATTTAATTAATGGGTGCATGATTATATTTATTGTTCACCTTTATCAGTGTAGTAACATGACTATATTTATTGTTCACCTTTATCAGTGTAGTAATTAAACCCGGTTTTTATTGTTCACCTTTAATTCAACCCGGTTTTTGATAGTATAGATTTAATTCAACCCGGTTTTTAATTTAGTTTCATTTATTAGGCATGCAAATTACATTTTATACCCCTATATAATTTTTTAGCCCTTTATGTTTGTGAGGGTATAATAGTAAAAAGCCAGCAAAATAAGGCTTTGCTTAATAATAGTATAGATGAAATCTATAGTTTTTGGTCCGAGTTTAGTTCTTTTTGGAAAAGGAACTTGCACTTTTGCAAGACAACCCCACACTTTAATAGTCTTATAAGTAGGCAATCGTCCTTTCCACAACTCGTAAGGAGATTGATTACTTGACTTATGAGGAATTCTATTTAGAACATCATTTGCGGTAAGTAACGCCTCACCCCATAAACTGTTTGGTGCTCCCGAACTAATTAACATTGAATTTATCATATTCTTCAATGTTCTATTCTTTCGTTCGGCAACTCCATTTTGTTGTGGAGTATATGATGCAGTAGTTTGATGTACTATACCATGAGAGGAACAAAATTCTGTAAAGTCTTTAGATAGGTATTCTCCACCTCTATCAGATCTCAGAATCTTTATCCTTTTCTCAAGTTGATTTTCAACTTCGGCTTTATATGATTTGAACATACTCAAAGTTTCGTCTTCGGTACGTATCAAATACACATAACAAAACTTACTACAATCATCGATAAATGTTACATAATAGTTTTTCCCTCCTCTACTTGGAGTTGCTTGAAAATCACATAAATCCGAATGGATTAAACCAAGTATTTCGTTAGATTTCTCAATAGATTTATGCGGGTGACTTGCATATTTTGATTCTATACAAACCCCACATTTTGTTTTTATGTCCATAGAACACTTTGGTAATAATCTCAGATTTCCCATTCTTTGTAAAGAACGGAAATTCACATGGCCTAATCTAAAATGCCATAAAGAAGACGATTCAACCATGTACATAGAATTAGTGCTAGTGCCTGCGTTTTTATTAATAGCATCAGTCATTACAACATTGAGTTTAAAGAGTCCCTCACTAAGGTAACCCTTTCCAACAAACATCCCTCCCTTGGAGAGTACAAACTTGTCCGACTCAAACACAAGTTTAAAACCTTTGTTACTCAAAACAGGACCAGATACTAGGTTCTTTCGGATGGAAGGAACATGATACACATTAGATAACATAAGTTCCTTCCCCGAAGTCAACTTCAGAATTACTTTTCCTTTGCCTTGTATCTTTGCGGTTGCAGCTTTTCCCATGTACAGATTTTCACCATCTTCAATATCTTGGTATGTAGAGAACATTTCTCTAGCCGAGCACACATGCATGGTAGCACCCGTTTCAACCCACCAATCTGTAGTATTAGTGATCAAGTTTGCCTCGACCACTACAACAAATTGATTTTCAGTATGGTTGTCTTGGTTAGTGTTCTTTCCATTACCACCACCTTCTCCGCCACCCTTTTTATTGTAACAGTCCTTTGCTTTGTGGCCCGGTTTTCCGCATACCCAGCAGTTTTTGGTTGCCTTTATTCTGGGTTTCTTGAAGTCTTGCTTCTGTGGACTGAGAGCATCACCATCTTTCTTTCCTTTCTTTTTCTTGCCTTTTGGTTTGGATTCAACCATGTTAGCAGTTGCATCCATGGCCGCCATATCTGCTTTCTCATTGTTCCGAGAATCCTCTTCCACGCGGAGTTTCAGAACCAATTGCTCAAAATTCATATCCTCAGTTAGATGTTTAAGATGAGTCTTAAAATCCTTCCACGAAGGTGGCAATTTTTCCAATAAAAGAGCCAGCAACAAAGGTTTCAGTTAGACCCATACCTTCTTCATCTAACTCATGGATAATGAATTGGAGTTCCTCTACTTGTTTGACGACTGATTTGCCATCAGTCATTCTGAAGTTTAGAAACTTTCCGATCACGAAATTCTTTGAACAGGCCACTTTCGTCTTATATTTGTTGTCCAATGACACCCACAAGTCCCGTGCAGAACTGAACTTGGCATAGATGTCATACAGAGAGTCGTCTAAGGCATTCAGAATGTAGTTTTTACACATAAACTCATTCTCAGTCCATGCCTGTATGAGTTTTCTTCTCTCGGCCTTTTCTGCAGCAGTTGGAACATCCTCTCCTTTGCCTTCTGGTAAGGCCTTAGGAGCCTCCGAAGTCAGAACATAAGCCACACGAAGTGTTGTCAAATAGAACAACATCTTCTGTTGCCAACATCTGAAATCTTTGCCTTTGAATTTCTCAGGCTTTTCGACATGTTTGCTTTTAACACCCGAAACCGATTGATCCATCGTGAATGGAAATTTCTGTCTTATATTGTTAAAAACCAATCAGTACAGAGTAATAAAAGCGAATTGTATACTGGTAAATTAACAAACGATAATTTTGAAACAGGGAATTGAATCACCAATTTGGAATGATTGAGGCCTGGTTGACAGTGTCCTAAGACAAAAATTCGCCCGCACTCCCACCGAGATGCAAACGTCCGTCAAGAGGATACAACGATCTTCAGAAAATATTCTGACGGATTTACAGTATGACTTTCTCAGAAAAATTCGAAGGAAAAATGGAAGAGAAGAGAATTGGTTTTTGTCTATGTTTCCAGACTTCACTTCATCTTCTATTTATAGAGTATTTTGATCGCGGGCGGTTTCTTCAACAGTTATTACCAAACCTTCAACAGTTATTACCGAACCAACATGTCTGTTCGAGACATGGTCAGTTTCAGACATATCATGTCTGTTTAACAGACATGTCCGTTTCAGACCAACTCTTTGTGTCTGTTCGGCTTACTGCCCATTTACTCTCTTTCCTTACTTACTCTTTATAAAGAGTATTTAATTTATGTACATTACCTATGTGGGACATTGTCCCTTCATATGCACATACATATTCCAACAATACCCTACATTTTCTATTCAAACTTCAATAATACCCCACATACATATTCCAACAGAACTATCCGGTGTCTCAAGATCGGCAACAAATGTCACATTGTACATGAAGCTTTTTGTGACTTCATCTTGGAATTTGTAAAATATTTTCAAAGTATATGTTTTCGCTATTTGTGCCTCCAAAGCCCATTCGCTCTTCAACTTCGGTCTCTTCTCACGGTTACGATGATTTTCTTTCAATTCATCGTGTCATTGGCTTCCCAAAAAACGGTCGAAGATGACGGCAAATTCATGCAGGGAATAATTTTTTTTCGTATGATGCTTCAGGGCAGAATGTGCGGACTCAACCCGTTAGCTACTCAACGTGCCGGCCCAAAAAGAATCTTTAGCGTAGATGAGTGCCCAACTTTCACGGATATCGAATATATCGTTCAACCATTTGTTACTCTCTAATCCGTATTGCGAAATCAAAATATTCCACTTTTCTACAAATTCATGTATATATTCGGAATTGTAGATTACATTCTTTAAGGACTCCCTAAACTTGTCGACATCGGTCGAAAGACGAACCTCAGGGGTAACTTATCCAGAATGTGCCAAATACAAAAACGATGCCGAGTATGGGGGAAAACTTTCTTAACTGCGGCCGCGATCCCACGGTCTTGATCGGTGATAATACTGGATGGAGCACGATTCATAACCCCTAGCCACTTTTCAAAGAACCATTCAAACGAAGAGGCCATCTCATTTGGAATGAACCCACCTCGTAAGAAAGTCGATTGTCAATGTTGATTCACTCCAACAAACGGAACAAATAACATTCCGTAACGGTTCGTATTGTACGTGGCATCAAAGCAAACTACATCGCCAAATTCTTCATAATTCATCATACAAATATCATCTACCCACATACAATGTGACAACCGCCCTTCGGGATCGACTTGAATGTCATAAAAAAATGAAGGATCCGTCTGTTTCATAGATTCGAAAAAATCAATTAGCATTGTAGAATCGTATCCTTTCAATGCTTCTTGCGAATCTCTAACTAAATTTCTAACATCTTTTTCTGTGAATCCTACTTGATCGTGACCGCCACTAGCACTTTCGAAAAAGAGCATTTGTCGACATGTTTGGATATTAGCTTGGTTCATTTGATCTATAATCCTTTTGTCCGTATTTGACACGGACCTGTTCCGGGGCAAAAGGTGCCTTCTACCGGGTGAGGTGAATTTGTGATTGTGTTCTTTGTGAAATGAATACACCACCCACATATTACTTGCTTCGTTCAATTTTACACGAACGCAAGCCTTACAACCCGTTCTACTGGTTGTTCCCCGTCTACCATCACTATGTGGACCCGGCGACGACCTAGCTTTATTACAAAGATATGACTTATCTACTTTCATTCCCCCCCTTTAATTTATTCCCACCCCTACGCATTGCAAAACCCCCACAACGGGCATATGAAGAATAAAAATTCTCGGCCTCAACTAAATTGGGGAATGTCATACCTAACTTTGGTTTCAGATGGTCTTCGACTATTGGAATGGAATCATTGATTGGTTCTATCTGCACAAAATTATCGCCGGTAGCAGAACTTTCCGTATCGTTGTTCATCTGCAGTAAAAATATATTATTGGTCAATTAATAACACATTATATATAAAACAACTTGTTAACAAACGACTGCGATATATATACATACGAAGCAAAATAAGTGACAACACGTCGAAAACGACGTCATATAAATACAAAACTCTTCTATTGGGTCCGGCTTGCCACGCACAAGGTAATGGAACTTCTACAAGTAAGTTCTGATCCACGGTTTGCAAGATAAGGCCGTGTCTTGCTTGCATTCCCCTCATTCTTGAACTGAGGTTGTTGTTTGATATACGGTACAAATCCGCACAAACGAGATCAAAAAATTTCTAAACTTTCGGAGTTGGACGGCGGCAAAACACATGAGCCAACCAAATTTGTAGAGATCTATTTCGACTCATAGATTGCAAAATATGCCGATGTATCGCTTTCACTCACGGAAATGAATTGAAAGCGATACACGGTCGTACATTGCAAACCGTGAATCCGAACACACTTATACGAATTGCGTTGGGTTGTGTATGGCGTGTCCGACGTACTTGCTAAGTTGCATAAATTTTTTTCCGCTTTGTGCGCTATTACTAACATCGAACAACAAACAACAACAACTAATACAACATCTACTTCCCCAATTAAATTAGAATTACCTACTCTATAAAAACCTACGCATAATATAGCAATTGTACACTGAAACATGGGTGAAAAATTTCCAATCCATTAGCCTAGTTAGAACTACTCAAGTGGGAACAAATTATTACCTTCAACAATGAGGGTGTTCGGGAGGTCGCAAAGTTGCTGCTGTGGAGAAAGGAAGGGGAGTAGGGTTTGGCTAATTTAGGGGGATTAGGGTTTTAGGGTTGGATAGATTTTGTTTGGGTTAGGGTTTGTTTGTAATTGGGATTTCCAAAGGAAGAGGTCTAGAGACTGAGAATAGGGGAAGATTCAGTGAAAAGCAACGATCAAGAGAGATTTAGGGTTTTCAGTTCGATAGAGAGACAGCTCCGGTTGGGGAATTGGGTTTATCGAGCTCAACTAGCGAGAGAGAGTTGTGAGGGAGATGAAGATCTGAGTATGTACAAGTGTTTGGAAAAACACATGTACATAGTTAAGCCGTTGTTCCATACAACGGCCTAAGTAGAATTTTTTATCCAAAAAAACAACCTAGGCCGTTGTTACAGACAACGGCCTAAGCACAATTTTTTCAAAAAAAAAAATTCAAACAACCTAGGCCGTTGGCACAATTTTTTTCAAAAAAAAAAAATTCAAACAACCTAGGCCGTTGTTGGAACAACGGCCTAAGTTAATTTTTCGACAAAAAAAAACTCCACGCCAAAAAACGCTAAGTCCCAAATGTTTTTTGACGTGAATTGACGAAAATGTCCCTTCGCTTATTTGACGCGTTAGTGGGAGACTTAGCGGATCTTGATCTGATCCGCTGATCAAGATCAAGATCAGATCGACGATGGAGATGGGTGTTTTCCAACCCGTTGAAAGCAGACCCGTTTTCAACTGAGCAAAACCCATATATATATATATATATATATATGTATACATATATATATATATATATATATATATATATATATATATATATATATATATATGTATACATATGTATACATATATATATATATGTATACATATATGTATACATATGTATATATATATATACATATATATATGTATACATATATATATATATATACATATATATATATATGTATATATATATGTATACATATGTATATATGTATATGTATATATATATGTATACATATATATATGTATATATATATATACATATGTATACATATATGTATACATATATATATATATGTATACATATGTATACATATATATATACATATATATATGTATATATATACATATCTATACATATATTTATATATATATAAATATATGTATATATATGTATATATATATATATATATATATATATATATGTATATATATATGTATACATATATATGTATACATATATATATACATATATATATATATATACATATCTATACATATATTTATATATATATAAATATATGTATAGATATGTATATATATACATATATATATGTATATATATATGTATACATATGTATACATATATATATATATGTATACATATATGTATACATATGTATATATATATATACATATATATATGTATATATATATACATATATATATATATGTATATATATATGTATACATATGTATATGTATACATATATATATACATATATATATATATGTATATATATATACATATATATATGTATATATATATATACATATGTATACATATATGTATACATATATATATATATGTATACATATATATACATATATATATGTATATATATATATATATATGTATACATATATATATATATGTATACATATGTATACATATATATATACATATATATACATATATATATATATGTATATATATGTATATATATATGTATACATATGTATACATATATATATATATGTATACATATATATATATATATATATATATATATATATGTATATATATGTATATATATGTATACATATATATACATATATATATATATATATATATGTATATATATGTATACATACATATACATATATATATGTATATATATGTATATATATGTATACATATATATACATATATATACATATATATATATATATATATATATATATATATATATATGTATACATATGTATACATATATATACATATATATATACATATATATACATATATATATATATATATATATATGTATACATATGTATATATATGTATACATATGTATACATATATATATATATATATATATATATATATATATAGGGTAACCTTCGGTTGCGAACTGGTGTGTGCGAACTCAGTTTATGAACTAAGCTTTTGGACGTTGGATCCAAAATCAGAGATTCGATGGCTATGATTGTTTCTCAGATTTCTGCAGTTATTAGCGGGGGTAATTTCGTAATTTTACCCCCGCTCTCCATTAGCCCTACGCTCACTCTATCGTTTCTCAAACCCATTTCATCCAGTCAAAAAATCTCCCCCAAAAACCGCCCTCTCTGGCGAAACCCTAATCCCCTTCAAATCGTCGTCTCTCAACCTCAAACCACGCAGCGAAACCCTAATCCACTTCACTCCGTCGTTGCGAACTCCCAAACCAAGTGGTGAAACCCTATTCCCCTTCACTCCGTCGTTTCTCAACCTCAAAACCAAATCGAAACCGTAAGCCCCTTTACCGTGCTTCCCTCTGTCGTATTTCGAACTCAAACCCAAATCAAAAGACCCCCTTCTTCCTCTCTCACAGTGAGCAAAACCCAAATCGAAACCCTAACGGGTGCTCTCTCTCTCCTCCAATAGCTCCATCGAATTCGCTATGGCTCGCCTTCGATTGCGAACCTCTGTGTGCGAACTCAGCTTGCGAAAACCTAGGGTTGCCGTTGGATCCAAAATAGCTCCAAATGGAAACCCTAGGGTTTTCATCAGGTATAAATTTAGATTTTTTTGGTTGTATTTTTCTTTTTCTTCCTTGAATTTGTACTTGATGAGTTTGAGTTCAGTATGGTTGCAACTCATATTTCAGTATGGTTGTACCTGATGAATTTGTACCAAATGGAAACTCACAATGAGGTATTTTTCTAATAGAGATTGAATATTTTGTTTGAATTTGTAGGAAGCGTTTGAGCTTCACTGAGTCTTTCTTCATGGCTTGATTTCGACTATGGATATATTATTGCTAGTACACTGATGCTTGATATCAATTGAGGGAAGTGTTTGATTCTGACTATTCCCTTTTTAAAATTTTAATTGCTTACTTTATTACATTTTGGTATAGGCAGTGATGACAATCTAGAAATTACAAACAGTTGTAGGCATTTTGCTGCTTCTTCTGTTTGACAAGCATTTGTATGAACAATTCGTAACGGAAGCTACCCATATAGAGTACAATGAGTGCAACATTTAGTTTGTTTACTCACTGTTTCCACCATGTTTGATTTGTGGGTAATTTGATTATTTTTTCGGTTAGAGACATGTGACATCTTTTAAGAGGTTTTATTTATTCAGATTATGGTTGCAACTAGTTGGCGTGGCATAATAATGCAGCCGTAGTGAGATCATGCATCTGAATAAGTGCTATACTAAATCAACACAATTCTATTTGATGAGTTTTCTGCAATTTGGTTGAGCTGAAGCTGTGAAAAAAAATTGCTAAGCTGAAGCTGAAACAGTTTTATTCATATGCAAAACTGAAACAAAATTTGGTTTAGCTGAAATATGAGTTGAAACTTAAACAAAAAATGAGTTGAAACTGAAACTGAAATATGAGTTATTATTCTGATTGTGGTTGCAACTAGTTGGCGTGGCATAATAATGCAGCCATAGTGAGATCATGGTTATGAATAAGTGGTTGGGACAACATATGTGCTATACTCATGCTTGATTATATTTGACTTGTTTCATAATAACTTATTATGTGTAAGGTTGTTCTGAGCCTATATGTACTTCAATTGTTTACAATTTTCGGTGATAATAGTGTAGTCCGATATTGCTAAGTTTTTTATGTTATTTTTTGTAGGGGGGTTGGAGCACTTCCCTCCTTTTGCTACGTGACAGAGCTTCGAGTTGTTTCGTTTCAGCATCAGCAGCGCCAGAAGTCCGACATTTTTTTCATCTTTTAGTTTATACTGTTAGGCCTCGATTTTGTATATTGATATTCAACTGTATAATGTAATACGAGGTTTGAGTTTGTATACTGTAAATTTTTGGTTTAATGAAAACTTAAGTTGTAATATGAGTTGAAACTGAAACTGAAAAATGAGCTGAAACTGAAGCTGAAATAAGGTTTGAGTTTGTATATTGTAAATTTTTGATTTAATGAAAACTGAAGTTGTAATATGAGTTGAAACTGATACTGAAATATGAGTTCAAACTGAAGCTGAAATATGAGTTGAAACTCGAAGTTAAATGAGATGAAATTTAGACCTGATGAAATATGAGATGAAAGTTGAAGCTGAAATATGAGTTGAAGTTAAATGAGTTGAAGTTTAAGCTGAAATATGAGTTGTAACTGAAACTGGAACGAGTTGAAATTGAAACTGAAATATGAGTTGTATTTGAAACTGAAACTGATATATGAGTTGAAACTGAAACTGAAATATGAGTTGAAACTGAAGCTAAAATATGAGTTGAATATCGAAGTTAAAAGGAGCTGATATATGAGTTCAAACTTGAACAAAAATTGAGTTGAAACTGAGGCTATATGAGTTCAAACTTGAACAAAAATTGAGTTGAAACTGAAACTGAAATATGAGCTGAAGTTGAAACTGGAACTGAAACCGAAATATGAGTTGTATTTGATACTGAAACAAGTTGAAACTGAAACTGATATATTTGTTGAAACTGAAACTGAAATATGAGTTGAGTATCAAACTTAAAAGGAGCTGATATATGAGTTCAAACTTGAACAAAAAATGAGTTGAAACTGAAACTGAAATATGAGTTCTTAATAACAATACTTGATAACAACAATACTTGAACTGATAACAATACTTGAACTGATAACAGCAAAATAAAATAAATGCAGGTGCTAATAAACCCCGATTTAGAATAGATTGTAACAAAGTAAAGTATTTAAATCGTGGACAAAATATACATTGCTTTCCTATTACAATGGCCACAACCACAAATGCTAATTCTTCCTATTACAAAAGTAGACTACGAGAAAAAAAAATACAGGACTATCATCCAATGGCAATGAAGAGCTCAATTTTCTGTAACGAATTTCCAGCATCACGCATTCGGTAACCTCCAGTAACTGTGCGAACTGCAAGCATTAACAAAGAAAGGGTTTAGATAGATGATATTAAACTTTTTTTATCTGAGATATCAACACAACTAATTAACATATTTTAAGTAAATTTAGGCTCAGAACACAACTTAGCATATGATAGGAATTTACATTATTGTCAACTGAATCAAGCATGACTGTAAAGCATCAAAATTATGTTCACACTTGGGATGCAATACTATGCCACGCCAACAAGTTGATCCATAATTTGATCAAAAATTTATAAATAAGGAGTTGCAACTGAAACAAAAAATGAGTTCAAACTGAAACTGAAACATGAGTTGAAGCTGAAATTGAAATATGACTTGAAACTGAAGATGAAATATGAGTTGAAACTCAAACTGAAACAAAAATTTTGTTTATAAAAAAACAAAACAATGTTTTTGCACGTAAGTCCGATATTCTTCAGCTTGTATAAAATATTTTTTGTCATCATTGCCTACTTATAAACAAAATAAAACATAGCTGATAATAAACTTCAGAATTGAACACACTAAAAAAAGAAGAACTTCCCTCAAGCAATATTGTCATCGGTACTTTCTCCCGAGGAGTGATCTACTTCATGTCCAATGCGCCCACTAAAAAAAGAACCAAATACTTAGTTAAGCTGATAAGCAATTTAAAAATAGTCAATGTCTAAAAGATGTGGAATGTTTACCCCTCTAAATTGTTTGGGCAATTTCTTGAATCGTGTAGTCCGCGTGTACCACAAGCCTTGCACCATCTAG
Source organism: Hemerocallis citrina (assembly GCA_017893485.1). NCBI lineage: Eukaryota > Viridiplantae > Streptophyta > Magnoliopsida > Asparagales > Asphodelaceae > Hemerocallis > Hemerocallis citrina. The sequence continues at coordinate 282,107,724 of CM030362.1, forward strand.
GTTTTCTTACTTTCTCTCTTGTTGGCTTCAATCGCTTCCCACTAAGCCTTCCTTTCGTATTGCATTGCTTAGGCTCCTCCACGAGAACTTTAGACTTTTCCATGGATTTTCCATATGCCGGTCCACTACTTTCGGGTTGTACAAGATGGAACCCTTCAATACTTTTGATCATGTTGTTCCGCATGAATTCGTAGCCTTCATTGGAAGCTAATCCAATATCAACTTGTTGTTGGGCTAATTTACTCAACTCACAATAGCGAGAACCTAAATTCTCACTACTACCTTCATGAAGTCCTCTCCTATTAGTGAATATATTGCTTCTTTGGATTACATCTCGGGTCCATCTTCTTAAAATATATTGCTTTGGTAGTTTTTTGTGATCGGTGTACTTAAGATATGCCAAAAGATGCTTACAAGGAATGCCCACGAATTCAAACAACAAGCATGCACACATGGCCATTTGAGTCTCTTTAGAATAAGTCACCACTTTTGCATTTTCTGTTTCCCCACACTTCTTCACTAGGTAAATAGCTTGATTCTCATCTTCTTGCACCAAATTTACATTATATATTAAGCTTGATTTTAGTTCTTCTTGGAAATCATAAAAAATAACCAAAGTGTAGACTTGCGCCATTTGTGCCTCTATATACCATTCGGTCTTCAATTTTGGTTTTTTCTCAATTGTACGATGATTTTATTGAAGTTCTTGTTCTCTTTGTCTTGCAATGACTCTCTCGAATATTACGGCAAACTCATGTAGTGAGTACTTCTTTTGAGTATGTTTCTTTAAGAAAGCATTCATTCCCTCACTCCTTTGGGTACTTGACATTCCGGCCCAAAAATGTGGTCTATGATAGACAGGGGCCTATTTCTCACGAATTTCAAATTTATCTTGCAACCACTTATTGTTTTCCACACCATACTTACACAGCAATGATTTCCAATTTTCTTCAAAAGTAGTACAATCATCAGAATTTTAGACAATATTCTTAAAAGCTTTCATAAACTCAACATCTTGGTTTATTTTAGGCACCTCTTGTGGTATCTTATCTAAAATATGCCAAATACAAAATCTATGGCGAATTTCAAGAAAAACAGCTTTGATTGCAGCACTGATCCCACGATCTTGATCATTGACCATGCCAAATGGTGCATGTTTCATTACTACTAACCATTTTTGAAATAACCATATAAATGAGGAAGCTGTTTCATTTGGGATGAACCCACACCCTAGGAAAACAGATTGCCAATGATGGTTGATTCCAACAAAGGGAACAAATAGCATTCCATAACAGTTCGTGCTATATGTTGCATCGAAAGAAACTACGTCACCAAATACTTCATAGTTCTTTCTAGCAATACCTTCCACCCAAATACAGTGACTCAACCGACCAAGCTCATCTAGTTGGAAATCATAAAAAAAAGTAGGACCTATTTCTTTTTGCCAATTGAAAAAATCAATCAACATTTGTCCATCGTGCCCTTTCATTGCCTCCCATAAGTCTCTCTCATGATTTCTAGCATCGGTCTCGGTGATTCCAACCCTATCATGACCCCCACTCGAATTTTCAAAAAAAATCATTTGTTTGCACGTTGGAATATTAGCTTGTGTAAGTTGATCCATTATTACTTTATCGGAATCTGACACATTACGATTTCGTGGTAACAAATGTCTTCTACCGGGTGAGGTAAATACATGATTGTGTAATTCAGTAAGTGAATAAAGAACCCATGAATGTGTTTCTTCATTTAATTTCACACGAATTAATGCTTTGCAGTCGGATCTACTTGTAGTCCCCCGCCTAACATCATTAGACTTACTCTTCGAAATACCGGCTTTATTACAAACAAATGACTTATCCACTACAACGGTTCCCTTCAATTTTGTTGAACCCTTACGCATTTGAAAACCCCCACATGTAGCGTAATTGTTATAGAAATTTTCAGCTTGCTCTAAAGTATCAAAAGTCATACCGAGCTTTGGTTTTAGGTGGTCGTCTACAACCGAGATAAATTCACCTACTTGTACATTCAAAAAATTGTCACCGGCATCAGATCTCCTTTCATCAATATCCATACCTATTATCAAAGGAAACGAAACAGAAACCAACACAACCAATTACTCAATAATTCTACATATTATTTCAAAAAATATTGAAACTGAAACAGGAAAAAAAAATTCCTATTTGGAAGGAGGAGGAGTTCGCACAGAGAGAGGAAGAAGGGGGTTTCGATTTGGGTTTCGCTCACTCTGAGAGAGGAAGAAGGGGGTCTTTCGATTTGGTTTTGAGGTTGAGAAACGACAGAGTGAAGGGGAATAGGGTTTCACCACTTGGTTTGGGAGTTCGCAACGACGGAGTGAAGTGGATTAGGGTTTCGCTGCGTGGTTTGAGGTTGAGAGACGACGATTTGAAGGGGATTAGGGTTTTGCCAGAGAGGGCAATTTTTGGGGGAGATTTTTTGACTGGATGAAATGGGTTTGAGAAACGATAAAGTGAGCGTATGGCTAATGGAGAGCGGGGGTAAAATTACGAAATTACCCCCGCTAACAACTGCCAAAATCTGAGAAACAATCACAACCATCGAATCTCTGATTTTGGATCCAACGTCCAAAAGCTTAGTTCGTAAGCTGAGTTCGCACACACCAGTTCGCAACCGAAGGTTACCCTATATATATATATATATATATATATATATATATATATATATACACACACACACACACACACACACACACACACACACACACACACACACAATTATTATAATATATATTATTTTTTCATATATACTATTTTATATATACAATTATAATATTCTATTATTATTATAATATATTATTATTATTATATATTATTATATTAATAAATTATTTCATATTATTATATAATATACAATTATTATAATATATTATTATTTTATATATACTATTTTATATATACTATTATTATTATTATTATTATTATTATTATTATTATTATTATTATTATTATTACATATATATATATATATATATATATATATATATATATATATATATATATATATATATATATATATTATGTTATATTATTATTTTATGTATACTATTTTGTATATACTATTATTTCATATATACTATTTTATATATACTATTATAATAATCCATTATTATTATAATATATATTATTATTATATATTCCAATTATATATTATTATATATATTATTATGTAAATTATTATTATTATAATAATTTGTTTAATATACTAGGTTTGTCCGTCGACACGTGCTTACGGCACGTCTTTGGAACGGTGCACCTTGTTTGATCATATAAAATAGTTTTGGAGGTCCAGCAAATTAATTGAAGTAGCAAACATATTATATGAGAAACACTTGGGATCCAGCAAAAAAACATATTATATGATTTTTTTTGATTTTTTTGAATAATTTTTAAAGTTTTTAAAGTTTTTAAATTTTTTTAGTTTTTTAATGTTTTATTTTTTAAAATTTTAAAATTTTTTTATTTTCTTTTTTGAATAGAAGAGGGAGGGAGGGAGAGAAAAAAAAATTTAAATAAATATAGGAGTTGTTTTGGGTGGGGGATTTGAATTTGAGTTTTGGAGGGAAACTTTTGGGGGGAAAATATGTTTTGTGAGGTTTATTCTGGACCTTTGATTTTTTGGGGATTGAAGGAGGACCACTTGATAGCTTTCTTTGTGTTTTATTATATAGATAATTTGAATATATTATTATTACATATATATTATTATAATTAGCTCTAATATCTATAACTATTATAATGGGAGAGATGGGGTTGTAAACAAATAAACAATTTTTTATTCCTTAGTGTGTGTGTGTCAACACGTGCAGCGCACGTGTTGGTAGATTTTTTTGTGTCCTTTTCATTCTCCCTCCCCATTTTCCCCACGTGCATCGCACGTGCATTACACTAGTTATAATGGGAAAAGGGCTTAGTGTCATTTGTAAATGTTTGTCATTTTGTCAACACGTGCAGCGCACGTGTTGGTAGAATTTTATTTTTTTGTCCTTTTCATTCCCCCTCCCCATTTTTCCTACATGCAACGCACGTGTATGATACTAGATTTTTTTTGTCCTTTTCATTCCCCCTCCCCATTTTCCCTACGTGCAACGCACATGTATAATACTAGTTATATATTATTGTATATATGTATATTATTAAATATGTTTATTATAATAAAATATTTTATATTATTATATATCAGTATGTATGTATATGTATACAACATGTATGTATCAGAGTATATATACTATATATAGTATATATATACAACCAAACCTATACTGAACAGTAGGTTTAAATTTCATACTATATTGAAAAAAGGCGAAAAAAACAGCTCTTTCTTCTTCCCCCCGATCCCATATTCGGGACTCTCAAGCGATTTCCCTACTTCATCCTTTCATTAAAGTTCCTCAGATCCTCTTTCTCCGCACACCCTTTTCGTTCTTAGTCTTGTCGACGACATTTCCGTTTATCGTCGTTTCCAGGCCCCCCCCCCCCCCCTGTTCGGCTCCGGGGCTCCGGCGTTTCGTAGGGTCTCCTGCTTGCTCTCCCTCGTTTGGACTGCGATTCTCTTGCCTGAGGTCTCTTTCTCCGGATCGTGATTACTAACCATTTCACCGCCAACGGAGTGAGCCCTTTTCTACATTGGTGCACCGGAAACCGATCACTGTAAGTTAGGCTTTTTTCATTTTTATTTTTGTTCCCATTGCTGATTGGACTGCCTCTTTCCCTCCTTCTTCGTTATTGTCTCCCATTTTCTTCAATCATTTTGGAGTTTGGTTTCATCTACTGAAGGCGCTGTGAGGTGATTCTACGGGTATTGGTACTTGATCACATTGGTTTTGTTATCCCTCACCAGCGTCCTCGCATCATTCTTTTAACTGATCGTTCATCTTTTGCCCTTGTTTATTGTCTTTGCCCACTTAGTGGGTGACGCCTACTACCTCTGTAGTGTGATCCTCTAATCTCCGCTCCCCTGTCGGCGGTTCTCTGTTGACTACTGCAGTTGCTCTCTATCTCTCGTATCTTTAGTGAAGTTTCTTTTCCCTCCCCCTCCATTAGTGGGCTTTTTCTTCGGTGGCCCATTGTCGACTGTCTCGTTTTGTTGGTGGGCCATGGATACGTCATGGGTTGAGGTTGTAAATATATATATATATATATATATATATATATATATATATATATATATATATATATATATATATATATAAATCGGCAGCTCTGGCTATATTATATATATAAAAATCGACAGCTCTGGCTATATTTGGGCCTAGGTTATCTAAGCCCATCTCCGAGAACCTTCTGGGGTCATCTACATCCTCAATTTCCTGCCTTTTTTCCCTCATTAACCCCAGTTCTATCTACTCTTCCACCCCCCTATCCCCGGTCCTCTCCTCTCTGCTTCAATTGCCTGCAATCAGGGCACGTTAAAAAACATTGCACTCTCAAAATGAAGTGTCTCTTCTGTCAGAAATCTAGTCACGGTTGGTCCCGATGTTTTTCCCTCCAGCGAATGCTTGGGCTGACGTTGGGTGCGCCGATTTCAGAGCAAGTGTTGAAGGCCCTCGACTTGCCGTCTCTTCAGCGCAAACTCGCTGCGGAGCAACCTCACAAGGTTCTCAAGTCGAAGGAAGCCACCTCTACCCCTCTCCTCCCTACACCGCCTATCGAAAAACGTATCTCTGGCGTGTCCACCCCGGCAGTGCAAGTTCCTTCTGTCGTCCAATCCCCTCCTAGTAAGCCAGCCATTACCCAGGTCTTCATTTCGCATGTGGAATTGTCAGACAGACTTAAATTTTTCGATACTTATGGGGCGGTTTCATTCAGTGAAGGATCGATTCCCGCCTTCACTCTCAACTCTTTTCTCTGTGAAACCTGTAATGAGAAAGATTGGGATTGGAGGATCAGCTCGTGTTCCAACGGGGACGTAGTTATTCTCTGCCCTTCTCCTAAAGTTCTCGATGAATTAATCTCCAATTCCTCCCTTGCTATCGGCTCTATTTCACTGGCGTTCCGCAAGTGGTTTAATTTCTGCCCCCCTTCGCAAACCACTATGTCAGCAGTGACCAAGGTCACGCTGATCGGACTTCCCCCGTGTTGCTCCACCCTACAGCTAGTGGGGATGATGTCCAGGTGCATCGGGGAGGTGGTGAGCATTTCATCTTCGGCTAAGCTTGCCTCGGGATGCCTACAGGTGGAGGCACTGTTTCGAATTCCGAGTTAATCTTCTCGCATTGAAGCGTACGCTCTCTTTGATGAATTCAACAGTTTCACTGTCTCTGTTCTTTACCACGACCCAGCGGTAATGAAAGGTCATCTTCCCCTCCCCTCTAATGTTCTTTCGAAGCCCCCTCCCAAGCCGGCTGCCTCCACCACCTCCTTCCACCCGGGCTCATCGTCGTCCTCTAGACCCAATTGGAAAAGTTCCCTAAAGCCATCCTTGAGGAAGAAATTCATCCCATCATCCAAGCAATATGTTCCTCCTTCCTCTTCCAAGATCTCTCCGTCCAAACCTCCTAACCTAGTGTGGATCAACCCCGCTATAGTGTCGGCGAAGCCGAGCTTTCCTTCATCTTCAAAAGCGCAAGCTTCTCCCATCAAACCTTCTTGCTCTGAGAGGACTTCTCCCCCTCATCACCCAGCTGAGTCCTCTGCAACGCCCTTGATGCCTCCTTAGTCTTCTCAATGGCCGGTGTGGGATCCCAACCCCCACTATGCATCAGATTGGGATAAGTATATCAAGCAATCACAATTTGCTGGTATTATTGCTTCGGCCCCTGCCCCTCCTCCGATCAAAGTCAAACCACTCTCCTCCTCTAAAGATGATGACTGGATTGAGCAGGACGACCTGTTAGATGAAGTGGATTTGGCACTTAAGAAGGAATCATCGCCGCAGCAGGTACCCATTTACTGTTGTGATTTCAATTATTTTCTAGGTGTCTGTTCTGTTTCCGGTGAGGGTTTGATGATCAAATGCTGTTTTTTAGATTTGTCTGTCCGTTCCTTTCGTTCTTTTCTTCTATCTTTCTTTACTTTTCCTATCTATGCGAAGGAGATGAAGTGGCATATTATTCTTATCGGAGGGGGTTCCCGCCTCTCCGCACCTTTAGAGGTGCGGCAGAGGTCGGAGGTTCCTCCTTCGCTCCCTGTGCCAGCATTCTCTTTGTCTCCCTCCCCTATACTGAATCTTACTGCTCCTATTCTTGCCGACTCTACCAGGAGCTCATCTTTTGAAAGCCCAGTTAGAGTGATTGGCGGGGCAGACCATCAAGCTTTTCAGGCAGACTATCCCCCGCTTCGCATTATACGTTCCAGCGCTAGAATTCTTGCTAAGAAAGCAACACTGTTATCCCCGTCTCGGAACCCTTCCACTTTCATTGGGTGTTGTGTACCCCCGAGTGACTCATCTTTGGTTTCTCTGCCTCAACAGGATGTTGAGAGCCTAGGATCTATTTTTCATTTCCAATTTGATCATTGGTCTGATTATCAACTAACTCAACAAATGCACTGTTTGGGCTTTAGAGCCGAGCCGTATAACTCATCTTTCATTCCTTCGATTAGACAACTTGAACGTAAAAGAGTTCGTGAGCATCATAGTGTTTATGATTAGTATTTCTTGGAATATTAGGGGTCTCAATTGCCCCGTCAAACAAAGGGCGATCTTCCAACTAATTAGCTCTTCTAATTGTGATCTGATCTCAATCCAAGAGTCTAAGATTGATTCCCCTTCCCCTGCTGTCTATCGGGCTATAGGTGGATCCATTATTTCCAAATGGATCTCTCTAGACGCTGCAGGTTCTCGAAGGGGTATACTCTTGGGTTTCAAAGAGTTAGTCTTTTCCGTTATCTCCTTTCAACGTCTCACCTACTTTCTAATCACTCATCTTCAATGGTCATCTCTCAATTGTGTCATTACGGTTATCTCGGTTTATGGACCGTCTTCCCCGGAGGGCCGTCCATTATTCTGGGAGGAATTCCAATCTCTCCAGTCTTTTTCTAATGGTTTATGTTTCTTTTGTGGAGACTTCAACGTTACCAGATTCTCCTTTGAAAGATCCTCCTCTGCCACCGTTGACCTCCAATCATTCTGATTCAATGATTGCATCCGGGACTTGCAATTGACGGACATTCCCCTCAATGGTAGATCATTCACTTGGTCTAACCAGCGCCAGTCCCCTTCTTTGGCCAAACTGGACCGTTTCCTTGTCTCTCCGTCTTGGATTAACCGTTTCCATAATACTTTTTCCAAGGCCCTTCCTAATCCTTCGTCTGACCACGTTCCCATTGCTCTTTATTCGAACTTCCCTTTCTACCACCAGCGTAAATTCCGATTTGAAAAATTCTGGTTGCAAGATCTTGTTTTCATCAATCTGGTTGAAGAATGCTTAGCAGCGGTCTTCGGACCATCCGGTTTTGCTAGCATTCTTCTCAAACTTCATGCCATCAAATTCGGTTGCAAGATTTGGAGGTACAACAGACAGTTTAATACCAATTTCCTAAAAAATGTTCTTCTTGCTTCGATTGAAGCGATTGATCAGCAAGATAAGCTGGGCCCTCCTTCCGACTCAGCTCGTGCCGAAAGGCAGTCTTGTAAACAAGATTATGCAGACATCCTGCTTCAAGACCACGTTAAATGGGCTCAAAGAGCCATAGTGCAATGGTTAAAGGAAGGTGACGGTAACTCAGCATTCTTTCACTCCTTTGCGTCGCACAGACAGCGTTGTAATCATATCTCATCGATCTCCGACAATGGTGTCGATCTTTGCTCCGATGCGGAGATCCATCGGTCATTCCTGACTTTCTATAAAAATCTCATCGGCTCTCAAAAACAGCGAGAGATTACCCTAGATTGGCATCACCTTTACGGCCCCCCTTCTATCGATCTCTCCGCTCTTGAGGCTCCTTTTTCTTTGGAGGAGATTAAAGCGGCGTTTTTGCTCTAAAAAGTGATTCCGCTCCAGGGCTTGATGGATTCTCTGCTTTCTTTTTCCAAAAGTTTTGGCATTGCCTTAAAGATGATCTTTTCCGTATGTTCTCGAAATTGCATCAAGGCGAATTCTCTTTTGACCGTATCAATTATGCGCACATTGTCCTCATTCCAAAAATTGCGGGCGCTAACACGGTATCCAATTTTAGACCTATCAGTCTTATTAATACCTCCTTTAAAATTATCATGAAAGTTCTTTCTACGAGACACAGTGAGGTTATGCCCTCCCCTATTGATCCTGCTCAATCGGGTTTCATCAAGGATCGCTTTATCCTAGATAGTGTTGCGTCGGCTCAAGAAATTATTTCTCATTGCCACAGATCAAACTCTGAAGGCATTCTCCTCAAATTAGATTTTCAAAAAGCCTCCGACAACGTGAACTGGGATTTTCTTCTGGACATTTTGGTCCATAGGGGATTTGGGCCCAAATGGATTTCCTGGATTAAGTCCAGCCTGCTTTCTGGCACTTCATCCATTTTTATCAATGGCTCTGAAGGTAACAAATTTAAAATAAAAAGGGCCTTCGACAGGGCGATCCTCTTTCCTCTCTCCTATTCGCTCTAGTTGCAGACGTGTTTAGCAAACTGCTGCGCAATGCGTGGGAAGCACACGCTATAGATGGTTTGGGGGAATCACGGTCTTTTCCCGGTGTTCTTAATCTGCAATACGCGGATGATACTATCATTTTTGCGAAGCCTAACCATCATTCTCTCCGTAATCTTAAACTTCTCCTTTACTTATTCGAAATGGCTTCGGGCCTTTCCATCAATTTCCAAAAATCGTCTGTTCTTTGGCTGGGGGGTTCTCCCAACCGCTAGCTTGAGATCTCTAATTTCTTCAACTGTCCTATAACGTCATTTCCTATTACGTATTTGGGAGTGCCCCTTAGATGGGGCAAACTGCACAGAACTGATTGGATGCCCCTGGTGGATAAGGTGGAATCCAGACTGAACGTCTGGACAGGCAAGCTGCTCTCTAGAGGAGGCAAACTGGCCCTTCTCAATTCGGTACTTTCCTCTATCCCCCTTTTTATGATGTCTTTCCACTTCGTCCCGTCCTGGGTTATTAAGAGAATTGACCAGATCCGGAGCAACTTTTTCTGGTCAGGTTCCCCCGTTCACCATCGGGGATCCCACCTTGCCAATTGGACCTTAGTTTGCTCTTCCAAGGAAGCAGGGGGCCTGGGAGTCCTTAATCTCCGTAACCATAACATTGCTCTTTTAGGTAAATGGCTTTGGAAATTCCTTAAAAACGATCATTTACCTTGGATACAAAGTATCAAGGCTAATTGCTATCCAGATGGCCATTGGTGGGTATTCCCCAACCATGTCCATCGATTCGCTTCCCCTTTCTGGAAAGGCATTTGAAAAGCTGTCGCCGCCTTCCAATGTGGCATCTCCCATGTCTGTTTTGACGGCTCCAAGACCCTAATATGGCATGACCTATGGATAGGTAATGTCATATTGGCCTCCTCCTTTCCGTCCCTCTACAGGTGGCTGCCGCTCCGCGCGCTACTGTAGCAGAATCTTTCAATATCATAAACTCTCATCGTGTTTGGATCGTTCCTTTCACTATTAGCCTTCCCCCTCATTTATCATCCCAGTACATCGCGCTTATGTCCTCTCTGAACAATTATGAATGGCACCCAAGGGAGGATTTTTCTTGGCGATGGAACTCGGCAGGTGTCTTCTCGGTCAAATCTTTTTATCAATTTCTCAATTTTAGAGGCATTCGCTCTCCGTTCGCCGAGACCATTTGGCAATCTTGTGCCCCGCTTAAGGTCAAAATTGTGTCTTGGCTGGCTCTCAACAACAGACTTCTTACGGCCGAAGTTCTTAACAAAAGGAACCTAGCCTGGGGACAGAACTGTCCACTGTGCGCCGCTTCGTTTGAGGACGCCAACCACCTTTTCGTGGGATGCGATTTCTCGCGGCCGCTTTGGAAAATTTCTTCTCTAGCGTGGGAAATCTCCGCCCTTCCAACTGATTTACATTCTTGTTGGTCCAGTCTTCCATCGAGCTTTAAATATCACCACTCTTGGTTCGTTTCTGTTTAAATCATCATCTGGATTCTCTGGATGGAAAGGAACAAAATATTATTTAGGCAGCGCGCTTCCTCTTCCTACTCCATCATTGAAGAGTTTAATTTTCTTTTCAATTTTTGGTCCTTTTCCTTAAAGCAAGAGGCTAAAAATGAGCTTCACGGTACTAGATTGACCGAAGCGACTCATTGTCTTCGAGTTTTACATGCTATATAATTTCTACTTTTCAATCCTCTTATGTATGTTCTTCTTTACTTGGTGCTCGCTCTGATTTTCTGATCTTTCTCTTCGCAGGAGTAATGCGGCTACGAGTGTTTCTTTTTGATTATTTTGGCTGCCTGATGCCAGGCTTCCCCATTTAGTGGGGTTAATTTTGTGTAACTGCTTTAGCTAGCAGTGGACTTATCTCTCTCCCTAATGTTATTGTGGATTTTGTCGAATGCCACTCCTTGGTTTATTTTATGTCTATCTTCTGCTTTCCTTCCACTATTGGTTTCTTCGCTTCGTTGGCTTCAGCCGAGGTGGCGATTATTTACAGGTTGACGGCTGCGATGTAGTGTCGTAATTCGTTTTCTTTTGTTGTTGGGTTTACCGCGGTATTGCTTCTCGATGGTATCCATCTCAGTTCTCCATTGTAGTACTACTATATTACTGTGCTCTGTTATTTTCTGGGATGTCTTTTAATCCCAGTTTTGGATGCAGCTGCGCTTGTTAATATATGCGGCCTGCTTACTTGTTAACCGCCTCTTTTTTGCTTTTTATTGTGGCTTGGTAGCTAGTTTATATCTGGAATATCATTGTGGCTGTTTGTTTTTTCGATTTGGTGGCTCTCGAGCTTTTGTGTTATGCCTGGGTCTATCTCGGGCTAGCCACTGATCGAAGCCACAGGCTCCCCTTCTCATGTTGTTACCTCCCTCTCTTGGTGGTCCTATTAACTGAGTTCAGCATATTATCATTTGCTGCTTATTTTGAGGCGATCGGAATGCCTGCTCCGTTTTGTCTGGTTTAGCACCTGAGTGCTTAGTATTTGGCCGATGTCGTATGCCCCTCAATCGGCTGCGGTGCAAGTCTCATGTGTTGCGGCTGTCCGCGGCTGGTGTTCGACCCTGGATCGGCCCGACCTTTATTTCTGTAAACTGATAGTTAGTTTTATTTCTGTTTACATCTTGTAAATCGTCTACTTTATTTGTTGATCCGGCTGTATTATCTTTTGATTAATATAATTATTTGCATGGCTGGAGCCTTCGGCTTTATCCGGTTCATCAAAAACCAAACCTATACATACATAATACTCTCATTTTTTTTTTGATGAAACATAATACTTTCATTTTAAAAAAACTGTTTTAAAAAAATTTACTTATTAAACAACTTTAACACAATTTCCCTCAAATTTCGTGCACCACCAGTTCCTCTTCTCCCATTGTTCGATTGACTTCAATTCCAAACCATGGAGATAAGCCTCTAATCTCAACGCACTACCCCTAATTTCACTACAGCCTGCAGCGATTCTCATCGTATTTTCTTGTTCGATTTAGGGAGAAGGGAAAGTTCTGGACTTGAACCGAATCACCGCAGTTCTCGCACCCGAAACCCTAACCAAGGGCGGACTCTCCGTTCCTAATAAGGATCGAGTCATCTTCAGACCAACCGAACGAAAATCAGTTCCTGGTATGCACCAGTTGGTCGAAAGATCACTTCTTTTATTATTCTTATAATTATTATTGTTGTTGTTTGTTACCTATGGTTGAGCATGTGTGATATTTATGCAGGTTTGGATGTTCTTGCAAATGAGAAGAGAGCAGCGAAAGATGAGACTGGGTTTAAGGTTATAGCTGAGAAGACGATTTCGGCCATGAATTCGATGGACGAGGAGGAGAAGTCGGGGTTGGAGGATCTTGGAAGTGGGCGGTCGTTGCAGAGTTCGCAGAGGCATGGTTCTAGGCGGTACCGGGGAAGTAATGTTGAATCAGGTGAGATGGTTTCTTTCTTGGTATTTGTTACATTTAGTAGATAGTTTTAGTACTATTTGGAGACATATCGAGTGAAAAACAAAACCAACGGCAACAATGGCAGCAAGCATAGAGCTCTACACAAAATATTGGGTTCTGCATAAATCTATTCTCTTCGTTAGTTTATGAAATGCAACTTCTTTAAGTCTTCCTCATTTCCTGTTTGCTTCATTAAGGTCGTGTTTGGGAACCCAAAAAACTAGGGAAAGGAATGGAATACTGGGGATGGGCTTATCTTATCCTATTCCATAGCCTGTTTGTTTTGAAAAAGAAAACAAAGGAAACAACTAAATTTCATTCCCTAGAGAAAGATCTCAACCGATTTCTATTCCGACTCCACCCCTCTCGGAAAGCTGCGTAAAGGAATGGAGAATGAACCGATTTCAACCGATTTCATTATTTGATAACACGTGAATTTTTCTTCTGCATATATAAGCAATTGGTACGGAGGCACGTGCAACTCACGTACATCAAAATAACTCACGTACGGAGGCACGTGCAACCGATTTCAAAGTTTTGTATCTAACTACTGATCATAGTTATCACACTGATGATTATATGGCAATTGCAAACCTGTCGTAATATCACTTCTAAACCAAATTAAACTTTATCATACCTACCCGTGTAATCTTCCTCATATTAATTACTCCATACCTTCTTTACCATCTCAAGGCTGAAGTTAATGCTCCAGTTGACTTATATAGTATTTAATTGGATACTTCAGAAGATATGATTATGGCCTCTCTCTTATTAAACAAAATTAATTATATGATATTTTTAATATGTCTGTTCGTGTATGATTAATTTCTTCTTTGATTTTCAACTTGATTGGAAGTGTTTTTGTGATTTCTATGGGGACTAAATTTTTTCCCAACTCGGTCAGCTTGTGTAGCACGAGATCAGAAGTATTTTTCTTTGTGGAGAAAAATGTGTGTGATTGTGTGTGGCTACAACCTTGCTTTAAAATTAAAAATAAATTAAAATAAAATAAATAATAATAATTATTTCTAATACTATAATGCGAGAGTTGGGATTGTGTAATTTGTAGACAACCTGGATTTGGGATGAGTAAATGAAGTCTCATGTTTGAGGCCCTGTATGTTGGATCCTGTAGGCGAGACAACAAACACTAGAGGGGGGGTTGAATAGTGTTAATAATAAAAAAAACTGCGGAAATTTTCTTCGGTGCAGTCGACTTGGTTGTGAACCAGTCGACTGAAATGATCAAATAAAAGTAAATACAATAACTTGGTGCAGTCGACTTATAGATAAGGCAGGCGACTGATGACACAAAGACAGTACAACTAAAACGAGACTGATCAGTCGACTGATAGTGCAAGGAGTCGACTGTCCAGACAAATTTCACAGAACTAAAAGTAAACAAATAGTAAGAGCGAAATCACGACAACCAATCACAGAATACACAAGATATATCCTGGTTCGGTCCTCCCGACCTACGTCCAGTCCCCAAGCAACCCACTTGAGATTTCCACTATTCTTGAAAAAGTTTACAAGAATACCCTACGGCGTTAAGACAACAACCTTGTCTAACCCGTAGTCCTTTCTCTCAACCAGAGAAAGCAGACCCACTCTACTACCAAGAGTGAAACAAACCGACTCTACAACCTAGAGTCTAAAATACTCTCCAACCGAGAGCAAAAGGAACAAGAAAAACTTTACAGTCAACCTATAGCCTTGTTGGTGTATTGTGTTGTTGCACGTGGCTAAAAACAAGGTCGACTTCTATACCCAGTCCAGAGCGAAATCGTTGCTATACTGGACTGAGTGTAGAGAATCAGAGAATTTGAACTTGAAAGCTTTTTCTCAAATTTTTCACTTGAAATTTCTCAAAGAGTGCTCGGTATCTTAAAAAGTTGTTGTTAGATCTTTTCAGTGAGATCTGAACTCTATTTATAGAGTTAGATATCCTGGACGTTGGGGGACAGTTATTCCAACTGTCAACCAACGGATCTTTAGCTTTTGATTTTGAAAAATTGATTTTGAAAACAGAAAACGGTCAAAAGCACTCGAACAGTCGACTGGGTTGCCATATGAGTCGACTGGTCAGAGTTTGAATAAATTTAAACAGTTTTGTACTGTCAGTCGACTGTCAGAGGTATCAGTCGACTGGTACTCAACAGTTAAATTACTTCAAACTGTTTTGACTCTTTTGGGGTTTTTGAAAAACACACATTATGAATTTTGTGAGTGTATGTGTGTGTGACAAGGCTTTACAATCAGACTAAGACTCAACAAAAGTAAAATACAATGTTTTACAAGACATAACAACTTGACACATTTGAGCTTGAGGTCTTGAGTCTTGATTTGAGTCTTGAGTCTTGTCTTGAGTCTTGTCTTGAATCTTGTCTTGAGTGAAGTCTTTGTCTGTAGCCTTTGAGCTTGTTCATTTGTTCAGCTGAAATAATCTTTTGTATGTGCAACCTGCAATGTTAGCTGTATAACATAGACACATGTTGCAGTGTGTTGTGATCATCAAAATCAAGAATCAACATTCTCCCCCTTTTTGATGATGACAACACAATAGCTGATAATAACAAATAATATACAAGCATGGTAAAGATATGCTCCCCCTGTTAAAAACACATCATGTATACAGATAAAAATGTATCTTTAAAGTATGTATCAGTCGACTTAAAAGTATGTCAGGCGACTGATCAGAAAACACATACATAGTAAAATCACAATCACAAATAATAATCACAGATGCAGCAGTCGACTTATATGCCTGTAGCCAGTCGACTGACCAGAGATATTTTCAATACACAGAATCAAATACTTAGATACAGATGCAGCAGTCGACTTATATGCCTGTAGCCAGTCGACTGACCAGAGATATTTTCAATACACAGAATCAAATACTTAGAGGATATCTCTCCCCCTTTGTCATCAACAAAAAGCACAAAATAAACAGTCTTTTGCAGTAAAAAAATATAGAAATAAACTAAGAAATGTTCTCATACATAAATAAGTTCATTAAGACAAAATAGAAAATTACATAAATAGCGAAAAATAAAAGTCGTCAATTGTCCTCATCTGAATCTTCATCAGCAGCATGAAATTGAGAATGGAAAAGATCAGTGAGATGATCAAGTTTGGAATCAAGGGTATCAAGTTTGGAATGAAGGGTGTGAAGTTGGGTATCCACAGTCTCTGAATGTTTCATAAGATAAGAAACACAATCATAGAGAGTACGAGGATCATCATAGTTAGCTTGAGGAAGAGATGGACTAGAAGAGGCAGAAGGTCTAGAAGGTCTAGCAGTAGAACCTAAAGGAGCTTGAGAAAGTGGAGGAGAACTAGGAGTAGGCTGTGGTTGTTGAGGTGGAGTATCAAGGAGCTTCATACGTGCTAAACTGGCACGATCGAAACACTCATAGTGCGTAACGACATTGGTCTCGGAATCGAGATCAATACCGAAAGCTACAAAGACACGAGTGAGAAGCCCACCAAAAGGTAAGAAGTGAGTGTGGTTTTGTTCAAATTTTGAAAAGATGTCACGACCCCAATTTACAGCAATTTTACCAAATATTGCATAGACAGCTTTTTGTAATTCTAGAGAATACTGGTCATAACTTCCTCTTTTGGGAAGAATGTTATAGGCGAGTATTCTAGCTACAAGCTTAGCAATAGGGGTAATATTTTTGCTAGTCATTGGAGGTCCTTGATGGGGTAAAAAAATTCTAGATAAAATAGAAGCATCATCAAGAAGAACATCATTAAGATCTAATCCTCCGTCATCAAGACCCATTATTTGATTGATTCGCATGGGTGTGAGTGTCGTTTTAACATTTTTCACAGATGAACGGATAACTACATCCCCATCGTGTTTTTGGACAACCCTCATATTTGTGTAAAACAAATAAATGAGTTGGGGATAATAGTTGGGTTGATTAGATAGAGAGAGATAGTCATAAAGACTACTATTTTGAAATAAGGGGACAAGATTAAATCGATCAAGATCATTGAAATTAACAAATCTTCCAGGGAAGATGACAATGGTACACATAATGTACCATCGTTCAAGGAGATCGGGACTTAAAAGAAATTGAGAGTAATCTAGAGATGAAGAACTAGCATCACCATGAGTTCTCTTAGATTTCTTGGGTGCCATTAAAAAAAATGCAAGGGACGAGATTTTACCAACAGGGAAGAGACAAACAGCAAGATTGAGAGAGATGAATCAGTGGCTCCAGAAGATGCGGCAGTCGACTCTTCGGAATTGATCTTCTTCTCTCCTTAGGATTTGAAATTTGGGGATAAAAGTAAAAAATTGAAGATGACGGCTGTGAAGAAGGGGGGCGGTGAAAAAAAGGGTTTTTAACAGAGAATAGAGGGCTGAGATTGAGGGGATAGATATCAACGGCTGAGATAAGAAGTCACGGGTGAAAAAGTGAAGAGTTTTATCTCAAAAGCTGCGATGAATAGTCGCTGAAGACATTTGAACTCGCGACAGTCGACTGGTAGGGTATATCAGTCGACTTAGTCGAGAAGAGACTAAATTTTAGATGTCTACTGAGCAGTCGACTGTCATAAGGACCAGGCGACTGATCAGAGAACAAAAATAGATATGTTTTAAAGTACAGTACAGTCGACTTACTCAAGAATACAGTCGACTTAACAGAAACAATTTTCAACAAATATCAATAAAATCACAAATTCCAAGTTCTCTTCTTAAGTTAATGAAAGTATCTTCTTTAAGGGGTTTGGTAAATATGTCTGCTACTTGTTTATCAGTAGAGATAAAGTCTAAAGATATATCTTCTTTTAAAACATGATCACGTAGAAAATGATGTCGAATATCAATATGTTTCGTACGTGAATGTTGAATCGGATTTTTAGATAGATTAATTGCACTGGTATTATCACACATAATTGAGGGTTTCTCAAATGAAATACCATAATCTAATAAAGTTTGTTTCATCCACAAGATTTGTGCACATGCCAAACTTGCAGCGATATACTCAGCTTCTGTGGTTGATAGGGACACGGAATTTTGCTTTTTACTGCACCAAGAGACTAGGGAATGTCCCAAAAAGTGACATGTACCACTAGTGCTCTTGCGATCAGTTTTGCTTCCAGCAAAATCAGCATCGCTATATGACAGAAGTTGAAAATTATCGGTGCGTGGATAAAATAAACCATATTCAGATGTGCCTTTAATATATCTTAAAATTCGTTTCACTGCTTTTAAATGAGACTCTTTAGGACTAGATTGATATCTAGCACATAAACATATGCTGAACATAATATCTGGTCTACTTGCAGTAATATATAAGAGTGAACCAATCATACCTCGATAGAGTTTTTGATCAACACTCTTACCTAATATATCTTTGTCAAGAGTAGTAGTAGTAGCCATAGGTGTGGATTTACTACTAGTACTATCCATGTTAAAATGTTTGAGTAATTCCTTTGCATATTTTCTTTGATTGATAAATATGCCACTTGAGGACTGTTTAATTTGAAGTCCAAGGAAATAATTGAGTTCACCCATGTGACTCATCTCAAATTCGTTTTTCATGGTATTAGCAAATTCTTGACATAAGTCCAAGGAAATAATTGAGTTCACCCATGTGACTTATCTCAAATTCGTTTTTCATGGTATTAGCAAATTCTTGACATAGATTATTATTAGAACCAAAAATTATATCATCAACATATATTTGTATGATTAAGATATCATTCTTAACTCTTTTGATAAACAACGTAGTGTCTACTTTACCTATTTCAAATCCTGTTTCTAAAAGAAAAGTTTTCAAACGATCATACCAAGCACGGGGTGCTTGTTTAAGACCGTATAAAGCCTTTTTCAATTTATACATGATCTGGAAATTGTTCATGTTCAAAACCTGGTGGTTGTTTAACATAAACATTTTCTTTAATAAACCCATTAAGGAAAGCACTTTTAACATCCATTTGATAAAGTATAAAATTCATGAAACAAGCAAAAGATAATAAAATACGAATAGATTCTAGTCTAGCAACAGGAGCATATGTTTCATCAAAATCTATACCTTCTTCTTGATTATACCCTTGAGCAACTAATCTAGCCTTGTTCCTTACAACTTGTCCTGATTCATCTAACTTATTTTTAAATACCCATTTGGTACCAATAATAGTCTGATCAGGAGGTCGAGGAACTAAATCCCATACATCATTCCTTATAAATTGGTTTAGTTCATCTTGCATGGCATTCATCCAATATTCATTCTCACAAGCTTCTTGTATATTTTTGGTTCAAAATCCGACAAGAATGCTGTATGAGAAATCATATTAACATGTGAATGTGTCTGAATACCATGGGAGATGTCACCAATTATTAAGTCATGAGGATGATCTTTAACTTCAACAAATGACTTTGGTAAAGTTGAAGATATCATAATAGGATCAGTCGACTGGACAGGTTCTTCAGTCGACTGCTTTACTTCAGTCGACTGGAAGTCCTTATCAGTCGACTTATCAGTCAGATTAGTTTGTTCGAAAGATTTAATCACATTATCTAAAGGTGATGAATCAATTTCATCATCTTTATTTAAAGTTGATGAAGGCAAAGATTCATCGAATGAAACATGCATTGATTCTTCAATAGTCATTGTAGACTTATTGAAAATTCTATATGCTTTACTCCTATTTGAGTATCCTAAAAAGATACCCTCATTAGATCTAGGATAAAATTTGTCTAAATTATCTTGTGTGTTTAGAATAAAACACTTACAACCAAATGTCTTAAAGTAAGAGACTTTAGGAATTTTGTTAAAAAATAACTCATAACAAGTCTTCTTTAGCTTAGGTCTTATAAGAATCCTATTTAAAACATAACAAGCTGTAGCAACAGCTTCAGCCCAAAAATGCTTTGGTAAATTGCTTTCAACAAGCATAGTACGTGCGCATTCTTGCAAAGTCCTATTCTTCCGTTCAACCACTCCATTTTGTGGTGAAGCTCTAGGAAATGCAAATGAATGTGTTATACCATTTTTGTTGCAATATTCTGTAAATGTCTCATTCTCAAATTCTCCACCATGATCACTTCTAATAGTGACTATGGTTAGAGATTTTTGATTTTGAATACGTTTACAAAAATGTGCAAATTCATCAAACGCATCATTTTTATGTTTTAAAAAGAATGTCCAAGTGAATCTTGAAAAATCATCTACTAAAACAAATACATATCTACTTTTATTTAAAGAAGCAACTCTAGCAGGGCCAAATAAATCCATATGAATTAATTCGAGCGGCCTACTAGTAGAAATTACTTCTTTTGTTTTAAAAGTAGATTTGACTTGTTTTCCTAGTTGACATGCATCACATAACTTATCCTTTTTAAAGGATAGTTTTGGCAGTCATTTAACTAGGTTATATTTAGATAATTTTGAGAGATTTTTCATGTTCACATGTCCAAATCTTCTATGCCATAGCCAAGATTTATTGTTAGAGGCTATTAAACAAAAATCATTTGAAAATTCAATTGCATTTAAACACAATTCATAAATATTATTTTTACGAAAACCTTGAAAAACAACATTTTGCATAGTGGAATCATAAATCAAACATGCATCTTTTTCAAAAATTATTTTATACCCTTTATCACATAATTGACTAATGCTTAAAAGATTATGCTTTAAACCATTAACTAATAATACATTTTCTATGGTTGGGTTAGAAATTTTACCGACCATGCCAATTCCTATGACTTTGCCTTTGTTGTTATCTCCAAAGGTGACAGTTCCTCCATCTATGCTTTGAATGGTGGATAGCAGGTTGGCATGTCCTGTCATATGTTTTGAACACCCGCTGTCTAGTATCCAGCGTTCTTTCTTGGGTACCTATAAAAAATTTAAGGTAAATATGGTACCCTTTTTATTGGGTCCAAAACACATTAGTTTGGGGGAAACCAAACCCATGAAGAGTTTGATCTTCCTCCATAAGCAGGAATATAATTAATAGAATTACACACAGTTAAAACATATGAGTTAATATAAGCAATTCTATCATTCTTATTTAAGCTGACTGGAACCCATATAACCTTGTTCTGTCCAGTCGACTTACCAGTGTCCTTCAGTCGACTGCTATTGTGAGTCAGTCGACTTGATGGTACACTAGGTCGACTTATATGAGGTTTTAATCTCGTTGAATGAGATTCAATTCCTCTGGACAGACGACTGGTAGATTGGCTCAGTCGACTTAACCGAACATTAGTCTTGCTTTTATCACTTACATTAACAACCTTAGGCTTTTCAAAAAATTCATACAACTTGTGTGTAACACTAGAAATAGATGCTGATTTATTTTTACTAGTGTTTTTAGTAGGAGACTCTTTTACAAAAGAATTTTTAAAACCAAGACCATATTTTTGACTAGATTTTACTTGATGATGAAGGACATCATTTAAATTCTCTTTGCCTTTGTTAAACTTAGATACGTTCTTTGATATTTCTTCATAACTCTTTTTGAGAGTTTCAAGATCAGTATCTAAATTTGCAATGCGAGAATTTAAAGATTTCACTTCCTTATCAAGGTTAAGATTTTCTTGAGAAAGTGTTTGATTAACTTTCTCTAGACTCTTAACTCTAATCTTTTCCTTTTTTAACTCTTGGAATATTTCATTAAATGCATCAAGTAAATCTTCCGATTCATAATCATTACTTACATGATCTTGTGAAGCCATGAAGCACATGTTTGCCACTTCATTGTTTTCATCCGTTTCTTCTTCGGAAGACGAATCACTTATCATCCCATGTAGCTTGATAGGCCTTCTTGTTCTTGGCAAATTTGTTCTTTGAATATTTGTCCTTCTTGAAGTTGGATGGTTTTCCCTTGTTCTTTGCATTTTCAAGAGGACAATCCTTCTTCATGTGTCCTGTTTTATTGCACCTGAAACATGTAGGAGGGTCATTAGAATCTCTATTTTTAGAATTAAACTTATCCTTCTTTAAGAATTTTTTAAATCGTCGAGTGAACATTGCTATCTCCTCTTCATCTTCTTCCTCATCTTCTGAATCTGCCATGGCTTTAAAAGCCAATGATTTCTTCTTTGCTTGGTGTGATTCTATATCCTTCTTTCGATCTTCAAGTTGGACCTCGTATGCCATGAGATTGCCCACAAGATTCTCAAGAGACAGTTGCGACAAGTCATTTGCTTCCTCTATTGCCGTGGTCTTCTTCTCCCATTCTGGATTGAGTGCACGTAAGACTTTTCTAACCATCTCCGCTTGAGTGTAAGTCTTTCCAAGGGCTACAAGGGAGTTTGTGATATCTGTAAATCTGGTGATCATCTCGGATACAGTCTCATTGTCCTTCATTCTGAACATCTCAAACCTGTGCACAAGAACAGAAATTTTAGACTCTTTAACTTTATTTGTCCCTTCATGTGTTACCTCGAGTGTATGCCAGATTTGATGTGCAATTGTAGCATTGGATACACGGTTGAATTCTTCCTTTGTGAGTGCACAAAATAAGGCATTCATTGCTTTGGCATTGTTCATCGTTTGGTTCTTTTGATCATCATTCCATTGTGCATATGGAATGGTAGGGGCAGTGAATTCCGTCTCTGTCATTTGCCATATCTCGTAGTTGATTGATTGGAGGTATATTCTCATTCGGCACTTCCAATAATTGTAGTTAGTTCCATCGAATAGCGGTGGCCGTTGTGTAGATTGGCCTTCATGGTACTGATTTGTATTTGAAGTAGTTGCCATAGCCTGTAACCTTGCTCTGATACCAAGTGTTGGATCCTGTAGGCGAGATAACAAACACTAGAGGGGGGGTGAATAGTGTTAATAATAAAAAAAACTGCGGAAATTTTCTTCGGTGCAGTCGACTTGGTTGTGAACCAGTCGACTGAAATGATCAAATAAAAGTAAATACAATAACTCGGTGCAGTCGACTTATAGATAAGGCAGGCGACTGATGACACAAAGACAGTACAACTAAAACGAGACTGATCAGTCGACTGATAGTGCAAGGAGTCGACTGTCCAGACAAATTTCACAGAACTAAAAGTAAACAAATAGTAAGAGCAAAATCACGACAACCAATCACAGAATACACAAGATATATCCTGGTTCGGTCCTCCCGACCTACGTCCAGTCCCCAAGCAACCCACTTGAGATTTCCACTATTCTTGAAAAAGTTTACAAGAATACCCTACGGCGTTAAGACAACAACCTTGTCTAACCCGTAGTCCTTTCTCTCAACCAGAGAAAGCAGACCCACTCTACTACCAAGAGTGAAACAAACCGACTCTACAACCTAGAGTCTAAAACACTCCAACCGAGAGCAAAAGGAACAAGAAAAACTTTACAGTCAACCTATAGCCTTGTTGGTGTATTGTGTTGTTGCACGTGGCTAAAAACAAGGTCGACTTCTATACCCAGTCCAGAGCGAAATCGTTGCTATACTGGACTGAGTGTAGAGAACCAGAGAATTTGAACTTGAAAGCTTTTTCTCAAAATTTTCACTTGAAATTTCTTAAAGAGTGCTCGGTATCTTAAAAAGTTGTTGTTAGATCTTTTCAGTGAGATCTGAACTCTATTTATAGAGTTAGATCTCCTGGACGTTGGGGGACAGTTATTCCAACTGTCAACCAACGGATCTTTAGCTTTTGATTTTGAAAAATTGATTTTGAAAACAGAAAACGGTCAAAAGCACTCGAACAGTCGACTGGGTTGCCATATGAGTCGACTGGTCAGAGTTTGAATAAATTTAAACAGTTTTGTACTGTCAGTCGACTGCTAGAGGTATCAGTCGGCTGGTACTCAACAGTTAAATTACTTCAAACTGTTTTGACTCTTTTGGGGTTTTTGAAAAACACACATTATGAATTTTGTGAGTGTATGTGTGTGTGACAAGGCTTTACAATCAGACTAAGACTCAACAAAAGTAAAATACAATGTTTTACAAGACATAACAACTTGACACATTTGAGCTTGAGGTCTTGAGTCTTGATTTGAGTCTTGAGTCTTATCTTGAATCTTGTCTTGAGTGAAGTCTTTGTCTGTAGCCTTTGAGCTTGTTCATTTGTTCAGCTGAAATAATCTTTTGTATGTGCAACCTGCAATGTTAGCTGTATAACATAGACACATGTTGCAGTGTGTTGTGATCATCAAAATCAAGAATCAACACTGTATTTGAGGAATATGTATATATATGGTATGCATATATATATATGTGGGCCTATAGTTGTGGTAGTGTGTGTATAGAGCCTATAGTTGTGGTAGTGTGTGAGAGATGGGGATGATGTCATGATGATGATGATATGATATGATGTTCCTGCGGAACAATGGACACTTACTGCCGTAATCCATAGTATTCCATTGTTTGCCAAACAAGATTATGGAATGGAAACAAAAAAAAGTCAATTCCATTCCACCAGTTGCCAAACACACACAACTTATAAAGTTAATTCATCCCTTTTCCTTTCTTTCCATTCCTCTCCATTCATTTTCATTCCATTCATTTCCATTCCCCAACTTAAATGTTTCCAAACAGACCCTAATTGCATAACTTTCACCCTTCCTAGCTGTTTTAATAAATCTGTATACGTTGCATATGCCCAAGTTTCCGGAATCGGTGTTCTCCCATTTTATCCTGAATTAGAGATACTTCAAATTTCCTACAATTTAGTGCACTGATTTTGTTGATTGTCTTTAGGTGTTGTGCTACTCATCTACAGAAAAATCGTTGATTTGGTTAGTTTCTTTTTGTTTGGAAATATTGTTTCTTAACTGACCAATATTCTTATTCACTGAGCATGGATGAGTTATATGGCTTGGTTAGTAGACTAAACCTTTAATTTATGGGTATTTTGCGATCTCATAATACTACGAACGCACTTCTTTATTTATGGGTGAAAATTGAAGTTAAATAAATGGAGCGATCTCAAATTTTTTTTTTTTTTTGGGGGGGGGGGGGGGCTATAATTGTAGCTATCTCAATTTTGAAAGAGGTGCTCAACGTATTGCACTTTGGGAATTTTGCTTTTAAGGATAAGGGCGTCACGACTCCGGACTCCACATAACTGGAGTTCTCTCAAATTAGCTATACTTGCTTTGGAGCTTTACAAGTGTTTCACAAGTGCCATTTCGATATGTTTTACAATATGCTTTGATGGTAGGACCATTTATAGAAAGAATCATGGAAATAGATGGTGTATACTCTTCACGATTGATTGGATATTGTTGCAATTGGAGAAGTGATTCTTTTTAATTTTTACTTTGTGTGATTGTTTTCTTCAACCCATAAATTTCAAATGTCGACCAATATTGTCTCACCATTTTGCATAATGACTCCCCATATGTTTAGCATTATTACCTATAGATATCTGGTCAATATCTGACCTTGATAGCAGCTTTTGGAACCTTTATCTATATATCCTCTTGTTGTCTTTTTAGGACTGTTCTCAAGATAATTCATTACAATTATGAACAAAGTTGTGTGTGGAACTTTGTTTTACTCGAACCGATTTATATAATATTAATTCATAAAATATTAGTAGGTGATGCATGTAACTATGTGTATATATGGATCTTCATGGCTCTGTTCATTTTTTTATTACAGTGAAGTGTGCAGTTAGTGAGTTACTTTCAGTATGAATGTCATTTAATCTTTGCATTTGATGGCTTTGCTTGCTGCTTGTATGAGCTAAATTTAACATAAATTGCTTGATAATTTAGAATATACTGTAACACGTCTAGATGAAGGAGGCTACACACCATCCACCCGACAAGAGACACCCCGCCGTGAGGTATATGATTTACTATTCAAGTCTTTGCGATGATAGCTATTTGCTGGAACTGTTTTCTATGAAATGATTTCTCTGCAAAGTATTGTTTTTATTTTGTTCATGAAGATTTTATTTGATGATTTACTTATGCACTTGGTCTAGATGTTAAAGATTAATTCTTACTGTAAAATTTATTTGAACTTATATATATTGATCAAAGATGAGATGCATTCTGAAAACAAATACTGAAATGCTGGAAACTGTTAGTATTTTCTTGTGTCAAACTAAGGTACTCATTGCTAGTGACAATTACTTTAGATTCAATCTGTCAGTATTCTGATTTCACCGGGATGATGATAAATTTCTAAAGATAGTCTCTTTTTTATGTATATTTTTGTGAGGGGCCTGTAGAGCTTGTATACCAAGAAGAGACCTAAATAAAGCCTAAATATAAGATTGAATTAAAAAAACATCCTTTTGGTTCACAATTCATGTAAAATTTAAGACTGGTTCACTTTTGTAATTTGAGCTAAATCATGGTTGTAGTTCTGATATCATCTATTGATATTTTTTAACTAGCGTAAAGAAAGATCTAATGATAGTTTGTCTTGAGTATTCCAATTTACTGAAGAAATTCACCTTGTTTTTTCTTTCTTTGTGAGAGCTTAATATGCACAACGGAGTAGATATATTTTTTTTTTAAAAACTGGGACGACTAGCTTTCTGAATCCTTTACTCATAAAACAGCCTTCCAGGTATTCTAATCATTTCATTTCTGTTCCCATCTAAATGAAAATTTCATTTAGTTTTGGGGTTTGCTTCTGTGTTGAATAAGTTATCGTAGCTGGACTTCCTCTGGTCATAATTGCTTGTTTAGAAATTCAGTTCAAGTAGAGTTTACCACGTAAAACTTGGTTAGTCTTTGGAGGAGGGTGTTCATGAGGTTGAGAGCCTAACTGCCTAAGTAGGCTGGCCAATTTCAATCCTGGTCAGAATTATGTGTCCAACAGTGTTGATAGAAAGTGTAACAAAATTATGTTTCTTCCTCTTTAATTAACCAACATCCACAAAACCCTAAATATCTCAATTTTGATGGAAACTATTAAGAAATTTTCACCCGAGACAGGAATGAAACCTAACAACCAGTGTTCTAAAAAGCGGCCTAGGGGGCCGCCTAGGCGCTAGGCGGCCCCTTCAACACCTCACCTAGGGGCTAGGCATTTAAGAAAATCGGTTAATGGTTTTAGGCCTTAAAAGCGGGTCTAGGCGGCGCGTAATCGGTGTAAGCGGGTCTAGGCGGGCTAGACCCGCTTAGGACTTATTATTTTTTAAAAAAAGGGGCCCGACTTATTCCAACCCGACCCGTTCTAATAAACTCAAAACCCTAAAATTTCTCTTTTTCCTCTAAATCTCCCGTAAAAAAACTCCCAAATCAATTCTATTATTTAAATCCCTAATTCATCTTCTCTAAAATCCTCAAATCACCTCCTCTGCCTCCCTCCTCTTTCGCCTCTCTCCTTGCAGTCGTTGCTCGCAGTCGTGAACACATCTCCCTCTGCCTCCCTCCTCGCGGTCGTAGCTCTCACTCACTCTGTCACTCATTCGTCAAAACCTCCTCCACCTCCCTCCTTGCAGTCGTAGCTCGCTTTAACTTCAACTGACGTCAACACAATCTCGCTCTCCTCTCTTCAGCTTCAAAGTCAAGTCGTCAACACAACTACACACTGCCTCCCGCCTTGCTTCACCTCCGACATCAACACTACGTCTTCCTCTTCTCTCTCAAATTTCTCTTGAGGCAACCCTCCTCCATCCCCCGACTCAATCTTCCGCTTCCCCCACACTGTTTGCTCCTTGGACTGGAACAGCCGAACAGGTAATCTCCACTATTGATCTTCGTCATAGATTAATACTAGTCTAGTAGATGAGTATAGGATTATACAAAAAAAAGAAAAAGACTAATAATAATACACCGATTCGATTTTGTAAAGCTCATCCTGCAATTGCAAGGAGAAATATCAAAAGTAAGAATTGGTAACAAAACAAAACAAAATGATAAAATATATAAATAAAATACATACATACATAAATAAATATATAATATATAAATAAAACCGCCTAACACCTAGCCGCTTTAGCTCCGCTTATAAGGCCTAGGTGCTAGGCACTCATCGGCCGCCCAACTACCGCCTAACGACTTTTAGAACATTGCTAACAACTAACATGGGAATAGCGAGACAACAGAAATGACATTGGCATTTTATACCTTGAAAAGCCAGTTGATCTAATTTCATTTATTGGAGTGTGTTCTCAAAACTGATGCTAATTGATGGTTTTTGGCATTGTTATCAAAGATGGATAAGGCGAGAGGCACATTGACAAGATTGATTTCATGGACAACTTAATTTCATATAGTTGGAGTTACTCTTCAATCTTGCTACCACATATAGGCTTATTTGTAAACTTTGGTTGGTGAGCATAGGAAAATGTATGGGTATTTATTTTTGATTCAAACATGAGGTTTCCCTTATTAGAGATGGATGGGGGAAATAAGGAATCTGTTGCTGAATGGATAGGATTGGAAGAAGGATTTAGTGATATTGTTGCAGAATATAATATGTATGAATACATCATTTTGAAAAATGTGAGCAATGCACGTATCATCCTGTGTTTTAATGTGACTATATATCGAAGAAGTTCTGTTCATAATTGCTGCTTCTTACTCTTCTTCACAATTGCTTGTCTTAAGAGTTCTGCACTAGCAGATTTTGTTGTAGAAAACTTGGTTAATCTTGGGTACAGGGCTTTCAGCCTTTCACTAGATTCAGGCTGAGAAGGCTGGCCTAATTTTAATTGTGCTCAAAATCAATGTATCCAATAATCGTGAAAGATAAAGCAGCAAAATTTTGTTTACTTCTCTTTTGCCAGTAACTACAGAACTCTAAAATATATCGAGTTTTATTGAGATTATTATAAATATAGTTTTTTTGGCCTGAGAAAGGAAGGATGCCTATGAGGATAGGAAGGCAACAAGACATCAATTGAAATTTCAGATCTTTGAAAGCCAATTCATCTAACTTCTTTTCGCGATCGAGGGTTTTGATGATAATTGAAAAACTTTTGTTATAATTATTAGGGATGGATAGGGTAACAGCAACATTATAAAGCTATATTTTATATAGAGGGTTGAGTTGCTTGGCAACCTAGCTACCGCATATCTGTATACTTTGATTGTGTACTTTGATTGCTGATTGAATGGAATATTTAAGGGTCTTTGTATTTGAATCAAATAAGAGGTCACCCTTATTAGAGATGGTTGGAGGAAAATGGTTCTAGTTGGGAAACACATAGGATCAGATGAAGGGTTCTAATAATGTTGTCGTTACAGAAGATATGAGTGCATAATTTTGGAAAATGTTAGCAGATAGGAGTATAATGTATCTATTATCCAGTGTTTTATGTGATCATTTGCTTTTCAATTTTCTGTTTAGTTATATCTCGATCATTGCAACTACTATCTTCTTCATCAGTTTATGAATTCTTTATTAAATATGTATCTCTGAAGGTATCTACTCCTGGAAGTTCCCAGAGTGTTCGGAATCATTACTCTGATAGCCATGATAGGAGGGAGAGACAACGATATGACAGGGACAGATCAGACTACAGCAGAAGAGATGATAGGAGATCGGAAGATGAAAGATACAGTTCTGATTATGGAAGGAAGCGATCTAGACATGATCGTTCTTCTAGTAGAACACTAGGTTGCTCTTCGACTTTATGGTCTATTTATTTTTGCCTCTGTCCTAAATACTGATATAATTGCCTGGATATATACATCATTGTAGTTAGATCTGACTGGGATAATGGAAGATGGGAATGGGAAGATACCCCTCGCCGGGAAGATCGTGATGGTCATTCTACCTCTCAAAAACATCTACATTATTCGCCATCTCCTATGCTGGTTGGGCACTACCCTGATACCCGCTTGGTGTCTCCATGGTTGGACAATCATACACCTCGGTCCACAGGTATAGTGTGCTTAAAAGTAAATTTAGCAAGTAAGGTAAACTAGTTATTTAGCATGTTTAGTGTGTGCTTTTTGCAATGCCAGCCCCTAAAATCATCATTTATCCCTCAGTGCATAATAATAATCATCCTTTTTCAGCTTTATAATGCTACCGTAAAGTTTCATTTATGTCCTCAGTTCATAAAAGTAATTTTCATTGAAATAAAAAGTGCACATACAATCCCTGCTAGAGATCACTCATATGTGGATCCACAGAACCATAACCCTAACTCTCCTACTAATAACAGTGAAGAATTGTGTGTGCGCGATTTTCATTGAAATATTAAGTGCACATACAATCTTTGAGAGATCGCTCATCTACATGTCCACACAACCATAACCCAGAACCGCAACTTTCTGCTTATAATAGTGCAGAATTGCTTATGCTCTTGAGCGATTATCATAGAAGTAAAAAGTGCACATACAATACTGGTGAGATGTAATATATCTACATGTCCACACAACAATAACCTCAACTCTCTTCTTACTACAGGGAAGAATTGTGTGTCTGTGTTTTCTCCTTTCTTTCATATTTTTTTTCTTCCTTCATTTTTCTTTTTCTTTTGAGCAGTTATTATCTTCTTTTCTGTGTTACTGAATGATAATCTCGTTAGTAATAAAACTGTTTTGGGTTCTCAGCTTCTCCATGGGATCATATTTCACCTTCTCCTGTCCCAATATGTGCTTCTGGCTCCTCAAAAAGAGCTTCAGACTCTCGTCAAGCTGGGAGGTCATATCAGCATACCTTTTCAGTTGCATCAAGCTCTGAGGTGCTCTTCAGTTTGTTTTTCTTATTTATTTTCAGTTCAAAAATGTGTATATAAACTTTCTCTATTTTGGTGTAACTTAATCCCTGCCCTATAAAAAATAATTGCAGCATTGTTAATTGCTGTATCATAATTTCAAATGTTTGAACAAAAATTTAAATTGATATCTTACAGGAAGAGATAGGTTAATGAGTTATTGTTTTTGTTATCACAATCTTGATATGATATAAATTCTTGAATGATTACGGATTTTCAATTGGAAATAGGATATGAGAAACCTTTTATCTGTGGGGCTGACAATATTTGAACATGTTGGATGGCCAAGGTGCTAGGGCATCTGGAGTTAGTATATAAATCAGAGTTATCATCAGTAGTGGAGAAATTACAGGAGTATAAGTACCGGGAGCAGAAATAAGATATAGAAAAAAATGGATGCAGTTATTCCTTAAAGGAAAGCGGACCCCCTCTTCAAAATTCAATGGGTTGGCATGTGGGCCATACTCCTTAGCTTGCATTAATCTACTACAAAATGTTGAACCAAGGACTACTTTTATTCATTAGATGAACTTGGATCTCATTTGTGTAACGATAAATTTCACTTAACCTATTGGGGTTTCACCAATTTGCACCTCACCCTACCCAACTTTTTTATTTGGCATTTTACCCTGTTGACGTAAGGTTCCGTTTGCGTTTTGCCCTACTCTGTCAATTCACCATCAGCATCGGGAGCTGTTATGCCAGGCGCTAAAGCATGGGTGTTTTGTACCCATTGGAGTTCATGTCCGGTGTAATGACTTGTCTAATATGGCTGCTAGCAACAGACCAATGTTTTAGACCAGACTTGTCTGATATGGCTGCTAGCAACAGACCAATCTTTCAAACTAGAAGAGGAGAACAATGCTTTAAAGTGATACAGAAGTTAGAATGGGTAAAGGAAAAGGAAATCTTCACGTGACTCAACTTTTTTTAATGACTAAACTATTCCCGAGTTGTAAGGCTAAATATATCTATTAAATCACATTAATCTAATCAAGTTAATTAAACATAATTATTCCATAACTTTTCTTCTTTCTTTTTCCACAACAAAGTTCATTCCATTCCTCACCTTCACCTTCTTCCCCTCAACCGCGCAACCATCCTCCTTGCCGGGGCTGCTTCATTCTTCACCATTATCGTCCTCTTCTCCTTCACCTCCTTCCTCACTTCATCTTTTCCTTCTCCACCACCACCCTTTTCGTTTTCACCTCCTTCCTTACTCCACATTCACCTTCACCACCCTCCTCACCTAGCATCTCCTCGCTGTGCTCCTCCACAGATATTAAAAAGAAAACTCTACTTTTTTATTGTGATTTATTAATCATTTAATTATTGAATCTGGTATTAGTAGGTTTGTCAATAGGAACAAAAATGTAGATCCTTAATAGAAATTGGTTTTGTTACGAAATGAGGATTATGGAATTGGTTGGATTTGAGGATTGTGTGGTGGTGGTGGGGGGGGATATAGAGAGAAGTGGATTGGGTAATTGGTTTGGATTCAGGTGAGTTAAGATTTGTAATCATGGTGGGTTTGAGAGGGAAATAAGAGAGGAAAAGATAGAGTAAAAGGGATTTGGACCGAGTTTGAAAGATGAGAGAGAGGAAAAGAGAGATAATGAGAATGAGTTTGTTAAAGGAGGAGGTAAAGAAAGGATGGAGATAATGTCATAATGGGTTTAAAGGAGGAGGTGGAGAAAGGATGGAGATGATTGTAGTTTTGGAAGAGATTAATGGGAATGAGCTTGTCACAGGCGGAGGTAGAGAAATGTTGGAGATAATGGGTTTAAAGGAGGAAGTGGAGAAAGGATGGAGATGTGGTAGTTTTGGAAATGGGTTTGGGTTTGAGAATGATTGGGTTTGGGTTTGAATGTTTAATTTAAATTGAATTATCATACAACTAACAATGGTTGAACATATTCACAACTTAACTAAGGGGAATTTCAGTCATTATACGCATAACTTAACGGCGTCACTCAAAAAAAGAAGTATGGTAGGGTCCGGTGCCAAGAAAAACTTGATGAGTAGGGTTAAGTGCCAAAAAAAATTATGGCAGGTCTGGTGTGCAAATAGGAGAAAACTTAGTAGGGTTAAGTTTATCCTTTGAATAATAATTGTTGGTATCTTTAAAATGGATGAGTGAGTACTTAGGGATCACTTTTATCCGTTAGATGAAACCGGATCCCATTTAAATAATAGTGTTGGTATGATTACATTGGATGAGTAGACTACAAAAGGCAACACTCTACTTTGGCATTTTAATACAGTCCGTGATCTAGCCATGCCATTTTTTTTGTGTAGAAACAGTCATGTCATTTATTGAGCACTTCCATATTCTCTGTGTTGCTATAATTTGATTTTCCCCCCATCTTTCTTTGATATATGTTAATCTTTGTATACAATAAGCTGGGATTAATTACGCAGTTATCTTTGCAATCACCAACATCTAGATATGTTTTTGCTATCTAACAGGATAATGAAGCCGATAAAAGCACTTCTGCTAGAGACCACAACTATGAGATAACGGACGAAATGCGCCAGGAGATGGAGTATAACGCTGACCGTGCATGGTATCGTTAAGCATTACAAAACTTACTTGATTGTGTCCATTCTCTATCTACATCTAAACAAAATAAAGTTTAGTTTGATGCATATTAAAATTTATAATTTGGTAGAGTACCCACAATAGTTTTGTCTTACGGTTCCCATTTTTTTGAACCAAAACCTTGCCATTCTAGTACTTGGTGGTCTCAGTAACCTGGACTCTTCTATCTTGGAGCCTTGCCATGTTGGCCATCAACAAGTCATTGTACCACATACCCATATCCAGCTTTTCGCATGTGTCCAATATATAATTTTGGACACTCTGTCGACACACCTCAATGTTTTCCTACACTCTTTTGACATGCCGTTTACATTCTTACACATTGAGCTATTTTCATTTATTTATTTTAGTGCAAGATGAATGTTAAAAACTGTGGAAGAAAGCAGTATGTTTAAAATGTTACAAGATAAGAAAATGGAAGTTACTATAGAAAGTTAAATATGCAAAGCTTATTTTCTTATGAAGTCGCAAAACATATTTGTTTATTTGTTAGTATATAGGTATTATAACTTAATGTGTGCATATTTGTTTGTGCACAACTATGCATGTATACTTGTACTCTCTTCATGTGTGTCTGTGTCATAGATGCAGACACTCGACTGTATGCTTCTCGACCGCAGAAAGGAGGAAGCTTGTACTTGGAAACTGGCGTGTTTTGCCGTCCAATTTGTTGATCTATATTGTTTATTGTTATCTGCATATCTTGGAAAACTTCTAGGCAAAGCATCTAATGATTTTAATTTCTGATAATTTAGTATTTATGATCTGAAAATGCCACCTACTCTGCTCGCATTTCATGTATTGCTTGGAGGAAGAACCTCCCCAGTGCTAATCATTGATTTAGATATATGTATGCTCAGTTGTAGTATTTGTGATCTTCAGTTTGTCTTTTTTATTCATTTCACATGGTTACTTCTAATGGTTGATTACTCTTTATATTCCTTTCACTTCTCTGCAGGTATGATAGAGAAGAGCATAATACAATGTATGATGCAAATAGCTCTTCTTTGTTTAATGGGGATGAAACTTCTTATCAAAAGAAAAAGGCTGAGTTGGCAAAGAAACTGGTATATACTGTTACTGCCATTTCCCTTTTTAATTAAAGTTCGTCTTTTTCCAGTTCTCTAATATTGTGACTCATCAGTAAGTCATTTAATGTTTGTTTTTCACTGTCATAGAATTGTCTTGTTGAGTGATTACTTAGAAATTAGAACGTAGAACTACTGTTCTTCTAGTTATTGTGTACCATCATGTTTTCAGTATACTTTTTTACTCAACTTGACCAACATCTCATGTTTCTGTGTTACTGAGGAACATGACAAACATCATACAAATTTACCCAAACATAGTTTGAATTTCCTATTCATCCTTATTGTAGAAACTAATGTGAATAGGCCAGGAGAAAGGGCTTAACTAGTAACACATATGACTATATTTTGTTTTACATTTTGTTTTGAGAATATCTTCAATTTTAATCTTCAGCAGTCAATACCTTAGCCTGATCTCAAATCTCTCCTTGAAAATGCCTTTTCCCCTCGTAAATGGCCAGTCTAGTCATGCATTCTTAGAAATGATATTTGTTCTTCTGTGCCACTTGATTGAACTGCCTATATTCACTGCATACCCACAAGGAACCATCGTTGTTCTTTACAGTGGAGAATGGAGAAACTTATGGTGGAACTTTTCAACAAGAACTTGTTACATTGCATTCAATAAATTTTGCTGCTTCCTGTATGATGTCTTTGAAGATGGAATTATCTCAGGAAGCGAGTCAATAAAGAATTTAATCTTCCTATCTCTGGTGATAATCCTGGCAACTCAGAAAATATATGTTCGAGAATACTCTGAACTTCCATTACATGAACAACCTCAATTCTCATCTTATTTTTTTTGGCTGGCCTCTCCCTTACATATGCAATATAATCTTAACATCTATTCGAGAAGACTGAGTAGCATGTATGGAAGATATGATAAAAACTTTAGGCTGTAGGGGGTAGTGGACCTTGACCCAAGAAACCCTGAACAGATAATCCACATTTCTTCCCTCTAATTTTTTGAATTGAGTATGGTTTCTCTTTAAATTTTGCTGTGGTACTTGAATTTGTGTGATTTATGTTGAATTTAGTTGTTTCTGAATGCTGTATATTGAAATAGTTAAGTTGCTTATTTTGTTGCTAGTCAATAACTTCTTTATATCTTTGTTTGTTGTTTGTTTGTTCATGACATTGTTAATACATAGTAGAAAGTTGCTAAAGAGGGTTTAAGACTTCATTGTTTTAGGATAATCATATGGTGAGTAAATTTTGGATATTGATAACTGTATGACCTGGTGACCCAGAAGCATATCCCAATTTGTAAGGAAAGAAACCTTCCAAATCCCACCGATCATATCAGTTGTAAACTTCAATCCAATTATGCTAATAGGTTTAATTGCGCAGAGAAGTAAGTTAGCAGATGTCATATTGACAAAGTTCTTTGTTCTCAATGTTCTTTGGAATGAATTGTAGGAGCTGTTGCCTGAACTTTGTGAGATTGATTTTATTGATTATATGGGAAACAAAGTTGTTAGTTGTTAGTTGTTTGTTTTTTCTTTAATTTTTTTAAATTATATAAAATTAAATGTAAACTTTATAAAACTCATTCTGTCATGTCGCAAACTGGGTATTCCCCCTTTTCATTGACTTACTTTTCTTAAAGAGCATCCTGGCAATATCGTAATCCAACCCGATCGCGTCTTTCACTGTTGTTTTACTTCTTTCCATGAAAATTAAACCCAAATTTTCTTGTTATGGCTACTAATCTTGTGATCTTAGATTCTTCTCGTCTCCAATTAAATATAAAAGTCGAGTTTTGTTTTAATGTCCAGATCCCTAATATGTATATTTGATAAGGTTGATAAGTTCAGTATGTTTAACTCAAAATTTTACTGGTGATATTCTCTGAAGTTTGTACATTTCTCTTTCCAGGGGTATTGCATATTATTACATTGTATGGAAGGGTTTTGTTTGTTTGTTAATTTTGTTAATTTTGTTTATGATTTTTCTTTCCTCTTGTGTGCGTAGATAAAACATTATAGATATATTGTTTTTGCAATTTCGAATCTGACCTACCATTTATTCAAATTGAAAATTTAAGGATATTTACACTCATTCCGCCTCCAGTTACTCCTGTCCTACAGAAATTTGCAGATGTATTTCCTGCTGACCTCCCCAACCAGTTGCCACCACTGCATGACATCCAACACGCTATTGATCTGGTTTCGGGAGCGAATCTTCCTAACTTGCCACATTATCGGATGAATCTGACAGAGCATGCTGAGTTGAAAAGGCAAGTTGATGAGTTATTGGCAAAGAGCTTCATCAGAGAAAGCAAAGTCCTTGCGTTGTTCCTGCCCTATTGACGCCAAAGAAATATGGAGTGGCGTATGTGTGTGGACAGTCGTGTCATAAACAAGATCACGGTGAAATACCGTTTTTTCATTTCTTGTTTGGATGACATTTGGACATGATATCTGGTGCCACAATTTTTTCCAATATTGATCTTAAAAGTGGTTACCACCAAATACGTGTTCGTCCTGGTGATGAATGGAAGACTGCCTTCAAAACGAAGGATGGCCTGTACGAATGGATGTTCATGCCATTTGGAATGACGAATGCCCTGAGCACGTTTATGAGAATCATGACGCAAGTACTCCGTTCCTTTATGAGCAATTTTTTTGTGGTGCACTTTGATGATATTCTCATTTACAGCCGATCCGTTGGGCAACATCTTGACCATTTGAGACAGGTCTGTGGTATTTTGAGTAAGAACAGCTTTACGCTAATCCTACCAAATGTACATTCCTCTCCGATCAGACTATCTTTCTGGAATTTATTGTTTCTGCCCGAGAAGTATCCGCTAACACAAAAAAGATACGAGCTATTACTGAGTGGCCTGAGCCCTGCAATATTCGTGATGTGCAGAGTTTTCATGGTCTTGCCACATTCTATCGTCGGTTTGTGTAATGATTTACCACAATTATGGCTCCAATAACCGACTGTTTGAAGAAATTTATCCTTTGCAGCTAAATGAAGTGTGTTCTGACTATCTGAAGCGTGTATTACATGTTCTTGAACGTATTGTTACATAATCCTTCATCATTCTGTTAAGTTATAAGTAAGTTGCTGGTACTTTCATGTGTATATTGTTGAGATATTTCTAATGGATTATATATTTGACGGTGAATACAGACTCGAAAAGATGGAAGTTTGATGACCCTTGCTCAAAGTAAGAAGCTTTCCCAATTGACAGCCGATAATGCTCAGTGGGAGGACCGCCAACTTTTGAGATCTGGAGCTGTCAGAGGTACAGAGGTACAAATGGAGTTTGAGGACGAAGATGAGCGCAGAGTTATTCTTCTCGTTCATGGTTAGCTATTTCATATCACCTTCATGAACTAATTCTACCAAGTTTTACTAAGTCTAATATAAATTATAGCTCTTGTTTCAGTAATTGGGACTAACTGAACGTTTCGGTTCCATCTGAGTTTGATATTTATTTTGGAAATGACAACAGGATGAAATTAAACTGGCCTGGACTCTTTCTTCCACAATTCATTAGTTCTTCCTCGAAAAAATGTATTCAAATTCCTCTTATCTTAAAAGAGGAACAGTTGTCTGGTTCATAGATCTCGCATCATGTGGGAACATACCTTAGTTTGCTTCACCCTCAGTATATCTTAGTTGCATATGTTTCCTCCCATTTTTTGATTAGGAGTTGTGATACATTCAGGGAACAGAAAAACAGTTTATTTTCTGATATATTTCCTTGTTCCCTTGCAATTTCTTTATGTGTTTGAACCACTTAGTAATGGAAAGTACATGTATGTTTTCAAATCTCATCTGAATTTTGCCTTCATATCGCTGCCAGACTTGCAGTACATACAGTACTTACTATGCTATACCCATAAAAAACATGTGTTTATTGTTGTCAGATACATGCAAAAGAAATTAACCACTCGACTTGGTTTGCTTAATCTTTTTATTCTTCCGACTATTTTCCTTTTAATTCTGGAATTTCTTGATACATTTTCTTCTGCGGCTTACACTCGTAGATTTATAATGAGGGTTACTCCGTTGCAGATACAAAGCCTCCTTTTCTGGATGGACGGGTTGTGTTCACAAAGCAGGCAGAACCCGTAATGCCCATTAAAGATCCAACGTCAGACATGGCTATAATCTCTCGTAAAGGTTCTTCATTAGTTAGGGAAGTTCATGAAAAACAGAGCATGAACAAGTCCCGTCACCGATTTTGGGAGTTGGCAGGATCAAAACTTGGAGACATTTTAGGTGTTGAGAAGACAGCTGAGCAGGTCCGTATTGATAATTCTAGCTAGAAGTTTTTGATCTTGTTATATTTATAGTGTTGGAGCTTAAGTTCTGTTGTGGTTCCAATGCCAGGTAGATGCAGATACAGCAGTTGTGGGAGACGAAGGTGAAGTTGACTTTAAAGAGGATGCTAAATTCGCACAGCACATGAAAGTAAAAGGTGAAGCTGTGAGTGATTTTGCGAAGTCGAAATCGATTTCAGAACAAAGGCAGTATCTCCCAATATATTCTGTTCGTGAGGAATTGTTGCAGGTTTGTTTAGAGTAGTATGATATTGTAATAATGGAGGCTTTCTTCACTACAAACAGTAACAATATTGCCGGCGGTTTTCTCTACAAAGGCCGGCGTTTTTAAAATGCCGGAGACTGGCTGAATGGCGCTTCTTGAAACGCCGCGGCAAACGCCGTCCTTGCCGCTGCCAAGGAAACTATTAGATTTCCCGGCGCAAATGAAACGCCGGGGAAGTTTTGAAAAATCCCCGGCGTTTTACAAATGCCGGCGATTTATGTTTGAATTTTAAAAATTTCTTACCGTTACTAAATATACCTCGGCGTTGGTAAACGCCGGGGAATGTTTTATTCTTGCTTCCCACTCCTCAACAAATTATGAAACCCATAGAATGATAACCATATTGTTGAATTATCAAATTATCACAAACTCCACAACTCCACAAATTATCACAAACTCCACTACTCTACAAATTATCACAAACTCTACTACTCTACAAATTATGAAACTCACAAATTATCAAACAAACACTCCTTGAAACTTTCATAAAACAAAGATCTTTCAACTTTCATAGTACTATATATACATCACATAAAGTTTTTTCAACTTCAAAATATAGATCACATAAAGTTCTTTCATAACTAATTAGCTTTTCATAAAACAAAG
Source organism: Hemerocallis citrina (assembly GCA_017893485.1). Lineage (NCBI taxonomy): Eukaryota > Viridiplantae > Streptophyta > Magnoliopsida > Asparagales > Asphodelaceae > Hemerocallis > Hemerocallis citrina. The sequence continues at coordinate 282,147,253 of CM030362.1, forward strand.
ATCTTTCAACTTCAAAATATACATCACATAAAGATCTTTTCTTACTTTGTTTACTTGAAAGGAAATTAGAAGCCAATGCTCTCCAATCATTCAACAAGATCCCAGTGCTTCCCAGTCAATACGAAGGTTGATAAACAATAGTGAGAACTCTAGTCGGGTGGTAATCCTGCAAAAAGAACAAGAACAAATTTTATAGTTAGAGAAAAATTTATAAAGAATTCATGCAATCACTCACTATAGATTAGAACTAGAAGTAAGAGATGTGTTTTGCTTTGTACAAAAGAAGTAGAAGTAAGAGATGCTAGTCGATCAGCAGTTGAGTGCTTTTAATTACTGGATGGTTTTGTGAGTATTATCAGCAGTTGAGTGCTGATACATCACACACAATTGAATCATCAGCAGTTGAGTGCTTTTAATTACTGGATGGTTTTGCTTTGTACAAAAGAACTAGAAGTAAGAGATGCTAGTCGATCCAAAACAGCCATCAGTGTTAATTTGTGTTCCTAGTCCACTCTAATATTTTCTATTCTATAAAAGCAGGATCATAGTTATTTATATACTTCCAAGGTGACTAACTAATTGGTTTGTGGAGTTTTTGGTCGAAGCAACTGCTTTCTTTTTTATCAATTAGTGTTGATAATGGTGGATTAGGTTTAACCTAATATGGATCCAGCTCCCTATTAATTAAGACTATCTACTTTACTGATTGAACTGATCTCTCCAACCCAATCTGTGTCTATATCTAAAAATATGATATAGTCTCGAATAAATATAAAAGTCAGACAGATGACAGCACAAAAATTCATACTAATAAGTGCAGATACAAGGTTACAAGACTAATTTGCGGAAAACAAGTTAACTAATTAAGCTCTTTATAAAATGCAGTAAGGAATTTCACTAATAGAAAACAAATACTTTATCCAATATGAGAAGGGAAATTAACCAGAACTTCAATTGGTAATAGTATAAGGAAATAGTCATAGGTGACAAAAATGATGCATAAAATTAGAATTATTTTGGCTCAAAGCATACTTTCAGGAATAAGAATGGAAAATATATTTCTTACCCAGATGCCAACTTTTTTCACTGCACATAACCAATGACCCATGGACCACTATGGAATGGCACTAAATTAGGGTTTTTCCAGTGATATGGAGAGCACATGATTTTGCTAAAATTGGACCCAGACGGTTTTAAGACTAGGTGAGGGTTCATGTGAAGCTTGGCAAAATTAGTAGACAGGTCTTTGTCTCACCTACTTGCTTACTCTTCTGCCATCAAACACATATAATAGGAAACGTAACAAACTGGTCTCTTTTCCTCATCATACAGAGAAACTTTCATCTTGGTGCTATCTTTAAGCAATGTACCTACAGGCTATAATTTCAGCATATATAATTGACCATGGTTTGATGTTTTCCTTATAGTGCAGTTCACAAACTACCGAAAAGTAGTTGCTAGGATAACAAGCAACAGATTAGAAGTAAGAGTTGCTAGGATAACAAGCAACTGATGCATCCATACATAAAGAAGTGAAGCTAATAAGGTTGTAATACCTAAGAGATGAGAAAATCCCGCCTACAGCGTACTTTTAGCGATGCTGTTGACGGGATCACGATCGTCGACTTCCTCTTCATTCGGACGACTGGATGATGTCGGGTTTCTATCACCTTGCTGTATAAGAAATAAGTATGAAAGATGCTTTGAGTCAGATCGGTACACACAATTAGTCAGATTGGTATAAAATGCTAATGCAAATAAAATGCATAAGCAATTGATACACACAATTAGATAAGAACAATACTGTATATAATTTCTAACCTGTCTCGGTATCTTAGCAGAGTTTTGAAAATTTGTTTCCCTCATTATATGTGGTATATGTGCAACTGTTGTCTTAAGCTCTGCGACTTGCGTCTCTAGAATAGATATCTTCTCATCTCTAGGATCCGGCTGTGTTGATGAAGAAGCACACGTTCGAGAGGGTGTTGGTCCTAACCCCTTCCCATGCACACGGCCATGACGCTCCGGACCCATATTTTCGACCAACGCCTGGTATTGAAGTTGCACTATATCAACCGGTGTTGTGGGAAAGGCGGCGGTGGAAGCGGATGATAGTTCGGCATACCTATTTCAAGCAGTTCTCTGTTTTTAAAAAAACAAATTCCAAAAACATGTGATCTGTGATTCATTGTTAAGGCATATTACACATCAAATAAGCACATTTAAGATAGAAAAACTATTACCGATATCGTCGCTGCCTTTGAGGACGGAAATACGCCTTGTGAGTTCATGTGGGTTGCGTCGAAGAAATCTAAATTGCCGTACTGATCCGCACCTTCTCGCTCCACATCCTACATATATTAGAATACATAGAAAATTATAAAATCAATTACGTATACTATTCAAATGAAGATCAAAACAATTAGATATATCATTATTGCTCGTCGCCTTGCAAAGCTTGTAACTCCTGAAGTGTGTAGCATGTCCTGTGCATCCCTACTTGCACGACCTCTTTCAGCTCTCTTCTGCACATAAATAAAATTATTACAATCACAATAAGATTTAATAAGCCAAATATCATATCAAAATATATTACATCATATACTATATTTTTTTGATTACCTTCCCTTCAGGTGTACTCCAAAAATGACAAAGAAATTCCCAATCAGAATGCACGACACCTCTCGGGACTACTCTTGTGTTCTCAACCATTGTTCGGTTCTCGTCATAATATTCTGCCTTAAGCTCAACCTTATAGTCTCTCCATTTCTTGGACATAGATTTATTTACCCAATCGGCATCAAGAACCGCCGGGTAATCAAATTTTTGCTGCAACAGTCATGAATCAATTTCATGTCTAAGAATTTACGGCACAAGATAACTACCTCAAAGCATTAAACTACAACTACAAGATAAACAGAATTGTATGAACACATCCTATGTCATAAATTTCACCTCATTGGAGAAGAAAAAGAAAAACTTGGCAAATCTTGTGACTTATGCTAATAACTTAAAGTTAGCTTTGTCCTTAAGTTAATTACTGTTAGCATGAGAACCAAGGGAAACTTGTGACACTAGAGTAGTGATATCAGCTTATGTATAAGGTGGTAAGCTGAAACTAGAATCAGGGGTATCTGGTGGACTAGAGTAGTGAATTCAATTTGGTGGGTCCGGCCTTGTATGATCTACACTGTGCTTCTTGATATGCATACCTGCATGTATCATAGAATGTGAGATCAAGTTGTAAACGATTTTTTTTCCCTCTTGAATCAAATGTCTCAGAGTTTTTTGGAGCTAAGCAAACATGTTTTAGAAATCTAATGATACATGGATACATGGATATGATACAGGGTAAACAATAAAGAACTATAATGATACAACTTGCAAGCTGCAACTGCAAGCTGCAACTACAAGTAGCGTATTTCGTTCACTACAAGTGATTTGCATGCAAGCTGCAACTGCAAGTAGAACTGAACTTCAGCATTCCAAAATGTGCAAGTTTCAACTAGCAAATTAAGCTTTAATTCACAAGATAAATAAATCAATTCACTTGTTTCCGTAAGGAACATCAGACACCATATTATATATTGAAACCAAAGGATACTAAGAAATACTGTACAAATGGATGGTACCTTAAGAACTTCAACAGCTCTAGCCCTGGTCGCTATGGGGATTTTTGTCCATCTATCGTATGATAGTGGAAGGTACTCCGAATTCCTTGCAATCAACCCCATGAACGATGCGAAGGTCACTGACATTTTTTCCTATGGGCTGATGATCCCCGTTCACCTCCACTAGAATTTTTTGACCCGCGGGTAGCTTCCATACATCATTTAACTTTGTCGCTCTCCGGGTCATTTTTCGGGGGGGTGGCTGGGTGGTCCTTTCACCTACTTCTAAGTGGTTATCCTCCTCGTTTAGAGGCTCCTCACCCCTTTGACTAAGCGCCGTATTCCTTCGCGGCATAATTCATACCTATTGACAAAAGCAATAAAATATAAATTAGTATAAAAATGCAATATTAGTGGGATAATTCAAAGTTAATTCAAATTAGTATGAATGTGTTGAAACTTCACAGTAGTGGGATACCTATTTCACAGCTCAACATATATATATAAGGTGTATTTAAGGGCAGTAAGCGCAATTAGTTAAGAACAAATTTAAGCTGAATTATATATCATGAGCTATTCTGTGTTACCTTTGCTTTCTTTACACTCTCTCTTGTGTTTGTTTATTGTCATGGAAGATCGCATGTGATCGATATCGACTCATTTTTTCCATCGACATTAACTGAATGCCCCTCAAGATCAACAGGCAGTAGATTACGCAAAATTTTTATGCATCATCATTGATAAAATTAATCATTTCTTTCTGGTGATCAGCCATAGTTTAATTAAGCAATGAGTAATGCAGTACACACACCATTGTAAGCTACTAAATGAATATACCCTTCAGCACTGCCACATAAAGTTAATTTCTATCAGGTGATCTATCATGGATTAATTAAGAAACTATATGCATTATACAACTTCAACAACTATCAGTTCATTATGCTGTTAATTATAAGGTCAGCATTGTCTGTGCAAAATGTGTATCAGTTTAACTCCATAAAACTCGAGAACAACAATAAAATTATACAACTTCAACAACTACAAAGTGTAAACAGGTTTGGTTTCTATTCATTGTTATCTTAAGCTTTTTCTTAAGGCATACTGAATAATGTAACACCATTTGCCCACATCTCAATCCCAAAATCTGTCGAATATAGTTCCAAAAATTGGGCAAAATGTGAAAATGTTAGAATCGCTTGAAATCCTCCATAATCAGTGGACACCCACTAAATTGGGCAAAAATGAAAGCTACGCGTTGATGCTTCAAATAACCATAAACACAGTGATCAAAAACCATAGCTTGGTCATTAGCACAAAAACAAGAAGCTATAAGACAAAATAGATATAAGTTGGCACATAATAAGACAAAATAAAATTCGAAAACATACAATGCAATCTTCAAAATAGGTATCAACCGAGACAATACAATGCAATCTTGTAAACACATAATTAACAATTCAAATATGTTTCAAAAGTTATTGTTATTCAATACTATCCAATACATCCCCTGGCTTTCCATCCGTGCGTAGCCAATTAGGTTTACTGTTGTCATCTGATATGTTTACATCAAACCTAGGAAATTCAGTAGTAACAAAAATGTTAGTGACATCTTCGTCCTCATCATCTGATGTCTTTCCTAACTGATATACATCTCTTGGTTGCATAATAAGAGCCACGTAAGATTTAGGCGAAGATGGATCTTCAACATAGAACACTTGGAGGACTTGAGATGGGAACACAAATGGTTCATGGCTGATGTGTGTGCCAGTATGAATCAAATTTGAATAGTTTACAATTGTGAAACCTAAAGTATCCTTGTTTTGGGGATAATTCTTATCCATGCCAGCCCAATCCGCGCGAAATAAGACAATTTGAAAATGACCAAAATAGTCTAACTCGATGATATCCGTGAGTACCCCATAATAGTCAACATCTTCATCAACTGGATTTGTGTCATTCTTAGAAGCATTACTTCTTGTCTTTGACATCACTACAATTCCACTATTCTGGGACTTTAAATAACATTCACGATCCTTAGTATGAAATCTGAATCCGTTATATATATATCCTTTAAATCTTCTAACCATCTTATGGGGACCATTAGCAAGAATCTTGATTTCAGGTGATACCAAATCATCATGAACTTCGGAACCTATAGGATGTGATGATAAACCGTATTAGTAAAATTAAGAATATTCTAACAAAAAAGACAGTACACGATAATTTGGAACAGTCTTACATAGTCTTTAAGCCACATATGAAATCTTTCATTCATCATCTTATTTTGGTCACGTGGTCTTAATTTTCTTGTTCTAGAATTCATTTTCATTTCACGGATAAATTCTCTGTAAATATTTAAAAGAACGAAATATAATTAGATTTACATTGTTCAAATCGAGTTTAATTAAATGTAAACCAACCCAATTATGACTTACTCTCGGAATGGCTCAACTGTTGCATGATGATCTAGCACATCAATGTGCTTGTTCCCATGTTAAGTTATCTAACTCAACCGCATCAACTTTACCAATGGTATTTCCAGCAATTTGAAAGAGATAATGTGCCTCACGAAGGTTTGACCCAACTGGGTTTCTCCTTGGTCTAGTAAGATATGTCTCGACACCCTGAAGATATCGGAAACAAAAGTTGGAGCACTCTTTCGAGAGATAACCTTCTACTTTTGAGCCTTCTGGATGTGATCTATTTTTAATATATCCCTTAAGTCGATAAAGATACCTATACATGTAAATGGTTAGATAAAAAAAAAGTATGCACATTATCCAAATGCGAGGTATATAATTAACAAATATGAATGACTACCTCTCAATGGGATACATCCACCGATAATGTACCGGACCACCAAGTCTTGCTTTGCCTGCTAGATGAATGACCAAGTGAATCATTATAGTAAAGAACGAAGGGGGAAATATTCTCTCAATTTGACAAAGTACCAAAACAGCACGTTGCTCCAACAGGTTAATGTCTTCAACACGTAGAACCCTTGAGCAAAGTCCTTTATAAATGCTACACAGATCCTTGATGACGGCAGTACTTGGTCGCACATTAAGAACCTTAAAGCCACAGGAAGGAGATCATGCATCAAGATGTGGTAGTCGTGTGACTTTAGACCCTGAAGCCTCTTCTTCTTATCATTGACGCACCTTACTATGTTAGATGAATAGCCATCGGGAACTTTAAGCTCCTGTAGAACTTTGCAGAACGATTCCAACTCCTTTTTAGACATGCAGTACATTGCTGGAGGAAGACGCACTGCCATTCTGTAAATTTTTGGGGTGCAACTCCTGTCGTATGTCCAACGCAGCTAAATCAAGACGACACCTAAGATTGTCTTTTGTCTTCCGATCATCTCCCATGATAGTCCCTACACAATTTTCACCAATATTTTTTCTGATATGCATCACATCTAAATTATGGCGCAATAAATTGAATTCCCAGTACGACAGTGTAAAGAAAATGCTCTTCTTCTTCCAGGACCCTAAATCAACAATGTCATCACATTCATCTTCATCGTTGTCGTCATCCCTTGCCCTTTTCTTGCCCTTTTTTATGGCTTCTACTTCCTTACCATAATTGAAATGATGATCATGTAGCCGCCTTAACACATCGGACCCAGACGATATTTCAGGTGAATGTTCCCACTCCACCCCATCAAAAGTCGTAGTTTTCGTCCTGAAATTGTCTGTCGGGCAACCATCTTCTATGACCCATGTAGCAGAACTTTCTCCCATTATATAAACATTGTGAAGTAGTTTTATCAGCACAACAAGGACATGCATTACGCCCTTTGGTGCTATAACCGGATAAATTTGCATATGCAGGAAAATCATTGATTGTCCAAGTCAATGCAACTCGAAGACGGAATGATTTTTCTTAGTTGTTATATCATATGTTGGAACACCTTCCCACAACTGTTGGAGCTCATCTATTAAAGGCTGAAGATAGACATCTATATCATTTCCAGGGCTTTTCGGTCCAGGAACTATTGTGGACAAAATAAATGACGATGACTTCATACACTTCCAAAACGGTAGATTATACGGTATCAACACTACAGGCCATATGCTGTATGTACTACTCGTTTGCCGAAATGGGTTAAAACCATCACTGGCTAATCCAAGTTGCACGTTGCCAGTATCTTTAGCAAAATCAGGATATCTTTCTTCAAAACTTTTCCATGCAGCAGAATCCGCCGGATGTCTGAGAATTTCATCATTCTTCCGCCCTTCAGCCCATCTCATATCAGAAGAAGTCTTAGATGACATAAACAACCTTTGTAGCCTAGGAATCAAAGGAAAGTAGCACATCTGTTTTGCTGGCTTCTTTTTCCGCCTTGATTTAACTATCCCACTTGCATCTTGTTCTTCATTCGGAACACCTTGTCATTTTGAAGTACCACAAATTTCACAGTTCTCCAGACTCTCCTTATCTCCCCTAAATAACATATAATCATATCGACATGCAACTATCTTCTCATACCCCAGATCAAAATATTTAAGGAATTGTTTTATTCCATATGCTGAATTTGGGAGACAAATTCCAGGAAATGCTTCATTCAACAATTTAAGTAACATTGTAAAGGATTTGGCAGACCAACTATTCAAACATTTGATCTGAAATAACCTCACGATGAATGAGAACTTCGAAAATTTGATGCAATCACGATACAAGGGTGTACTAGCATCCTCCAACAAATTACTGAATGCTTCAAATTCTTTGTTAAATTCAGAATTTTGCCTTCCCTCCACTCCACCCTCGTCTCCATCAGTGTGCGAGGTTTCGGTTGGTTCATCATGGACTTGGGTTGCTGAACTATTTGTGTGCATTGGATTGTTGTGAATCCAAAAAGCATCCTGCACTAAATTTTGCATCTCATTTGCAAGACTGTCGTCGTCATTCACTAAAGGTTCATTTTCCTCTTCCAACAAATCTTGTCCAACCGGAACCGATGTGTCACGCTCTCCATGGCAGAATCACAGTGTGTACCCTTGCAGAAAACCATTAATCACCAAATGTGTTTGTACTTCGTAGCATGGAAGCAAATGACAGTTTACGCATGGGCGACATGGACAAAGGATAAAGTTGGGATCACGAGAATGTTGCTCGGCAAAGATAATAAAATCTCTAACACCATCTTGATACTCTTTGCATAATCGTGACTTACTCATCAAAGTTTTATCCATTTCAATAATATCACTCAATCTGAAAATTAAATTTCATAAAAGATAGCTATTCAGAAAGAGAGATTGAGACCCTCACAAATTAAAATATTCTTTTTTAATGAACACTGGCTGTTTGGAGTGGATGAAGGTTTGGTATGCTTTTGAAAACAATCAAATTCATACTTCGCATTCTAGGTGTGATGGTGAAGAGTGAAATAGAAACTGATATAGATGTAATACAAAATTTGATCTGAGTGTTCATCCTAAAACTTTGTTCTGCACTAGTTTTTACAGTCTTGCAGTTAGTTCTCTTCTAATAGTATAAAAGCATATTTCGATGATGTTACTGTATACTTCTACAATTCTTCATTTAATTCTCAATTAAATCTATCTTTGAGTAACCCTCAATCCTCAATTACATTAACTAACCTAGCTAGCTATTAGCAATTTAAAATCACTATGTCCGAGTTTGAAGTATCATTCATATATTGTTCAAATTTAGTTATACACTACTATATATGTACACGGTAACATCAAAATGAAATGATTACATACACAATATCATCAAAATGTAATGATGAACAATCTATTCATTGCAAAAATACAGTTAATCATAATTTTATCCATTAAAAAATAAAATTAGCTTTTATTGAAATTTAGTCACCTAAAAGAAAGATATAATGTGCGCAAACAAACTGAAAAATATGAGGGAACATATGAAAATTCTGTCAAACATAAGAAGAAAATGAATGTTAAGAACTTTATCATCTACAACACTTTCCCCTAGTAAGAAGTTACTAATTTAGGCTTGGTTTCCCACAACAGAATGCTTAATTTATTTGCTCGCCAAATCCAAACTGATCAGTTGTTTAAAGAAGAAAAAGACTTGTCTAGCTAATGGAACCAACCAAGATAAGTTCTCTTGTGAAATTACTCGACCTCTTCTGGATTCCCATGTACCATTCTAAGTATCAATTACAGCTATCACACAAATAAGAAATAAGTACTTAGATCCATTAATAATTTGCAAGTGAGAGCAATCGCACAATACACAAGTGACAATTTACAGCCTAATGACTTCAACCTTGCCCAATCTTGAAATTGATGTTTAACTTCATAATCCACCTTGTTCATAATCCACCTAATGACAGCCTAATGACAATTTACAGCCTAATGACAATTTACAGCCTAATAACTTCATAATCCACCTTGTTCCAACCTAATAACTTCATAATCTAAACATGAAGCATGAAAAAGTGCAAAATTCAATACTAAGGGTAAGAAAGTCACCTTATAAACAGACCTAAATCCACCTTGACCAATCTTGCAGCTTGTTTGGAACCCTTGCACACAATCCCTCAGAGTCTTGTAAGAATACCTAACTAAACTCCTACCTTATATAATCAACCCAAATCCACACCATAAACCAACAAAATTCAAGAAATCCAAATCCTCAGATTGCATAAAAATACTACCAGGTAACTAACTCACCATCTTCACCAATTGAATGGCGGCGGCGACAAGATCCAACGGCGGCGGCGACGAGATCCAACGGCGGCGGCGACGAGATCCAACGGCGGCAGGCGGCGAGATTGAACGGCAGCAGGCGACGAGATCGAGATCGAGCAGGCGACGAGATCGAAATCGAAGAAAGAAAGAGGAACGAAGTGGAGATTGGGGCGTCGGAGAGGTAGGGTTTTGTCGAAATCCAAGAAATCCAAGAGGAACGAAATTAGAGGTAGGGTTTTCAGAGAGATAGGGTTTAGGGCGCGAGTAATTAGGGGCGAGTGAAAAAGAGAGCGGGAAGTGGAGAATTTAGGGCGCGGGTGGGGGGTTTTTCCCCGGCGTTTGCCAGCGCCGGGGATTTGTGAAATCCCTGGCGCTTTTTAATAAACGCCGGGGAATCCCCCGGCGAAACACCCCAAACGCCGGGGAATTTACGCCAGATATTCCTCTTTATTTTGTAGTGCTTGCATGTAGGGATGTTAACAAATATTTTGCCCTTTCCATCACATATTTTTCCAACCAACACCAGAACCCGGAATGCTCCATTTCTCTGAGTTTGTCGTGACTCGTGAATGTGAATGGTACTGAAACATACCATTCCATTTTCAAATACCCCCCCCCCCCCCCCCCCCCCCCCCCCCCCCGCCGCAGCGATAGCTCAATTACCCAAATATCCTCCGTTGGAGGGAAAGATGATTGAAATATATAAAGTGAAGGTTATGATGAAAAGTAGGGGATATTTATTAATGAGTTCAAAAGTTTTGGAGGGAAATTTGAAGTTCCACTTGCAAATGCAATTGCAACTTGCATTTGAAGCTACCAAAAAGAAAAGTAGTTTAGAATGCTTACCTATGCATCATTCCTGGAAATAAAATATCTAAAAATAATTTAAGTTTTGAAACATTTTTTCTGTTTGTTTGTGTATCAAATTCTGTCAGAGTTTATGTATTCCAGTGGCTACCTAATTTGTGCTCATTCTATTAGAGCTCTGACAGATTGCATTTTAGGGATGAGTGCTTCTTAATGATGATTAAAATAACTAGCAGTCTGGCAATCTGTTTTTTTTAATCATAAAAGGTTGGCCTTGGCCCCTCCGTGTTTCATTAAAAAATTTAACAAAACAAACAACCAAAAATAAGGGTTATGAAATTCAGATCCCAACAGACTGGATTCTGGAATTCATACACCCCAACCAACAAACAAAAATACAACGAAATCTAAGCTTACTGATCGTGTGACATATTTAGATACATGCCAATTTGAGCTGATTCTCTCTTTCAGTCCCTTGCTTGTACACCGTTTATCCGCTTCGTCGCTCGCACGGAGACCTCTGTCGCCCCCATCAGTGATTCATACGTCAACTTCAAGCACCATATGAGAGTCCGAAGACACTCCACCAATTTGACAACTCCCTGTACAGATTGAGTCCTGGTTCTCATCCCCTCGCTTGATCCTCGTTGACTCTTACTGACACTTCGCAACGAAGGATGTTTTCTCCCTTGACTGCTCGCACGGACACCTCTGTCGCTACCATTAATGACTCACACGTCAACTTCAAGACCATATGAGTGACCACAGACACTCCACCAATCTGACAATTCCCTTTACAGATTGAATCCTGGTTCTCATCCCTTCGCTTGATCCTTGTTGACTCTCACTAGCCCCTCGCAACGTAGGTTGTCCAGTCCCCTGACTGCTGAACAAACGCCACCACCTCTTCCAAGCCCCCTGACATGAGAGAGACCGTAGGCACCCATCACTTTGACCTGAATAGGACAAAGTAAAGCACAAACAATAAAATTGTCGGACTACCGTCGTCCCACCAACTAGGGTACATTTTCTTGCTAATTGTAAGTTGGTTGTAATTTGGATATTTAGGGAGAAAATTTGGATATTAGGGACTCCTCCGCTACTCCTCTCTCACATATACAACCCAATCTCCTCTCTCCCCTTCCCTACATCTCCCAATACAGATCCAAGCTCAAACACCACTTTCCCTATTCCAATTGCCTCACCTGACACTCCCGCACCAAACCAAATAAACCATACCTGCCAATCGAAGCCACAGATTGAAACTGCGCGTTCGAGGAACCGTAAACACCAATGACGGCACAATGAACACCCATCCAGAAAGAATCACCCTCACAGTTGCTTACCACCGATTCCTGATCATAACTAGCCGCAGCCATCTCAATGTTGACGATGAGGGACACCGACAAGATTGCGACTCCACCACAGCCCGACGAAGGCCCCTGTGACCGACTTCATGACCCAAGTCGACGCCGTCCGACGTTCGGTACCCCATGTTGTCGATCTCGTCTTCCTTAACGAAACTCCCTTCGGCTTGTGCCTGAAGCTCTTCCAGAGCTCGTACAAGCTTTCCATGATCAATGTTTCCCCCCTCATTGAGCATCTTCCTTAGACTACACAAACAACATATAGATAGGTCTGCGATGTTGAACTTAATCTTCAAGTTCTCCTGATTGCAGATTGAATACTAACAACAGTGGAAGTGTTTCTGGGACAGCTATGACCTGATCGACCACCAACATCGATGTCGTCGATCTCGTCACCCCATGTCGTCGATGACGTCGATCTCGTCAGTGAAACCCACCAGCATCGATGTCGGCGATCTCATCTCCCCATGTCTTCGATTTCGTCGATCCCACCAGCACCCCATGTCGTCGATCCCGTCCCACCAGTATCGGAACCCGATAGGGAGGATGCAAAGAGGGGCGGATGACGCTGGCGTCGGGATCTGGCGGGGGCATGGAAAGAAGCGGAGAAGAGAGATGAGGGGAACAACGGCGGACGGGATGCCCGGGGGGGGGGGGGGGGGGGGGGCGAACCCTAGCCGCCGCCCCCCTAAGAGTAGATCTAGGTTTTTTGTTTTGAGTTTGTTTCTCTTTGGGAGAGCTTCTCTCTCTAGAATTTCTAGAGAGAGAAACTCCTTTTTTTTACATGTCTGGCAGTCATTTAATTTGGATGAGTGAAATTATTTACTTATACTTAGTTTCTGGTTACTTGTTCCCTAGATGACAGCTTCCTATATTTTATTTTTTGATTATTACTTCTAGATAGAGATAAAGGCTCAAATTATTTAATGTGTCTTAATTGTTATTGCATTTGTAGGTAGTACGGGAAAATCAGGTTATTGTTGTAGTTGGAGAAACTGGGTCAGGAAAAACAACGCAATTGACTCAGGTTTTCCATGCTGTGAAGTTGCATTGATAAGTAATTATTTCCGGACGATACATATGCATACTGAAGTCTAATGTTATTTTATAGTATCTATATGAAGACGGTTATACCACAAAAGGCATTATTGGTTGTACTCAACCCAGACGTGTGGCGGCTATGAGTGTTGCCAAGCGTGTCAGTGAAGAAATGGAGACAGAGTTGGGGGACAAAGTAGGTTATGCTATCCGCTTTGAGGATGTTACTGGCCCAAATACTATGATTAAGGTACTGCTCATGGTCATTCTCTATATATAGGATGCATTCATGAAGTTGATGCTCTTACATACACATAAGTCAATTTAAGGGTCATGCTGATCATCCTGTTTCTCCCTTTTATTTTGCAGTATATGACTGATGGAGTATTGTTGTGGGAAACATTGAAGGATTCTGATCTTGACAAATATTGGTAAAAGCTTGCTCATTTTGCATGGTGCCTGTTGAATAATTTCATGTTTCTACCTTCGCATTTTATATGCCATGCAAATTATAACTATATGATTGTGCAAATGCTACTATTGTTTGACATGCATATTTGGTTGTCTCCTAATATTTATAATCAGAGGATCGAATTAATCTCTCTAGGACAATTAACTTTATCATAGTTATATCTGCTAATTATTTGCTTACCTTCTAAAGGTCCTTGTGTTAGAGGGGCTGCGGGGGCATGGTTTTGATATAATAATCTGTCTATTACAGATACTCTGTTGATTTCTACTTTTTGTTGTTTTCAATTCTTTTGGCACCAAACAGTTTTCTGTGTTTTAAAACATTCTCATGTAAGTTAAATGACATGACTGAGTATACAAGTATATTTCTGTATAACACCAGCCATATACTTAAATTTGTGTAGATGAGCTCGACACTTTATATTTTTGTCTTCTCAGATGCATACTAAAAGTTAGTGAACCTTGTTAAATGCCTCATGTTTAACATATTAATCAATTTCCTAACTGTGTTTGGTACTGATAGCAAAGAAAAGCACCTAAAAAGTGCATATGCAACTAAACTTCTAATTTAAAAATATTGCTGCTTCAGTGCTCAGCTTATGGATGCTTCATTATATGTTTGGCCATCACATTTAGAATATTTAACCAGGGTAAAATGCCACTTTTATACATTTTATATGGGACCTCATCTCATGAATGTTATTGGGGCTCAGACAAGATGAAAATGTCCTACCTTTCTTATTAGGCAGAGCATGTTGAGGACATGAGATGTTATTGTGGGTCCCACCTGATAAGTATAGGTAGATAGTACTAAGTTGAGGGGATGGCTTTGTTTAGTGCAGCGATGAATTGTACTTTAGGGTCTAATAAAGAAGGGTCCCTGATTACAAACCTTCTTATAATCCATGTATAAAGTTTTGAATTTTCACCTTTTTTTGGGAATTAAATCAAGTAATTCTCCATGTGCTGATGGGAAGTGAAATGTAATCTTTGTACGTCCCATATCCTTATACTTCTCAATTAAATTAGGAAAGTTAGATAATTCTTTCCCCAATTATTTAACAAGGTTTGTCTCACTAAGAAAACTTGTATCTTGTGCAATTGAAGCTAAATGAGTTTATATGAAGATATTATTGGCTCTCTTTAGACTCTTAATGGTCACAATTTGACATCAGTGCAATATGGGAAATCTCTTTGTAGTGATTGCAAGTGGAAGTGGAATGCCAACACTCGGGCATTGCCGTTTGTTCAAACTAGTTGTTATACGTTCTCAAATGACATCATTATTGGGTGTTTCATTACCATCAAAATAGGGTCCTCCGTGGAGCACGACTTGAAAAATATATTGTAGATTAGAATGGCATTTGTTTTTTTTAACGAAAAACTTTTATCATTGCTTGACCAATTAAAGTCTGTCTTACTTTGAAAACCAACTCTAACATTGAATCTTTTTCTTGTTTAGTGTGGTTGTCATGGATGAAGCTCATGAGCGATCATTAAATACCGATGTATTGTTTGGCATTTTGAAGAAAGTAGTAGCGCAACGCCGTGACTTCAAGCTCATTGTGACTTCTGCAACACTGAATGCTGAAAAGTTTTCAAATTTCTTTGGAAGGCAAGGAATTTATACTAGATAACACAGCTATGTTTTAGGCCATTCAAATTACAAAATTCTTATTTTCCCATCTATGTATTTTTGCAGTGTGCCAATTTTCCACATTCCTGGAAGGACTTTCCCTGTAAATACCTTGTACAGCAAGACCCCGTGTGAAGACTATGTTGAAGCAGCAGTGAAACAAGCCATGACGATTCACATATCAAGTCCTCCCGGTGATATCCTCATCTTCATGACAGGTCAAGATGAGATTGAAGCGACATGCTATGCCTTAGCTGAGAGAATGGAGCAACTTACCTCCTCAGCGAGACAAGCTGTTGCACAGCTCTCTATTCTCCCTATTTACTCGCAACTGCCTGCTGACCTTCAGGCTAAGATTTTTCAGAAAGCTGAGGAAGGGGCTCGCAAGTGCATTGTGGCAACCAACATTGCAGAGACGTCCCTAACTGTAGATGGGATCTTCTACGTTATAGACACAGGCTATGGAAAGATGAAGGTATATAACCCTAGGATGGGAATGGATGCACTCCAAGTGTTTCCGGTAAGTCGGGCAGCTGCTGACCAGAGGGCAGGAAGGGCAGGACGTACAGGTCCAGGCACGTGTTACCGTTTGTACACGGTGTCGGCTTACCAGAATGAGATGCTACCGAATCCAGTGCCCGAAATTCAAAGAACCAATCTCGGGAATGTGGTATTGTTGCTAAAGTCTTTAAAGATCGAGAATCTGTTGGAGTTTGACTTTATGGACCCACCACCACAAGACAATATTCTCAATTCAATGTATCAGCTCTGGGTGTTGGGTGCTTTGAACAATGTTGGAAGCCTCACAGAGCTTGGGTGGAAAATGGTTGAGTTTCCATTGGATCCGCCATTAGCTAAAATGCTTCTAATGGGGGAAAAGCTAGAGTGCCTCAATGAGGTGCTAACTATCGTGTCTATGCTTTCAGTGCCATCAGTTTTCTTTCGCCCAAAGGATCGAGCTGAGGAGAGTGATGCAGCTAGAGAGAAGTTCTTTGTTCCTGAATCTGATCACTTGACACTTCTCAATGTTTACCAGCAGTGGAAGGCAAACCAGTATCGTGGAGATTGGTGCAACGATCATTTTTTGCATGTGAAAGGGCTTCGCAAGGCAAGAGAGGTCAGGTCTCAGCTATTAGACATCCTTAAAACCCTGAAGATTCCTCTCACCTCATGTGATATGGACTGGGATGTGGTGAGGAAGGCAATTTGTTCTGCTTATTTTCACAATTCGGCAAGGCTGAAGGGAATCGGAGAGTATGTTAACTGTAGGAATGGGATGCCGTGTAATCTACATCCCAGCAGTGCGCTTTACGGTTTAGGATATACCCCAGACTATGTAGTTTACCACGAACTTATTCTGACAACAAAGGAGTACATGCAATGTGTGACTGCGGTGGAACCACAGTGGTTGGCGGAGCTGGGCCCTATGTTCTTCTCAGTAAAGGAGTCAGATACGTCTATATTGGAGCACAAGAAGAAGCAGAAGGAAGAGAAGTTGGTAATGGAGCAGGAGATGGAGAGTTTGAGGAAGGAGTACGCAGAGGAGAGGATGAGAGAGAAGGGGGAGAGGGAGAAGAAAGCAAAGCAGCAACAGCAGGTTTTAATGCCCGGTAGAAAACGGCGGGGGTCATCTACTTACCTCAGACCCAAGAAGTTCGGGTTGTAACAGTATGTGTTTATGGGTCTCATCTTCTTCAAAACACTTATGGGGGTTAGGGATCAAGAGAGACGAATGCGAAAGATATTTTCTGTATACTAGGATTGCTAAATTTTGAGTTCCTGACTTTCTAAAAAGAGATCAGTGTTGTAATATATAGAATATTCATATCCTACTATTGAAATATATAGAATATTCAACTTTACTGATGTAGAAAGATAACATTCTATAAAAGACAAATCTTCATCTCCTCCGGCGATCACCACGACTAGCTATTGTCTGTTTCCTTAATTCATTCTTACGTAGCTCCATTGGTCCACTTGCCTATTTTCTTCGTGAGTAAAATTTCCTCCACAGATTTAAATTGATATATAATTGTTGTTCTTTTTTCTTCTTTGTGGGAGCAAATGGATGATGTGAATTCGTTTACAAACAATAAAAAGCTGGCATTTTTTACTTTCACCGATGTTGACTTCTGAATGTGAATCGTTTGAACTGTTGGATATGATCTGGATGGTGACAATTGCTCCGATTGACCTGCAAAAGTTTGAAACACCGGGGTTGAACCGGCGACAGATCCTGTCACATCCCGTTTTTCATTATACGAAAACATATGCACGTAAATGAGGTCCATTGAATAATAATATAATTATGTCAACCCATATCATCCATAAGCTGTACAATACCAGTAAGCTCAACAATACAATGATAATTACATGAACAAAAATTATGATGAATAATCTCAAACAATAATCATCATCTGGAAAAATACATAAACTTCGGGTCATACGTTCGGGATTACAATGCATAACTAACAACAATAATAACTAGGAACAGAAACATGAAACAAAATAAACTGATGCAGCAGAGTGCGACTCCATCCTCTAGCAGATATGGCCACCAAGTCTTTCCATCGGTTCCTCCTCGGTACTTGTAAGTTCAACATCTACAGTTTGGGGGAGGGGGGAGATGCCCGTTAGCACAACTATGTGCGACAAGTAGTAGCAAGCAGTAAAACAATAAGGTACGATATAATAAAGAACGAGGAACCAAGAAACTGGAACGATACAAGTAACTTCTGTAAACTTGTAAACGGAAAACATGAAAATAGGACTTCAAAATATATTCAATCGGTACTCAAGTGTCAATAAACAATAATCGATTTTCAATGAAGCAATAGTCGATAAACAATATAGTTAATATTCAGTAAAACAATAGTCAATAATACATTGATCGGTAACAATGGTCGATAACATGATTAATAGTCGGTAATCAATGGATCAGGAACAATAATCAAGAATCAGTCAAGAATCAGTAATCAGGAATCGATATTCAGTAATCAGTATTCAGTATCAGTGTCAATATTCAGTGTTCCTCTTATGTCTATCAGTCTTTTATTAACCTATCTAATATATGCAATTTTGTGTCCCATATCACATATTTAGATGCATACAATGAAATGAACATTTTAGACGCTAGTGGTGAATTATATAGTTCATGTGCTCGGGTTTTCTCGTGACCGTAATCAGTGATCGGTAAACATGAACGGTAACATGATCGGTAAACATGATCGGCAAACGTGAACGGTAACACGGGGAAACACGAGCCCCATTCCAAGTACACTCTCTTATATTGACAAATACTAGGTCCTTCCTTTTATCACCCGACTTGTTATCATTATATTACAATTAATTATGGACAAACAATCAATATGATCAATGAGAATGGTGGTATCAAGAATTATGTAATGTGTATAATCGATGAGAACGGTAGTCTTAATACAATATCAAGAAGATATCAAGATTATGCAGTACATGAAATATACATAGTTCTATTCATTAAATATGGAAAATAATGGGTTTAAAACGTAACAATGTAGGTTTTGGACAACAGCACCTATTGATACTTAAATTTACTCTTCCGCTGCTACGGGAATTCAAATCTGATTCCGTCAGGGGTTCCAAAAATAAGACTTGTAGCGCCCCGAATTTCCAATATGATATTTCAAAAATATGTGGCACAATTTCAGAATCAACTTCAGTGTAATCATAAACATAGCAACCAAATATACGGAAATCTAAACTTTTTATTACATCAATTGTTTATAAAGCACAGCGGAAAATTAAACACATTGAATTACATTTTCTTTTTTTTTACACACATTATTTTACAATTTGTCTAAGCCATATTATCATTCTACCATATGCATCCAATCCCAAGCTAATGGTACCCACCTGTAAAACATGAGGCTAGAGATAACCCTATCCCCCAAAACTATAGGGGTCAGCCATAACGGTGTGAGTGACATCAAAAGAAATATAAAATGAATAAAACATAAAGAATAAAGTCATAAACAATACATACCAATAGTAGATACAGATGGAATATGAAATGACAGTAAATAAAATATAAAAAACATAAAGTGAAATTGGACTAAGTGTCAAGTGTAGAAAAACAGTAAATATCATGCATAAAACCAAGTCAAGAAAATACAAATGCAATATGATGACTCTCTAATGCATATTTGTCGAATTCTATGCATTCCATACTACTTGGGTCCGGTCCAAGCCCTTATCGTTCTTCACTTTATAGGGTTAGATCCCTCATTATGCAACTAATCCTACTACGGTGATGAAAACAAGATCCAGAATACTCTGCGATTCGGAATCACACAACCCTCAAGAGCACACACAGTCCTTGAATGCATCCGTTGGACTGGACCCCAAGCGCATATTCTCATGTTTCCCAAGTTCCATCACATCTCCATTAGTGCCTGTCCGTAAGTTGATTATTATTAAAACACAAACCCCCCTATCTAGAATTAGTGTATCCTGCCGGACTTATTTCCACAACAACAACCCCAATGACCCCAGCTGGTCAAATCCACAAAATCTCATCTGCCTGTTTACAGGACTCACACTCAACTCCCAGAGACTCACAAAATGAATATCAACACCAAAACTTTCAATAAAACTCTTAATTCCCACATTAAAATGTTGATGTTAGGAAGCTTCTTTAATTAACAAAAACCCAAATTCATTGAATATACTCGTAAATTTCTAGAACTGAAATAAGATATAAAATCCACTAAATATCTGAGAATCATATTTTGAAGTCGTAGCAAAACACAAAATATCAATTCCTTCGAAATCCGTATATGTTTCACTTTATAAAGTCAATTCAAATTCTATTATAATCAAAATATATCTCTCTACAAAAATACAGTAATCTGTAGTAAAAACATCATCTAAAATAGTAGATCAATAATTCATAAGTTCAAAGAAATAATTGTTTAAGAAATCAGCAAGTAAACTCAACAAATCATCAAAACAGCAGGTGACAGTCGACTGTCGGAAACAGTTCAAAAAGATAACGATCGACTGCACAAGCCCAGAAAATCCAATCTTTCAAATGTCGGTCGACCGCACATCTTAGTTCAAAATGGGACCGGTCGACCGTTAGCTGCTACTTGACTAGTTTCAAAATTGTGCACTTTTTGACTGATACATGATTATAATTTTTAAAAACTAAAATATAAAATTCTAAAACCCTGAGATGATCAAATACAACTTGTCTAATATACTGGAGTTTATAAAACTAATCAAAATCTCATCAAATTCATAAAAGAGCAATTTTTCATAAAATCTTCAAAACAGTAAAACATAGGTATATAAGTGTGTATGTGTGTGAGTTTGCATCAGTAAAAACGTTAAGAAAACATCGTATATAGGTAATATATTTTTCAAATCAACCTCAGTATCGAAACAACTCAGATCCAACTGAAAACTTCACAAAAATCATAAAACCAAGTTTCGGCAATTCTTCAGAACAGAGACTATATGTGTATGTATGTTTATATATGTGTTCTAGCATCAGTTATAGCATCAAAACCTCATCAATTAGAACTAGTATAATGTTCGAACAATTTCAGTACCAAAATAACTCAAATCCAATCGAAAACATCACAAATTCACAAAAGGTCAATTTCGGCCATAAACCTCCAGACCCGAAAACTAAAACCCCCTTTTCACTTCAAAACATGATCTTTTGATCCGATAAATTCTTCTATAACTTGTTATACACAAACCCCACGGATCCTAATAGTTTACTCATGAATATATGTGATTATAACATGTAAATAATCAAGTTTCTACTCATCAAAAGCCTCAAACAGAACATATAAGGATCCACTTTTGTTCACTTTTATGCAATACTCACCATACAAGTCATATTACATGTTCAAAATAGCAAGTATATGAAAGAAAACAACCTAACCATGATTTCTATTAGGTTCTTAATAATCCCAAGTCATCTATATGAAATTTTAATCATCAATGACATAGTTTTCATGAAAAAGATTCAATGTTTATTCATCCATCTATCAAAATTCAGCATATCATCATACAACTCCTAACATGTTTTCTAATAAACAAATCATCACATACAACATGCTTAGAACAGTAAAAAACAAACAAGCATATTTCATTCACCTCATTGAAGAAATCAACCGAATTAATAAAGAATAAGAAAAAGCTATTCTTTTACAAAAATTTCAAAATCATCGCTTCGAAACACCAAGAAATTAATAGTAAAAATATATTTTATTTTTGAAGAGGAAGGGACGGCTGTAGTGGCTCTTTTACAAGTTTATGGAAATCCCTTCCCTCCCCTCCCCTTCCCTCCATTAAAATCCCTCCCCTCCCCTCCCCTCCCCTCCCCTCCATTAAAATCCCTCCCCTCCCCTCCCCTCCCCTCCTTCGAACCAAACAGAGCCTTATAGGCCGAAATATTGAGTTTTTAGGATTTTACAAGTTTATGGAAACATCCCTTAACAAATTATTCCTTTACATATATAGACCTTTCTTTAATAAAGTAGTTAAATAAGTTAAATAAATTAAAATAAAACCTAATACTTTTACTACTGAGTTTTCCAACCATCAAGTATAGCCCAGAAATAAAAAAAAAATGATTTGTACTCAAAGTGGTAATTTTGCAAAAAAATGTTTCTTTGTAATATTTACAAATATGTCAAATAAATATCAGAAAAATTCAGAAAATTCATAACTAATATCTACTAATAAATATCAGATTTTCAAACAAAATTTATGACTTTTAGTATCCAAGTAAAATATTTGCACAAGATCCACTTAAATTCCATATTTGCAAAAATATCATATATGTTTAAATCTTTACAAAATAAACTCTAAATATATTTTAAATAAATTCTATATTTAATAATAATCTTGGCCAACCCAAAAGGTAGCAAAAACGAATTTTTATTATTTGTTTTGAGATCCATCAGCTTTTTACATAAAAGTTCATCTCTTTCGAAATATTTATAAAAATAGTTTTTTTATTCAGAAAAATCTCAAAATTTAGGATATACTCCATTATAAATAGGAGTATTTATTAAGAATTTAAAATTGGAGATTTGCACCAAAAATATTTGCACGTATAAAAACTGACAAATTCGTAAAATAGTCAAATTAATTTAAATAAATATGAAAAATCAAAATATTATAAATAAATGAGGAAAATCAATCATTAATCATAACATTTTAAGAATTCAAAATTTTCTAACTTTGCACGTGTGTTACACGTGCAAAATTTCAATTTCAAGGAAATAGTTAAAATAGTCAACTTTACTAATATAATATTATTTAATAATGCAAAAAAAATCATTTTATTTTGCGGGGTGTTACATCACTCCCCCCTAGAATAGTTCTGTCCTCAGAACTATCTAAGCAATAGAAAACAAAATACAAATCTTACAAAACAGTTCCGAAAATTTATTCTATCATTATTTTAGTTAGGTTTAATTATTAAGTAAAACAAAAATAACATATAAGTATAGATCGAAGAGTAAAAGGTGGAAACTGACATGGCAAAAGCATAAGAAATCCAATCGAACACACAATTAATCCCAAAACGTGAGAAAATAGTAAGACTATTCTTATAGAATAAGAATTCAAAAGTGAAGAGATAAAAGCTAAATATAAAAAGGTTGATAACCATACAAACAACGAAGGAACACGAACTTAAAGGTTATATATATATAAAATAGTTCTGGAGAAAATAACTAGTCAAGATACATAGAAATACGTACAAATTTAGCTAAGTAAAGAAAATATCAATAACAATGATTGTACAAGACAAAGAATAATGAGTATACTAGTGAATGTTGACATTATAATCAATACTCTAAAAGCACATTAAAGGGTAACGAGCAAAATAGACCAAAATATGTATTCTAAAAGACTTAAAAAAAGTTCATTGAATATTACAGAAGTAAGTGTCAAATCATTAATTAGGACGTGAAAACAAAAGTAAGCGAGAAATCTAAAATGTTACAGAATTGAAAAACGGTAGCAATAAATACTAATTACAAAGAACGAAAGCTTAGACCATAGTTGATGTACTCAATCTTGACACAAACGTAAAAATTTCATAAACAAAAAATAGAGTAAAATCAACTATACTAGCTCATATTACATGGAAACATGAAGTGTAATTGTGTAAAAAAAATTGTTCATAAAGAAAAGATTTCTTTATCACGAGTATCATTATATAAGTAAAAAGTCTTGAAATATCAATTAGTAAACAGGTAGATTTTTTTTTTTGTGGGTTCGCCTCATTGATGTCTGGCTGTAGACTTGCCTCCTTAACATCAAGTTGCAGATTTGCTTTCAAGACATCAGGTTGCAGGTTGCCGCCTGGATATTCGGTTGCACATTTTGCCTTTCCGACATTCAGTTGCAATTTGCCTCCATTGATGCCTAGTTGCATATTTGCCATATCGACATTAGGTTGCACTAAAATAGAGAAATGGAAGATGTAACCTTCCATATGCACAGGAATATTGGATATTTAATTTAAGTATGATGTCATGTTTTGAAATTCGTGATATAAAACTAATAGCAGAAGTAAGAAATGGAGTTGAAAGTCACATGATGAAATATTAAAATGGATGTATAGATTAAAAATATCAAACACCATAGTACAAAATAGTAGTAGTGAAAATGATTTATAAAAGTAAGGAGAAAACGGAATGAAATATATGCATATGCATTAATGCAAATGTGAATGAGAAAATAACTATGCAGTGTAGTAAATTTACACAATAAATATATAATAAAATATGCAGTAATATAGGAATTAAACAAGCATAAAATGATATGCATAGTAGGTATATTGAAATAGATGGTACATATATAGTAATTAGTAGGAAGTACATGTAGAAATCAAGAATGTAATGATAATAAAAATTAAGTAAAATATAAGTAATAGGTGCATATAGTACATTCGAGAAGTATAAAGCAACAAAATTAATAAGTAGCTTTAAATAATGAAAAGTAAATATAGCAAAAGCAGTAAACAATAAGTAATTATAAAGGTATTGAACTTAAGGTGCAAAAACATAATTAATAATAAAATTTTAAATGTGCAGAGATATATCATATTTATATGAGTAAAATATTACAATCAAGTTTAAATGCTCCGAAATAAATAAGATAATACAAAATAATGAAAAATGTAGTATCGAAAAATCCGAGTATATATATAAAAATGAAAGTAAATATGCGAAACAAAAATTTATAATATAGTAAAAACAATAACGAAGGAAAATAGGAGTTGTGATAATAACTTAACAGGTAGTAATTCAAAACTTAATGTAATATGTAAAAGTAATAGCAAAATATACGAGTAACGTAAAAGCGCATGAAAGTAAGAAGGATAAAAACGTCAAGAAAGAAATGAGTAAGTAGTTGCAAAAATAAAAATGAGCTTGTGAAATGCTAAAGGATGCATTGTTGAATTACAGTAAAAGTTGCAATATAATAATTTGGACAAAAGAATAAAAAGTAAAAACCAATAGTAAAGACACAGAAACAATTTTAAAAGAAAAACAAGACGATTAGTGAAAGCTTAATGTTTGTACTAATGAATAGAAATAATATAAACTCGGTTAGAGATATAGAAACTAAAAATAAAATCATTCACTGACAATAAAAGAAACCGAATAAAAGTAGAAATAAGTTAATTTACACAAAAGTTATCTAGTAAGCAAACAAATGTAAAACAGTAAAAGTGATAGGATACAAGAGTGAGAACTACAAAACTAAGAAATATTTAAAAAAAAATACAAGAGAATAAATAGTGAAAAAGAATGTAGCGGAAGATAATTAAAATTAATAACTGAAAAAAATATTGGCGAAAATCATAGAATCCAAAAATTATATACAATGAGTAAAATAGGAAAAGATATATTAGTAAGTAAGATAGAAAAGATACAAGTTGAAGGGGGTAATACCTTACATAATAAAATACCAAATGCAAAAAGCGAACAAAAGAGGTCAAAAGAGCTACTGAGAAAATTATATGCTTTATGCAAAAATAACCAATGCACATGCGATAAAGAAATTTTATTCAAGTCTAAGCATACAAACAGTCTAAATCTCACTGCAGGTCTTCATGATCAAACAATCAAGTCACATACATCAGATGTCCACCAAGGCGCTCACACTTCTAATGTCCACCTAGGTATTCATACATTTAATGTCCACTTGTGTGCTCACACATCTAATGTCCACCTAGGTTCTCACGCATCAAATGTCCATTTATGTTTATTCCCCTTACCATGTTTAAAATTAATAATTAAAGCATGCTCTGATACCAACTCTGTAGCGCCCCAAATTTTTAATATGATATCTCAAAAATACGTGGCACAATTCCAGAATCAAATTCAATGTAATCATAAACATAGGAACCAAATACAGTGAAAATTAAACTTTTATTACATCAATTGTTTACAAAGCACAACAGAAAATTAAACACCTTGAATTACATTTTTTTTCTTTTACAACACATTCTTTTACAATTTGCCTAAACCATATTATCATTCTACCATATGCATCCAATCCCAAGCTGATGGTACCTACCTGTAAAACATGAGACTAGAGATAACCCTAACCCCCAAAACTATAGGGGTCAGCCATAACGGTGTGAGTGACATCAAAAAAAATATAATATGAATGAAACATAAAGAAGAAAGTCATAAATAACACATACCAACAGTAGATACAGATGGAATATGAAATAACAGTAAATAAAACATGAAAACATCAAGTGAAACTAGACTAAGTGTCAAGTGTAGGAAAACAAAAAAACATCATGCATAAAACAAAGTCAAGAAAACACAAATGTAATATGATGACTCTCTAATGCATACTCGTCAGATTCTATACATTCCAAACTACATAGGTCTGGTGCAAGCCCTTATCGTTCTTCACTTTATAGGGTTAGATTCCTTATTATAAAACTAATCCTACTACGGTGATGGAAACATGATCCAGAATACTCTGCGAATCGGTATCACACAACCCTCAACGCGCAAACATCATGTAAGAATAGCTCAAAAAATGGAGAATCACCTCCCTGTCGTGTACCCCACCGCTGCCCCTCGACGTGCAAGTACACAGGCACATCCTTTGAATAGACCCGTCGGTCCTCGACATGCGAATGTACCTGTATGTTCCGTGAATAGAAACTGCAGACCCTCGACACGCGAACATACCAATAGTCCTCTCGAGACAGAACACACACAGTCCTGGAACGCATCCTTTGGACTGGATCCTAAGAGAATATTCTCACGTTTCCCAAGTTCCATCACATCTCCATTAGTGCCTGTCCTTAAGTTGATTATAATTAAAACACAAATCTCCCTCTCTAGAGTTAGTGTATCCTGCTGGACTTAATTCCACAACAACAACCCTAATGACCCCAACTGGTCAAATTCACAGACTTTCATCTGCTGGTTAACAGGATTCCCACTCAACTCCTAGAGACTCACAAAATGAATATCAACACCAAAACTTTCAATAAAACTCTTAATTCCCACATTAAAATATTGATGTTACGAAAGCTTCTTTAATTAACAAAAATCCAAATTCATTCAATACACTCGTAAATTTCCAAAACAGAAATAAGATATAAAATCCACTAAATAACTGAGAATTATATTTTGAAGTCATAGCAAAACACAAAATATCAATTCCTTCGAGATCCATATATGTTTCACTTTATAAAGTCAATTCAAATTCTATTATAATCAAAATATAACTCTATGCAAAAATACAGTAATCTTTAGTAAAAACATCATCTAAAATAGTAGATCAATAATCCATAAGTTCGAAGTAACAATTGTTCAAGAAATTAGCAAGAAAACTCAACAAATCATCAAAACAGCAGGTGACAGTCGACTATCGAAAACAGTTCAGAATGATAACGGTTGACTGCACAAGCTCAGAAAATCCAGTATTTCAAATTTCGGTCGACCGCACCTCTTAGTTCAAAATGGGACCGGTCGACCGTTAGCAGCTACTCGACTTGTTTCAGAATTGTGCACTTTTCGACTAATACATGAATATAATTTTTAAAAGCTCAAATCTAAAAATTCTAAAACCCTGAGATGATCAAATACAACTTTTCTAATATACTGGAGTTTAAAACTAATCAAAATGTAACCCCTATTTTCGATTGTACGGATTTTCTTGTATTTTTAATGGTATATTTTTTCCTTTTCTAATTTATTGTATTTTGGATCTTGGTCTTATTGTGGGCTTCTATTTCAATTTATTTTATTGTATTATTATTGTTAGCCCAAACCCATCTCCTTAGTGGATCTTGAACCCAAAACCTAATCTACCCAGACTTTCCCTAACTAATAACCCAGAATCTCTCGCCTCAATCCCCCGTATCCCTAACTCCCCACAATTTACTCTATTATTTTATTATATTAATCCTTCCCCACTCTCCTAAAAATCACAACTGCACAACCCTACCCCCGTTCACTATGTAACCACCCTGTTCCCATTCTCTCTTTCCTGTTCCCTCTCTCCCCCCCATTTTCATCTCCAACCGCTCAAACAACCCAAAACAACCCTTTGCCTCTCCCTTCCCCGTCGCCAACTCCAACCGCCACCACTTCCATTGCCGTCGCCACCATTTCCATCACCATCCCCCAACCTGGTCGAGCCATCATCGAGCCACCTTCTCCCTATTTCATCCACACTTCGACAACTCACCATTAACCCATCCTCCGCCGTAACCCATTAATCCCCTCGCCATTGCCGCTCGCCCGTACCCAAACCCAATCTCGTCATCTCCACCTCTTCCTCATCACCATCCTTGTCTTCCATCGATCAAACCCAACTCACCATTAACCCACTTCGTCGAACCCAATTCCCCAAAGTTCGCCATCTCCGTTTGTCCACTCCGTGCACCCCATCCTCGTCGACGTCCCTCGCCCTCGCACCCACCGAAGATCCCCGTCGCGTCCTCATTGCCATCCAAGCCCAGTTCCGTCGCGCTCTGCTTCCAATCGAAACAGAGTTCGCAGTGCATTGGAGATTCTTGCCGCTACATCGCTTTCCGACCAGTGCCGTCGCCGTGGTCATCATCAACCTTGCCGCAGTTGCCATCGTCGTCCCATGCCGCCACCGGTCGCTGTTCTTTCCGCCCGCTCTCTCTCACTCAGTCGAAGTAAAGAAGAAGGAGAAAGGTGATTGGTGGAATTGCTGTCCCGTGTTCTGGCCACCTTGGATCGTGATCGCTGTTCTATGTTTGGATCAGATCCGGTGTGGGATCTTACTGAGTTACTGTTGCTGTTGCTGTTGCTACTTGGGTCTTCTCGCACGTATTATGCACGTGTTTTTGGGATCGCTCCCTAAAATTCTGATCCCGTTATTCCTTGTTACTTATATTGAGCCATCTACAAAAAGGCAAGTCCACTTGAACTCATTTAATTTCTCTAGTTCAAGCTTATTGACCTCCCACAAGTAGTTCCCTTCAATTATCTTAATTTGCCTTGTATACCTTCCGTTAGGAATATCGAGGATTTACACGAGCTAACCCGACATACTCTTGACATCGTATCATTATCAATTGACTCAAATCCAAGCCTATATACACACTTGACATGAATAAATTGACTAGTAATTGCATATGAGGAAAATGTATTGTGATCGAATACATTGATTGGTTGAGATCTTGTGACTTGAACAATGACATGATAAATTGACTTGTACATTGTAAAATCCATTCTAATTGCTGTACATTAGTGTAATGCATTTCATGATACTATAGCATGTTAATTACCCACTTTGATGAACACATATGTGATAGCTTTTTATGAACTCTTGCTGCCTGTACTGATTTGCACAGAGGTTTCGGTCCTGTTATCATAAGAATTAATACAAATGATACAAAAGAGAGTTTTATCTTAATGAATCTAGTTTCCAACCCAAGTGACGGATCCTGATTCCGAGTTACGAGCTGTGAGATATCACATTTTTAGTCTCTGCTGGTCTGCACTTTTCAGACCGCAGAATTAATGTAACACCGACAAAATTATCAGTGAAACACCATATTAACAATATTATAATGCCATGAAAATCTCCAGGAACTTTATAAACATGCTTAGGGTTCATCTCTAATTACTATAGATTTTTATAGTGATTTTATACTATGTTCTCACCCATTAAATGTTGACATTTAATTGCTGCCAGAATAGCTAAACTGCAAAGAATAGGATGTTTAACCTAGCTACAGTCAAAATTAACAGAAAGTTACTGAATATAAATTTTAGCCCTAAGTGTCTAGTCTCTGATAACATCCTGGAACTTCGAATTCTGAATTGTAGTCTTCGAGTTATCGCTGTTTTAGTGTTACTGTGTCGGTTATTTCAGATTCACTACTTCATGTTTATTATTGTGCAATGCATCATGTTGCTGCATCCTTATCATCACCTTGACATTCTTATACACACTTGCATGGACATGGATGATTTAATGATAAAATACTAAACAAGCCGGGGTTAATAAGAGTTGACCTACTAGTGGATAGTCTCAGAAAATGTACTCTGTAAGACCTTATTGTTATATCGTATTGTCATAGAAGGAGGAGTATTGATTGTGAATTATTGATTGTTAATTGTAAATGATTATTATTGACACCGAGTACACGCTCTGTAGATCCCACCACTATATCTAAAATGTACACTGTTTTGCGTGCACCGAACCTGTGGTATGGGACACAGTAGTACGTGCACTAGATAGGAGAAATAATATACTAATAGACCTAGTTGACACGTATATACTTGATTATGACTATTGTTTATTGATACCATTATTGTCTTTGTAATTTGATCTTGATTTATATTTCTTCATGTACCTTGTTCCTTACTCTCTGCTTTCACTACTTGCTGTCCATACTTGCTCTAAGGACATTTATTTTTCACTCTAGTTGATCCAGCTACAGGTGAATCTGGAGATTTGCCAGCAGGTATTGGCGAGCAGTATTTCTAGGATGGAGCAGGAGCTGCATTAGAATAGAACTATTTCTTTCCATGTTTTCCTTATCTTATTGCAATTCATTTGATTAAACTTGTATCCCGAGCTTTTGACCCGTAACTACTGCTTGTTTTCTCAATTATTGTTATTATGTTGGATTATTGAATGCTTAATTCTAGTTGTTATTTATGTGATTATGATTATCTGCGCGGTTGTGATTTTTTTTTTTTTGCATATTGTTGAGTTGAGATTGGTACAGCTTATGAATGATGTTAATATCATTCACTGGGCCTTCGTCACGGGCTCGTATTTCTGTATTTTGGGAAGCAAGGCATGACACAAAATCTCATCAAATTCATAAAAGAACAATTTTTCATAAAATCTGGAAAACAGTAAAACATAGGTATATAAGTTTGTATGTGTGTGGGTTTGCATCAGTAAAAACATCAAGAAAACATCATATATAGGTAATATATTGTTCAAATCAACCTCAGTATCAAAACAACTCAGATCCAACTGAAAACTTCATAAAAATCATAAAACCAAGTTTCGACAATTCTTCAAAACAGAGACTATATATGTTTGTATGTTTATATAGGTGTTCTAGCATCGAAACCTCATCAATTAGAAGTAGTATAATGTTCGAACAATCTTAGTACCAAAATAACTCAAATCCAATAAAAAACATCACAAATTCACAAAAGGTCAATTTTGGCCAAAAACCTCCAGACCTGAAAACCAAAACCCCTCTTTCACTTCAAAACTTGATCTTTTGATCGAACAAATCCTTCTATAACTTTTTATACACAAACCCCACTGATCCCAATAGTTTACTCATGAGTATAGGTGATTATAACATATAAATAATCTAGTTTCTACTCATCAAAAGCCTCAAACAGAACATATATATATATTCACACAGTAAAGATCCACTTTTGTTCACTTTTATGCAACTCATCATACAAGTCATATTACATGTTCAAAACAACAAGTATATGAAAGAAAACAACCTACTCATGATTTCTATTAGGTTCTTAACAATCTCAAGTTATCTATATGAAATTTTAATCATCAATGACATAGTTTTCATGAAAAAGATTTAATTTTTATTCATCCATCCGTCGAAATTCATCATATCATCATACAAATCCTAACATGCTTTCTAATAAATAAATCATCACATACAACATGCTTAGAACAGTAAGAAAAATAAACATATGTCACTCACCTAATTGAAGAAATCAACCGAATTAATAAAGAATAATAAAAATGCCTTCTTTTGCAAAAAATCCAAGATCATCGCTTCAAAACTCCAAGAAATTAATAGTAAAATTATATTTTGTTTTTGTAGAGGAGGGGATGGCTTTAGTGGCTATTTTATAGGCCGAAATCTTGAGTTTTTAGGGTTTTACAAGTTTATGGAAACATCCCTTAACAAATTATTCCTTTACATATATAGACCTTTCTTTAATAAAATAGTTAAATAATTTAAATAAATTAAAATAAAACCTAATCCTTTTACTAATGAGTTATCCAACGATCAAGTATAGCCCAGAAATTAAAAAAAATTCGAATTTGTACTCAAAGTGGTAATTTTGCACAAAAGTCTCTTTCTTTGTAATATTTGCAAATATGTCAAATAATTAACATAGAAATCTAGGAAATTCATAAATAATACCTACTAGTAAATATTAGATTTTCCAAACAAAATTTCTGAGTTTTAGTATCCAAGAAAAATATTTGCACAAGATCCACTTAAATTCCATATTTGCAAAAACACCATATATATTTAAATCTTTACAAAATAAAATCTAAATATATTTTAAATAAATTTAACTTTTAATAATAATCTTGTCCAGCCAAAAAAGTAGCAAAAAAGAATTTTCATTATTTGTTTGAGATCCAATCGGCTTTTTACATAAAAGCCCATCTTTTTCAAAATATTTATAAAAATAGTTGTTTTATTCAGAAAAATCCCAAAATTTAGGATATACTCCATTATAAATAGGAGAGTTTATTAAGAATTTAAAATTGGAGATTTGCACCAAAAATATTTGCACGTTTAAAACTGACAAATTCGTAAAATAGTCAAATTAATTTAAATAAATTTGAAAAAAATTAAAATATCATAAATAAATGAGGAAAATCAATCATTAATCATAAGAATTTAAGAATTCAAAATTTCCTAACTTTGCATGTGTGCTGCACGTGCAAAATTGCAATTTCAAGGAAATAGTCAGAATAGTCAACTTTACTAATACAATATTATTTAATAGTACAAAATAAATTATTTTATTTTGCGTGGTGTTACAAGACTCCCTTCCGGTTCCAACGCATGTTCATATGTCACAATCCAATTACAGTAGCTACGCTTAACAGTGGCTTCTTTATTGGTCTAGTGTACAATTTATGTTCTGAAAATTACAACATGACAGTACTAAAACGTCAATAACTTACAATTTATAAATCGGATTGAGAATCCGTAATATGTTCCGGATTTAAGACTCAGTGTGCTACAATTTCTATGTACAAAGTTCTAAATTTCAGTGTTGGAAAATGGATCGCAACCTCAGTACAAGGTCAAGCAATTTATAGAGCAGTAAAGTTGAATGTCCAATAACACTATAAATTAACGGTTCAAGATTTAAAACAATAACAATGACACGATAAGAAGACTATGAATCAATAATATGGTACGATAAAGAAAACTATTATCAATTCAATAACTACTTTTCGGAGGTCAAAGAAAATGCTTGCACATGAACAATAAAATGTTACCAAAGATGCTTGCCTTATTACAATGAGTGCGAGTGAGCAAGTGCGACGATAGCAACTATCGTTAGTGAACAACAACAATGCAGTAAGAATGGACATCAATGACAAGCACGTCGATTACGGAGAGAGAACAACACACAGCCAGGCAACAACAACTAGCAGCAAGAATGATGCGACAACAACGAACGGGAGGTCAACGGGAGTGCAACAATGATCGGGATAGCAAAAGGAGACGGTGACAGGGTGGTTGCGGGTGGTTGAACGACATCGGAATCGCATTGGGGCTACAATGAGGTGAAACTTCAGAGTTGACGGTGATAATCGATGCTGTAGTGTGGAGGTTGGGCAGCAACACTGTAACACCCCGAATACCAAAACACGGTAATTCATAGCACAAGAGGATCTTTTACTTCAAATTCATACAATTTAACAAGGAATTTAAAACTGTTTCATACAACACTGTTATTTTACATTAATGTACCAGAAAATTAAATAATTACACATGATAAATACAACTTGAATGACAACAACAAAATCTGTAAGCAATCTTTAGCACCAAATCATCTTTGTGTTCTTTTTTTGCAAATCCTAACCCTGTACTGAAAATTGTGGGCACGTCAGTTGCTTACAACCGGCGCAATATTATAAAACAGCGATCTTCACTATGCCGTAATATAACGATTCAAAATACCTTAACCACCACAAACATGAATGTAAAACAAAGTGTGAAAAGTGACTATCCTAAATGTTAGGATTGTGTCTTGTATACTCGTGGTTCAGATTAGAAGAAGGTAAGATGAAGCATGGAGGTCGAAGCGCCGAAGAGAGTAGAAGAAAACAACAGCAGTAAGGTGCAGGCTATGTTGCGGTCGACTGTCCTATGTTGCGGTCGACCGCACCCCCCGACCGGACCCCCTGACCGCAGTTGCACTGCGTTTGGACGAGAGATGGACGGTCGACCGGTCTTGTTGGAAGGTCGACTAATCGCAGCACTGTGTTCGTTTTTAGGCTTCGATTTGTTAGGTCGTTTCAGCCTAATCTTCAACTCCAAGTTAGATCATACGACTCATATTCAATTACTTCCTTTTCAGGTTATATCGGACGACTGAGAATCAAGATTAGACCTAGGTTTCTCTATATTCTTCTATATATATATTGTAAACTCCTTCTCTATGAGATGAGAGTACTTCATAGATTATTTTCTCCATTGCAAAGAGATGCTCGAGAGAGATATAGTTCTTGGTGAGTGAGTTTAATTTTTTGTATTGAGTGAATCAATAACTCCTTATAATCTCTTCTAGTTAATTATCAGATCTCCCTATATTTCCCCCCGGATTAAGCATAAGCTAACCGGGATAATTCATCGGTGTGTTTGTGTTAGATTGGTGGATCTACTTGCTTACTCAATTAATTCGTCTTATCTACTTCAACTTCCTCATTGCTCTATTTAGTTCCACTACGACAACGGGTATTGGTTGACGCTCCAATCCCAACAACTGGTATCAGAGCTTCAGGTTGCCGAGTCCCTTGATTAAGATGTCAGACCACAGTATTTTGAAGATCAAGAAGTTCGATGGAAAGATCAATTTCAATCTTTGGAAGACTGACATGTACGATGTTCTTGTTCAAGAACATTTGCAGTTAGCCGTTAAGAAGAAAAAAAAGCCAACTGATATGAAGGATGACAGTTGGGAAGATATTCGTGAAAGAGCCATAAGTCTGATCCGACTATCCTTGGTGGATGAGGTCAAGTGCAGATTTCTTGAAGAAACTGATGCGGTGAGTTTGTGGGAAAAACTCATAACTGACTACTCTGGTTCGTCGTTATTAGATCGGATGCATTGGAAGAGAAAGTTGTTCCGTTTATCTATGAAGGAAGGTACCGATCTCCAAGATCACATTACAGAGTTCAATAAGGTATTATCTGAACTTAAAGCGATCAACACAGATGTGTGTGAGGAAGATAAAGCTTTCAACCTGATATATTCACTACCGGATTCGTACGATCCTTTGATCACTACCATGCTACACGGTAGTCTACCAAGGAGAGTATTTCGGTAGATGGTGTAATCAAAATATTGAAGAAAAATCAACTTAGTAAGGAGACTCAGAAATCATTGTCTTTCTCAAGTTGTCTAGCAGTGGATGGTCCTTCAGGGGGAAGACAAAGTGCTTTGCAAAAGGATTCGATCTGTTGCCGATATTGCAAGAGGCCAGGGCATATCAAGAAAGATTGTTGGAAATTGCAGAATCAGGAGAGCGCAAAGAATGAGATTCACCCACTAATGTGGTTAGTGCATTTGATTCAGGTGATTCGTGTCTTCTTGTTTCAAATTCTTTAGAAGTGGATTCTAGTTGGTTTCTTGACTTAGAAAGTTCTTCTCATATTTGCTCCGAGAGGGAGTTGTTTTCTACTTATAAGTCCACTACGAGGAGTTGTGACAACGGAAACTAGAGAGATTTGTGAAGTAGTAGGTGAGAGGATAATTGAGTTGAAGATGTCAGGTCTAAATATGTTTACTTTAAGGGATGTTTTTCATATTCCTCTATTAAAACGGAATCTGATTTCCTTGGGAACTCTTGATGCACTGGATTGTAGGTACACAGCTCAAGGTGGAGTTCTGTCTATTTTTCAAGGTTGTCGTAAGGTGATTAGAGATATGAGAGTGGTTGGGCCAAGCCAAAATAATCTCTACAAGCTTTGGCGAATCCGAAATACTTGTGCAAGTGTTGCTTATTTTCCTGTTATTCCCGCAAGCTCAGCTAGTTTGCTGCAACTAGATTCATCGAGACTAGACCACGACGTTCGAACATCGTCGAGAGGTAGAGAAAGCCTAAGGGTAGGTGGAGTTCGTGCGGAGTTTGGAAACTTCATGAGTACATCTATGGAGGTGTACCCTTGAAGGGGTATATTGGATTCAGTGAGATTGGTAGAGATCATTTCAACTAGAAGTAGAAGCTATTGTTCTAAATTTTCTTTTCAAGTAGAATTTATTAGAGTTTGGAGATGAGTAACACATCATGTGATAGCACTCGTATGCAATCCAAGGTGGAGTTTGTTAGGATTGTGTCTTGTATACTCGTGGTTCATATTAGAAGAAGGTAAGATGAAGCACAGAGGTCGAAGCGTCGAAGAGAGTAGAAGAAAACAGAAGCAGCAAGGTGCAGGCTATGTTGCAGTCGACCGCCCCCCCGACCACAGGTGCACTGAGTTTGGCCGAGAGGTGGACGGTCGACCGATCTTGTTGGACCGTCGACCGGTCTTGTTGGACGGTCGACCGACTGTGGTGCTGTGTTCGTTTTTGGGCTTCGATTTGTTAGGTCATTTTAGCCCAATCTTCAACTTCAAGTTAGATCGTACGACTCCTATTTAGTTACTTCTTTTCCAGGTTATATCGGACGACTGAAAATCAATATTAGACATAGGCTTCTCTCTATTCTTCTATATATATTGTAAACGTCTTCTCTATGAGATGAGAGTACTTCATAGATTATTTTTTCCATTGCAAAGAGAGGCTCGAGAGACAGATAGTTCTTGGTGAGTGAGTTTAATTCCTTGTATTGAGTGATGTTGTTGCTAGCAAATACCGCTGTTTTTAGTTTTGGATCTTCCAAATCATTCCCACAGTAGATCCGGACCAATTTTTTTCCGTTTCGTCGAGCCCTGCTTTGGTCTCTGGTTTGATGGTTGTACGTGCTAAAAATCCGGTACATTCCGTTTCGTTTTCCCAACCTAGAATGGAAATCTTTTTGACTGGGCTTACAATCCTTGTAATCTCTTCTAGTTGAATATCAGATCTCCCTATATTTCCTTCCGAATTAAGCAAAAGCTAACTGGGATAAGTCATTAGTGTGTTTGTATTGGATTGTTGGATCTACTTGCTTGCTCAATTGATTTGTCTCATCTACTTTGACTTTCTCATTGCTCTATTTAGTTCCACTGCGACAACGGCATTGGTTGACACCCCAATCCCAACACTAAACATGTCAGTGTATGAAATGTCTTACTGCCTAATGCAGTGTTTATGCTATGATAACACTAATGCATACTTGTTCGGATTCTATGCATCACATTCTACATAGGTCCGAGGGCAAGCACCTATGTACTCCATATTATAGGGTTGAATATTTTGCTATGCAACCTACCACTATGACTACTACAAGATTTAAACACTTTGCAAGTATTAGCTCTTGCCCTTAGAATATTAGAAACCAATCCCTCTCCGTGGATCATTCTGTGGCCCTTACGTCCATCGTCACAGAATACTGGGATTGTCTTACTCCGCTTGTCATCCTGGAGCCTTCATTACACAAATATCCCATGAGCATCACTCTTGTCCCGGAATACTGGAGATCATTCACGCTTCGTGGATCAATCTGTGGCCCTTACGTCCATCGTCCCGGAATACTGGGGACTGTCGCTCTCCAAGGATCATCCTGGAGTCCATAACTCATGTTCGCCCTTATTTCATCATGTCTCCAACTAGTGCCTGGTCCTTAAGTTTAGTTAAAAATCATCACAACCTAGAGCTAGATTACCTTACCGGACTTAAACCAACACAAGAGAAAGTCAGCCCACATTGGCTATTTCTCAAAAGAGAGTTAACCCAACCGGTTACTCTTCAAAATATCATTAATAACCACTGCCGGTCACTAGGGTCTCACCTAGCCTCTAGATTCCAACAACTATCTCATTCGATATCTCAATAGGTTATACCCAACCTCAATAAAATATTTCAGCTTTCAAATTTTAAAATTTATAATTTTCTTCATTCCCGAAGTACTTAACTTTTCACTGTTTACTCAACCATAAATTCCAAATCCAACTCTCATTAACCTACTTTTAATTAGCAAAATAAACCGATCACTTTTAAAATTTCCTCGAAACTCTTTTCTTCAAAAATTTAATCGCTTCCAAACAAGTAATCTGTAACACGATCAAAACAATTTTCTTTAATTTATATCGTTTAATTTAAATATCATAACTCACTTTAAAAATCGACACAAAATTTTCGATCTTCCAATTTAATAGTTTGCCTTCATATTTCGAAAAGAATAACGTTCTATATTTTCAATTACTTTTATTTTATACTTGAACTCCAATTGCAAATAACAAAACATTGTCTTTAAATAATCCCAAATGTATAACTATATATATATTTTTCATTTCAAAACAGTGTTAAATTACTAAGAAAATTTCCAGTATATATTTTTTTCAATTTTATGAAGTTCTCACCTCAAAATAAAACTCCAAAACCGAAAAAAAAATCAAAGTTTTCAAAAATGCCAGCCCCCTGGCTCGAACCCATACACCCACCTTGGCACCAGAGTGCCTACCCACTGAGCCAGTGCTCAGATCCACAACATTTATAGCATTAAATTCCTTAAATATCTACCTATTCCCTTCTCTGAATTATTTCAAAAAATTTCTTTTTTATACAGCAAACACAGAGGCAACATAGGGCTCGAACCGGCACCCATAACGAGGCGAACACATGCCTACTTGCTGAGCCAAGCTCAGATTCACAACATCTATAGGGTTATAATCCTTAGGTAATTAGTTTCTGTTTGATTCACTATTTTAAATAAATAAACATTCAACTTCTACAACTCCTCACATCGATTTAATGTATTCTAACTACGCAATCCAGAGAGTCTAACAACTTAAAACTACTGATTATTCATATGTCAAGCAATCCTACAAAATTTAGAATCTTTCTCAAGTTAAGATTATCTCAAACATCACATTAAAATATTATTATTTCACATCACACTTATGGATTTCTTTCAATATCAATTAACATGATAGGGAATTTTCCCCCAATTCAAATATCAATTAATTTTCTTCACAAAACTCTATTTATACAAAGAAAATTTTAAAGTGTCCAAGACATTTATTTAACAATATGCAAAATTTGAATTTCTAATCCCACAAACAATACGAATTTAAAATTTATCATGCATTTCATTCAATAGTTATTTAAATTTGTAGAATTCTCTACCACATGCATCATATCAAGAATTTGTGCATAAACTAAACAAAATTTTATCTACAATTGCACTATGAATTACCTAAGCATGCATTAATCATACAAATTAGAAATAGTTTGAAACACCCACCTTTAAAAGCAATTTCCCTTCAAAAAGTAAGCACGCAATTTCCTCTAAAAATATCAAACGC
Organism: Hemerocallis citrina; assembly: GCA_017893485.1. Classification (NCBI taxonomy): domain Eukaryota; kingdom Viridiplantae; phylum Streptophyta; class Magnoliopsida; order Asparagales; family Asphodelaceae; genus Hemerocallis; species Hemerocallis citrina. The sequence continues at coordinate 282,186,834 of CM030362.1, forward strand.
CTAGCACAGGAGCCAACCTAAACGCTCTGGCTCTCTCTCTCTGGTTACTTGATTTTTTTCTTGATTTAGATTATAGGAAAATGAACTAGGCCTTAAGGTTTTATTATAAAATAATTAGGTAGTTATAAAAACCACCCCACTCTTTCTCTCTCTCTCCACTACCCCCACTTCCAATGACCAAGTCAAAAACCCAACGTTCTCAATGCCAGCCTCTTGTGTGCACAATGCACATGTGCACGTGCATGTGCTTGTGTACACCACACTAATTTTAATTATTTATTTAAATTAAAACATATGTATATAATATGTATTTAAATAAAATTTGTTTCATTTCATAAAAATTAGGGTTTTCATGCATGAATAAAAATAGACACACACATACTTCATGAATTTTATTTTGAAAGAGAATGCAACTAACACGTGCGTCGCACATAAAAATATTAAAATACAAAATAGATTTTAGTGATGGAGAAATGTTTATAAATAGGTGAAATATACATACGAAAAATATATTTCATTATACATATATCATAATGTACTGAATACGTACATAGAAAACACGTGTACCACACGTATAAAATATTTTATTCAAAATAGGAGAGAAAATGAATTTCCGTTTATAAAACGAATTCGAAAAAATCATAAAATAAATAATTGTAACACATAGAAAATATTATACGTAATTGACACGTGCATTGATAACCCGTGCAATATACGTAAAAAACAAAGATATTAAATTTAATATTTGAGTTGGCTCAATTAGGATAAGAATGAATTTTGAAAAGATGGAAAATGGATAAATAGTCGAAATACAAAATACACAGAAAATATATATTAAAATACGTTACGAATATTGTCCGTAACAGTACAAAATATACATGCGTAACACACGATGAGAAAAATTGTCGCAACTCAATTTTGTAGGGTGTTACATTATCCCCCCTTAGAACGTTTCTGTCCTCAGAACTCAAAAGGGTAAATGTTTTATTTCGTACACACCAAGGAAAATGTCATTATTTTATATAGAAAACTGCAAACATTAAGAAGATAGATGTAGTATAAAAATCTGCAATGTGAAAAAACAAGTCAAACTTATCTAAGAAAACTATAAGTATCAAAATTTATAAGAACGGAACAAAAAAAACCAGAAAAATGGCATAAGAAAAGAAATGTGACCATAAAAGATAGGATAGATCGAGAGAAATTTTTATGCGAAAATAATATTAGGTAAAGTATTAGGAAAAAGGAAAATATAAATTAAGCCGTTAGTTATTAAAGAGTTTGGAAAACAAAGCAGTTGAAAAGAATAAGGAGAAGCGTAGTCAATAGATGCTTTAATAAATTATTAATAGGCTTAACAATCAAAACTTTATCAGAGGAATAAATTGGGGATGATTAAAATCACAAACTGAACTAGTATATATATATTACGAGATAAAAAATGAATTACCAATTCAAGAGAAAAAGGTTTGAAAAAATGTATGAGTATGAAATTTAGTTAAGGGTATAGACAATATAAAATAATTTTGTATAACAAGTTAATAGCATAAAATAATTTGTAAAGTAAATACAATAATTATATATACGATGTAAAAATTAAAGATATAGAGTACTGATTGGCATATATCAAAATACTTTCAAATTGTCAAGTACAGCAAGAAAACCGGCATACAAAATCATATAGGCGTAAAAATTATAGGGTGAAACAAACAATATTATGATATGAAAATCATAAATGGTTTGTAGGAGTAAAACAAGACATTATAGTATAAAAAGTAATAACATATTATTGGAAAAAATACAAAACTAATTATATAGAAATAAATTATGAATTGTAAACAAAAGTATAAATAATTAGATTTTCTTGTTAGGTGAGTAAGTACCAAATCTAAGATACGTTAGCAGCAAAATAAAATACAATGAAGTGGTATGGAACGCTAACTTATGTAAAACTCAAAATAATAGGAAGGACATGACAAGATAGTTAATATTAAGTAGTAAATACGCAAGTATGATATATATAGAAACCAGTATAAATAATAAGGTAATTTTTTTAATGCTAGGTTGTAAAATATTATAAAATGGTATAAACTAGTACAAAAATAGAATAGTGGTAAGTAATATATGTACAAATAACAGTGAGGGTTATTAAGGTAGAAAATCTTCTTCTGTTGTAGGTTCGCCTCTTTAGTGTCCAACTGCAGGCTTGCCTCCTTGACATCAAGTTACATAATTGCCTCTACGACATCCGATTGCAGTTTGTCTTCTGGACATTCGGTAACAGACTTTGCCTCCCCCGACATGCAGTTGCAGTTGCCTCTATCGATGTCTAGTTGCGAATTTTCTCTCTCGACACCAGGTTTCACCGAAATGAGAGATGAACAAATGTAATCTTCCATCTGTGCTTGGATATTGGATATTTAATAAAGTATGGCGTCACGTTTTTGAAATTGGTGATATAAAAATAGATGTGAATGAAATTATAACGTCAAAAATATTAAAATAAATGTATAGATTTTAATTATAGAATATATAAAATTTGTAGTAATGAAAATAATTTACAACATTAAGACGAAATAGTATAAAATATATGCATGGGCTAAAAATACAAATGAGAACAATAATTAAGTAGTTTAGTAAATTAGGATAATTAACATAAATAGTTATAAAATGATATGTCTAGTAAGTATGTTGAAATACATGATATATGTAGTAACCAAGGATATAAAAATAATAAGATAAAATTGAAATAAAAAATAAATATAAATGGTGAGTGTATTTATCATATTAGAGAAATGTAAAGCTATAAAATTAATAAGTAGCAATAAATAGTGAAAAGTGAATATAACAAAACAAATTATCAAATAATATGTAATAACAATAGTATTGAATATATGCTATAAAACAAAATGGTATGTCATATTGATATGGATAAAGTATTTCGATTTTGAAAAATTATAGCATTGTAAAAATCAAGTATTTGTAAAGTGAATGTAAACATACAAAATTAGGATTTTCAAAATCCAATCGAAATAATCACCAAGGAAAATGATAGCCTTAAAATTAATTTAATAAGTAGTAGCTCAAAACTTAATAGAATCTGTAAGAGTAATAGCAAAAAAAAAGATAATGAAAAGCGCATAAAAGAAACATCAAAAAAGAAAACGAGTAACCCAAATTTAAAAGATTAAAACAAAGGGTTGTAAATAAAATAATAAATATCAAAGTAAATTAATTAGTATAAGAAAATATTTATTTGAAAAATATTGAATGTTAAAAAGTACTATGATGAAAATCCACGAAGAAAATAAAAAGTGAGTCTACGTGTAAGGTATCATGGATGTAGGTTCAAACCCACCACGCTTCCGCGCGCCACTCTGATACCAAGGAAAAACATGCTCGCATACAATCTCACATCAATGTATACGAGGAGAGTATCATGAATGCAAGAATAACAGTAATATTCACTAGGTCTGGGTTATTACCAATATTATAGGGAGAGGAGAAAATATCAGTGTATAAAGCATCGCAAATGTAAATCACTTACATTTAAATCTCTATAAACTGAACCCATACTTCTAAATGTCCACACTAATGTGTCGTCCTTGTAATTTTGTAATACTTATTGAAGTCGGCTCTGATACCACTCTGAACACCCCAAATTCCAAACTACGGTAATTCATAGCACAACATGATCTTTTACTTCAAATTCATACAATTTTAGAAGGAATTTAAAACTTTTTCATACAACACTGTTATTTTACATTAACGCAGCGGAAAAATAAATAATTACACATGATAAATACAACTTGAATGACAACAACAAAATCTGCAAGCAATCTTTAGCACCAAATCATCTTTGTGTTCTTTTTTTGAAAATACCAACCCTACATTGAAAACTGTGGGAACATCAGTTGCTTACAACTGACGCATATTATAAAAAAGCGATCCTCACTATGCTGTAATATAACGATTCAAAATAATTTAACAACCACAAACTTGAATGTAAAACAAAGTGTGAAAAGTTACTATCCTAAACATGTCAGTGTATGCAATGTCTTAATGCCTAATGCAGGTGTTTACGCTATAATGACACTAATGCATACTTGTTCAGATTCTATGCATCCCATTCTACATAGGTCCGAAGGCAAGCACTTGGGTTGAATCCCTCGCCATGTAACCTACTACTATGAATACTACAAGATTTAGACACTTTGCAAGTATTGGCTCTCGCCATTGGAATACTGGAGACCAATCTCTCTCCGTGGATAATTCTGTGGCCCTTACGTCCATCGTCCCAGAATACTGGGGATTGTCTCACTCCCTAAGTCATTCTGGAGTCCTCATTGCACAAATATTCCATGAGCGTCACTCTCGTCCATGAATACTAGAGATCATTTCCGCTCCGTGGATCATTCTGTGGCCCTTACGTCAATTGTCCCAGAATACTGGGGACTGTCTCTCTCCAAGGATCTTCCTGGAGTTCATAACTCACGTTTGCCCTTGTTTCATCATGTCTCCAACTAGTGTCTGGTCCTTAAGATTAGTTAAAAATCATCACAACTTAGAGCTAGCTTATCCTACCGGACATAAACCAACTCAAGAGAAAGTCATCCCACACTGGCTACTTCTCAAAAGAGAGTTAACCCAATCGGTTACTATTCAAAATCTCATTAATAACCACTGTCGGTCACTAGGGTCTCGCCTAGACTCTAGATTCCAACAACTATCTCATTCGTTATCACAATAGGTTATACCCAACCTCAATAAAATATTTCAGCTTTTAAAATTTAAATTTTTCTTCATTCCCGAAGTACTCAACTTTTCACAGTTTACTCAACCATAAACTCCAAATCCAACTCTCATTAACCACTTTTAATTAGCAAAATAAACTAATCACTTTTAAAATTTCCTCGAAACTCTTTTCTTCAAAAATTTAATCGTTTCCAAACAAGTAATCTGTAACTCGATCAAAACAATTTTTCTTTAATTTATATCATTTAATTTAAATATCAAAACTCTCTTTAAAATTCGACACAAAATTTTCGATCTTCCAATTCAATATTTTGCTTTTATATTTCGAAAAGAATAACTTTCTATATTTTCAATTACTTTTATTTTATATTGGAACTCCAATTGCAAATAACATAACATTGTCTTTATATAATCCCAAATGTATAACTATATATTTCTTTTCATTTCAAAACAGTGTAAAATTACTAAGAAAATTTCCAGAATTTTTTTTCAATTTTATGAAGTTCTCACCTCAAAATAAAACTCCAAAACCCAAAAATATCAAAATTTTCAAAAGTGCCAGCCCCTGGTTCAAACCCATACCCCCACCTTGGTGCCAGAGCGCCTACCCATTGAGCCAGCGCTCAGATCCACAACATTTATAGCATTAAATTCCTTAAATATCTACCAATTCCGTTCTCTGGCTTATTTCAAAAAAAATCTTTTTATACAGCAAACACAGGGGCAACATAGGGTTCGAACTGACGCCCATAACGAGGCGAACGCACGCCTACCCACTGAGCCAAGCTCAGATTCACAACATATAGAGGGTTATATTCCTTAAGTAATTAGTTTCTGTTTGATTCACTATTTTAAATAAATAGACATTCAACTTCTACGACTCCTCACATCGATTTAATGTATTCATTCTACACAATTCAGAGAGTCTAACAACTAAAAACTACTGATTATTCATATGTCAAGCAATTCTACAAAATTTAAAATCTTTCTCAAGTTAAGATTATCTCAAACATCACATTAAAGTATTATTATTTCACATCACACTTAGGGATTTCTTTCAATATCAATTAACAAGATAGGGAATTTTTTCCCAACTCAAATATCAATTAATTTCATTTACAAAACTCTATTTATACAAAGAAAATTTTGAAGTGTCGATCACATTTATTTAACAACTAGGTTTGCCTGTGGACACGTGCCTACGACACGTTTCCGTGAACGATGCAGCATATAAAAAGGCCTGTAAAAAGTTAAATATATGCACGTCTTCGTGAAGAATGATTTATATAGATGTGTATTTGGCTGAGACATTGATGTATTCTTAATTAAATTGTTTATTAATTTATATCTTGCAGGATCATTTGTCAAGAGCTCGGAATTGAAAAAGAGTACTGTGAATCTACAACAATAATGGATTGAAATCAGTTGCTATGTGTGACTTAAATATAAGAGATTTCAAACTGCATGAGTAGCAATTCAGTTGGTAATGCAGTTATCGCATCAAACTGCATGAGTTAATTCCCCGTTGTTATATTTTCATGTAGTTAACCATGTAAGATTTTAAAAGATATTAAAAATAAGAGAGAGAGAGAGAGAGAGAGAGAGAGAGAGAGAGAGAGAGAGAGAGCTTGTTGTGATGTACATGTGAAGACCTTTTGTTAAATGTGATCAAGTACAATTACATCTCCATATTAATATATTTAGTATTCAGATACTGGAAAGCTTAATGCAAATTTGATTTGAAACATGCTCGTTAGCCACAATTTTTGATATATCTCAGTGTATAAGATATTTGATATGTTTTTTTTAATCTATAACTTACATCAAAACACATAAGCCAAACTATCAGACATTTCAAACATTAAGAGAACATGAAGCTTATAGATTGATTGACGACTCAACCCGCCAAAAAACACGATCAAGGATGAAAAATCATTATAATGATAAAGGAATCAATCAAATCAAAAACAATGGTCATTTCTATTGTAGAATACTAATATGAATTTTAGTAAAAATTTCGACAGAATCCCCCTTAAAATATTAGCTCTTTTACAGTAATTCATTACCGAGTTCTGCTAACAATTAAAAATATAACATCACAGGCAGTTAATATCAATCCTCCCCGGGCTAATCCAAGCAACATTAAACAGCTATTATATATATACGTTTTTGGGGAAAAAATTCTTTGATATGATGCAAGATACAAAATAAAAACCAAGATTTTGTTTGAAAACGTAATGAATTTGAAGGAATTTTGGTAAAAATTTCGATAGAATCTCCCCTAAAATATTAGCAATTTTACAGAAATTCCTTACGGAATTTTGCTAACAATTTAAAATATAACATCACAGGCAGTTAATATCAATCCTCCCCAGGCCAATTCAAGCAACATCACACAGGCATCATATATATAAGGCTTTGGGGGCAAAAATCTTCATATGATGCAAGATACAAAATAAAAACCAAGAATTCGTTTGAAAACGTAATGAATTTTGAGAAAAACCTTTGAAAAGACATTTGAAAAAAAAAAACACAAAACCCAATACTCCACAACTTTGCGGGTATGGATTTTAACATCACTATATTATATCATCATCCTATAGAGATACTTCATCTCCTAAAATCCTAAATATTACACAGATTTACATAATCCCTTATTCTACATAAATTAAGGGAACAAAAAATACAACTAATACATCATCCACGAACCCTACTAAAAAAAAGATTGCATGATTGTTACAATAGGGACCAAACACAAAGCTTCGAGTCTTCAATATGGGACGAAATAGTGAGCCTACACAAACAGTAAGAGTTTTCAAAAATCAATCAAAACCAATGATAATTAAAGAAACAAATAGTAAAAGTATACAGATTTATGCTTATTTCTCATTACCTGGAAAAAAAGCAACTACATGAGATTCTAATAAGAACTCAACTCGCAAATGAGATACTAATAAGAACTCAACTCGCAAATCCTTTAATTCAAATCAGACATACATAGTGTCTTGACTTTGATTTTCTAATTACGATGCAAAGAGGAAATAGTTAATATAAAGCAATCTCAGGTTAACAGCTTCCAAGAGTATAGTTAATACACTATTGTTTGGCTTGCACACAATGCAGATCATAGGTATTTCATAATGACAGTTGATTGAGGACTTGCTAACAGTTCTATGTAAGCATGCAAAGTTTTTACACTTAACAAACTCCAAATATATGCAACATAGCAAATTAACATCAATGCTGAGCAACATTTACAACTATGTACTCTTGACACAACTAAGTAGGAATTGCAATCCCCAAGCCTATATTAAATTATTGGACCGGTTCCTTTTTTTCTCGAGAGCCTGCGTCTGGACCGGTTCCTTTTCTCTTCCATAAGAATCTCTATTTCTCTCATCATTATAAATCAGTTGGGCAAGCATCATCTTCCCTAAACCTCCAATCCCAAGTTCCCAACAATAGAGACAACCGATACATCCTCAAAACCATCGGCGCTAATTAACAGATCCATTATCTTGTCCCTCTCACCTTCCTTTCCATAAACCCTAGATCTGTACACAAAAGAATGAGTTTCATGTATTTCTTCCATTCCAATCCTTTTCCAGACTACTCCCTCTCCCAAATGAAATTTATACCTCTCCCCTACGACTTCATCAAGTCTTTCTCTAACTCACCTGATTCTATTCTTCATACTTAAGCGATAAAAACGTGGATTATCAGATGAAAAGAACTTGCATACCTTCATCTTGAAAGTTTGGCTTCTCCCATATCGACCTTCAGCTGTAAGTTCATCTACTATGTCATCAACTTTGTAAGCTACATCTCTGAGCTTTTCCAACCAATTCTTTGTTGCCCTATCTATCGGTTGACACTCATCAGAGTCTTCAAGGACAGAATGCAAGGCCGATAGTATACAGCGAAGCTTCTGAAGCTCTTTGTTGACACCCCACAATAAACTACACTCCTTTAGGATAGGAGAAGCAACCTTCTCAAGCATCACTTGCAGGACTGCACATACGGCTGCTCCTTCCATGACTTCCTTCAATCTTTATTGCAATGAATATAGTTCTTTTTGGGAATAATGTTAGAAGGGGGATGATACTCACCTCTTTGCAGAGAAGAGTAGTTCATAAGCAAAAATATTAGGCCATCCTGATAGTGATACGTGCAAAAAAAAAAAAATCATCGAAGACTTCTAAACTTCCAGTTTATGAGAAATACATCTTGTCCATTTCTTCTAAATTTCCAACCTCAATCATGCAATCCATTTTCCCGAACTTCATAGTGAAACACTGTGTTTCTTAACAAATCATTCTTTTTTGATAAATCAGCAAAATTTGGTTGTACATAAAATATACTTGCAACCCAAAGAGAATTCAAATACATGCTTGTACATACAGATTTGTATATGCACACATAAAGATATATATGCATATAGGGATGAAATAACATATATTGAATCCTATGTATTATAGAGATGAGAACTGGAGTGTATCCATACCTGTTGTGAGTGAACATCACCCAAATATTAATATCACCGAAGTAAAGTTCCTTATGTATATACCTGTAACAAATGAATAAAGAAATAGCTCTCATCATTGTAAGTGTATGTTATTTTCATTCATTGAAAAATTAACATAGGGAAATATCTACCATAATATAAAGCAGAGAGTTCCGTAGGTACCGCTTGAATATCATGAAGTAACATACAATTAATTCACCAAGAAGATAAAATACAATTTATAAAAAATTAACAGTAACGCTCAGAACTATTTGCAATCAGCCAGTCTAAAGAGAGCTATTCCGAAATTTTTGGTGGAAGGCGTATTTGGATGTGTTATGTATACCCATCCAAATAACTTGCACAATATATCACGGATACACATACACTTTAATTTACAAATTGTAAAGTTCTTCTTCAATCACCCATCTTCAATTACTTAACGACAACTATGAAACAATGCTACAATGTCAAACACAAAAACACCCGATACGAAACAATAAACATCTCAAATGATTTAGCCATCATTAGTAGAACTAAATATCAACCTATTAAAAACATAATTCTTTTTTCAAGTGATGCACTTTGATCCCTAATTTCCAAAAGTAAAGATTAGTTTACTCATAGATTAAAACCCTAATTTTTCAAAGAAAATCTTTTGAAATTCGATTGACTAAATTACGGCGAAAATGAAATTACGGCGAAGTTAAATTACTCATAGATTAAAACCCTAATTTTTCAAAGAAGATGAAACTACGACAAAAATTCGACCTGGGAGCTGGAATCACCCATGCCATCAAAACCGATGCTTTTCCAATGAGGAGGAGGAGAAGTGCAAGCAGAAGCAGCGGTGGCAGATGTAACTCCTGTTTCCCCGTATTTGTATTCTTATACTGTATTTTGCCTCATCATACTCTCTCGTCTATTTGAGATCCTGTAATTTGTTTTAGATTGAATAAAATCGTTATTTTGTTTCGACTCAATTTTTGGTCCTTTTATCGAATTCATTTGTGTGCACTCTGTGTAGTTCTTCATGAAGAACTGACCATTTCTTCTCATTTATCTCTTTAATCCCCTTTTTGATACATTTTGACCAATTCACCTGTTGGATCCTATTCATTGCGGATACCCTAAAACCCACAAAGCCAAACCCTATACTATTTAAACTCCTTAACCCTAACCCCTAACCCTAATCACTGTTTAGCCCTAACCTAACCCGCCGCAAATCCTTCTTCCACCTCCGCTCCTTTCTTTTTCGATTTCGAAACCAATCCCCACCTCCGATCACCATTCCCCAGCCACTCCCTCACCACCACCATCAATCGCCAACACCCCACCGCCATCACATATCCAACCATCGAACCAAACTCCTCCCCTGTTTGAAACCGCAAGCAGAGTCGTCGTGCGCGTCAGTTCTCGACGTCGCGCCGTTGCCGTCAGTCGCCGCTCGTCACACCACAATCGCCGCCGTCACCTCGTCACCGTCGAAGAACCCCACCATCGCCACTCTCGCTCTCGCTCGCTGGTTCGTCGAAGAAGTGAACGAAGAAGAAGAAGAACAGCGGATTAAGGCGGGATCAAATCTCGACCATCGGATCGCATCAAGATCTGTGCGATCGAGCCAGATCTGATTGCTGTTCGGTGTTTGCCCACAGCGAATCTCAGATCCGCTGTACCGTGTTCTGGCCAGATCCGCTGCTTTGGAGCGTTTTGATTCGCTGAGTTTGCCGCTTTGCTGTTTTGCCGCGCCAAATCCCAGAAGCGTGTTCGCTGTTTTGGAGCGATCTGGTGTGGGGGAAAACTCGATCTACGGTCGATCTTCGCACGTGCTTCACACGTGTTTTTGGGAGACTTCTTCTGGGATTTTTTCTATCCAATTCCTTCCACAAGTGGGTCTAATCGTCGGCAAATTAAGGCAAGTATTTCTCTTGTACACATTTTTATTCTAGTACGTACAAGCATTCATTGAAAATACTACAAATAGTTAGAAATTGTGACTCCTTCTTGACTATCGTTGTTGATCAATATTAAACCTCTGAAATTTCATAATTCTAAGAGACAATAATTTCATTGTATTAAACTATAACTACTTGGACTCATTTTATTCCCTAAATACATGGACACATGAATTAAGGAGCCCTAGATGTGTAGACATATGTTATATCTTGTACTTGATGATCTTGCAACCATTTTGGCTTGAAAAACAATTACTACTTGCTATTTTGACAATCATTTCACTGTATTTATATCACATATTAACCTAGACGCCTAATAACCAATTTTCATGTAACCTATACCAGTAAGATATTCCCACATGTTGCTGTCCTGAATCTTGTTAGGCTGTTTTGACCCCTTTAACATCAGAATCTGAACCTGAGCCCTGAATAGTAAATGTAGCTCCAGATGTCTAAATGTCGATAGCCTCCGAAATTTTTGAATTCTGAGTTACGGTCTAGGAGATATCACAGTTTTAGTACAGCAACATCGTGCTATCCAGATTTGAGATTTACGTTGTTCGTGATATTTTTATATATGTTGACCCTCGATTATGCCATATAAATATCTCAGACTTGCCCCATGTCCATAATTATGACTTCTTGACTTATTTCACACACTTGCGTGCATGCTTGATAAGAATTAATAAAAGTAACAAGCCAGGGTTTAAGAGAAAGACCATAGTAATGGACAATATAGGTAAGTGTACTCGGAAGAGGGACCGTGTTTCGCATAATTTTATGTTAAATAGAACTAAGTGCCACTTCATGGTGACGGGGGCCACCTCTAGAGCCCATTATATGATTACATGATATATATTTGAGATTACATAGAACTAAGTGCCACGTAGAACTAAGTGCCATGTCATGGTGACGAGGGCCACCTCTAGAGCCTACGGGGGCCACCTCTAGACCCAGAGTTTGATCACTTGCTTGTTACTTGATGCCTGAGTACACCGCCCTACAGACTCCACTACTAGATCTAAACGTACCTGATTTGACTGTAGCAACCATGTAATAAAAAGATGGATGCATGAAGTGCTAGCTAGATAGTAATAACTACAAGACTTGAACATGATACTTGCATACTCTATACTTGATTACGTGATACATGAAACTTGATACATGAAACCTGATACATGAAACTCGAACTTGATACACATTTACTTGAAGCTTGATGACGTGTTACATGAGACTTGATACTTGAATAATAACACTTGACATTTATAACTTGATACTTGAGACCTGACAACTTGACACTAGACTTGAGACTTGTTACCTGACACTTGTACTTGATGTGTGTCACTTGAGGTTAGATACCCCTACATGTTCACCTGTCACTTGCTCCACCATTAGTATTTGTTATCTAGCTGTTTACTCGAGTTGTCCTTCTTGCTAGCTAGTTCTTGGATTTCCACTACTTGTTGTATCCCTGTTATATTCTTGATTCCAATACTTGTCCCATATTACTTGTACTTGTTTTCACTATTTGTGGCCCTAACTTGCACTAAGAGCATTTTCTGTTGTTTTCTCTACTTTTTCCTTTTATATTTATTAAGCAGACTTTGGAGACGTGCTACCTGCTGGAATTGGTGAGCAGACGTTCTACGCCTTGCTTGGGAAAAGCTTTCTTTAATCGTTTCATTTTGTATTTGAGTTATTTCATTTGATGTTACTTAAGACTTGTAACGGGCTTATGTTCCCGAGTTTTATGTTGATCCAGACTTGAAAACTATTTGGACATTATTATTTGTTTTCAATTGTTTTCTATTGTTTAATAAATTATTCATGCATGCTTGGTCATATATAAATCTGGTTATATTCTTGTTATGATGCTGAGTCGATCCTACAGCTTATGGATGATGTTAAAATCATTCGCTGGGCTTCGTCACGCGCTGGTATTCCATGTTTTTGGAAAGCGGGGCGTGACAAGGTTTTTAATGGTATCAGAGCTCAGGTTTGGCTAATGTGTTAGTCCGAGTAATACATTAGACAGGCTTGACTCAGTCAGGATTAACTCAACATTTAACAGACCATGCAACCACATGAATAATTTAATAGTCAACTCGATCTGGACACAAGTCTTATTCCATCCATTTTGATTCTTTCATATTCAATTCTTTGATTTCTTGCTCCCTTCCGTCTCTTACAGTCATCCTGATTTATGAATTTCTTTTTGGGTACAAATTTATTCTTTCCGTACCCATATTCTTTTGATTCCGGTGCAAGCAATCTCTGATTTTCTTCTTGTCTCGTTGATCCCTTCTTATTTTAGCTCTGGTGTCATTTATTGCTTTTCGTGCCTTGTATTCATTATCATTTGTTGACTCATTTTGAGTATCATACTAGTTATTCCTTCTCTGCTATATTCTCTTCAATTCTGATTTTGCCCTCGTCCTTCTTACTTCGTATTCAATTCCTTAATTTTCTTTTGTCCCTTCTAGTCATCCTCCTCTTTAACTCTTTATTGGTATATCTTCATTTTTCTCCTACCAATTTTCTCCGTATAATTATTTTTCCCGAATACTTTCTGTATTCCGATTATTATTTGTTATATTTATTTTCGATCTCTATAAAAATGTTTCTCAACAAAGATTTTATTATTTCGAACAATGGTGTATTTTAACTTCACTTTTCATTTTTGATCGACTATGTATTTCTACTGGATTATTTTGATAAAACAAATTCTTATTTTGTTGTATAATGCTATTATTGCTACTATTATTATTATTGCTATTATTTTCACTATCCTTACTAGTATTACTATTATTGTTACTACTATTGATATTCTTATTATTGTTTTCATTGTTTTATTATTATTGTTATGATCATTGTTATTATCATTGTTATTCCTATTGTTATTAGTATCGATATTTTGTTATTATTAGTGTTATTGGTACTATTATTTTATCATTACTATTATTATTATTATTAATTATTTCGAGCCTGAGCATGCTCAATTTTATATACATTTCATCACTTCGGTGCAACTTAATGTCGAGATGGCAAATGTGCAACTCGATGTCAATGGAGGCAAATTGCAACTGGATATCGGCGAGGCAAAATGTGCAGCCGAATATCCGGACGGCAACCTGCAACCTGATGTCGTGAAGGCAAACATGCAACTTGATGTTAAGGAGGCATGATTTTCTACCTATTGCTAATTGATATTTCAAGACTCGTTACTTATATAATGAAACTGATGGTAAATGAATATTTTCGTTATTATTGGTATTATTATTATCATTGTCGTTTCAATTGATGTTATTATTATTGTTTTCATCACCTTTATTATTGTTATTGTTTTTATTATTACTGTTACTTTATTGATATTATTATTATTATTGCTATTATCATATTATTTATTATCAATATTGATATTATTATTTTTTGCTATCATCATTATTATTATTGCATTATTTTCATGAGTGTGTTGAATTCTATTATGTCATGTATGTGTTATCATTATTATTAGTATTGTTGATATTTTTATTATGTTATTATTACCTGTATGATTATGATGATCTTGATTTCTGTTATTATTATTGTTATTATTATTATTTTGTTACTATTATTACTAATTTTATTATTATCATTATTATATTTATTTTTATTATTGTTATTATTATTCTGTTACTATTGATATATTATTATTGATATTTGTTGTGTTATTATTTCTGTTAAAAGCCATTAGTTTTGATATGTATTCTGTCTTTTTATTATGATTGAAGCTCAAGCCTTATAACCATTTTGCATTATTACCTATCTCTATTTGGAACCCATACTCTCTTTGATCTTGGTGTCTCCTTCTTTTCTTCCTGCTCGGATCGTCGCCTGGTGTCATGTGGTCTACAACGACATGTCTGCAGCCTGGAACGTCGCCATCAGAGTGTCGCAGCGGAAGCATGGTGGGCCCATAACCCACAGGTCCAAGGATCCTATTGCTGCTTCTAGTTCTTTGCACTGTTTGCTATCCCCTATCTCTTGCATGTGTTCTCAACCGCCGACTTATTGTTCGGTTCATCTCTTCCTGGTCCATCTTTCTTCGATTCCAGCCCTACCAATTCCTTTGTCTCCTTGCTCTGTTATCTTGCAAGTCTAGGGTTGTTCATTTCATTTTGTTACTGTCTATTTTCTTCCATGCATTCCGCCTGACATAACTGTTATCAATCTCCTTTTTATCTTGGTATTGCCACCAATTTGACCTTCATTGTGGATCCCTGTTTTGTTACCCTCCCCCAGTTATTTCATGTCCTATCCTATGTACCTGCCTAAGCAAATTTCGAGGACGAAATTTTTGTGTAAGGTGGGTAGGATTTGTAACTCCTGTTTCCCCGTATTTGTATTCTTATACTGTATTTTGCTTCATTGTACTCTCTCGTCTATTTGAGATCCTGTAATTTGTTTTAGATTGAATAAAATCGTTATTTTGTCTCGACTCAATTTTTGGTCCTTTTATCGAATTCATTTGTGTGCACTCTATGTAGTTTTTCATGAAGAACTGACCATTTCTTCTCATTTATCTCTTTAATCCCCTTTTTGATACATTTTGACCAATTCACCTGTTGGATCCTATTCATTGCGGATACCCTAAAACCCACAAAGCCAAACCCTATACTATTTAAACTCCTTAACCCTAACCCCTAACCCTAATCACTGTTTAGCCCTAACCTAACCCGCCGCAAATCCTTCTTCCACCTCCGCTTCTTTCTCCTTCGATTTCGAAACCAATCCCCACCTCCGATCACCATTACCCACCCACTCCCTCACCACCACCATCAATCGCCAACACCCCGCCGCCATCACATATCCAACCATCGAACCCAACTCCTCCCCTGTTTGAAACAGCAAGCAGAGTCGCCGCACGCGTCAGTTTTCGACGTCGTGCTGTTGCCGTCAGTTGCCGCTCATCACACCACAATCGCCGCCATCGCCTCACCACCGTCGAAGAACCCCACCGTCGCCACTCTCGCTCTCGCTCGCTGGTTCGTCGAAGAAGTGAACGAAGAAGAAGAAGAACAGCGGATTAAGGTGGGATCAAATCTCGACCATCGGATTGCATCAAGATTCGTGCGATCGAGCCAGATCTGATCGCTGTTCGGTGTTTGCCCACAGCGAATCTCAGATCCGCTGTACTGTGTTCTGGCCAGATCCGCTGCTTTGGAGCGTTTTGATTCGCTGAGTTTGCCGCTTCACTGTTTTGCCACACCAGATCCCAGAAGCGTGTTCGCTGTTTTGGAGCGATCTGGTGTAGGGGAAAACTCGATCTACGGTCGATCTTCGCACGTGCTTCACATGTGTTTTTGGGAGACTTCTTCCGGGATTTTTTCGATCCAATTTCCCTCCACAAGTGGGTCTAATCGTCGGCAAATTAAGGCAAATATTCCTCTTGTACACATTTTTATTCTAGTACAAGCATTCATTGAAAATACTACAAATAGTTAGAAATTGTGACACCTTCTTGACTATCGTTGTTGATCAATATTAAACCTCCGAAATTTCATAATTCTAAGAGTCACAATAATTTTATTGTATTAAACTATAACTACTTGGACTCATTTTATTCTCTAAATACATGGACAAAGGAATTAAGGAGCCCTAGATGTGTAGACATATGTTATATCTTGTACTTGATGATCTTGCAACCATTTTGGCTTGAAAAATAATTACTACTTGCTGTTTTGACAATCATTTCCCTGTATTTATATCATACATTAACCTAGACGCCTAATAACCAATTTTCATGTAACCTATACCAGTAAGATATTCCCACATGTTGCTGTCCTGAATCTTGTTAGGCTGTTTTGACCCCTTTAACATCAGAATCTGAACCTGAGCCCTGAACAGTAAATGTAGCTCCAGATATCTAGATGTCGATAGCCTCCGAAATTTTCGAATTCCAAGTTACGGTCTAGGAGATATCACAGTTTTGGTGCAGCAACATTGTGCTGTCCAGATTTGATATTTACGTTGTTCGTGATATTTTTATATATGTTGACCCTCGATTATGCCATATAAATATCTCAGACTTGCTCCATGTCCATAATTATGACTTCTTGACTTGTTTCACATACTTGTGTGCATGCTTGATAAGAATTAATAAAAGTAACAAGCCGCGGTTTAAGGGAAAGACCATAGTAGTGGACAATATAGGTAAGTGTATTCGGAAGGGGGCCCGTGTTTCCCATAATTTTATGTTAAATGGAACTAAGTGCCACGTAGAACTAAGTGCCACGTCATGGTGACGGGAGCCACCTCTAGAGCCTATGGGCGCCACCTCTAGAGCCCATTATATGATTACATGATATATATTTGAGATCACATGGACTAAGTGCCACGTAGAACTAAGTGCCACGTCATGGTGACGGGGACCACCTCTAGAGCCTACGGGGGCCACCTCTAGAGCCCAGGGTTTTATCACTTGCTTGTTACTTGATGTCTGAGTACACCGCCCTACAGAGTCTACTACTAGGTCTAAACGTAGCTGATTTGATTGTAGCAACCATGTAGTAAAAAGATGGATGCATGAAGTGCTAGCTAGATAGTAATAACTACAAGACTTGAACATGATACTTGCTTACTCGATACTTGATTACGTGATACATGAAACTTGGTACATGAAACCTGATACATGAAACTCGAACTTGATACACATTTACTTGAAGCTTGATGACGTGTTACATGAGACTTGATACTTGAATAATAACACTTGACATTTATAACTTGATACTTGAGGCCTGACAACTTGACACTAGACTTGAGAATTGTTACCTGACACTGGTACTTGATGTGTGTCACTTGAGGTTAGATGTCCCTACATGTTCACCTTTCACTTGCTCCACCATTAGTATTTGCTATCCAGCTGTTTACTCGAGTTGTCCTTCTTGCTAGCTAGTTCTTGGATTTCCACTACTTGTTGTATCCCTGTTATATGCTTGATTCCAATTCTTGTCCCACATTACTTGTACTTGTTTTTACTATTTGTGGCCCTAACTTGCACTGAGGGTATTTTTTTCTTGTTTTCTCTACTTTTTCCTTTTATATTTATTAAGCAGACTTTGGAGACGTGCTACCTGCTGGAATTGGTGAGCAGACGTTCTAGGCCTTACTTGGGAAAAGCTTTCTTTAATCATTTCATTTTGTATTTGAGTTATTTCATTTGATGTTACTTGAGACTTGTAACGGGCTTATGTTCCCGAGTTTTATGTTGATCCAGACTTATAAACTATTTGGACATTATTATGTGTTTTCAATTGTTTTCTATTGCTTAATAAATTATTTATGCATGCTTGGTCATATATAAATCTGGTTATATTCTTGTTATGATGCTGAGTCGATCCTACAGTTTATGGATGATGTTAAAATCATTCGCTCGGCTTCGTCACGCGCTCGTATTCCATGTTTTTGGGAAGCGGGGCGTGACAGCAGCGGCGCTGCTTTTCTGATGAGGAGCAGGAGAAGGAGAAGCGCAAGCGGCATTGACGTCGGCAACGACGTTGCTTTTTGGTAGGGTTTTCTGAGTTCGGGTTCTGAGAGAGAGAGGGGGGGGAGGGGTTCTGAGATCGGGTTATGAGAGAGAGAGAGGGTGGGGGGGTTTGAAATTGTGGGGTTTTAAATTTTGGGCAGAAAAATATGATTTGTGAGAATCAATCTGGACCTTTGATTTTAGGGGAGATTGAAGGAAAGCCACTTGATAGTTTTTTGTGTGTTTTATTATACTTGCTAAGATCAAAAGTCATTCACTATACCTCTTTAATAATTATTCGTTAAATTGTTTCAGTTTTTTAGTTATTTTATCTTTATTGCCCTTAAATTTCTCAATATTGACTTATCCAATTCTCCAAAAACATAGCTATTTTTCAAAAACATAGCTAGTTTATGCATTTTATCGAACATAAGGAGCACATAAAGTAAAAAAATAAGATAACTACCTTAGTGGTTTCCTTCTAGTCTAGGGAAAGAACTTAAGGGGGTTGTTGTTCCTGTCTTGCTAATATCAGCATCTAGGAGGGGTGGAATTTTGATGGATGACGGAGAGTGGTCATTGAGGTTTTTGTTACTATTACCATCTGCTCATATAGTGTAATGACAAATCAATGATTATGAATTCCACTATATGATTTAGTTATGTGTAATGGGTGATTATATATGTGAACAGATGCCAGTCTTCATAATCTTTATGCCTTAAGAATTTATCTCTTTTTTTTTCCAATTCCTGGTCCATAACTTCCATCATCTTAAAGACTTAAACTACCATAAGATAGCACATGAGATCATAAGTTCAGAACAGTTTTAGATCAATCCTGCATTGTCTTTAAACTGCCAAAATGTGTAAATCAATCATGCATTGCTGTTAAAGAAGAAAATCATGTACTTGTATATCCACAACTACATATATACACTGCCTCCTAAACTTTCAGATCCCTCGTCATCATGTGACATTAGGATTTTCAACATTTTAACTACAAAAACAAAAATCAAAGATTGGAGAGTTCAACCTGCGAAGCCAAAGCCGCACATAAACCACAGGATCTCGATCCGCTCCAAACCCAGAAATCCATCTGATTCAGCCCATCCAATTTTAGTTCCTACAATAAAAATGTTTCATTTCTTTTGTGCACCTCTTATCGAAGATGTTGAGTACAAAAAGTAAAAGTATAATAAATCCTTTCGAGAGGGTAGTGCATGATCTCTTTAGATGATGTGGAGTGGCCTTAATGTGTTTCAAAAAATATCCTAAAAATAAAAATAAATAAAACAAAATAATATATAAGCATATATTGAGAATTCAAACACGACCTACTTCTAATGACCCACAAATACCAGGTTAGAGAGAAAAACATGAAGAAAGTAGAGTCATCAACCCTCATACCTTTGACCCATTGACTATGCTTGTTGGGCGTCCCATTCACCAAACGCACTTAATGAATATATGAAGATCTGATTATCAAGAACTACGAAACATGAAATATCATTAGAGAAGAGAGCGTAAACAAACAAACAAAAATTATTAAAATTTCACAGTAAAAGATGAACACACATTACCTCATATGATTAGGAACATGCTGAAAAGCCACACGGATGCTCCGTTCTAAGAACCATAAGAAAGGGAAGCACCACCCAGAAGCCCCATCCAGGATTCTGTAAGGAAACAACAAACCTTAAATCTGCAATTAACTAAGAAGGAAACGGTAAATTTGAATGTATTACGACACAACCCCTAATTCTGCTGCTATTAGAAACGAAATTTTAGGAGCAGTAATAGATTTGTATTCATGAACCAACTTTGTAATTTGCAAACCCAACTGCAGAATATATGCGACATCATCACCGACGTCCTTCTCATCTCCCCATTCACCTCCTCCCCCTCCACCTCCTACATAACCCCCAATCCATAAAAAATTAGCAAAAGCCCTAACACTAAATCTTGCATTTAAACCACATAAAAATTATTTAACCATGAATCCTAAAATTTGACTAAGGTGAACTTACATGAGAGTGACGCAGCTTCGAGTGTGGGTTTCGCTGAGGTGGATGTTGGGTTGACAGAGCTGACAGTGCTTTGAAGGAGGTAGAGGTTCGAGTGCAGTTTCGATGAGGCGAGGCTGACGGAGCTTCGAAGGAGGTCGGGAGTGAAAGTGGGTGGAGGTTGTTCGGGTGCACAGCGAGGTGCGGGGATGGGGGATGGCCGGGTTGCAAGGAGGTGAGGGTTCTGGATTTCGGGAAGAGAGAAAGGGGGGATTCAGGATGAGAGAGAGAGAGAGAGTGAGAGAGAGATCGGGAGAAGACAGAGAGAGAGAGATAGAGAAGCGGTAAGAGAGAGAGAGAGAGGGGGGGGGGGGGTTCTGAGTTGAGAAATAGAGAGAAAAATTGGTTTTGGGATTTGAAATTTTTGGGTTTGAAATTTTGGACGGGAAAATATGTTTTGTGAGAATCATTCTGGGCCATTGATTTTAGGGGAGATTGAAGCATAGCCACTTGATAGCTTTCTTTGTAATTTATTATATAGATATATATATTCTTAACACGGGGTGTTACACAAGCCCACTTTTGAATACCCAAACTCGTTAACCTGTTAACACATTATCCTAATGTCTACTAAACAGCATAACCCCCACTTCCTAATCTTCCATAATCTTCACTAAACACTCATTAACTCTCCACTAAATCCCTAACTACCCCCAATAATCTCTTAATTATCATTCTAACCACCCCATTACTCCACTAAATCCTAACTAACATCCTTATAATCTCTTCTTATTTTTCTTCTTCATTTCCTGAAACCATCCTACTCCTTCTCTTCCTCCAAACCACCCCCACTTTTACTGCCCTCACTGCCTCCATTGGCTGCTGCAGCTTCCTCTTCACCGTGCCACCTCCCTCATCGGCTGCTGATAGCAACACGCACCCTCACCTCGCATCTCGATCACCACCGCAACCATCGCTGAGCCCCTGTAACACCCCAGCTCGAAACATCAATTTTTCTAACAACTGCCTACCACAGGCTTGCCTTATAAAAGGTGCAATAGCTGATTGGTGACCTCTAATCCCAGGAAACTATATATATATATATATATATATATATATAGGCAATTAATTGGAAATACTCTCGATATGGAACTTAATCAAATCCCACACCCGTTCTCTATTCTTTCTTTTGCGAGAGAAACAGCCGAAGCCAGGGGGTCCCATGCCACCTGGCGCTCGCACAGACCCCCTTCTTCACAACCGAGCCCACCCCTGCCATGTTAGCCATGTGACGCAATGACAACAACAGCTGCATTGCCTTCTTCAAACCTGTGGGCCCCCCTGATATGCAACAAATCCCATGGAACCCCCCTATATGAAATTCTATTAGCCAACTGCTATTTTTAATTAATTATCTATATATATGTACTCTCAACACGGGGTGTTACATACACCCTCCTTAAGAATTCAGCATCCTCGCTGAAGCCGGGATATACAACGTAGTGCAGGATCTTCTTTTCTAACCGATGTGGAGTGGAGTACAGTGATTCAACTAAATCTTAGCGTACGACTCCTGGCTACACCGCCAGTGTAATGACCACGGCTCCCTCTCAGGCATACAATATTCCACACCCACTCTTACCCACATCGGTGTCGAAAGTCGGCTCTGATACCATTTGTAACACCCTAGCCCGAAACAATGATTTTTCTAATAACTGCCCAGCACAGACTTGCCTCATAAAAGGTGCTATAGCTGATTGGTGACCTTTAATCCTTGAAAATTATATATACATAGGCAATTAATTGGAAATACTCCCGATATGGGACCTAATCAAATCCCACACCCGTTCTCTGTTCTTTCTCTCGCGAGAGAAAGAGCCGAAGCCAGGGGGTCCCATGCCACTTGGCGCTCGCACAGACCCCCCTCTTCACAATCGGGCCCCACCCCTACCACGTCACCTATGTGATGCAATGGTAGCATCATCTGCACTGCCTTCTTCAAACCAGTGGGCCCCCTGCCATGCAACAAATCCCATAGAACCCCTCTATAGAAAATTCTATGGGCCAACATCTATTTTTAATTAATTATCTATATATGTACTCTTAACATGGGGTGTTACACCCCCTCTTCACCACCTCTAACTGCCTGCATCACCGCGGGCAACCAAAGCTCCATCGACAGCCGCAAACACCACCGATGCCACCATTGCTGCACAACCGAGCCCTCTCTCCTTCCCTAATGGCCACCGCCAACCACCGGCCGAACTGATCTCGCTGTCTCCTCCATTGCAGCATCGCCAACCAGCCACCATCACCATTGTTGTAGTCAACTCCGACAACAACATTGAACCACCATTATTGCCTCCCCTTCTTCTTCCTCCTACGATAGCCCACCATTGCCGACTTCCCCACACCGCAGCAAGACTCCTCTTCATCCCGCCATTTGCTGCCACCACCGTCCCTGAGCAAACCGCAACAATCGCCAACCCTCCTCTACAAACACCACAGTAGCAACCAAACCTCCACCAACTTCGCAATCGCCACAATCCCCGACTACCACTCCTTCCTCCTTCGACTGCACCGGAAGCCATCATAGTCACTGCCTTACTTCCTTCCTTCCTTACCTGAGGATTGTGCCCCTAAAACCACTGCACAATAGCACCCTCGCTGCTCCTCCTACTGCACCACTAGCAACCCTGCCAATGTCCCTCACTATCGCAGTCACCTCACCGTTCCTCGCCATCTCCACCGCTTGCTACTGCACTCCCGAACGACCACGCACCAACTCGTCCCAACCCCGAACGCCAAACAGAACCCCAGGCCTCTTGGTGTTTGTAACACCCCGCAAAATTGAGTTACGACAATTTTGCTCATCGTGTGTTACGCACGTGTATTTTGTACAGTTAAGGGTAATATCCGTAACGTATTTTAATATAAATATCCTGCGTATTTTTTATTTCAACTATTTATCCATTTTCAATCTTTTAAAAATTAATTCTTATCGTATTTGTGCCAACTCAAATATTAAATTTAAATCTTTGTTTGTGCATTGCATGGGTTATCAATGCACGTGTCAATTACGTATAATATTTTCTATGTGTTAAAATTACTTATTTTATAAAATTTTCAACGGAAATTCGTTTTTTCTCCTATTTTGAATAAAATATTTTATATGTGCGGTACACGTGTTTTCCATGTACGTATTGAGTACATTATGATATATGTATAATGAAATATATTTTTTGTATGTATATTTCGATTATTTATAAACATTTTCCCATCGCTAAAATCTATTTTGTAGTTTAATATTTTTACGTGCGACGCACGTGTTAGTTGCATTCTCTTTCAAAATAAAATTGATGAAGTATGTGTGTCTATTTTTATTCATGCGTAAATAAATTTTATTTAAATACATATTATATACATATGTTTTAATTTAAATAAATAATTAAAATTAGTGTGGTGTACACAAACACGTGCACGTGCTCACATGTGCATTGTGCACACAAGAGGCCGGCATTGAGAACGTTGGGTTTTTGACTTGGTCATTGGAAGTGGGGGTAGTGGAGAGAGAGAGAGAGTGAGGTGGTTTTTATAACTACCTAATTATTTTATAATAAAACCCTAAGGCCTAGTTCATTTTCCTATAATCTAAATCAAGAAAAAAATCAAGTAAACAAAGGAAGAGAGAGAGAGAGAGAGAGTCAGAGCATTCGGGTTGGCTCCTCTGCATGGCGTTTGAGATTTTTGGAGGAAATTGTGTACTTACTTTTTGAAGGAAAATTGCTTTTAGAGGTAGGTGTTTCAAACTACTTCTAATTTGTATGATTAATGCATGCTTAGGTAATTCATAGTGCAATTGTAGATGAAATTTTATTTAGTTTATGCTCAAATTCTTGATATGATGCATGTGGTAGAGAATTCTACAATTTTAAATAACTATTGAATGAAATGCATGATAAATTTTAAATTCGTAATGTATGTGGGAATAGAAATTCAAATTTTGCATATCTATATAATAAATTACAAAGAAATCTATCAAGTGGCTATGATTCAATCTCCCCTAAAATCAATGGCTCAGATTGATTCTCACAAAATATATTTTTCCGCCCAAAATTTCAAATCCCAAAACCAATTTCTCTCTCTATCTCTCAACTCAGAACCCCCCCTCTTTTACCGCTTCTCTATCTCTCTCTCTCGGACTTCTCCTGATCTCTCTCTGTCTCTCTCTTCCACCTCTCTCTCTCTCTCTCTCTCTCTCATCCTGAATCCCCACTTTCTCGCTTCCTGAAATCCCGAACCCCCACCTCCTTGCAACCCCGCCATCCCCCATCCCCGCCACCTCACTATGCACCCGACCAACCTACACCCACTTGCACTCCCGACCCCCTTCGAAGCTCCATCAGCCTCGCCTCATCGAAACCGTACTCAAACCTCCACATCCTTCGAAGCTCCGTCAGCTCCGTCAACCCAACCTCCACCTCGGCGAAACCCACACTCGAAGCTCCGTCACTTTCATGTAAGTTCACCTTAGTCAAATTTTAGGATATCATGGTTAAATAATTTTTATGCGGTTTAAATGCAAGATTTAGTGTTAGGGCTTTTGCTAATTTTTTATGGATTGGGGGTTATGTAGGAGGTGGAGGGGGAGGAGGTGAATGGGGAGATGAGAAGGACGTCGGTGATGATGTCGCATATATTCTGCAGTTGGGTTTGCAAATTACAAAGTTGGTTCATGAATACAAATCTATTACTGCTCCTAAAATTTCGTTTCTAATAGCAGCAGAATTAGGGGTTGTGTCGCAATACATTCAAATTTACCGTTTCCTTCTTAGTTGATTGCAGATTTAAGGTTTGTTGTTTCCTTACAGAATCCTGGATGGGGCTTCTGGGTGGTGCGTCCCTTGCTTATGGTTCTTAGAACGGAGCATCCGTGTGGCTTTTCAGCATGTTCCTAATCATATGAGGTAATGTGTGTTCATCTTTTACTGTGAAATTTTAATAATTTTTGTTTGTTTGTTTACGCTCTCTTCTCTAATGATATTTCATGTTTCTTAGTTCTTGATAATCAGATCTTCATATATTAATCAAGTGCGTTTGGTGAATGGGACGCCCAATAAGCACAGTCAATGGGTCAAAGGTATGAGGGTTGATGACTTTACTTTCTTCATGTTTTTCTCTCTAACCTGATATTTGTGGGTCATTAGAAGTAGGTCGTGTTTGAATTCTCAATATATGCTTATATTTTTTTTCATTTTATTTATTCTTATTTTTAGGATATTTTTTGAAACACATTAGAGCCACTCCACATCATCTAAAGAGATCACGCACTACCCCCTTCGAAAGGATTTATTATACTTTTACTTTCTGTACTCAACATCTTCGATAAGAGGTGCACAAAAGAAATGAAACATTTTTATTATAGGAACTGAAATTGGATGGGTTGAATCAGATGGATTTCTGGGTTTGGAGCGGATCGAGATCCTCTGGTTTATGTGCGGATTTGGCTTTGCAGGTTGAATTCTTCAATCTTTGATTTTTGTTTTTGTAGTTAAAATTTTGAAAATCCTGATGTCACATGATGATAAGGGATCTGAAAGTTTAGGTATGAAGCATGTTAGGGATCAGAAAGTTTAGGAGGCAGTGTATTTATATAGTTGTGGATATACAAGTACATGATTTTCTACTTTAACAGCAATGCATGATTGATTTACACATTTTGGCAGTTTAAAGACAATGCAGGATTGATCTAAAATTGTTCTGAACTTATGATCTCATGTGCTATCATATGGTAGTTTAAGTCTTTAAGATGATGGAAGTTATGGACCAGGAATAGAAAAAAAAGAAGATAAATTCTTAAGGCATAAAGATTATGAAGACTGGCATCTATTCATATATATATAACCACCCATTACACATAACTAAATCATATCCAATTCATAATCATTAATTTGTCATTACACTATATGAGCAGATGGTAATAGTAACAACAACCTCAATGACCACTCTCCGTCATCCATTAAAAGGCAAAATTTAAAAAAACGTCACAAAACTTTGAGCTAGTTTAAAAAAAGGTCACTAAACTTTTTTATAAAAAAAAACGACACAATGTTTAACTTTGAACTGACAGAGTTACCTACCGTTAACTTTATTCTACGTGCACTGCACGTACTTTAAATACGTGACGAAAATACCCCTGTTCTCCTCCTTCTCCTTACCGTAAAAACACCCCAAATCAATGAACCCTAATTCACCCCATAGATTCAATCAACAACGTACTCTAGCAAATCTTGGAGTGGATCTCAGCAAATGGTGTACCATTTATCTCCCAATCCTAAATCTGACGTAGAGTAGTAATATTTGGGGGATTGACTGAACGATTCGGAAATAGCACCCAATCCTAAAGTGTATGGAAGCAATCGAACAAGGTTGGTTGTCAATTATTATATTTGTGTATGTTGGTTTCGGTATGGGTATTCTGATGTTGTTTGAACCAAATGAAAATGTGGTTTGGGTGAACTAATTTTGATAATTTTTTTTGTTGTTAATGTGGTGTGGGACTAGAGTTTTACAATCAACCCATATATTCATCTTCCTTACCAGATCTGATGCTGTAATCGGAACCCAATATTCTTTCAAAAAGCTCCATGTTAGGTTGAATCTTTATTTCAACTTAAATCTATCATATAAGTTTGATGTTTCCATGTCTCATATAATCTTTTTGTTGTACAATTTAAATCTTTGCATACTTCTCTTGCAGATTCCACAATTTCGAAAGCTCCAATGAGGAGGTCCACAAAGAATTGCGATGGAGGTGGAACCTTATTGTGTCATCACAAGGTGTAGCGCCCCGAATTTCTAATATGAGAACTTAGAAAATACGTGGCACATTCCCAGCGATCCACTTCAATGTAACAATATACATAGACCAAAAACACAAATTATTTTATTCCAAACTCTTATTACAATAACCTTTTTCAAATGCAGCGGAAATACAAACACCTTGAATTAAAACATTCTTTTACAACACTCCTCTTTACAAAATTACACAAGGCTCTATTATATCACTCATAATCTCTAAAGCTAACCCAAAGCATCCAAGCCTCCAAACTCTAAGCAACAACCTGCATCATATGAGGCTAGAGTTGAACCCTAACCCCCAAACTAAAGGGGTCAGCCATAAATGGTGTGAGTGATATAAACAACAAACACAAATAAACAATAAACATGATTTCTTAAGCAACATGTACTGAACAAAGATACATAGACTTAACATGTATTGTGAAATAAGAAACGATAGGCCAGTACAAGCATGAAACCAAGTCGAGAAACAATGCCACCGATCAGATATCCATCAATCAATCACTCACAACAAGTACAACTCAACCGTACTGTACAGTCGACTGCTTTAGTGTACCAGTCGACTGATTCTGCCAAATACTCATTTATCAGTCACTAACAGCGATTCTCACATCACAGAATATACCCAACTGTCAATAAATCTCAATACCACAGATCGGATACTCGGTATGCAATCACTAACAGTGACTCTTACACCGCAGAACATATCCATCTACAAAGACTAAAGGTAACATAGATCAGATACCCGGTATGCAATCACTAACAGTGACTCTTACACCGCAGAACATATCCATCTACAAAGACTAAAGATAACATAGATCGGATACCCGGTATGCAATCACTAACAGTGACTCTTACATCGCAGAACATATCCATCTACAAAGACTAAAGGTAACATAGATCGGATACCCGGTATGCAATCACTAACAGTGACTTTTACACCGCAGAACATATCCATCTACAAAGACTAAAGATAACATAGATCGGATACCCGGTATGCAATCACTAACAGTAACTCTTACACCGCAGAACATATCCATCTACAAAGACTAAAGATAACATAGATCGGATACCCGGTATGCAATCACTAACAGTGACTATTACACCGCAGAACATATCCATCTACAAAGACTAAAGATAACATAGATCGGATACCCGGTATGCAATCACTAACAGTGACTCTTACACTGCAGAACATATCCATCTACAAAGACTAAAGATAACATAGATCGGATACCCGGTATGCAATCACTAACAGTGACTCTTACACCGCAGAACATATCCATCTACAAAGACTAAAGATAACATAGATCGGATACCCGGTATGCAATCACTAACAGTGACTCTTACACCGCAGAACATATCCATCTACAAAGACTAAAGATAACATAGATCGGATACCCGGTATGCAATCACTAACAGTGACTCTTACACCGCAGAACATATCCATCTACAAAGACTAAAGATAACATAGATCGGATACCCAGTATGCAATCACTAACAGTGACTCTTACACCGCAGAACATATTCATCTACAAAGACTAAAGATAACATAGATCGGATACCCGGTATGCAATCACTAACAGTGACTCTTACACCGCAGAACATATCCATCTACAAAGACTAAAGGCTTAAAAGAACACTCAAGATTATGAAAACTCATCAGCACCAGTCGACTTATACTGTAGTAAGTCGACTGCCCCGAGAACCAATATCCAAGATTATAACAAGTGCTATAATTCGAATTAATAATCCATCAGTCGACTTACCCGAGACAATTACCAATAATTTTCAAGAAACATTCCAAGTACTAACAGTCGACTTATCGAGGTCATGGTCGACTGTCCCGAAAAGACTGAACAAATTTTACTCAGCAGGCCAGTCGACTGACAACAGTCCCAGTCGACTGTCCCGAACAATTCTCAAATGACTGGAAGTACAGCAGTAGAGTCGTACCAGTCGACTGAATCGTAGACCAGTCGACTCTCGGCCTACAGATTTCATAGATTAGGTCTGAATACAATAATCGATACTGGAGTTTTTCTAAAGGTTCTTATACATGAAAACAATTCTTAATCATGTGAAATGGCAATCTCGAATACTTCTTCCTTATGGGTACATTATTCAATCATTAGATGTCTCAAATCTCAGATCTCATGTTCTATATTCCAACTTCTTTCATTAGGGTTTCTCAAAACTAAATCTTGTCACGACTCATAACCCAGATCTGATTCGTAGTCTCAAAATCTAGATATTCAACTATCCAATTCCTTAGTGTCATAACCATACTCAAATCTTAAACATGTTTCATGCAATAAAGAATTTGTCCATCAAGATCCACTAAACATTCATAGATCTCATATGCATAATATAAACAACAACCATTTCATTGATCACATACAAGATACGAAGATATCGAGACAAAACAACACACAATCAATCAACAAAACACAGTTCATATCACTCACCTTTTGGGATTGCAAAGATCCAACGAAAAGCCTCCTTTTTGCTAGATCCCAATCTTCCTCTTCAATCACCAATAGAAGATATAATAAAATCTGAGTTGTGCAGCGAATGAAGGCTGCAAACTCTCTTATATAGGCCGGAAATATTGTTTTTAGGGTTTAGGAATACATTTGCAAAATAGTCCTTTCAAAACATAATTTTACATATATAGTTCTTATCCTTAGAAATTCAATAAAATTATTTAAATTAGGATTTAATAGTAAAATATACTCATTAATCTCAATTGGTACAGTTCAAAATGTCCAGAAAATACATTTTGCATTTCAACCCCTAAAAATGTCAGTTTTGCAAAATGGTCCTTCTTTTCTCAAAAATTGCAAATAGATCCAATTAATTTCAGAAAAATCCAGAAAAACAATAAATAAATTCCAAATATTAAATAATGATTTTTCATAAAGAAAACTTAATTTTCAAACTTCTCAAAAGTCATTTGCACGTATTTTGCACGTGTACAAAAGATAAATCTTTTAGAAAATATTAATTAAATCTCCAAAATAGATTTAAATTCATTTTCAAATAATTAAAATAATATTTGAAAATACGGGGTTCTACACAAGGAGCCTGTAGTAGTTAAGATAGCTAGTACCTCTACCAATGCTGGAAGATATTTCGCTGGATGCCCAAACTGGAAAACTGATAATTGCCATTTTTTTAGGTTGGTAGAAATTATGGGAGACAACAAGATGGAGAAAGCATACTCTGATTTGATGGCGAAGAATGTGAAGATGAGTTTGGTTGTTGAGAAAACAACCAAGAGGTTAAAAAAATGGAAGTGGAGTGCGACTCACTGAAAAAGAAGGTGGTCGATTTGAAGGTGAAGGAGGGAACACTAAAGGGGTTTGCTGTGTCGTTGTTTGTATTTGTTGTTTTCATATTGTATGTGTTCAAATAGCAGTATTGAACTGTTCAATGAATGTATTTTGATGACAATGTGATCGATGTGTTCTGAAATGTGAAACATGCTTTCACTTGTGTGCCCGATGTTTATGAATGCTTGGGTTGTTTGCGGAGTTGTCATTTGGTGTTTGAAATGTTAATAGATCTAGTGGTTATGATAAAAAAAAGCAAATCTTTTCATTTCAGAACACTTTAGGTTTTTGTATAAAATTGTTTAAAAAACCATCACAAAACTATTGTTTGGCTTAAAAAAACATCACAAAAGTATTCTTTTGTTTTAAAAAAACATCACAGAGATATGCCTTTGTTTAAAAGAACATCACAAAACTATTAGTTTAGTTTTCAAAACATCCCTAAACTATTGATAATGTATAGTATGTACACATGATCAGGTTTTCTTTCAACTTTGTTAGTGCTCACACATTCACTTATACTAACAACACACTTACAACACATTTACACATTGCACATTCAACAAAAATCCAACACCTCAAACAAATCACATCTACAATTTGGAGCATCAAACATTGCAAATGAGATCAATCTCATCACCACAAATCCAGAATAATGAGATCATGACAGTTGAGATGTACATAACACTTTTACTTCAATTTCATAGCACATGTTTAATACATTGCATTTAACAATACAGAAAATGGCATAATAACTTGACTGCAAATGTAAACCCAGTGTTCTGGCTATATTGTTTTCCAAAACTGGGACAAAAAATTTGAGTAACCCTAGCAGAAAAAATTCTTCTATCCTTCAGAGACAAAAACTTGAGTAACCCTATACACAAAAGCACTGATTCTCATTGACTCCTTACATTTCAATCTTCATATCCAAATTTCTGTGCAAAAAAGTGAAACATTCTCCACTAACTCCCTACATTTCAAACAAACCATTGAAGTAAGATAAATTCAACTGTGAATTATGTAACCTGTCGCACAAAAAAGTTTTAAAAATGCACCAAATTTCACCTGGTTTGACTAGAAGCAAAAAAGCAAACCCTGATGAGACCTGCACAGATTGTTATATTCAATTAATCTGATACATTAGCTATGATACCAGATAATTTGATACCAGATAATCTGATACATTAACTATGATACCAAAAAAGTTAATCATAACCTCATACCTTACTTATGATACCCTCACTATGATACCAGATAATTTGATACATTCAAATCAAGTCTGATACATTAACTATGACACCAGATGCAACTAATTTTGTTGTAAATTAGTACCACTTACCTTCATTCTTGATCAGGCTGACTCTGGTTTTGACTGTCTGTAGGCACATCTTCCCTCTTTGACACCTACAAGTTGTCACAAAAACATGAACAAAGACATGTACAGTCTGCCTGTATGAACTAAATCTTGCAATATAAAATTATTTCTTAGAATTACCTTTTGCTTCTTACATTGGAGTCCTTGCACATATGGCTCCTTCTCCTTCCTTTTTCTCCCACATTTCTTCTTGTTGGTCCCAAATCCTAGTGGATTAGCATCAGCTGCACTTCCACTTGCCTTTCCACGATGGATACCTCTTCCTATTCCACTACCACTAGCTTCATTTCCAACCTCTTCTCCCCCAACATTAGCCACTCCACTACTTTGAATAGAATCCAATGTTCTCCTTATCCTATTTACCTCCTCATCTGTCCTCTTTCCCTTCGGTCTTCCACCCTTATTGGGGGATCTTTCTGGTGGTGGTGGTGGTGGTGCCGCATCATTCTTGCACTTTCTAATATTGTGCTCAAATTGTTGCACCTCGTACATTTGAGTTTATATCGACCCCTGCCTGCCCTTTGCATGCTAGTTGGGACTCCTAGGTTTTTTTCTTTGTCTCGTCAGGGTCCTTCTTTCTAGATTTAGGTGGTCTACCTGCAGCCCTTCTCATTTTTGGGGGAAGTATCCTCGCATATCCCAACTTTTCCCAAAATAAGGAGCTTGGAATTGGGTCTATGGTGCCTACAAATATAAGATGTATTAAATTGAAAGATTGAAAGTTGGTTGTGTTATGTGCTAAAATAAGTAGTGAATACTTTGCAAAAAATGGATACCTTCATATAATTTCACATACGTACTCCTACTGTAGCTTGTGTCGCAATACTCCTCCACGCTCTTCCTTGCATTGTTTAGACATACCAATGCATGCCTACACACCACCCCACTTAACTGCCACTCCCCACAGTCGCAAGATCTTGCTTCTAGGTCGACACAAAAATTGGTCCCACTCTCCACAGGCATGCATTGGTATGTCTAAACAATGCAAGGAAGAGCGTGGAGGAGTATTGCGACACAAGCTACAGTAGGAGTGCGTATGTGAAAGTATATGAATGTATCCATTTTTTGTAAAGTATTCACTACTTATTTTAGCACATAACACAACCAACTTTCAATCTTTCAATTTAATACATCTTATATTTGTAGGCACCATAGACCCAATTCCAAGCTCCTTATTTTGGGAAAAGTTGGCAAATGCGAGGAAACTTCCCCCAAAAATGAGAAGGGCTGCAGGTAGACCACCTAAGGCTAGAAAGAAGGACCCTGACGAGACAAAGAAAAAAAAACAGGAGTCCCAGCTAGCATGCAAAGGGCAGGCAGGGGTCGATATAAACTCAAATATACGAGGTGTCAACAATTTGGGCACAATATTAGAAAGTGCAAGAATGATGCAGCACCACCACCACCACCACCAGAAAGATCCCCCAATAAGGGTGGAAGACCGAAGGGAAAGAGGACAGATGAGGAGGTAAATAGGATAAGGAGAACATTGGATTCTATTCAAAGTAATGGAGTGGCTAATGTTGGGGGAGAAGAGGTTGGAAATGAAGCTAGTGGTAGTGGAATAGAAAGAGGTATCCGTCGTGAAAAGGCAAGTGGAAGTGCAACTGATGCTAATCCACTAGGATTTGGGACCAACAAGAAGAAATGTGGGAGAAAAAGGAAGGAGAAGGAGCCATATGTGCAAGGACTCCAATGTAAGAAGCAAAAGGTAATTCTAAGAAATAATTTTATATTGCAAGATTTAATTCATACATTGGCAGACTGTACATGTCCTTGTTCATGTTTTTGTGACAACTTGTAGGTGTCATAGAGGGCAGATGTGCCTATAGATAGTCAAAACTAGAGTCGGCCTGATCAAGAATGAAGGTAAGTGGTACTAATTTACAACAAAATTAGTTGCATCTAGTGTTATAGTTAATGTATCAGACTTGATTTGAATGTATCAAATTATCTGGTATCATAGTTAGGGTATCATAGGTAAGGTATGAGGTTATGAATAACTTTTTTGGTATCATAGTTAATGTATCAGATTATCTGGTATCAAATTATCTGGTATCATAGCTAATGTATCAGATTAATTGAATATAACAATCTGTGCAGGTCTCATCAGGGTTTGCTTTTTTGCTACTGGTCAAACCAGGTGAAATTTGGTGCATTTTTTTTAACTTTTTTGTGCTACAGGTTACATAATTCACATTTGAATTTATCTTACTTCAATGGTTTGTTTGAAATGTAGGGAGTCAGTGGAGAATGTTCCACTTTTTTGCACAGAAATTTGGATATGAAGATTGAAATGTAAGGAGTCAGTGGAGAATCAATGCTTTTGTGTACAGGGTTACTCAATTTTTTGTTCTGAAGGATAGAAGAATTTTTTCTGCCAGGGTTACTCAAATTTTTTGTCCCAGTTTTGGAAAACAATATAGTCAGAACACTGGGTTTACTTTTGCAGTCAAGTTATTATGCCATTTTCTGTATTGTTAAATGCAATGTATTGAACATGTACTATGAAATTAAAGTAAAAGTTTTATGTACATCTCAGCTGTCTTGATCTCATTTTTCTGGATTTGTGGTGGTGAGATTGATCTCATTTGCAATGTTTGATGCTCCAAATTGTAGGTGTGATTTGTTTGAGGAGTTGGATTTCTGTCGAATGTGCAATGTGTAAATGTGTTGTAAGTATGTTGTTAGTATAAGTGAATGTGTGAAATATACACACTAACAAAGTTGAAAGAAAACCTGATCATGTGAAATACACACACTAACAAAGTTGAATGAAAACCTGATCATGTGTACATACTGTATATTATCAATAGTTTAGGGATGTTTTGTAAACTAAACTAATAGTTTCGTGATGTTCTTTTAAACAAAGGCATATCTCTGTGATGTTTTTTTAAAACAAAAGAATACTTTTGTGATGTTTTTTTAAACCAAACAATAGTTTTGTGATGTTTTTTTAAACAATTTTATACAAAAACCTAAAGTGTTCTAAAATGAAAAGATTTGGTTTTTTTTATCATAACCACTAGATCTATTAACATATCAAACACCAAATGACAACTCCGCAAACAACCCAAGCATTCATAAACATCGAGCACACAAGTGAAAGCATGTTTCACATTTCAAAACACATATATTACATTGTCATCAAAATACATTCATTGAACAGTTCAATACTGCTATTTGAACACATACAATATGAAAACAACAAATACAAACAACGACACAGCAAACCCCTTCAGTGTTCCCTCCTTCACCTTCAAATCGACCACCTTCTTTCGCAGTGAGTCGCACTCCACTTCCAATTTTTTTAACCTCTTGGTTGTTTCCTCAACAACCAAAATCATCTTCACTTTCTCCGCCATCAAATCAGAGTATGCTTTCTCCCTCTTGTTGTCTCCCACAATTTCTACCCACCTAAAAAAGGGCAATTATCTGTTTTCCAATTTGGGCATCCATCAAAATTTCTTCCAGCATTGGTAGAGGTACTAGCTATCTTAACTACTGCAGCCTCTTTGTGATGACACAATAGGGTTCTACCTCCATCGTAATTCTTTGTGGACCTCCTCATTGGAGCTTTCAAAATTGTGAAATCTGCAAGAGAAGTATGCAAAGATTTAAATTGTACAACAAAAAGATTATATGAGACATGAAAACATCAAAATTATATGATAGATTTAAGTTGAAATAAAGATTCAACCTGACATGGAGCTTTTTGAAAGAATATTGGGTTCCGATTACATCATCAGATCTGATAAAGAAGATGAATATATGGGTTGATTGTAAAACTCTAGTCCCACACCACATTAACAACAAAAAAATTATCAAAATTGGTCCACCCAAACCACATTTTCATTTGGTTCAAACAACATCAGAATACCCATACCGAAACCAACATACACAAATATAATAATTGACAACCAACCTTGTTCGATTGCTTCGATACACTTTAGGATTGGGAGCTATTTCGGAATCGATCAGTCAATCCCCCAAATATTACTACTCTACGTCAGATTTAGGATTGGGAAATAAATGGTACACCATTCGCAGAGCTCCACTCCAAGATTTGCTAGAGTACGTTGTTGATTGAATCTATGGGGTGAATTAGGCTTCATTGATTTGGAGTGTTTTTATAGTAAGGAGAAAGAGGAGAACAGGGGTATTTTCGTTATGTATTTAGAGTACGTGCAGTGTATGTAGAAGAATGTTAACGGTAGGTAACTCTGTCAGTTCAAAGTTAAACATTGTGTCGTTAAAAAAAAAAGTTTAGTGACGTTTTTTTTAAAATTTTGCCCCATTAAAATCCCACCCCTCCTAGATGCTGATATTAGCAAGACAGTAAAAACAACCCCCTTAAGTTCTTTCCCTAGACTAGAAGGAAACCACTAAGGTAGTTATCTTATTTTTTACTTTATGTGCTCATTATGTTCGATAAAATGCATAAATTGAGCTGAAAAATTTTAATTGTAGGAGCTGGATGTTAGGGGTTTCTGAAGCTGAAGTGGATGGGTTGACCCAGCTGGATTTTAGGTTTTGGAGCGGATTGAGATCCTCTGGTTTGTTATGAGCATCTTCATCTTCCCAGGTTGAATTCTTCAATCTATGATTTTTGTTTTTGTTGCTAAATTTCATATAATCTCAAGGTTTTTTATATTCCCTGTACTCTTAGAGGCATGTTGCTTACTTAGCTCTGTTTGACACTATTTTTACAGTTGAGATTACTCTTGGGAGATTTTGTCGAAATTTTTACTACAATTCCTAAAAATCTTACGTTTTCAAACGAAATCTTGGTTTTTATTTTGTATGTTGGCTAATATGAAAATTTTAGGGGAGTATTAATATTAACTTCCTGTAAAATTTTAGAGGAGACTATTGAAATTTTTACTAAATAACTTAATTAATTAATCATTCTTCGCGATGACATGCCGTAGGCAACAATTTAAAGGTGATTGTATTAGAAAATAATTAGGAAACAATAAAATTTCAAAGGAGGGTTGTATAGAGAAGATGAATGTATTAGAAAGGTGGTTGTATTTGTTTACACTCAAAAAAAACAAAATCTGGCATGGTGTACATTTTTAATAGATGTGCTCACATTTCTTGAAAAATAGCTATGTTTTTGGAGAATTGGGTAAGTTAATATTGAGAAATTTAAGGGCAATAAAGATAAAATAACTAAAAAACTTAAACAATTTAACGAATAATTATTAAAGAGGTATAGTGAATGACTTTTGATCTTACCAGGTATAATAAAACACAAGGAAAGCTATCAAGTGGCTCTCCTTCAATCTCCCCTAAAATCAAAGGCCCAGATTGATTCTCACAAAACATATTTTTCTACCCAAAATTTAAAACCCCACAATTTCAAACCCCCCCCCCCCTCTCTCAGAACCCGATCTCAGAATCCTTTCCCCCCTCTCTCAGAACCCAAACTCAGAAAACCCTACCAAAAAGCTAGGGTTGGCATTTGGGTCGAACGGGCCGGGCCTGGTCGGACCCACCCAGGTTGGGCATTCACTTGGGCGGGTTCGGGCCGGTTTGGTGACTTAACCGGGTCAGGCCGAAAGGTGTTTAAGGTGACCCGCCCAACCCGTGAACCCTTTTGGGTCCAACACAGGTCGGGTCGGGTCGACTCGCGGGTTGGCCCGCTTAGATAGATAGGTTTTTTTATTTTTATTTTTTTAACTTAAAATAATAATAATAATAATAATAATAATAATAATAATAATAATAATAATAATAATAATGATAATAATAATAATAATAAACATTAAAAATCGTAAAAATAATAATAAAATCGAAAGTGTGAAATTGGCAAAAAATATTGAAATATTATTCATATGAATTTAAGTTATGCAATTTTCACAATGTCTACTGAAATGAAGAATTCAATTCACAAATATGTTTTATACACTAACATATTTCTTATATACAATTTTAATTTACTTC
The DNA here is from genome assembly GCA_017893485.1 of Hemerocallis citrina. Taxonomy (NCBI): domain Eukaryota; kingdom Viridiplantae; phylum Streptophyta; class Magnoliopsida; order Asparagales; family Asphodelaceae; genus Hemerocallis; species Hemerocallis citrina. Next base: position 282,225,078 of record CM030362.1, read on the forward strand.
AATTTTTCTAATTTAACATAACAAACAAAGATATAATACAATTTCTAACGTGTCGGGCGAGTTGCTGTACAAGCAAAGCTATTGTTGTTGTTGTTGTTGTTGTTGTTATTATTATTATTATTCTTCCGGTGAGTTGCTCCCACTTGTGGACGTTGATAATGCTTTCCCTTGTGTCCTATCTTCAGCCTTCAGCCAGTTTTCTGTGCAAACGAGCATCTCTAACGTGTCGGGCTTCAAGCGATTTCTGTAATCAGTTAGAACTCTGCCACTTGAAGAAAATGCACTTTCAGAAGCAACTGTAGCGACAGGAGGAGTTAGTAAATCTTTAGCCATAATTGACAGAATACTAAAAGTGTGTTCATGGTCTTTCTCTCATTGTAAAATATCTAATGGAGAAGAAGAAGGCTCAGAATCTTGTTGGTTATACCAATTTAATTCATTTGGTTGATTAGTCCTAGGTTTTTTGATTGAATTTGTGCAAGTAAATTAAATATTCTATCATCAAATTTACTCTTACCCTTACCTTTAGAAGTAGAAGAAGAAGAACTAACTACAGAACTTGTACTACTAGAAGCAAAACGTCTATCATAATAATCATACAAGTTATTTAATGTAGATTCAAATTGAACTAAAAAAGTAGCGCAATCAATTACTATTTCTACATTTTCCCCAAGTAATGCAAAAACCATTTCAATCAAACTCTTCGTACCTTCTAATTTGATACGAGGATATAACGGTAGCAACACAAATCAACATAGGAGGAGGAAAATAATACTTCAAAATTTTTTGTATGCAGGTTTTACAATATCACCAACATGTATATCATTTAACATTTTGTTAAATATTTGCATCATGCTAACTAATGAAATAAAAATGCTACTAGAAGTAGATTCATATGTTTTTGAAAATTTAAAGTTGCGGTTTTAAAAGGTTCTAAAAATTTCAACAAAGATTCGGCATAAAACCAATCAGTGGGAGTCATTTCAAAATTGTGCATATTTTTTGCGATACAAAAATCATTTACAACTGCTTTATATTCGATAATGACATGTAGTAAATCAAAAGTAGAGTTCCATCGGTGTCTAACATCCTTTGGAAATCTTCTAAAAGGTACATTTGAAAGCCTACACCAATTTTTCTATTCTTGAAATACGCTGAAATTTAATGCAATAAAATGTACACAATTTCTAATTTTAAGTATATATAGATCAGCTATTTTTAATGCATCTTGAACACATAAATTTATAATATGACATGCACATCTAATATAAAAAATATTGTCAGATGGAGGGTTTAATGCGGATTTTAAAGTAGTAATTGCTACATTGTTGTTAGATGCATTATCAAAACTAATACACATAATTTTATCGCGAATATGAAAAACATCACAAATTTCTAAAATACGGTTTGCTATTTTAGCACCACTATGGGGATATAGCAACGCCACAAGTGATATGATTCTTTTTTGAAGAATCCAATTATTGTCGATCCAATAACAGGTTATTCCCATCGTTGGAATATTGTTGACACTCGTCCAACAATCCGAAGTTAAACTAACTCTACAAGTTAAACTTTATAAAATTGCAATCAAAGCGTCCTTCATTTCATTGTACACTTTAAAACAATCCGATTTGAAAGTATTTCTCGAAATTCTTCTAAAATGAGGATTTAAGGCCGTTTGATTAAAATTTTCCAAGTCCCTGCTCTCAGAATAGGAAAATGGTAACTCTTCCTTTATGACTAATCGAGCCATTTCCCGACGAACAAGATCGGGGTCATAAGGGTGGCTATCAACTAGACCGGTCCTAGGGTTGATTTTTTGTTGGCCTTGTAGGTTAGCAAGAAGGTCTTTATGGTTATTTTGGATGTGTCTACTAATTGTACCGGTACCATCACCCCTCTTGAATTGGTATGCCTTAGAATATGTTTTACAAACTTTCAAACCTATACTCAGAGTTTGTTCGTCCGGGATATAATCGTAAAACTTATGCCAATCACTACTTTCTCCTCTACTTTTCCTACTACTACGGGATTATGTGGTTTCGGTTGGTTGTTGTTGTTGTTATTCTTCTTCTAATTGTATGTCACCTACAACCTTGTCGTGTCCACCCCATTGTTGGGTAGAAGGATCATGGTACTATTGGGCGGATTGACTAATTGGGACAATTGGTGGCCTATGGGAAGAGGAGGAGGAATCTTGCCCGCTATGACCGCTACCGCGTGATCTAGACATAATGTAGTAATGTATGTAAAAAAAACTACACAATGTAGGAACGGTGAATTATAAAAAAAAATCTAAAAAACAAGAGGGTTGAGATAGAGAAGATCAAAAAACCAACAATAATTATAACTACAACACAAAAATAAAATAATAAGAGATGTATGAAATTTTGATACCGTTCACCGTAGATACGCATATATAAAAAAACCGTGAAAATAAGAATAGAAGTAGAACTAGAAATAAGCGATTCCGGAATTGAAGAGTTGAAGGGAGCTTGAAGGAGAATTGACGACTTGATCACTTGGAGTTGGAAGAGAGTTGAAGAGTTGAAGACGTTGTTGAATTTTGATTTCGATACGATCGAAATTTTATCGTGTATATGCCTTGAAGACTTGCTTGTTGAATACTTCAATTGTTGAAAAATTCCTTAGAAATGAGTTATAATAGTAGAGAGAGTAAGAGAGTAAGGTGTGAATTTTTTTATGGGGTTTTGGGGGGGTATTTATAGGCCAAAAATATAAAAAAAACAAAAAAAAACCAAAAAAACCAAAAAAACCAAAAAACGGCTATGAGAGAGCCAAACGGCTCTTTGTTGTACAGTGCGCCCCCCCAACGTTTCGCTGACCCGCGGGTCAACGGTCGACCCGTAACGGGTCGAACGTTCGACCCGTACGGGTCCAACGATTCGTAACACGCGGGTCGACCCGCGGGTTGGCGGCGGGTTGGGCATTTTTTAACGGGTTTGCGGGCCGGGTTAAACGGTTCGGATTCACATTTTTGATGACCCGAGTCGGCCCGTTACTGATTACAGGTTCGACCCGAACCCGCCAAACCCTTTCACGGGCTGGGTTCAACAGGCGGGTCGCGGGTGGGTCGCCGGTTGACCCGGCCCACTTGCCATCCCTACAAAAACAACGCTGTTGCCGACGTCAATGCCGCTTGTGCTTCTCCTTCTCCTGCTCCTCATCAGAAAAGTAGCACCGCTGCCACCGCTGCTTCCACTTGCACTTCTCCTCCTCCTCATCGGAAAAGCATCGGTTTTGATGACATGGGTGATTCCAGCTCCTATGTCGAATTTTCGCCGTAATTTCATCTTTTTTGAAAAATTAGGATTTTAATCTATGAGTAATTTAATTTCGCCGTAATTTAGTCAATCGAATTTCAAACGATTGTCTTTGAAAAATTAGGGGTTTAATCTATGAGTAAACTAATCTTTACTTTTTGGAAATTAGGGATCAAAATGCATCACTTGAAAAAAAAAATTATGTTGTTAATAGGTTGATATTTAGTTCTACTAATGATGGCTAAATTATTTGAGATGTTTATTGTTTTGTATCGGGTGTTTTTGTGTTTGACATTGTAGCATTGTTTCATAGTTGTCGTTAAGTAATTGAAGATGGGTGATTGAAGAAGAACTTTACAATTTGTAAATTAGAGTGTATGTGTATCCGTGATATATTGTGCAAGTTATTTGGATGGGTATACATAACACATCCAAATACGCCTTCCACCAAAAATTTAGGAATAGCTCTCTTTAGACTGGCTGATTGCAAATAGTTCCGAGCGTTACTGTTAATTTTTTATAAATTGTATTCTATCTTCTTGGTGAATTAATTGTATGATACTTCATGATATTCAAGCGGTACCTATGGAACTCTCTGCTTTATATTATGGTAGATATTTCCCTATGTCAATTTTTCAATGAATGAAAATAACATACTCTTACAATGATGAGAGCTTTTTCTTTATTCATTTGTTACAGGTATATACAAAAGGATCTTTACTTCGGTGATATTAATATTTCGGTTATGTTCACTCACAATACGTATGGATACACTCTAGTTCTCATCTCTATAATACATAGGATTCAATATATGTTATTTCATCCCTATATGCTTATATATCTTTATGTGTGCATATACAAATCTGTATGTACAAGCATGTATTTGAATTCTCTTTGGGTTGCAAGTATATTTTATGTACAACCAAATTTTGCTGATTTATCAAAAAAGAATGATTTGTTAGGAAACACAATGTTTCACTATGAAGTTCGGGAAAATGGATTGCATGATTGAGGTTGGAAATTTAGAAGAAATGGACAAGATGTATTTCTCATAAACTGGAAGTTTAGAAGTCTTCGATGATTTTTTTTTTGGGCACGCATCACTATCAGGATGGCCTAATATTTTTGCTTATGCACTACTCTTCTCTGCATGAGGTGAGTATCATCCCCCTTCTAACATTATTCCCTAAAAGAACTATATTCCTTGCAATAGATTAAAGGAAATCATGGAAGGAGCAGCCATATGTGCAGTTCTGCAAGTGATGTTTGAGAAGGTTGCTTCTCCTATCCTAAAGGAGTGTAGTTTATTGTGGGGTGTCAACAAAGAGCTTCAGAAGCTTTGCTGTATACTATCGGCCTTGCATTCTGTCCTTGAAGACTCTGATGAGTGTCAATCGATAGATATGGAAACAAAGAATTGGTTGGAAAAGCTCAGAGATGTAGCTTACAAAGTTGATGACATAGTAGATGAACTTACAGCTGAAGGTCGATATCGGAGAAGCCATACTTTCAAGACGAAGGTAGGCAAGTTCTTTTCATCTGATAATCCACGTTTTTATCGCTTAAGTATAAAGAATAGAATCAAGCGAGTTAGAGAGAGACTTGATGAAGTCGCAAGGAGAGGTATAAATTTCATTTGGGAGAGGGAGTAGTCTGGAAAAAGATTGGAATGGAAGAAATACATGAAACTCATTCTTTTGTGTACAGATCTAAGGTTTATGGAAAGGAAGGTGAGAGGGACAAGATAATGGATCTGTTAATTAGCGCTGATGGTTTTGAGGATGTATCGGTTGTCTCTATTGTTGGGAACTTGGGATCGGAGGGTTAGGGAAGATGATGCTTGCCCAACTGATTTATAATGATGAGAGAAATAGAGATTCTTATGGAGGAGGAAAGGAACCGGTCCAGACGTAGGCTCTCGAGCAAAAAAGGAACCGGTCCAATAATTTAATATAGGCTTGGGGATTTGCAATTTCTACTCAGTTGTGTCAAGAGTACATAGTTGTAAATGTTGCTCAGCATTGATGTTAATTTGCTATGTTGCATATATTTGGAGTTTGTTAAGTGTAAAAACTTTGCATGCTTACATAGAACTGTTAGCAAGTCCTCAATCAACTGTCATTATGAAATACCTATGATCTGATTGTGTGCAAGCCAAACAATAGTGCATTAACTATACTCTTGAAAGCTATTAACCTGAGATTGCTTTATATTAACTATTTCCTCTTTGCAGCATAATTAGAAAATCAAAGTCAAGACACTATGTATGTGTGATTTGAGTTAAAGGATTTGCGAGTTGAGTTCTTATTAGTATCTCATTTGCGAGTTGAGTTCTTATTAGAATCTTATGTAGTTGCTTTCTTTTCAGGTAATGAGAAATAAGCATAAATCTATATGCTTTTACTATTTGTTTCTTTAATTATCAATGGTTTTGATTGATTTTTGAAAACTCTTACTGTTTGTGTAGGCACACTATTTCGTCCCATATTGAAGACTCGAAGCTTTGTGTTTGGTCCCTAGTGTAACAATCGTGTAATCTTTTTTTTTGTCGTAGGGTTCGTAGATGATGTATTAGTTGTATTTTTTGTTCCCTTAATTTATGTAGAATAAGAGATTATGTAAATCTGTGTAATATTTAGGATTTTGGGAGATGAAGTATCTGTATAGGATGATGATATAATATAGTGATGTTAAAACCCATACCCGCAAAGTTGTGGAGTATTGGGTTCTGTGTGTTGTTTTTCAAATGTTTTTTCAAAGGTTTTTATAAAAGTTCATTACGTTTTCAAACGAATTCTTGGTTTTTATTTTGTATCTTGCATCATATGAAGATTTTTGCCCCCAGAGCCTTATATATATGATGCCTGTGTGATGTTGCTTGGATTGGCCTGGGGAGGATTGATATTAAATGCCTGTGATGTTATATTTTAAACTGTTAGCAAATTCCGTAAGGAATTACTGTAAAATGGCTAATATTTTAGGATAGATTCTGTCAAAATTTTTACTAAAATTCCTACAAATCCATTACGTTTTCAAACGAAATCTTGGTTTTTATTTTGTATCTTGCATCATATCAAGATTTTTTCCCCAGAACCTTATATATATAATGGCTGTGTGATGTTGCTTGGATTGGCCTGGGGAGGATTGATATTAACTGTCTGTGATGTTATATTTTTAATTGTTAGCAGAATTCTTTAATGAATTGCTGTAAAAGAGCTAATATTTTAAGGGGAATTCTGTCGAAATTTTTACTAAAATTCATATTAGTATTCTACAATAGAAATGACCATTGGTTTTGATTTGATTGATTCCTTTTTCATTATAATGATTTTTCATCCTTGATCGTAATTTTTGGCGGGTTTAGTCGTCAATCAATCTGTAATATTCATGTTCTCTTAATGTTTGAAATGTCTGATAGTTTGGCTTATGTGTTTTGATGTAAGTTATAGATTTAAAAAAAACATGTCAAATATCTTATACACTGAGATATATCAAAAATTGTGGCTAACAAGCACGTTTCAAATCAAATTTGCAGTAAGCTTTCCAGTATCTGGATACTAAATATATTAATATGAAGATGTAATTGTACTTGATCACATTTAACAAAAGGTCTTTACATGTACATCACAACAAGCTCTCTCTCTCTCTCTCTCTTATTTTTAACATCTTTTAAAATCATACATGGTTAACTACATAAAAATATTACAACGGGGAATTAACTCATGCAGTTTGATGCGATATCTGCATTACCAACTGAATTGCTACTCATGCAGTTTGAAATCTCTTATGTTTAAGTCACACATAGCAACTGATTTCGATCCATTATTGTTGTAGATTTACAGTATTTTCAATTCCGAGCTCCTGACAAATGATCCTGCAAGATATAAATTAATAAACAACTTCAGAATACATCAATGTCTCAGCAAATACACATCTATATAAATCATTCTTCTCGAAGACGTGCATATATTTAACTTTTTACATGCCTTTTTATATGCTGCATCGTTCACGGAAATGTGCCGTAGGCACGTGTCCACAGGCAAACCTTGTATATATATATAATTAATGGAAGTGGCCTATAGGGCTTCCTATAGGAGTTTTCTATGGGATTTAATGGAGGGTGGCCCACGGGATATGGTAGGCAGCATGATGTCGCTGCTATTTCTCCACATGACGTGGAGAGGGGTGTGGGCCCGTCCATGAGATGAGGAAGAACAACTTCATGGCTGTTTGTGTGGTGACGTGGCCAGGGGTGGGGCCCCCGAGGGGGGGTTGCCACTTGCCTGCTACGTTGCCACGTGGTCATGGGGCTCGTTTGGGGCTGCTGTGGTCACGGGAGAGGGAGAGTGAGATGTGAATTTTTTCCCACATCGGGGATTTGCAAAAAATTAATTGAATATATATATGATTGCCTATGATCAAGAGTCACCAATCCGGTTAACCACCTTTTGAGAGGCCGCCTGTGGTGGGCAGTTGTACTAAATAATAAATAATTTGTCTGATAAATTGTATAAATTGCCTGAGTTTGGGGTAGGGCATTACAACTTGGGGTTGGGCTTCACAATTAAATAAAGTAATCAAATAATAACAATATGATAGTATGGATTAGAATTTCTGGCTTCAAACAAATTAATCGGATATCCAAATAGAAGCAACTGGGTTCAAAAGATTTGAAATGTTTATAGAAAATTGAAATGCAAGAACACGGGGAAAGAAAAATTGAATTCATACAATCGGGAACGGGGTTTATAGATCCATCCGACACTCAAGTCAGAACTCAAGAATAGAAAAAGGAGTTTTTAGAGGCAAAATACTGATTACCTGGTTCTTGTGGAGGTAAGGGGTATATGTAGTCGCTTTGGAGGTCAGTTTCAAGATAATGATTTATCTTTACTTCCCCTTTTTTTTCCTGATTGAATTGATTCTCTCTTCTTCATAAAGCGATAGAAGTAGTTGGGAGATTCAGTTAAAACTATTCTCATGATAAGAGATATGATTTTTGAATCATCTGCTATGGATAATTATGAGTTTAAATCATGTTTAAATAATCATGGACTCATTTATACTAGGTTGTTATGACAACCTAGTTAGACAGATCCGTTTTGGGTCGTTGGGCTTGAAAGATGCCAAATTCCCGTTTATGGACCGTTTCAAGTGAAATTTACCGTTTTACCCCTGAGAGCTTTAAGATTCGTGCCCGAATTGAACGGTCCCGATTTGATTCTATTTTTACCCATATCAATAATTACAAAACATCTTAATATTCATAACATTTACAATATTCTTCTTAAATTGATCAAGGGAGTTTAAAGATCCTATGGAAATTGAAAGTTATGCAATATTTTTAATGATTTTACAAACCTATTTTCCAATTGTTTTGGTAAATTTATGTGCAGAAAGTGAAAGTGACGCTTTGCTAATAATTCAAAAACTTCCTTCGCTTTGGAAAGTAATTTTTTGTTGTTGTTAAAAATAGGTAAGAACATCGGTTTTATAAATAGGCTAAATATATAAAAAGTGCACAAAGTTTTGGGTCAGTTTAAAAAAAATACATAATTTTTTTTAAATTTAAAAAAAGGACACTGATATGGCTAAAAATAGGATTAAATCGGGGCCGTTCAAATCGGACACGAATCTTAAAGCTCAGGGGTAAAACAGTAATTTCACCTACTAATGGGTCTGAAATGGGAACTAAGGTCTTTATTCAAATCCCAATAACCCATGAACGGATCTATCTTACTGGGTGCGGGTTTCAACCCGCAACGAACCCAGTCTAGCAGGATAGAATTAGGGTTTCTGATTAATACTAATCAACAGCCCTGATTCACATCTATCCTTCCATTGGGAATTAGGAATTACATTCCTTATCTGATCACAGGGATTACATTTCTAATCTGATCATAGGGATTACATGCCTAATCTGATCCCTAAGGCGACTATAAATACCCCCATCCACCATTATTAAGAGGTAATCAATCTTTTGCCAATTTACGCTCTTTCATAATCATTCCTGATTACTGACTTGAGCGTCGGAGGGTGCGTCGTCAGGATCAACCCCGGTGTCTCACACTTTTTGCAGGTGAATGGCGGGAGTCAACAGTCAAACTCCGGTGGAATAGGTTTCAGGTTTGCTATTCAAGTTTTCCAAAAATCCACAAATACTATCTGTTTGCCCCCACACCAGATTTAGCGGTAACAGATTGGCGCCGTCTATGGGAAACAAGCGAGTAGCAACCCATCCTCTTCCCGTAGGTCAGACCTTCCCCAGTCATGCCTCTTAGGAAAGTAAGATCCAGAGGGTCCAACCGTGGACCCAATCCCGTTGATCAGCAACAGGAAGTCCCCCTCCAACCCGCTCAGCAGCAGGGGCAACTTCCTCCTCAAGTTGAGGACCCTCTCCAACAGGACCAGCCTCCTCTTCAGAATCAGCAACCCCCTAAGGGTCCCCCCGGTCCTCAGAATGCCGGTGCAGGGGGCTCGCATCCCGACCCGCAGAAGCAACCTCTCCATCAGGACCGCACCTCAATACACAATGCCTCTACGGATTCTATGGCCTCCCACAATCCCTGAGCTTCCGACCTTCGCAATACCATCCTCAATCGGCAGAAGGATGAGGATCTTCGCCGCCGTCTGGATGAAAAGCGGGCCCGAGAGAGAGCCTCCCGCCAACAACGTCCGGATGAGCGATCTCCTCACCGCCGAGACTACAGAAGGTCCTCTACCCGAAGAGGGCAGAGAGAGTCACCCGAGCACCATAGGAGAAGACCTCACTCCCTACCAGTTGGCAACATTCGAGGAACGATGAGGCACCCATCACTCGTGCCGAGTTCCAGCAGTTCCGGGCGACTGTTTTGCAAGCCCTCAATCTCCGAACCAACAACAACAATGCCCAAAGGGCTCCTACCCCTCCACGGGTCCAAAGTCCTCGCCATCGATCCATAACTCCTCCTCCTGCTCCTAGCAACCAACAGCACATGCCTAGCCCCCGCCGCTCCCAGAGTCACCGTCGTCGTAGTCCCCGCTCCCCTTCCTATGAAGACGAGTCTAGAGGCTCGTTTGACTACTGTCAGAGGGACAATGCTCTCTACCGCCGTCTCCACGAGATGGAGAGGCGCATCAGTCGAATAGACAAGGATGAAGAGTTAAGAGGAAGGACCATCCGCCCGAGCAGACCTCCCTTCTCCCGGACCATCATGGAGGCTCCTATCCCAAGAGGTTTCAAACCCCCGCAGTTCGAAACTTACTCGGGGGAGTCGGACCCCATGGACCACATCGAAAGCTTTAAGATCCTCATGCTAATCCACCAAGCTTCCGATGCCTTGCTGTGCAAGACCTTTCCCGCCACTCTTAAGGGTTCGGCTCGGGAATGGTACTCCCGCCTCGCCCCGTCTTCCATATTCTCCTTCGAACAGTTTGAAACCCTCTTCATCACCCATTTTGTGAGTAGCAGACGCACGGAGAAGACCAGCATCTCGTTACTCCAGCTCCGCCAGGAGAAGGGAGAGAAGTTGAGAGACCATGTGAGGAGGTTCACTGCAGAGGTTAGATCCATCGCCTCCCTCGACCAGTCAGTTGCGGGGGCTGCCTTCCAATCAAATGTCCTCAACTCTAACCTTTGCTCCTCCCTTGCCAAGAAGCCCCCGCATAATTTTGCCGACCTCCTTAGGTGTAGCGCCCCGATTTCCAATACTGGGAAACCGTGACACGATCCAAGATCTTTTCTTCAATTAGTCACAATACACAGAAAACAGGAGAATTTAAAACTTTTTATTCAACACCCAATGTATTACAAGTCTGAATATTATACAACTGTGATACATTACAATAGTGTCACAATAATGCCTTTACAATTCCAAGTATTACAACCTTCAACAATTTACATCAGAGTACAAGGAATGAAGAACAACACTTGGTAACTCTCACTTGAGTACTTCTCAACTAAATAGATAATCAATACATATACTGCAGCGGAACTAAACATAACACTGACTCCTTGGTTTCCTTGCCTTGAGTCCTCCTGAATCTCGCACCTGTACTTCTGCTATCTAGTACCTATTGAAGTGGGGACGTCAGTATTCACTGACGCTTAAAGGCTGATCATATAGCAGCGAATCTCCCAAACAATATACAAAATATAGCAATGGTGTTGGTGTAGTTTAAGTGTTCGTGAGTGCAAAAACATAGGGATTTGAATCCGCGTTATGAATTCTAATTGTACACAACCTGTTCCTGACATCTACATGCGGCTAATGAGGTTGCAGATGTGGTCAAGTCCCACTAATGCAGTTTGCCAGTGGTGTCTATGTTCGCCACTGCGACCCGGCTAACCGAACCTCTCTCAAAACAGACGAACCCAATGTATCGGGCGTTATTCCAAAATCAAACTATAGGGTTTCGCAAGCGCGGGGTAGCGTGAAGCCTACCCTGTGGCACCCTCTGGGGTTTCGCAAGCGCAGGACTGCACAATGCATCCTGTGGCACCCCAACCACGGTAGTTCAGGAATTAACAGCGCGAGATACGCAACCCGTGTCCTCAACTTGTGAGACGGCACCGTACGTATCCCTTTGACGGGAAGGTAGAACTAGGATGCTTCCTATTCTAATGTCAGCAAGTCTCCGAAAGCAACATGCAGCCCATACTACATGCGACTCCATCTCAAGCCGTTTCTCCAAATATAGGGATTTGAACCCGCGTTAGGAATTCTAATTGTACACGACCTGTTCCTGACAATACTCCATGACTCTGTGAGGTTGCAGAAGGGGTCAAGTCCCCCCATGCAGTCTGCTTATGGTGTCTCCGTTTTCCACTACTACCCGGCATGCCGGACCTCACTCGATCCCAGTATATCGGGCCTTATTCCAAAATCAAACTATAGGGTTTCGCAAGCGCAGGATAGCTCGAAGCCTACCCTGTGGCACCCTCTGGGGTCTAGCAAGCGCAGGACTGCACCATGCATCCTGTGGCACCCCAGCCACGGTATTTCAGGAATTAACAGAGCGAGATACGCAACCCGTGCTCCCAACTTGTGAGACGCCACCGTACGTATCCCTTTGACGGGAAGGTACAACCCAATGTCACCACCTAAGGCCTCCCTCAAGGGACAAGTTGGTCGTAAGGTGCCCCCTACAACCAACTCCTTTCTCTTCGGCAAGGGTCTGAGCAAAATGACCTTTATAAGTCACTACCCTAATGATGTCCCTGACTCGACGATCCTAGGGACGATAATATTATAACATAACATGCTAGGCCTTAAATTAGGCTTCGCAAGACAACTCTACTAGGCTGCTCAACCTAGACTTACCAGAACCCCTCAGGATCCAGTTCGTGGCTCATCGATCCAAGACTTCGACCGTGCGAATATACATGCAAGTTGCTACCCTATGTCTTGATGGTCGATAGCCCTTAGGGTGGTAATATCACCCTAGACGTGCACAACGAACTGTGTACTAGCTAACAAGCTATACACGAGTAACAACCACATACGAGCCAATAAGCTACGTATGAAACAATAACTACCTACGAGCCAGGCGGGCCTCGTAGGAGACAACAACGTATATACCAGCCAAATAAGTCGCGTATGAGACCAACAGTTACGCACGGGCCGGTCGAGCCGCGTACGAGACAACAACCTTCATACGAGCCAAATAAGCTACGTATGAGACTTACAGCTACGTACGGGCCGGTCGAGCCGCGTACGAGACAACAACCTTCATACAAGCCAAATAAGCTACGTATGAGACTTACAGCTAGGTACGGGCCAGTCGAGCCGCATACGAGACAACAACCTTATGCAAACAACCATACAGGTAATCAATCTTAAAAGCAACCAAACGTGCTTACTAGCAAACTCGATCTTCTATTATTAGAAGCAACAGAAGAATCTACTAATAGTCTATGGTCGGTATTCTACTAAGGAAGAACCGAAGGTGACATAACAGCCTTTATCAACTAACTATTACTAGTGGTCTTCCCAATCTTATTACTTCGACCTATAACGCCTTAAGTATGGCACACAATTGCAAGCATCTTCCTACGACAATCTAATCATATAACACAACCACTCACCATGATACTCCTAAGTATGAATATGATTAAGTTTGTGCTTGCATCGAGCTTAAGCATGAAAATCACTACGACCTAGACATGAAGTCCACTATAGTCAAGCATAGGTTATAACTTGAGCGTAAGTGCTTACTACTTATCATGACTAGTCATCACAACCAAAGCATGGATATATAACTAGTATGGACATGCAACATTCCAAGGCATGGTAGGTGATATGGCTAAAAATGGGGTTAAATCGGAACCGTCCAGATTGGGCACGAATCTTGATGCTCGGGGGTAAAAAGGTAATTTCACATACGAGTGGATCCAAAACGGGTATTGAGTCTCCTTCTCACAGAACCAGCAACCCGCGAATGCATCCACATTAACTGGGCACGGGTCCCGACCCGATACAAGCCTAGTTCACCAAGAGGAGAATCAGGGCCATTGATTCGACTAGATCAAATCAACAGGCCTGATTGACTCCCATCAGGGAATCAGGGGCTAATTTCCCAGAACAGAATAGGAGGATTTTTCTCCTGGCTGTTAGGCAGGAAATCAGGCCCCTAACCGTTCCAAAGGCGACTATAAATACAATCCCTCTACCACCGTGACCAGGTTAATCACTCTTTCACCACTTAAGCTCTTTCTTAATCTTTTTCTGATTACTGACAAGAGCGTCGGAGGGTGCGTCGCCGGAATCAACCCCGGTGTCTCGCACTTCCTTGCAGGTCGCGGCGGGAGCAAGAAGGTTGAGTCAACTGTTCAGGTTCTTCTCAGACTCACAAATTCTATCTGTTTACCCCCACACCGAAATCAGCGGTAACAGATTGGCGCCGTCTGTGGGAACACCACACGAACAGCCTCAGCCCATTCTCCGTCGTCCTCTGCAGTCATGCCTCCGAAGAAGGTCAGATCCAGAGGGTCGAACCGTGTGGGCAACCTCGCCGACCCGGCGAATGAAGTCCCAGACAATCCTATTCCTCAGTCCGACCTCCCTCCGCCGGCCCAGCAGGGCCCACCTCCTCCTCCCAAGCAGCAGCCCAACAATGGTCCGTCCGGTCATAACGGCCGGAAGGAGAAGCAGCCCCTCAATCCGGGCCATGTCTCGGTCCATAATGGGTCCTCGGACTCGATGGCTTCTCATCATCCCGACCTCCGCATCACACTTTTGAACCGCCAGAAGGACGACGACCTCCGCACCCATCTTGACGAGAGGCGGGCCCGAGAGGGAGCCTCCCGCCAGCGTCAGGGTGAGCGGTCCCCACGTCGCCAAGACGGCAGAAGGTCCCCGGACCGCAGAGGCCGAGCGGCATCCCCCGAGCGCCGAAGGAGGAGGTCCCGTTCCCCCGGGGATCGGCGTCATCCGAAGGACCGAGAACTGCCTATCAGTCGGGCCGAATTCCTCCAATTTCAGGAGACCGTTCTACAGGCTCTCAACCTTCGGCAGAACATCTAGAATGCTCAGAGGGCTCCGACGCCCCCGAGGGATCCCAGTCCTCGCCGCCGAACCCGGAGCCCTTCCCCGGCTCCCAGCTGCCAGCAGCGGCAACAGAGCCCTCGTCGGTCCCAGGACTACCGGCGCCGCAGTCCACGCTCCCCTTCCTATGAAGAGGAGTCCGGGGGGTCATACGATTACCAGCGGAGGGACGACGCCCTCATCCGCCGTCTCCATGAGGTGGAAAGGCGTATCGGCCGCATGGACAGGGAGGAAGAGTCCCGAGCAGGAACCTTCCGTCCCAGCCGACCCCCCTTCTCACGGTCGATCATGGAGGCCCACATACCGAGGAGTTTCAAACCGCCACAGTTTGAAACATACTCAGGGGAATCCGACCCGGTCGATCACGTCGAAAGTTTCAAGACCCTGATGCTGATCCATCAAGCTTCCGACGCTGTGCTCTGCAGGACCTTCCCTGCCACCCTCAGAGGGTCGGCTCGGGAATGGTATTCCAGGCTCGCCCCCTCCTCTATCTTCTTGTTCGAGCAGTTTGAAACACTGTTCATTACTCACTTCGTGAGTAGCAGGCGAGCCGAGAAGACAAGTCTGTCCCTGCTGAACCTGCGGCAGGAAAGGGAAGAGAAGCTGCGGGACTATGTGAAAAGATTCACCGCAGAGGTAAGGTCTATTGCCTCCTTAGACCAGTCGGTGGCAACCGTGGCGTTCCAGTCGAACGTCCTTAATGCCAACCTCCGATCCTCCCTAGCCAAGAAACCACCGCATGACTTCGCCGACCTCCTCCTGAGGTGCGAGAAGTACATCCGAGCAGAGGAGGCTGAAGCCCTTCCGAGCTTCGGAGGGCCCTCCGCAGGTTCGAAGAGGAAGGCGACGGGGGAAGAGGGGTCCAAGAAAGCTCAGAAGGACAATGGCAGTCAGCGTCGCGCTCCCCCCAGGTTCGAGAAGTTCACTCCCCTCACCACCAACGTCTCTACTATCCTGATGGAAGTGGAGAAGGAGGGGGTCATCCCTCCAGCTCCGAGGATGCACACCCCGGCAAAGAGGAGGAACAAAGATAAGTGGTGTCGTTACCACCGAGACCACGGGCACGACACGAACGACTGCCGGGCTTTGAGAGATGAGATTGAAGCCCTCATCCGGAGGGGGCAGTTGGCCAAGTTCGTGAAGGCGAACGATCAGGCGGATCGCAATTCTCCTCCGGCTCGGGGGGCTAACAAGTGCTCCGAGCGGCGCGAGGAAACACCCGAGTTCGAGGAGGAAAGGATTCTGCACCTGATCCATGGAGGCCCCATGGGGGGCTCCTCTAATACCTCCCGGAAGGCCTTCATCCGAGAGGTCAACTCGGTTCACAGTGCTCCTCCTCCCCAAGGTCTCGGCGTCCCTGTGTCTTTCTCCGATGCCGACCTCGAAGGGGTCCGAACCCCACACTGTGATGCCCTCGTCATCGACCTCCGCATGGCCAACTTAAAGGTGCAGAGGATTTTGGTGGACAACGGGAGTTCGGTCAATATCCTTTTCCTCTCGGCCTTCCGAGGCCTGCAGCTGTCCCGAGACCGTCTCAAGCCGGCCGGTTACACTCTCCACGGGTTCACGGGGGTCCCGGTAACCGTCGAGGGGGTGATAACCCTAGACGTTACTGCGGGAAGCACCCCTACTACCCGGACCGAGCCGATGGACTTCATGGTCGTCGACGTCCCGGCAGCATATAATATCATCCTAGGCCGTCCCGGCCTAGCCGCCTTGGAGGCTGTCCCCTCAGCGTATCATTTGAAAATGAAGTTCCCCACTCGGTCGGGAGTAGGGAAAGTCAGGGGAAGCCAAGAAACAGCCCGGAAGTGCTACATGACTTCCACCGGGGGACCAGTGCTCTCGCTCGAGACGCTAGAAATCCCCGAGCCAAAAGCTCGACCAACGTCCGAGCCGGCGGACGAGCTAGAAGAAGTGCTCTTCTCGGACGAGGATCCGAGCCGGAAATTCCTCATCAGCAAATCCTTGCCGACCGCACTGTGCTCGGACCTGATTAAATGCATCCGAGATAACCGTGACTTGTTTGCATGGTCGGCCGCGGACATGCCCGGCATTTCCGAAGAACTGCTCGTCCATCGCCTAAGTGTCGAACCGGGGTGCAAACCGGTTCAGCAGAAGAGGCGCAAGTTCGCCCCCGAGCGACAGCAGGCCATCAAGGAGGAGGTTGATAAACTTCTGAAGGCCAAGTTCATACAGGAGGTAAATTACCCCGAGTGGCTGTCGAATGTTGTAATGGTCAAGAAGTCCAATGGCTCGTGGAGAATATGCATCGACTTCACCGACCTGAACAAGGCCGGTCCGAAGGACCCATTCCCTCTCCCGAACATCGACACCCTTATTGACGCCACCTCGGGCCATGAGCTCCTCAGCTTCATGGATGCCTTCTCGGGGTACAATCAAATCCGAATGTTCCCTCCGGACATT
Organism: Hemerocallis citrina; assembly: GCA_017893485.1. Classification (NCBI taxonomy): domain Eukaryota; kingdom Viridiplantae; phylum Streptophyta; class Magnoliopsida; order Asparagales; family Asphodelaceae; genus Hemerocallis; species Hemerocallis citrina. The sequence continues at coordinate 282,242,314 of CM030362.1, forward strand.
TCGAAGACCTCCTTCGTCACCGACCAAGGCCTCTACTGTTACCGGGTAATGCCGTTCGGCTTGAAGATCGCAGGCACCACCTACCAGCGCCTCGTCAACAAGGTCTTCCAGAGCCAGATCGGCCGAAACATGGAGGTGTACGTTGACGACATGCTCGTCAAAAGCGTCCGAGGCACCGATCATGTAGCCGACCTCCAGGAGGCCTTCGGCGTGTTGAAAAGGCACAGCATGAGGCTGAACCCGAACAAGTGTGCGTTCGGGGTCTCCTCGGGAAAATTCCTTGGCTTCATGGTAAGCCAGCGAGGGATCGAAGCTAACCCCGAGAAAATTAAGGCCATATTAGACATGGCCCCACCTCGGAACATCAAGGAGGTGCAGAAGCTCACCGGTCGGCTCGCCGCTATCGGTCGTTTCCTCTCGAAGTCCGGGGAAAAGTGCCTCCTCTTCTTCAAAGCACTCAGGGGGGCTAAGGGTTTTGAATGGGGCCAACCACAACAGGAATCATTCGACCAGTTGAAGGCGTACTTGGTGAACCCCCCTCTACTCAGCAAACCTGTCCCGGGCGAGACCCTCTTCGTCTATTTGGCTGCTTCCGAGCAGACCTTGAGCGTTGTCTTAGTGAGAGAGGAGGATCGAACCCAAAGGCCTATCTACTACGTGAGCAAGGTCCTCCGGGACGCCGAGCTCCGTTATCCGAAGATAGAGAAGATGGCCTACTCACTAGTCACGGCGGCGAGGAAGCTTCGGCCATACTTTCAGTCCCACTCCATCGTCATCCCCACTGACCAACCTCTAAAGCAGATCCTCTACAAGCCCGAGACCTCGGGTCGGCTAATGAAGTGGTCCATAGAGCTGAGCCAGCATGACATCACTTACCAGCCCCGGACAGCGATTAAGGCACAGGCGCTCGCCGACTTCATCGTGGAGTCCACTATCCCTGAGGTCGAACACATCCCGAACGGACCCCCCATTTGGACAGTATTCGTGGACGGGTCCTCATGTAATGAAGGAAGCGGCGCTGGCATCATTCTGAATGGCCCTGACGACTTCGTCCTCTAGTACGCAATCCGTATGAACTTCAAGGCCTCGAACAACGAGGCGGAGTACGAGGCACTCATTGCTGGCCTCGGACTTGCACGAAGTGCTGGGGCGCAGTGCCTCCGAATCCACAGCGATTCCCAGCTCGTCGTGAACCAAGTCTTGGGCGAATACGAGGCTCGAGATGAGCGAATGGCGAAGTACCTTGCTAAAGTTCGGGCCCTTATGGGTCGGTTTGAGGAGGCGCTCATCCAGCGCGTCCCCCGAGAAGAGAACTCACAGGCCGATGCTCTCTCCAAATTGGCATCGTCCTCCCTGCAAGGTCTCGAACAAACCGTGCTGATTGAAGTCCTCTCCAAGCCGAGCATCGAAGACGAGGCACCGGGCTGAGGGAAAGGGCGTCGATTCGGCAACAGATCTACCGAAGAAGAGTTGAATTGGCGTACAACAGGAAGGTCCGGCCCGCCAACCTTAAGCAAGGAGATTTGGTCTTGAGAAAGCTAGCTATATCCCTCCCCAGTCAGAAGAGTAAGCTAGCTCCGAACTGGAAAGGGCCGTACAGGATCACGAAAGTTGTTCGGCCAGGAACATATCGCCTTGAAGACCTGGAGGGCAGAGAGCTTCCGAGGACCTGGAATGCCGACCACCACCTAAAATACCAAGAAAGCGCTCCGGCGCCACTCTAAGTATCATAGGATATCGAGCCATTCCAGTCCTCCGACTTGTAACCCATTTTCATAAAATTGTACTATGTAAAACGGTTCGCCGTAGATTATTAATAAAGAAAGCTCTCGCATGTTTTTTGGATTCCTCTGTTTTCTCCCCTCTTGTCAACTGCTTTTTAAAATACATGATTTCAATCAATGGTTCGGAGTCCACGTTCGGCTCGACCACACCCCCTCGGCTTGTCCCCGGACGAACCAGGGGTAGGTCGTTGTTCAGAACTGCTCCCACAACCGTTGAACTACATCGATGGTTCGGAGTCCAACACTCGGCTCGACTTTACCTCCTCGGCTTGCCTCCGAGCGAGC